>CM067345.1:43969157-44121657 GCA_034190875.2 Urechis unicinctus
TTCATCTATCCCACATCTCATGCAGCAAAGAAAATTAGACATACACAATGCACTGGATGTCATTTAATAGATCCTACTATCAGAAGCATTAAATGCTTTGATGACAGCATAGTCCTGCATTAAACCTCAAAAGGTTCTAAATGTATATATGTCCAAATTAAGTACCATGACATTTAAGGCTAACACAATTCATGAGAGAGAGGCTGATATATTAATGCAACAAATATTATTATTGCAAACACATGTTGTATTCTTTTTAAATATGTAGTTCATGGTAATCAAAACATATAAAATTGACAAATTCATGATAAATGGTCATGTAAAAATGCTCAAAAGGGATGTACCTGTTTTTGCATAGAGACAATTTGCTATATGGCAACGCCCATCTTCAGGGGATGGTGTCGGCAGCACTTCACCAAGGAGGTGTTGATGAAAGAACTGAGGCATTTACAACGACATAAATAACCATGTGAATATTTCAATTACAACACAAAACACAACCAATTATCTTTTGCATTCAGATTTACTCGTGTAATATAAAATGGAGACAAATGTTCAATTTTCATTATCAAATTGTTTTCTTTAAATTCTCGTGCTGAATACACAATGTTGCAGAGTGTCACCTTCAAGGCAAATACACCACAGTTATGTGCATCCCGTTGACGATGAACATATCTGGATGGTACTACTTTGCAGGTATCAGTCCACCCATCAAGACCAGCCTGTTTTCTTCTCTCTATAAACTTCCTATTGCACAGCAGCAAAAACATATATTTTAAGAACAACTTCCTTGCTATCAGGAATAACTATTTGGATTTTCACTTACTTTGCTTTGGTGGCTTATAAGGGACTATCATGATTGTCAAAGTGTCAATCATAGAACCTCTCAAATCTAAAATACTAACAGGAGTAGTTGCAAGTATGCAAGACCATTTTTGCTTAAATGTTTTTTTGTATTTGTTTTGCTGGCGAGAAAAACTGACAAATTTGCATTATATTAAAATGCTTATCCACTGCATTTAAGGCACTCTTTTAACTGACAGCATACAGACACCACCTAAAGGGGAATAAAAATCCTGTTGCACCAGCACGGCTTCCCTGTATGGGTGCTTGAGTTAGGTCATATGGTAATCATATCTTAATCAAGTCTAAATATAAGAGCAAAACAAAAGTAAAGCCATGCAACAAACCATATTAATTTGCCGTACTGTTCCAAATTACCACCCCATCCCTCATCTTTTACTTCATTCAAATATTGTAACTATGATATCAGGTATATGTGTGTCAAAAGTAGATAAATATTATTACCCACAGAGCACACCAATAATTTAGGCATGTTGGTTAATTAACGACAGCTTATTTAATTCAGCCAGGATCACGTTCACTGAAACTAAGTTGCAGTTGTATGCAATCAGGTGGAAACATATATTTATCTGTGTGTGCTTTGTCTACTCACACATACTACCGAAACAAACTTTTAAAATGCTCAACTGTCCTCAGCCCCATTTGAGCAATGCAGAAGGGAGGGTGTTTAAACATAATTGCATTAGCATAAACATGTAACGATAAAAAATATAACACCAATTCCTGGAACTCAACACAATATGAACTTTGAATTTTGACCTCCATCTATTCTGGACTCTTTGAATCATTGGCAGTTTCTCACCGTAGGAGTCATAATATGTTATGACTCCAGTCTTGGTTGATACAGCATTAATATATCAATAAGCAAGCATCATTTAAATATGTACCAAATACAATCATAACATACAAAATGTGATAAATATCAGACACAGCAATCTGTTAGTATGTTGTAGGAGTGATAATAGGAATTATAATTCATCTCGCAAAGCAACAAGTTGCTGTCATAGAATGTCCACAACGAGGTTTGTGAAATATGACCAGTTTTATATTAGTTCAGGGTTATTATGTCATTGCAATTGCTACCAATATTTTTTACAACAAAAAAGAGTATATGTCCTTTTTTTATAGGGTTAATTGTAGCAAAGACATCCTGAAGATTTTAAGTAGGAATGCAAAATACAATAATCTTAAATGTGTATTACAGTGAGGTAGGCCTTAGCATGGAATTTGCATGCTATTCGGGTTCATTTCAAGAAAGGAGTATGTATGTAGTAGGTGTGGAAAATACAGTGATAGGGCCAGCACAACTTCTTCCCTGTAGTTTTCTCAATTTTCAAGTGGTTATAGGCCAGTCAAATGCTCAACACATAACACAAGTATTTGTGAAACATTTCTTGGAAGTCCTACAGTATTCGACATAACGTACCCAGCTCTAACATTGTCCTAGTATTTTGATCGATTTGCATGTATAATGCAGTTTGCTCAAGTTCCCTGGTATTTTAATGCTCCGAATTTACTGATAAAATCTTTTGTGGTATTCTTTCTCAATTTAGAGAAAGTCATGTGTATTGCTGTTGAAGACCAGTTTAACCTGAATGATAGGATTTTTAGTGTCTGGTTGAGCTGTAAGATCAATACCAGGACACAAAGTGTGTCCTTCATCCTGATCAACAATAGGGCTGCTTCATTAGTTTTTTTTTGTTTATTTATTCTTAATTTGAAAGGTATATTGTGTTATGGACAATGTTGTTGGGATGAGATAAGAACTTTATGGCATATGTTTTAACATTTTTATGTGAATTGGGGTTTCCACTGCTTCAACATGCATACAAAGCACTGGAAATGTTTGCACCTACCAAGGAAGTCCAGTGAGCACCACCTTGAAGGTACACACCAGCAATGGTATCATAGTCGGCCAGGTTCTCCTGCGTGGTAAAAATTAAATATTAATACAATTATATATATAAAGCCATTTACACATATAAAAAATTATATCTAGTTGCTTCCCTATGAAACATTACCTTGCTTAATAAAATGGATGTGCTTCCATTCAAGATTGATGTCATTGTTTGAGTAGGTAAATGTAGAATTGCTTTAGTTTTCCCCATTTTCCCCACACAAATCATATGCAGGTAGAAATTATATAACGAAAATTCGCAATTTATATTGCTAACAGCTACGTAAAATGACTCTTTCTACATTAGTTATCAGTTTTAGTATTTGTATTGAAAATAGTACTTGGTCTGTCAACCAGGAGTTGCCACATAGGCTAAGAAAGTCTGCAGCTGACAGAGAATAGGGACCATGCCGGGCCAAAATGACCTCTTGTGGAGCAGCTTTGGCAATGTCCCAAACAATAGGTTTTTGTGGGGTGTCACCTGTGGATAAATCAAAACATACGGTGAAACTGGAGGCAAAACTTCAAATGCACAGTGACCATTACCAAATCATGGTCTTTCTTATTAAGGTACCATACATGGCTGTGCATGACAGCAAGAATATGTATCAATAACTAATTATGCTCTGATGTCATAAATTTATTTTTAACATCAATATGATCATGAATTAAGTTAGGTGAAATCACAACTAGCCTGCTTACCAAAATGTACGTGTTTTGCTCTCTTGGGTTTGGTGTTGAAATCATCTCCTTTTCTCTTGCCTTGAGAGTGAAAACAAAAACATTTTATGAAGACCAAACCAATAATGCACTAGCTTATTTTTTTTTAATGTTTTGGATCCAGTGATTGCAAGTGGTAATTTGAAAAAGAAGATTCACCTGATACTGCAGAGGGCTGAGGTGGTGCCGTGGTTGGTGCTGGCTGAGGTGGTGCCATGGTTGGTGCTGGCTGAGGTGGTGCCGTGGTTGGTGCTGGCTGAGGTGGTGCTGTGGTTGGTGCTGGCTGAGGTGGTGCCGTGGTTGGTGCTGGCTGAGGTGGTGCCGTGGTTGGTGCTGGCTGAGGTGGTGCCGTGGTTGGTGCTGGCTGAGGTGGTGCCGTGGTTGGTGCTGACTGAGGTGGTGCTGGCTGAGGTGGTGCCATGGTTGGTGCTGGCTGAGGTGGTGCTGTGGTTGGTGCTGGCTGAGGTGGTGGAGCCCCTGACACCATAACACGTTTGTCAGCTGCAAACTTGACTGAGCACCCAGGCAGAAATGATCTTGCCTTAGTCTCAATTCGCTCAAGTTTTTCCTGGTTCCGTTTATCATTTTGGAGATGCAACAACAATCGCACCACAAAGATATGATGCAATGGCTTCATCTGAGTCAAGAAATATTGGGATTTGTTCAAAATACTAAAAAGTTCTTCTGCTGCCTGAGTATTCAGGGAACCTTCAAGTTGTTTCACAATATCCACTCTTCTTAGTTTGTCTAACTCAGTTTTGGAGTTATCTTCATGAAATCGGTCAAAACCACAATATCTACTACTTGTATTTGTCAGTGGGTGAAGTGATGTGGAACTGTATGGGTGGTCATCAACAGTAGCATTGTAATCTATATGGGCAAGGTCAAGGTCGGGTATGTCCACCTTAAGTATTCCTTGTGCTACTTTGTCAGATTTTCTTCACTGGATTCAGCAAACCTCCCCTCATCAGGTTGAAACATGTCTGGTTTCCGCCGAAGACCATGGCGCACAACAAATCCTGGGATGTCACATATTGTTAGGGTTGGCTGATGTTCCATGGACAGCAGCATATCAACATGATCTCTGGGCGATTCACCCCTCAATGAAAACTTGAATCCATAAGTAAGTCCATGTGGACAGCATACAACTAGTAGGCCACCTGATGGTAACAGCAGGAAAACAAATAATGAGCTACTGTATACTGTATCTTGGGCAAAGGAACAGTTATAAATGGAGATATGCAATAACTTTCTGGATTGCAAACCATATGTTACCATTGTTGATCTTGAAATAATAGTCAATGGTTTTCTCAAACAATTAATTTATGTACTAAAGGGTATCCCAGGTATAATGGCATGGTTGGTTGGGGTGGGGCAAGTGATAAATTTGGTATTTTAATTTACTGTTCCACTGGATTCAGCTACACTGCACACGCAAGGTTGCATATTGTTGATGTAACAATACAATTGAAAAATAAACGTAGCCAGGAATTTTGACATAGAGGAACAGTTTTTGACCACAGAATCATTTGTAACAATCTTTGTCCAACAAATTCAAAGCGAAAACTTACAAAAGACCCCTGCCATAATATATGAGAAAGAAATATGTGTTATTGTGGTTGCAATTTTTTTAATTACGAGTCATGAGGCTGTTAAAAATAAATGGCTGACCCCACCCTCCAATACATTTATATTTGGAATAACCATTAACAAATACATTATTTTCCATAAGACTCTCCTGTATGCACTCTTTGCATTGGGATTTTAAGGTATGCTTGATATGAGCAACCCTCAGCAACAGACCATTGGTCGGTCATCTCACTGTCTGTATGGAATGGTAAGATAACCAGATATCTGTATGTCGCCACTCACATATCCAACCACAATGTACTATAAAAACCGGAGAACTTCTGTACTGCCAAGACATATTGTCATTAACACACGTGGCACCTGACAGTTTGTCCCAATTAGTGATACTTAAATATGCATACTGTGTAGCTAATTTCTGATGAAAGAACATAATTACTTCAGGATATTATAGGATTTACATGTGACATAGTGTTTTATATGCACATACCGGAGGAACCTGCAAGTCTTGTGAAGATTTTGTTGTACAGGACTTTGGAGGCTATCTTGTCTCTAATCCGCTGCAGACACTCTAACTTTGTTCCCTTGTCATTGACATTGATTGTTCGGCACACAAGACGAATTTCAGCCAACTATTACACAGAATAAAATATTGTTGAAATCTCATAACAACATTATAGTTATTTTGGTCTATATTTGATGTATAAATTGGTTTCTCTCTTTCCCTGTTGAAAATTAATCACAAATGAATTGTTTTTTCTAATATGACTGTGACAATAAACTAAACAGAATGAACTGGAAAACTGGTCTAACAGCTCACTGTTTGTATGCAGTGCATGCTTAGTGAAAGAGTCCCAAGAAATGATACATTTTATATAATATATTTATCCGCTATATTGATTACGGTGACGATGATATTGCAAATGATGACAACAATGATGATATATGAAATGGGAAGGCATTGTGGGCATCATCCATATGGCAAAGCCATTGCAGCAAGGTAGATTTGGACTTGCTTAGTTGCTGGCAGCAAAGTGCACATGCAAAATAAACCATGCCAGCAGCATTTCCTTAGACTGATCAGTGCTTAAGATTTAAAGATCACCTTCTTCTCACTCATTAAATCAATGAGTAAGTCCTCTGACAGCTCTAGCTCATCCTCGTCTTTTTCCGTGGCAATGTCACATCTAGACACTTTCCTGTGCTCAGTATTGAACACTTGAGATCCACAAGCGAGTCCGACATAAGGAGCCCAGTCATTGTACGAAGGCTTCACACTTTCTGGAAAACATTGCAAAAAAATTAAAAGAGGGGTGGACAAAAGCAATTTGCTATTAAAAAGAGCTTACTAGTTGGTGAACAAAATGTGTCTGAGACAAGAAGTCAATAGTTATTACCTAGCAGTCCTGCTGAAACAATGTCTTTTTCAACTCTGCTCCAGAAGTCGGCACAATCAACAGCGTCCACTGCCTCATCTAGTCCCGGTGTATCAGGTACTGCAGAACATTAATAAAATGCTTGAAATATAGCAGTTGAAAGTGTTATAGACATAAAGCAGCTGATACCATATAGTAGCTTGATGGAAACATATAGCAAAGGACATAATTCTAGTGAATATTATTAAGAAGCAGTTCATCATTGAACTTTAAGAAAATATTCATAATACAGAAATACTTACAGCTGAGTTTAAAACAGCATTTCTTGTTAACATCCAATACAATAACTGGTGGATACAAGCCACATTCCACACAGCTGAATTCATAGCTGTGATTACAACGAGCTTCATACTGAAGATAAGCTTTCATGATGACTGCATGCTCTGGTAAGCTTTGGTCAAGGTACATCTCAAGTTTCTTGAGCTCTCTTGAGATTGCAGTATGATTCTGTAACAAATATATTTTATTTCAGCATGGTTGCTGCTAATTGCTGATCTTTTGTGTCCATTCTTTTACATGTGCAACATATAAGTAACATCCCGTCAAGGCTAGTGCAGAAAGCAGCTAAGAGGTGTAAAAATATGAGTGCATCGCTGTCAAATGGGCTAATACATTCAGAAAAGTTATACTATCAACGAAGGAGAGCGTATAAGTATAAAAAGTGAGAAAATAAGTATTACAAAAACCCAATTCATCTATCTTACCTGAATCGAGCACCTCAGCCATTTACAGAATCTCAGTGTCAAGAAGATGCGATTCTCAAAGTTGTAAAGTCCATCTTCAATGCTGTGGTAATGTATGTAATGGTCACAACGTGGACATACTTTGCTATAAACCTGCATGTCTGGAAAGAGAATGAAACAACACACTTGATTGGACCATGATTTGTCGTTTCTGTATCTCTCTTCAAATTTACTTTCTTTCACTAATCGGTAACATTTTTGGTGTTAGTTTGTTTAGAATAAAATTCAATGGATATTTTACCAATAGTTATATAATAATGAAACCACAATGACTGAAAGTTACAAGCATACCTTTTCTAACAAAATGCTGATCTATAACTACAGCATTGTCTCGTGCATGTTTGGTGAAGAGGTCAGCCTCACACCATGGACAGGTTTTCTCACTTGGTCTTGCAGGACTGAATTCCACACTATCGTGCAAATCCAAAGAAAAGGATGGATCAATTTTCTGCTTCCACAAGTATTCAATCCAGTCATGCTCCAATTCAGCAACTTCATCAGCAAAAGTTATTTCTCTGTCAGCACAAGTCACACCATCAGCAGAAGATGATGGTACATTAACTGCACATCGTACAGCAGCCTTATGTGGACAATTGTTCTTCGGACCACTGCAGGGACATGACAATGTTCCTTGTGATAGTGTCACAATTGTCCTTCCTAGCGGACACCAATGCCTAACAGTACCAGTGTACACTGAGAAATGGGCGACTGAAGCGTTGTATTTCCACTGTACAACCAGTGGACTGCTGTTGTTGTCTGCCCCAGCTTTCAACTTTGAAACTGAAGTTTTCATATTTCTTGACATGATAACATTGTCAATAGGTGGCAGCTCCATGGGAGAAACTGAATTTGAAGCATTGATGGCTGCCTTCAAGTGTTGACAAAGGTAACTTTGTTTTCCTCGGCCAGCTGAGGAAGATATTTCCAGGCATTTTTTTTCATAGCAAGAAACTTCCTTGTTTTGGCCAAAAAGTTTGAATTGTACATGGCAGGGGTAAACTTGTCCATGCGAGAAGTTTTTTGGTACCAAAAATATCCCCTTCTTGCTGTCAACACAACTTGCAGGTGTAGTTACATCAAGCCCTTTTTGATGGGACCTCATATGCCGACATATATTACTTCTTGAAACTGTCTTTGCACAAACCTTGCATTGAAGGGATGGATGTTTTCTTCCAGAGATGTACGATGTTGAATTTTGGGTGACATCTGGTTTCACTGACGGCTCCTTCAACACTGGAGGCTCCTTCAACACTGACGGCTCCTTCAACACTGACGGTTCCTTCAACACTGGAGGCTCCTTCAACACTGGAGGCTCCTTAGGAGGCTCCTTCAACACTGACGGCTCCTTCAACACTGACGGCTCCTTCAACACTGGAGGCTCCTTCAACACTGGAGGCTCCTTCAACACTGACGGCTCCACATCACTTTCTTCTTTCTCTGGCTCGTCTTTCGCCAACATTTGGCCTGTGGCACTTGTTGAGTCCACACCCATTTCACTTTTGACTGCATTATGGTCTGTTGAGGCCAGAATAGGACACTGATGCGTGTGGTTGGTTGCAGCAGGGACCTCAACCGAGTTATTCTACCACAAAGGCAGTGGTAGTGACTTCTTTTGTCTGTTCTGCACGGTAGTCTGCAGATGACTATCTTGATATCTGAATATTAACATAATTGAAAAAATATGTAAATAAAATAGACAGTCTGGGCTTAATATTATAAACTTAATTTCTTGTTCATCTGATTAACTTTGGGTAATTGTATCCTTATCATTAATTTCATTCACTGAGATAATTGTAAGCTCATCACTAGATAAAATGTATTGCTACAGATTTATTTGTAACATGGATGCTCCTCATAAAGGCTTATTGTGTTCTTTCTATTTTAAGTGCACTGCTTGCTAAAAACAAAATTTATATGGGAATAATTTCCCTGGTGATAGAAGATGCACAACAAAGTGGTTGCATCTGCATTGAGAGAGTGAAATTCTAGTGCATAATACTTTCCATGGAGGCTGGAAAAAAAAAAGATATAAAAATCTGTCTTTAGAGGTTTTACAGTTTGAGATGAGATGAATTATGATTATTAGAATCACCTGAACATTTGATCTGATGACGTTCATGGAAGACTCTCATGTGCTGACGCATTCGGTGGGGTTGGCATGGAGCCACACTTGTCACCGGACAAAGTGGACAAGGGCCCTCCATTGTAGACACCAGTGATGTGCATGGTACACAGGCTGACATGATTCCTGGGATGTTGTCTGAAAACAAAATGTTTGTAAGAATTTGCTATTTATCATAGCAAAGCAATAGTATTTAGCATGTTTTGAATAAAATAATTAATCATCACTTTTGCTCTACACTCACATGAGCACTATATACTGATCAATGTGAAATATCAGATATTGTTTTAACCACATGACCCACTAAAGGGCAGTTACATTTAGGTGCTTACCTTTGAAAAATGAAGTTGCATTGCCAGCTTGGCGCCAAGCAAGTTCAGAGGATAGCTTCCTCCAAACCTCCTCTACCTTCTCAATTTCTCCTACATTCAACATCAATTTTTTGTTACTTTCCTTGTTAAACGTTACAACCATACTTTCAGCGACCAACCAAGAAAGAAACTTACATATGCTACTCAGACAAAAAAGTATACAAAATGTGTAATAGTAATACCTATTATAGTAAGGAAAGTTTCAATTTAACAGCCAATCAACATTTTCCATGTCATAAAACACAGCCACATAGATTTCATTAATATTAAAGAACACTTTAATTTTTTTATATACCTACCATCTACTTGGTACTCGGACATGATTCCTGAAACAAAAAGGTTACAAAGGTTTGTAGGACAAGTTTCGACAACAGCAAACATTATGTCAAGTCCTTGGAAATAAAATTATAATCCTGTACATCCTATTAGGAAGGACAACAATTGCATTTCTTTTCTGCAAGCTAGTAGGTGTAAATATCAAAACCTGTAAAAGTGTAATTGGCTTGTTACATCTGTTTTGTAAATGATTACGAAGGCACCAAGTTCTCTTTGCAGGGAGATATTATCAAGACTGTACACTAATTATTAATATATACTTATTCTTAGGACAGCACCAATGTTTCATTAAATACAAGAAGCCATTTTCTACTCCAATCCATAGTTTTGCAGGCAAGGCTTCACTGGGTCACCTAGTGATGAAATGATGATGAAGGCTTCACTGGGTCACATAGCGATGAAATGATGAAGAAGGCCTGACTGGGTCAACTAGTGATGAAATGATGATGAAGGCCTGACTGGGTCAACTAGTGATGAAATGATGAAGAAGGCCTGACTGGGGGTCAACTAGTGATGAAATGATGAAGAAGGCCTGACTGGGTCAACTAGTGATGAAATGATGATGAAGGCCTGACTGGGTCAACTAGTGATGAAATGATGAAGAAGGCTTCACTGGGTCACATAGCGATGAAATGATGAAGAAGGCTTCACTGGGTCACATAGCGATGAAATGATGAAGAAGGCTTCACTGGGTCACATAGCGATGAAATGATGATGAAGGCTTCACTGGGTCACCTAGTGATGAAATGATGATGAAGGCCTGACTGGGTCAACTAGTGATGAAATGATGAAGAAGGCTTCACTGGGTCACATAGCGATGAAATGATGATGAAGGCTTCACTGGGTCACCTAGTGATGAAATGATGATGAAGGCCTGACTGGGTCAACTAGTGATGAAATGATGAAGAAGGCCTGACTGGGTCAACTAGTGATGAAATGATGAAGAAGGTCACTGGGTCACATAGCGATGAAATGATGAAGAAGGCTTCACTGGGTCACATAGCGATGAAATGATGAAGAAGGCTTCACTGGGTCACATAGCGATGAAATGATGAATATCACATTATATAGATTGACCCTATGAGAATCTACTATGTTTAATTATGAATTAAAATCTCACAGATCTCATATTAGTAATTTTGCTGGTTATATGATGATATATGCTTCTCTGGGTCACTCGATGAAATTAAGACCATCGTATCATAAAGGATCAATATATGCTCCCTTGCTGGTCGCAGCTGGGTAAGACCCTACGAGAACGCCACCCTGGTTAGGTCTCATCGTTTCATCGATGAACTAACTTATGGTCTGCTTCGTTGGCTTAATATGGAACCATATGGGTAATTGGGTCAAAACGCCCTATCACCAAAACGCTCCATCGCCAAAACGCCATACCCGGGTCAAACGCCCGGGGTTGTGGGGGGGGGGGGTGCACTTAAAGGTGCATTTTTTCCAAAAAAATGGCATGCGTCGATTACACCGTATCGAAATCTGTCGGTCACACCCATGTTTGCAAACATGAGCACATGTCGATGGGAAAATGACGCATGCGTATTGAAGGGTTCGACAGAAGGGGGAAACGAAAGCAGCCGAAATGGTAAGATAAGATAAGATAAGATAATTTATTAGCCCGATTCAGGAATTTGCTTTACAGTCTACAAACAAACACTGACATATGGTTACATACGAGACATTATACATAGACACAGTGCAGGCTAATTAGACATTATTAAAAACATGAATCGAGTATGGCACAAAACTATGTTGATATCGTTTTTGCGGCATGAGATGGCTCTCAGCCTCTTGTTTGATCTCATGGTTGTATATGAGCTATTCAGAGGGTGATCAGCATTAGACATTATGCTTTCCACTTTTTTAACTACATAGTTTACATATAACATATCAATACTACAAATATGGTGAGTCTTTTGATTCCTATATTTCTTGTATGACTCTTCTTTGATTGGAGTTTTCGAATGTTATATAAAAAAAGAACCCGCCTCAATATAGTGAACACTATCGGTACAATAGATTACCGTAAATTTAATAATAAATAGCGTTACACCTGCGAACAAACCCTGAGGTAGCCCTACAAGACGTCCTATACTAAATGAGCTGTATATACTGAGATGCTAGTTTGTAGGTAAACTAGTGTGCCCATCGGCTACTTTTTTTGCCCATTCGAACCAACTAGTCTCCCAGCATGTTCTTCATTTGTAGGGATGTCAGTAATTTTTTTTTCAAATTCATTGTATCTCGTTGAAATTATACATGAAGATAGGTATACCCATGAGGATTCTAAAAAGGTATGTTTCATTTTTTTAAAGTCAATTAGAAAAAAAGTTATTGAGGATTCAATATCCATGGTATTGCTCGTTTTTTTGCCAGATTTCTACGGTAAGGGATAACAGACACTTTTCATGTCTTATATTTTGAATATCATAGTGAAATTAAACCACAAGAAATGTACAATGTAGAGTATTCTAAAAAGTTATTGAGGTTTCAAATTCCATGGGATTGCTTGGTTTTGTGCCAGTTTTCTACGGTAAGGGATAACAGACACTAGAAAACACATACGACAGCAAGCTGGTAGCCGATATAGCGGAAGTGGACTATCTAGCGGACAACAAAGGTAGAACCCACTTGCAACCCCTATCTGGCCTCCCATCATTCGTAGACGATCTCTATATGTGTTCGGATATTTGCGAAAGTGCGACTATACCTCCTTTTGAGCAAAGCACTCTGTACGAGTGGAGAGAATGGAATGGCGAAAAAAGTAGTATCCAAAATCTCTATGGCTGCTAGGGAGACAATTGGCGAGGATATGCCCTTCCTGCACATTGCACTGCAACACACCGTAGTCCTGTCTAGAAGTGGTGTAGGAGGAACCATATTCAATACACTCGACCGAATCAAGAAGGATACCGACCAGCAATCCGAAGTGGCCTGGAAAGCTCTATATCCCGAAGAAGAACCAGAAGCGATATTTGGCCAAAGTAGCAGTGTCCGAAGTTCCAATCGATGTTTTTCAGTCGAGGCTCCCATCGTTCCAACGACAGCTCCTAACACACGGATGTGGCATCTATTCTATCGACTATACACGAGACTACTCTGGAGTACTCGATAGGGCCAAACTAGTCTCCTATCTAGTGGACACCAGACACTTCGAAGATCAGGGATACATATCGCTTACTATGTCCAGAGACCAAGCCACTATCTTTGACAACACCAACTCTGTTGGCAAACACGTCTGCAGTTGGATCCAAATCAGCAAGAGGGGCTATACGATACGAACGAAGATCTACAACAAGGTCGTCTCCAATTTTGAAGCGGGAGAGATACGAGAACCAGTTGGTGGCCATCTAGCCGACTATGTCGATTGACCGAACTAACACCTCCGCAAGACCTTCTCGCGTCCAGATGTGCAAGCCAGGGGTTGTTCCTGAATCGAGGTCTCGTTGTACGCATGCAATGGAATAGACCTCTCTGCGGACACTGCCGACGAACTCCTTGGGGACACTCTTTACCTCGTATCTCCGAAAAAAAACCACCACTATTCGTTGTGCAACCTCCATCGAACTAATGGAACGCCCTAGCCAAATGTTTGGACAGGTGCCTGGTACTCTCCGATCGCGAATTGGGTACGATATTCGTGGCTCGGTACGCACATCGCACTACAGGTCGTATTTCTTGTATTCGAGTCCATCCTTACAAAGCCAACGTCGACTCTGATGCAAATTGGGAGAAAGCCATCCTTTGGGCTGCTGGGGACTTCGGTTTCCGCAATTGCCCTATATATCGAGTAGTTATTCTTCCATCGATAGACGACGAGAACAAGTCCATAGAGCTCACCCCACTACGTTGCTATGCTAAAGATGGAGAAACGATACTCGCGGCTTCAAAGCGCCCAACTCAATTGCATACGGAAACACCCGATATCCACCCACTTCTACCTCCAATGCCTACAGTGTCCTTTTATTGGAGACAAGACAAATGCCATGTTATTGGTCTAGACTCTTCCGAATGTGAACTCCACAAGATACCCAAGATAGCTGCTAGAAGAACGATCTCTGCCTTGTCCACCCAAAAACGAGAGGAACTCTTGTTGGAGATAGAAGTGGCTTGAAATGCCAAGAACTGGAGAGAGCGAGCACATCTATGGCTAGAGGCCCATACCGATCGGCTAGCTGCCCTACGAGTAGAGCGGAAGAAGGAGATCGAAGACCTTGCAGACCGAGTAGCATCCATCCAAAGTGTCTATAGTGTGTGGGGAAGCTCCCAAGTGGTATACAATTCTAGGATATCGTACAACGGATGGAATAGGTGGGAGGCGTGTTGTTCTCCACGACCACAACCCTACCCTGTCGTGGTGGTATGGGAAGCTCGTCGTTTGGGAGCTGTACTAGGGGTTGGCTCCGTGTTGTTCGATTTCCGCAAAAAAAAAGGTTGGATTCCACTAGATATAGGCCAGCAGCAGCACCTAGAAATCGATATCTGCCCTTCCAAGACTTTCGAAATAGATGGCAAAAGAATCGTTTGGAATCCGTCAAAGGGTGAGTAGTATGGATGGTGGTGGTTCTGGCCCAGAACCCCCACTCTCTATACTCTGTCCAACTCAACCAAATGACTTTACCTTCAGACTGTGATTGAAGACTGCAACACATCTGTCCGATTAATTCATTTTTCAATAAAGTCACAAGTGACCACTCCATGTTGAACAGAAAATTTCGTACAACGTGCCCGTCTCCTTTAACCCATGAACAACCACAGAATGAACCAAGGTGCGATGATGATAGCTGAAAACATCTGGCTATCCACGTCCGTATTGTTCTTTGTTTCCTTTCCATCTTGACTGCTGATTCCGTGGTGCCTGTGTAAATGCCTTGTTGCAATTTGCGAGTCCCGTAGCTATACCCTGATTTGTATCCACGTTTTGTACTGGTCCGAGCCATTGATACCTGGTATAAGATAAGATAAGATAAGATCATTTATTAGCCCGATTCAGGAATTTGCTTTGCAGTCTACAACCAAACACTGACATATGGTTGCATACGAGACATTATACATAGACACAGTGCAGGCTAGTTAGACATTATTAAAAACATGAATCAAGTATGGCACAAAACTATGTCGATATCGTTTTGTGCGGCATGAGTTGGCTCTCAGCCTCTTGTTTGATCTCATGGTTGTATACGAGCTATTCAGAGGGTGATCAGCGTTAGACATTATGCTTTCCACTTTTCTAACGACATAGTTTACATACAACATATCAAAACTACAAATATCTTGACTCATCAACTTAGCAGCTTTTCTGCTAATTCTATTTAAAATATATTGGTTGCCTTTACTTGTACCAGACCACCAGGTGATAAAGTTGCAAGTTATAAACAAAAACAATGGCTTTGTAGAAAAGTTGAAGAATAATATTGTTAACACCGAACGATTTCAAAAGTCTTAGGAAATATAGCCGTTGTCGGCATTTACTGTAGACCTTATCTATATTCAGAGACCATGACAGTTGGTCGTCAATGATGGTGCCTAGATATTTATAGGAGTGAACGATCTCAGCTTCTGACCCTTTGATGTTCAGTTGCTTATGGCATTTTAGATTTTTTCTGAAATCGAAAACTAGTTCTTTGGATTTTTTGACATTTAGAAGTAGATTATGTACATTACACCATTCAATAATGTCTTTCACTTCATTGGTATAATCCTGTGATATTAAGCCTGTGATAGCAGTATCATCAGCATATTTTAAGATGTAACAATTGTCATGTTTAGGAATGAGATAATTTGAATAAAGTATAAATAGAACGGCTGAAAGCACACAACCCTGTGGTGAACCAATATTTAACACAACTACAGATGATGTTTTTCCATTCACATAAACATACTGAGAGAAAATCTAGAATAAATTTACATACATTAATGGAAACATTGAGATCAATCAATTTCTTTACAAGGACATGTAGTATGATAGTATTGAAGGCACTGCTGAAGTCAATGAAAAGAGATCTAGCGTAGACTTTCTTATTGTCTTAATGTTTGGTAACAGTGTCTACAAAACAAATTGTGGCATCCACAACAGAGCGTTCCTTCCTGTAGGCAAATTGGTGACTGTCCAAATTATTGTCAACTTGAGTTAAGAGTTGTTTTCGAAACATTTGAAGGGGACAGAAGTTAGCGCTATTGGCTTGTAGTCATTTAGTTCACCGGGGTTGGGCTTCTTGGGAACTGGAATAACTTTTGCCGTTTTCCAAATGGTCGGGATATGAATGGCATATGCTTGGTTAAAGAGCCTCGAGTAGACGGGTGCAAGTTGCTCTGCACATAATTTCAGTGTTCGAGGTGAGATGTTGTCAAGGCCACATGCCTTATTACAGTTGAGTGATTTGAATTCTCTCAATACATGAGCTGTTTGTGTGAGGGCGTAATCAGCATTGAATGACCTTAATAAGATATCCCTCAGATCCTGAGCAGCTTGAGAGTGAAAATTGGTGTCAAATCGTGCGTAGAAATGGTTAAGTTCATCACCGATATCCGAATCACTAGCATCAAAAGTATTGACACCTTTTGTTTTGTGACCAGTGATTTTGTTTAGGCCATGCCAGGCTTCTTTGGTGCGATTGACTTTAAAGTAACCCTCTAGTTTGGACTTGTATGCTTGTTTGCTTTTTTCTACTGCACTGTCAAGTTCTTGTTGATGTTTAAGGATAGATCTCTAATCTCGTTTGTGATCCAAGGTTTGTTGTTGGTATATGATGTAATACTCTTGGAAGGCACTATATTGTCTACACAAAAGTTCACATAGTCTAATACAACGGCGACAACTTCATCGATTGAATCAGAGGTATCGAAGAAGATATCCCAATCAGTACAATCAAAGCATCCTTTGACGGTATCTTCAACATCGCTATCCCATAGTTTGATTTGTTTGACTGTTGGTTTACTTTGCTTGAGTTTTTGTTTGTACGTAGGTAGCAATACTATCGAGTCATAGTCGGATATTCCGAGAGGAGATCTCCGGTAGCATTTGTTGTACGCGTTGGGGTAGTTGCAGTAGCACAATTCCAGACGAGAATTCTTCCTTGTGTTGCATGTGATGTATTGTTTATAGCGTGGAAGCCTGAAATTTACACCATTAGTGTCACCTAAGAGAATGATGGCAGCCTCTGGTTTGTGCTGTTCGTTACCGGAAACGATGTCATTGATCTGTTCCTTATGGTATCCATTTGGCAGATACACACATATGAAAATAATACATGGGATCTCACGTGGTAGATAGAAAGGTCTGCTTGTCACCACAAGCACCTCAAGGCGTGGAGTACATCGATGCTGTCTCACAGTTGAATTGTCGACCTTACCGGAATCTGCCGTGCGATCACCAAGGAAGACTTTGAAGCCTTCAGGTTCAATTTGGCTGTCGGGAGAGTATCACTTTGAGCATAATTTGATGGAATAACTCCGAGCCAACGCGCAGGTCTAATGCGTATTGCTGCTAGTGGATCGACAACACACCGGGCAGGTCTAAGTGTTTAGATCTGATATTGGCAATTTCGCTGATGGAGAAGGGTGTCTTAAGCTTTAATTGCAAGGCTTTTCTTATTGCCATGCTCATTCGTGTTTGTAATGTTACTCACTGCTTGTGGTTGCTGGAGTGGGGACTAGCCATAGAAATAACGCGAGTCCTGGAGTAGAGTTGCTTATTGGGTTTATTAAGTTTCAACAATAAAGCTCCCTGGATCTCGGTCTGAATCTCATCTCTAACTAGATGATCTCCCTGACTGACCCATGTGTGGCCATTATAAAGGGTCCCCGGTCTGCTGGCTTGCTTTCCCGTGACCCTTGACCGGTCAACACGATAGGCTAGGCTAAATCAATCCCTGCGTGACACAACGGGTCCACTTGGTGGACCCGCTCGCGAGTCAAGGCTATAAGGATTGCTATTATCAGGGTTACACCCCTCCCCACCAAGTAATGCGATGCAACGGGGCCCATACATATTATGTTACAGTGGAGTATACTTTTAAGGGCATGATGTGGAGTTAAACGGGTTAAACCATACAACACAATAATTGCAAGATTTGTGGCAATGCCCTTGGCTGCCTACCACTGTCAGAGTAGTTATTGGATTGTTTGCACAACACTATGGTGCGTTTGGTTTTTGGTTGCCATGGGTAACAGAATCGTGTTGCCAAGAGAAACAATCATTTCTGACCTGGCAACATTTCATGTTTTGATGTAACTATTCCAGCTGCAACGCCAGTGTCTCTACTAGCCAATATCAGTATTTTACCATGAATATTAACGATCGCTCCAGGAGCACACTAATCATCAATGCATTATTAATATATCAAAAATAACATTTTGATGAAAATTGGCGGAAATAGCAGTCACTTATTCGTTTACACTGTATGCACTTTGAAGGTAGACGATTAAAAAACTGAGCGGCGACATATATATATGTATATATATATATATATATATATATATATATATATATATATATATATATATATATATATATATATATATATATATATATATATATATGATATATATATATATATATATATATATACATATGTATATTATATATATATATGTATATATATACGTATATACATATATGTCTATATATATATATATATATCTCTATTTCTATATATGTATATCTATATCTGTCTATCTGATATATATGTATATATGTATATTTCTCTGTATCTATATATCTATATGTTTCTCTATATCTATATATATCTTCTATATATATATATATTCTCTCTATCTCTCTCTCTATATCTCTCTCTCTATCTATATCTCTCTCTATCTCTCTCTCTATATCTATCTATCTCTCTCTATATATATATATATATATATATATCTATATATCTCTATATATATATATTTATAGGCGGGACCGTTACTCCATAACTAGTGTGTGACAGTAGTCCAACAGACCAACAGTCGATCGGGTACTACCTCCTTGGTCTAACAGGAAATCCCACTTTTATCGGTAGAATGACAAACTTGCTTAACTGATCATCACTTATCACGTTAAAAATACGTACTGAGAAGAATTTAAAGCCACCAACGGTGAGAGTATTGACTGAATTTAATGAATATATTTTGTTTTAACAAATCTACGGACGAACACTTGATATTCGATTAATTTCTAACTTTTCGGCGAAATTCCACTCCGAATTCTGATGGTTGTCAACTACCGGTCTCTTGCATTACGTTGCGTTAACGACCGCGCGGAAGTTTTTATCATACCATCATCTGCCTGATAATACATTTCACAGGTTAGTCAGTTTATACTACATTTATACTTTATAACTTTCCGACCTAGTTACATTTTCCTCTCCTTTATCCAGCATAATAACAAGTCCGTTACAATCCGACTTACGTTGCGCAATCTCGCCGCCATATTGGAATTTAGTCGGATAAGGTAATCGCCTCACACATTTTAGGCGATTATGCATATAGTTGTTGCGATACCTGGGACTCTAATGCGATACATAATTCTGATTGCTTATTAAATTGGACTTTTTAAATCAAGTTGACATCGTGAAGGTAAGGTCTTATCATCGAATTTTCTACATTGGAAATACCATCTTGGAGAACCAAGAGGGTTCAAAAGAGCTATGTGTCAGGGCTGCGGGAACGAGACGAAAGAGACGCAGCCAGGATTAAGAAGTGAACTAAATTGTAAGATAATATCTCGTTAAGCCTAAGAATCTCCAGAAGACGTTTACCGATAGACGCTTGTAATCCATCAACCCCGAGGTGTCTATAACGAATTCAAAGATTGAGGAAAAATTAACTCTGGATATGTCCGCAGACGACATTGTGATACTATACCATTCCGAAATGAAAACCATTGATGACACACTCGCGCCTGAAAAAAACTCGCAACATCACACTCAGACCGGAAGCTGAGTGGTACAAATCTGAGATTCGCAAAGCAAAACATAACCGAAGACAGGCAGAGAGATCCTGCCGAAAAAAAACCACCTTCGGATTCACAGAGATGCATTTATCAAACAACGTGATAGAGAACTAAGATGATGAAGCAAGCCAAAGTCAATCACTACAGAGCGCAAATAACTAGCAGCAAGGGGAATACAAAACAGCTTTTTAACATAGTACGCAAGCTTCTGGGGAACAAGCCAGACTCTCCACTCCCTGATTTGGATATTCAATCTATGGTCAACAAGCTCTTCATAGATGAAATTTAAAAAAATCAATAGCTCCATATCATATGAACAATTTGCGCTCATAACAGATTGCGAGTGTACAAAGACAATATTATCATGTCCTAATAAACAGTGTGACCTTGACCCAATCCCAACATTATTTGTGAAGGAAAATACTCAGCAACTTGCCCCTGTTCTCACATTTATGATCAACAGAACATTATCAATAGGAGTTTTCCCAGACTCACTAAAATCTGCAATGGTTGTCCTACTCCTCAAAGGACCTTCATTAGACAAAAACGCATTTGAGAACTATAGGCCAATCTCGAATTTAGCCTTCGCATCAAAGCTACTTGAAAAGGTGGTGGCTGCACAACTCGGCTTATATCTGAATGAGAACAATTTGATGGAACCATACTAGTCAGCATATAGACATGATTACAGCACTGAAACGGCACTGGTGAAAGTCCAAAATGACATTATCCATGCACTGGGCCGGCAGAAGGTTGTAGTGTTGGTGCTCTTAGATATATCCGTTGCCTTTGCCACAATGGATCATAGGTACCTTATACAAGTACTTCAAAGCATAGGTGTGAGGAATGCCGTGTTTAACTGGTTCAATACATATCTTGAAGACCGCACGCAATCTATATATAAGGCATGAAGTCTTTCCCTAAAGCTGTCAGTTGTGGCGTGCCCCAGGGATCCATTTTAGGACCACAGTTCTTCACTCTCTTCACATCGTCGCTTGGTCGCCTGATACAAATTTCGAATATCAACTAACATCTATATGCTGATGACACCCAGCTTTATTTAAGCTTCGATCCCAAATACATCGATGGCGCCATAAAGTAAGACTCGAACTCCAGGTGTAGGGTTAATAAGAACTTTATTGGCTGACTTCAACTTTCCAAATTTAGATGGAACTTTGCCTTAATTTCAGAGAGAGATGTGTTGAGCTCGGAGGCCAGGAGAGAACTGATTTTGAAATGTAAAGTGCTTCCCTCAACGACTTAGGCCATCCCAATTTTCATGGGACGTCCAGTAGCCAGGTCAGTGAAGGTTGGGACCTTCGGGCGTTGCCTGGGCAGGATGGCCATGTGGCTCTGGAATATGGGGTATGAATGAGGAGTGGAGGAAGTGGCATGTAGGTAGGTCACTCGTGGATCGGGGAAGCTGGGGTTTATAATTAATATCAGCTGTAAGGGGTTACTCCATCAACTGATGACTGAGATGGTACGTTATAATGATGTGTAGCTTTGTTTTCAATTTGGCACTCAACAGATGTCCAATATGTTCACACCTTATGTATCAATAACCACAAGATAAATCCATCACCTGCAGCCAGACACATGGGTGTAATATTTGACTCTTTTGCATCAATGAAATCGCAGGTTACAGCCATTTGCAAAAGCTCATATATACAAATCCGCAATATCTGTAAAATAAAGCATTTTCATGACCGATCGTCACTGGAGCAAGTAAAACATGCATTTATAACATCAAAAATAGATTTCTGCAATGCTCTTCTCTATGGCGCTACTGGAAAAATTGCATCGACTGCAAAAAATACAAAACATGGCAGCAAGACTAATTACTGGACACTCAAAGTGTGATCACATCACTCCGGTTCTTTACTCGCTTCATTGGTTGCCATTGATACAGCGAATCAAATTTCTAGTACTTGTCTATAAATCCGTATATAAGATGGCAACAACGTACCTCGAAGATCTTATCGCTCCCTATATTCAAGGAAAAGAATTGAGATCGGCTAACCAATGCTTACTGCAATTTTATTTTACGTTGTCAGCAGCGGAGCAGCGGCGGACTTTTGGTGTTGCTGGCCCATTCTTGTGGAATAGCCTTCCAAGCTCCCTGAGACATATAGACAATGTAGATGTCTTTAAGTCACGATTAATAGCATTTCTTTTCGCCGAATATTTTACGGCTAATGTTTGCACCTAGCACTCAGCGTTTCAGAGCACTTATTGTGGAATTTACGCTATATAAAATAAATTATTATTATTGTTATATAATGCTTCACCTTTCTTGTATTACCTTCTTGTACGTTAAGGAACTATTCCGTTGATACATAGACAACACATCCGTCATTTTTCGTGGTAGTCTCGTAGCTGGTGCCATTATGATGGCAGAGGGGTGTACATAACAGGATTATCTTAATATTTTATTACATAACATTACATTGCATGTTGTTAGACATGCAATCTTGGTTTTGAATATTGACCTAAAACAAGTATATAGGTTAGCGTGAGGCGTGCATTGTAAATGCATATATCAACTAAGTTACGTTGCATATAATAGAACGATAGGTGGCTATTTAGGTGGATATTACATGTTTTAAAGTCAAAAATCAAATAAGAAAAGGCCCTATTTTTACAATACTGGCCTATTGTAATCAGGATTGTTGCTAAAATGTGTTTATCAAGTATTCCACCGCTAGGTAAAGTAGCTCGTCCAGCTCACACGAGGGATCCAGGCGGAGCTCTGGATAAAACGTTGGGCTTTGTGTAGTTATTGTTTGCAACAAACTCTGTCAATAGCCCAGAATTCTTTTTACATGAACGGCAGAAATGACAAAACGAATAAACAAAAGCAGAAATAACATGGTATCAATAGGTCGTCAATCAGCTGAGAAGATGCAAGATCATTTTACAAATGATACATTGGTAACCCACTGATTATATATTTTAGATCACATATTTGTTGGACTTTTTGTGCTATGTTTGTAACAGTTCCATAAAGACCAAATGTTGACCCGAACATTTATAATTTAAAACCTAAACTCACAGCAATGAAGAAACTTTCTATAGGTTTCTAAACATTTGATAAAAACACCACAAATTAAAATTTTGCTGGGATTCATCACTATGCAACTTTGCTTGAAACTTACACATTGTGTTGTTTTTTAACACTATAGGGTTTATGATTAAAGTATTCATAGAATCAGTTAGAAAGTTTAAGATCGACACATCTGATATCTTTGCAGTTAGTCTTTGAATAACTGACCTGGCTTAACATATATTAGTATCCTAGAGATTGATACAATATCTATGCTTAAGCCACAGTTAATACTATACAATTGCACACTCTGTGGCTTTATTACCTATAAGGAGCGATTCGCTGTTAAACCAAACATAACAATGTGATAACTATTGTATCTTGATAGTTTTATGCGTTTCGGTTAAATTAGCTGATAGACTACGCATGCCGTGTCATATATTGCCTAACCTGACTCTATCAAATCCATTGGATGGATATAACCTCTGTGGGGTGCAACTACCCACTTAAGTATGATCAAGTACATTAAAGACCACAAATAAGTGATGCAGATAGTATTATTTGGTAATCATTCTTCTTGATGCTGAATACGTGTTAGTTGGTCTTTCAGGTTTCTCAGTACATTTAAAAGTAAAATACATCATCTAACTAAACAATGACATTAACATTCCTGCTGAAAGTGATAACAATGACCAGAGCTCCTGTACAAGGTGCCTTTATTTACAAGTACGCCAGGAGCACCGTCAGATGTTTATGCGGAAATATCACCGTGAATAACGCCTGGCTCCAGAACGTCACGAGTAACAGAATAATAACAATGGGCACATTGATTGCTCATACATAATATCAAGCCGTGCACGCTGTTAAATGTCCATCTATTGTCCCTGATTCAATGGTAAGTGCAACACTGCAATATGGAAGATCGATTGTTTGCAATATACTATGTTTTGGAATGCGTACCTGCGAATGCTTGTTCTTTGAGATAGAGATTTGTTTGCTTACCCGTCAAGGCTAATATTTAATTTTTAAAGTTCTTTTACTTCATGCCCAACAGGTTAAGATGTTTGCATTTGATCCTTACTTCATTTATGTGTACCATGCGTGCATACACATTGATTCACTCATATCGCATAAGACAAATGTCAGCCTCTGCTGTTTTTAACTCAAACTGGTAATGAAGAGGACATTTATTACGCGATACATGACCATGAATTTCAGTCATCCATACACAATACTCACTTGCAGAAAATTGTACTAGACTATCTGGGAATACGAATGCTAAGCCATATTGGTGCGTAAATATCTACTAGCTTATCCTGCCTTAATGCAAAATGTTAAAAACAACAAACGGTTATCACAATTCACCGGTGGTTAACTAGCTCTTCGCCTTGACATAGTGGTCAAATACTATATTCCTAACCTTGTCATGGGAAGATCGTCGGCATTCCTAGCTGATTGTTACTATGTGACAGAACATCATTCGATGACTCTGTCAGACCTGCGACGTTAATTCTACAAGTGGTTATACTGTTTTGCAATAAAAACATTGTATGATGTATGCGCTTTTCATCGTTTTCACAGATCATACAGCAATATCCATAGCCGCGAATTGTGTGTCTTTGTTGACAAGCGTTAGATCTTAATTGGACCGGATATGCTCGGAGTTGTTATAAGATCGTTATTTTATTGAACAAGAAAAGGTCTGCTCTATACCATTTATTCTCATTTTGATATAGAATTTAATTGAAAGAAATATTTTCTTTTGATATCAAGTGATTAAACTCAAATGACATTGTTAGGTAGTCCGACACAATTAAATGTACAAAACTGTTGTTTATTTCTCTTGCAGAAATCCCGCCTTTTTGCTGGCACCGGACGTTGACAAAACTAAAAATACAATTATTCCTCACAGTCGCTCTAATCGCTGCTGACGCAAGACGATAGATATAACATCCCTTCCTTTCTTGGAAGAAAACTTACTCATAAAACCTATACACTTATACAAATAACCGATCAGTTCAAACTATTTAAATAACAACTGTCTATATATAATGTAAAGTTCACCGTCTCTGTAGCTGGCACATCCAGTTCAATGTAACACAAACAGTCAAGCATGAAAACATAATATTTTCTACACAATTAAACAATCTATACATCACTTCAGAACATAATCCTTCAGCTTTTCAGGCGTTTTCCTCATGCGAGTTGGTCTCGGACTGTCAGCATGTGTATCCTTTATCTCCCCGTTATCAACACTGACAGGAGTATCCACGGTAACTTCTGGTTCTTCACCCTGTTCAGGAATACTAGATGTTGGATGTTGGAGTCACAAATTTCCGTAGATGAGTGGTATTCCGGTTATATCTCGCACCTGATGGTGACTCCACCACGACACTATTGCCAGACTTAGCAATCACCTTGTGTGGTGTAGCATTGAAGGTAGAGCTCAGTTTGTCAGTGTTATCCTGCTTAAGGAGAACTTTATCACCCAAAGCAACCTCAGAGTATGATTAGTGACGACAATTATCCACATACAGCTTGGTACGACCTTTTACCTCAGCATCGTGATCCCTCACATCCTGATGATAGAGATCCTGAGTGTGACCAGGTTTTATACTTGGCAACTTGTTGCGAGTCTTGCGCCCAAAGAGAATTTCAGCAGGACTTCTCCCTGTTGACGGATGTTCCAGGTTTCTTTACTGAACGAGGTACTTCCTGAGTTCCTTACCCTCCGCCTGGCTTATCCTGAGCCTTTTAAGGATTGAAGAGTTTTGTCTTTCGACTTCACCGTTGGCCTGCGGCTATCTTGCCGTCACTTTGCAATGTACAATCCCGTTGTCAGCACAATAATCCCTGAACTCCGCAGACCTGAACTGAGGTCCATTGTCAGACTTTAAGGTCAGCGGCAACCCATGGGTCGCGAATATGTCCTCCAGACACTCTATCACCTTATCTGTAGAAGTAGACTTCAGCGCACACACTTCATAATAGCGAGAAAAGTAGTCCACTACTACCAACAGCGAATGTCCAGATGGTAATGACCCCAATAAATCCATAGAGATGTCTTGCCAGGGACCGTCCGGCAGTGAACTTGGCCGCAACGGCTCTGGTGCATCAGGGCTAGCCACCACCTGACACCCATGACAAGACCGGCAAAACTTCTCTGCTGCCCGGTCTTTTCCGGGCCACCAAACTTTGGTCCTCAACACTTGTTTGGTCCCGGTGATACCCAGATGTCCCTCATGGGCCAAGGCTAACACCCTGGGCCACAGACTGTTAGGTACCACAATACGTGTCCCACGCAGCACTAATTTTTCCACTGAGCACAATTCACCTGCTATGGGAGCATACTGCTTACAGTTCTCGTAATTCCCCGTGGCGATGGCCTCCCGGACCATCTGCAGCTCCTCATCGTCTGATGCAATTTCAATTTCACGAGTAGTCAGAGCCTTGGGCGTCACAGTCACAGCGACAAACATCACATATTCCTCAGCTTCATGCTTGCGAGTACCCTTCACCCCGTTGGCATTTATCAGCCTAGACAGAGAGTCAGCAATCATCTCTTGGCCTGAGATGTGCTCCACTTGAAAATCGTACTGCTGAAGTCTCAATACCCAGCGCTCGATCCTGGCGCAGAGACGGGATCTTGGCCCATATATGGTCTCAAGCATCTTGTGATCTGTGACAAGCGTGAACTTCCCTCCGTAGATATAGGGATGAAACTTCTCGCAGGCCCAAACCTCCTTCTCAGTCTGTGAATATCTCTGCTCACAGTCAGTGAGACTACGGCTTGCGTAGCTTATGGCAACTGGGCCTTCCTTCTGGTCTTGTACTAGAACAGCTCCTAGCCCGACAGAGCTAGCATCAGCTATCACTTTGGTGGGTGCGTTTTTGTCAAAGTACGCCAGCTCGCTTGCACTTGCAAGGCTTGACTTCAGAGCTTTGAAGGAAGCCACTTGTTCAGGCCCGAAGTTGAAAGGTACATCCTTGCGAGTGAGCCTCTTTAAGGGCTCAGACAGCGTGGCGTACTGCGGGATGAAACGACTTCTAAAGTTCACAAGTCCTAGGAAACTCCTCACCTCAGAAACCGACTCAGGTTCCCTTGCCTCAGGAACAACCCTGATGCGCTCTTCAGTTGGCCTTATTCCTTGCTTGGACATCAGCATCCCCATGAATACAAGCCTTGGCATGTTAAATTCACATTTCTCTGGATTAAGGGTCACGTTCGCATCATCTAGCCGAGTCAATACTGCCATAAGGTTCTTGTTGTGATCCTCTTGACCACGGCCGTGCACTATGACGTCATCAGAGATCTTGGCCGCTCCCTGCAGCCCACTTAGCACCCTCTGTACCTCGTGCTGGTACTGTTCTGTGGCACTGTTAACACCGAAGAATAGTCTCTTATATCTGAAGAGCCCTGAGATGGTGGCGAAAGTTGTGATGTCCCGAGATCCCGGTTCTAGTTCAATTTGGTGGTAACCCCATTTAAGGTCGAGTTTTGAGAAAACGGTTGATACATTCATACTTTGGAGTATTTCGTCTACCGTGGGTATGGGATGACGTACTCTCTGTATGGCCTCGTTTGCCCGCCTCATGTCGATACACAGCCGTATATCGTCATTGGCCTTTGGAACAATTACAATAGGATTCACCCAGCTCGTTGGTGTATCCACTACTGCTTCAATAATATCCTCATCTAAGGGTTCTTTGATCTTTGCATCAACCTTTCGTCTCAGTTGGAAGGGCGTTCGTCTTAGTGGCTGGGCAACTGGCTTCACTTCTGGTTTGACATGTAACGTCACTTGTCTCCCTTTGAGCTTCCCTATTCCACTGAATAAGTTTGGGAATTTGTTGAGTATATGACTAGGCACTTTGGACACTAACGCTACCACTGTGGGACCCACTTGTAGTATTCCCAGCTGCTTTGCCGACCGCCTACCCAGTAGTGCAGGACCTTTTGACAAACTCCGCATCCTCCAGGACAGCCCCTCTTGACTTCACAGTACATGTGAACGCCCCCTTTGTGGTAAGAGGCTTGTCCTGCCTATAAGCATAAAACTGTCTGGTCACGTCTTTATCAGTGGTACATTTAATTCTGTGAGACTTAAGCATATCCCAAGTGCTCTCGTCAATGATATTAAAGGGCGAACCAGAATCAACTAAAAGTTTCAGCAACACGCCCCCCACCTCTAGAGTGATATAATCAGCCTCTTCCTCACTACAGTTCACATGGAAAGTATATTCACTATCAGAATCTGCTTCTTGCTGATCAGTGGCTGTGTAGTTCACACGCTTCTTGTGAGGGGTGCGCCGAAACGGAGGTTTCTTTTCCGGAGTGTCCTTGTTGAGTCGGGTGAATTTGGTGTGACACTTATTGGCAAAATGCCCCACCTTCTGACACTTATCACACTTGGCCGTTCGCGCAGGGCACTCTTTGTCGTTACGATAGTGGCCTCTACCCCCGCACCTGTAGCACTCTCCTTTGTGTTGACGGACACTGTCACTGACACGAACACTGTTCACAATATTAGATCTGTTATCAGACCGCCGGATTCCATCTCCCGGGCTTGGAGGTCTACAGCTTCCATGGCCCTAGCGAGATCTTGTGCGTGTTTTAAGGTAAGTTCAGTACATTTTTCCAGCAGGTTCCGCCTTAAATGTTTTGACCGGCAAGTGTCAATCACCTGATCACGAATAGTTTCCTCTTTATTAGTAAAGTTACAATTATTTGCTTGGTGCTGGAGTCGTTTGACGAACTGGTCCATGGTTTCAGAACTCTCCTGTTTAATCTGACGAAACTGGTGTCTTTCATAAGGTATATTCACTTGAGGAATTAAATAAGCATCCAATGTTCTCACAGTTTTTTGATAGGCATCTGCATTGTCTTACCAGTAGGTATTCCAGGGTCAGCCAGTGTTTCAAATAAATCCTGTACTTCCATCCCTGCTGAATGCAGAAGAAGAGCTTTCTTCTGGCCTGCCTGGGTGATGCCCCTGCTGTCAATATAAAACTCCAATGCCCTTTTCCACCTCTTCCACCTTTCACCAACACCTGGTCCCCTATAATCAAATGGGCCTACTCCATTGGCATCTAATGGCAACGACTGAGCCATGGTGAAAGTTTGATGGATGACAGTTTAAAACTTACAGTTTGTGAATTTCCTAGACAAATCAACACTTGTCCATGGAAACTGTTGTAAATATCCAGTAACAAATTGTTGAGACACCACATGTGTTGAAGTCTTGACGGATTCACTTTGACAGATTCACTTTGACAGTAGAAATTCACAAGTTTGTTGACGGCAATACAACTCGGAGTTCCATAAAACAATTGAATAGTCCTTTTTTTTTCTTTTTATCCTCGTCGCCAAATGTTAGATAGTCCGACACAATTAAATGTACAAAACTGTTGTTTATTTCTCTTGCAGAAATCCCGCCATTTTACTGGCACCGGACGTTGATAAAACTAAAAATTTGATTATTCCTCGCAGCCGCTCTAATCGCTGCTGACGCAAGACGATAGATACAACAGACATATGTTTTGTGGTCTTTGGAGCATCATTGTTGCCATATGTATTATTTGAGGTTGGAATTGATTCTTCCAATTTTATCACACAACGAAGGTAATATTCTAATCATGCTGAGGACTGCGTTACGTTACAAGCATTCGACGATCGTGTATGGTGCAGCCTTATTGGGGTAATCATAAACAGCCAACCCACTTGTTTTTGCTTATTCTCCTGAAGTTACCGCCTTCATTGAGTCAGGAGAAATAACGTGAATGACACGTTTTAATAAGTGCTTAGTATTTGGGAGATGCCATTACCTGAACCACCGGAGACTAATCAGCTTTTACGGCGAGTGCAATGATACCACTTATACGTTGCATAATACATGCAATTGCAAAACAGTTTAAATTGCAACATCTCTTTTTAAAATTGTATTGTTGCTAAGTGTATCATATGCGCACCAAATGTAGAATACGACGTACACATGCATCCGGGACCGCAGTTTAATAGATTTCTAGAATAGTCGACGACTTGAACACTTTGCAAGGTTTCGTATTCTCCCCTTGCTCGCCTACAGGCGCATTTGTAAGTTGCCGCAATTACATTTGAACACAAAGTATTTGCCTGAACAAAAAAATAAATGCATACTCATTTGCGTTTTCTTCGTTGACAGCCACTTTATCAAATTTAGTGACATGCATATATTGTAAAATCACAATAATATGTTATGGCACTCCGGTGAACGCAATGAACCAAGGAAATAATGCCCTTAACTGTCCTTGATGTGAAAATATTGATCACATGGCATCACCATCAGACATAATATGAATGTTGCTATTGGCCATTGCATATTTACTAATCGGCTGCATCTATGCATAACAATAAGCATGTTTTGTACAGCCGGCCAGATACAGCCGGTCAGCATCTGGTAACCCGACAGGGATTCCCCAGTGTCCCAGGTCACGTTATCATTAAAAATTTTCTCCAATGTGATAAGGACCTGCGTTCTGGCTTAATTTTAACAATGTCGACAGCGAGAAGTTAAAATGCCCTTGTGCCTGATGACCACAAAAGTAGCCTCCATGGGCCCTTTTTGGTGGTTTGCCTAAAAAAACCACATTGTAATAATTTGGGTAGATGACCTCTCAATTTAAAGATCAACGACTGCCAAGGACGGGGGGGGGGGTAAGAACTCATCCTAATTTCGACCATAAATTATTAGCTTCCAACCAAGCATGTAGACATCCATAGACACTCGTGGCGGTGTGATATCAAAATGAAGTTGCTCTCCATTTGGTTTACAAATATGTTAAAGATATTGACAAATTGTGTGTGCACTCTCTACGCGTACTGGTGTATGCTTCTGATGCGATCTAAATTATCTGCATTAAGAGTCGATACATGTATCAGACAATCCGACATTACTGTTTGTGTAAATAGCGCAGCCTCATACAGCCCTGCACGACGTCTACGTAGACATCCTACGACGACAAAATCAAACGTTATGTAGCAATCCGCAATTCAATTCAAACACCTTGACACGTGTCGAACATATATATAGCTATTTGTTTTCATTTTGTGTTCTGGCGATAATAAGCAATTTGCACTTGTACCAATGAGTAATATATTCAACTGACTTTTATAATTGCGGTCGTGCTGGCGTTATCAATGAGAACATGGCGTCATTTTGATCTTTTCCGCAGGGCCAATAGCACGAACTATGTAAATCAGATGACACTGTGATTAACACGGTGCGCGTTCAACTCGTCGTACACACATATGCCTAGCTCAAACACATTTGCGGCGACTCAACTGTATGAAAGGCTTGTACTCATAGAAATATAACCTCGAGAGCTTTAGAGAAAGATTGTTGCCCCTTTATTGATCAATTGACAGCAAACAAGACTTAGGTGATACCTTTGGTGATAGAATTGTTTGGAAGTCGTATATCACGTTGTGGCGGTGAAAAATCTAGTTCACAGCACGGTTTCGCAAAAATCGATATTTCGTTGACAATTACTAAAGTTCTACATGGACAGTGGTTACGACCTTTGCACATAAGGCGAGATGTATTTGCAGACAGGGGATATATCTCCGGATGCATAAACCCTGTGTGCCATTTCCAATTTCCCGCAGCAACTGGTTAAAGAACCGCCGCAAAGGTCAAGCTTCCGGTATGACGCAGCGCGCATCTGTGGTTATGTAACCAACCCTTGTGATCCGCGCATCGCGGTCTCCCAACAAAGAGAAGATAACGCTCTCAGGGTGGTCAAATTAACTAGGTAACTAGTCAAACAACACCTGACCAGCCTTGCTAGTCATTGTGACTATGTTGCTTAGTCGATTTGACCATGTGATTAGTCGTTACAGAGTTTGACTAACTTCGATAGCTGGGTGACCAGGTTAGCTAGTCATTTTGACTAGATTGGGTTAAGAGTGTAGCTATTTGTTTTCATTTTATGTTCTGGCGATAATAAGCAATTTGCACTTGTACCAATGAGTAATATATTCAACTGACTTTTATAATTGCGGTCGTGCTGGCGTTATCAATGAGAACATGGCGTCATTTTGATCTTTTCCGCAGGGCCAATAGCACGAACTATGTTAATCAGATGACACTGTGATTAACACGGTGCGCGTTCAACTCGTCGTACACACATATGCCTAGCTCAAACACATTTGCGGCGACTCAACTGTATGAAAGGCTTGTACTCATAGAAATATAACCTCGAGAGCTTTAGAGAAAGATTGTTGCCCCTTTATTGATCAATTGACAGCAAACAAGACTTAGGTGATACCTTTGGTGATAGAATTGTTGGAAGTCGTATATCACGTTGTGGCGGTGAAAAATCTAGTTCACAGCACGGTTTCGCAAAAATCGATATTTCGTTGACAATTACTAAAGTTCTACATGGACAGTGGTTACGACCTTTGCACATAAGGCGAGATGTATTTGCAGACAGGGGATATATCTCCGGATGCATAAACCCTGTGTGCCATTTCCAATTTCCCGCAGCAACTGGTTAAAGAACCGCCGCAAAGGTCAAGCTTCCGGTATGACGCAGCGCGCATCTGTGGTTATGTAACCAACCCTTGTGATCCGCGCATCGCGGTCTCCCAACAAAGAGAAGATAACGCTCTCAGGGTGTCAAATAACTAGGTAACTAGTCAAACAACACCTGACCAGCCTTGCTAGTCATTGTGACTATGTTGCTTAGTCGATTTGACCATGTGATTAGTCGTTACAGAGTTTGACTAACTTCGATAGCTGGGTGACCAGGTTAGCTAGTCATTTTGACTAGATTGGGTTAAGAGTGTAGCTATTTGTTTTCATTTTATGTTCTGGCGATAATAAGCAATTTGCACTTGTACCAATGAGTAATATATTCAACTGACTTTTATAATTGCGGTCGTGCTGGCGTTATCAATGAGAACATGGCGTCATTTTGATCTTTTCCGCAGGGCCAATAGCACGAACTATGTAAATCAGATGACACTGTGATTAACACGGTGCGCGTTCAACTCGTCGTACACACATATGCCTAGCTCAAACACATTTGCGGCGACTCAACTGTATGAAAGGCTTGTACTCATAGAAATATAACCTCGAGAGCTTTAGAGAAAGATTGTTGCCCCTTTATTGATCAATTGACAGCAAACAAGACTTAGGTGATACCTTTGGTGATAGAATTGTTTGGAAGTCGTATATCACGTTGTGGCGGTGAAAAATCTAGTTCACAGCACGGTTTCGCAAAAATCGATATTTCGTTGACAATTACTAAAGTTCTACATGGACAGTGGTTACGACCTTTGCACATAAGGCGAGATGTATTTGCAGACAGGGGATATATCTCCGGATGCATAAACCCTGTGTGCCATTTCCAATTTCCCGCAGCAACTGGTTAAAGAACCGCCGCAAAGGTCAAGCTTCCGGTATGACGCAGCGCGCATCTGTGGTTATGTAACCAACCCTTGTGATCCGCGCATCGCGGTCTCCCAACAAAGAGAAGATAACGCTCTCAGGGTGGTCAAATTAACTAGGTAACTAGTCAAACAACACCTGACCAGCCTTGCTAGTCATTGTGACTATGTTGCTTAGTCGATTTGACCATGTGATTAGTCGTTACAGAGTTTGACTAACTTCGATAGCTGGGTGACCAGGTTAGCTAGTCATTTTGACTAGATTGGGTTAAGAGTGTAGCTATTTGTTTTCATTTTATGTTCTGGCGATAATAAGCAATTTGCACTTGTACCAATGAGTAATATATTCAACTGACTTTTATAATTGCGGTCGTGCTGGCGTTATCAATGAGAACATGGCGTCATTTTGATCTTTTCCGCAGGGCCAATAGCACGAACTATGTAAATCAGATGACACTGTGATTAACACGGTGCGCGTTCAACTCGTCGTACACACATATGCCTAGCTCAAACACATTTGCGGCGACTCAACTGTATGAAAGGCTTGTACTCATAGAAATATAACCTCGAGAGCTTTAGAGAAAGATTGTTGCCCCTTTATTGATCAATTGACAGCAAACAAGACTTAGGTGATACCTTTGGTGATAGAATTGTTTGGAAGTCGTATATCACGTTGTGGCGGTGAAAAATCTAGTTCACAGCACGGTTTCGCAAAAATCGATATTTCGTTGACAATTACTAAGTTCTACATGGACAGTGGTTACGACCTTTGCACATAAGGCGAGATGTATTTGCAGACAGGGGATATATCTCCGGATGCATAAACCCTGTGTGCCATTTCCAATTTCCCGCAGCAACTGGTTAAAGAACCGCCGCAAAGGTCAAGCTTCCGGTATGACGCAGCGCGCATCTGTGGTTATGTAACCAACCCTTGTGATCCGCGCATCGCGGTCTCCCAACAAAGAGAAGATAACGCTCTCAGGGTGGTCAAATTAACTAGGTAACTAGTCAAACAACACCTGACCAGCCTTGCTAGTCATTGTGACTATGTTGCTTAGTCGATTTGACCATGTGATTAGTCGTTACAGAGTTTGACTAACTTCGATAGCTGGGTGACCAGGTTAGCTAGTCATTTTGACTAGATTGGGTTAAGAGTGTAGCTATTTGTTTTCATTTTATGTTCTGGCGATAATAAGCAATTTGCACTTGTACCAATGAGTAATATATTCAACTGACTTTTATAATTGCGGTCGTGCTGGCGTTATCAATGAGAACATGGCGTCATTTTGATCTTTTCCGCAGGGCCAATAGCACGAACTATGTTAATCAGATGACACTGTGATTAACACGGTGCGCGTTCAACTCGTCGTACACACATATGCCTAGCTCAAACACATTTGCGGCGACTCAACTGTATGAAAGGCTTGTACTCATAGAAATATAACCTCGAGAGCTTTAGAGAAAGATTGTTGCCCCTTTATTGATCAATTGACAGCAAACAAGACTTAGGTGATACCTTTGGTGATAGAATTGCTTGGAAGTCGTATATCACGTTGTGGCGGTGAAAAATCTAGTTCACAGCACGGTTTCGCAAAAATCGATATTTCGTTGACAATTACTAAAGTTCTACATGGACAGTGGTTACGACCTTTGCACATAAGGCGAGATGTATTTGCAGACAGGGGATATATCTCCGGATGCATAAACCCTGTGTGCCATTTCCAATTTCCCCGCAGCAACTGGTTAAAGAACCGCCGCAAAGGTCAAGCTTCCGGTATGACGCAGCGCGCATCTGTGGTTATGTAACCAACCCTTGTGATCCGCGCATCGCGGTCTCCCAACAAGAGAAGATAACGCTCTCAGGGTGGTCAAATTAACTAGGTAACTAGTCAAACAACACCTGACCAGCCTTGCTAGTCATTGTGACTATGTGCTTAGGATCGATTTGACCATGTGATTAGTCGTTACAGAGTTTGACTAACTTCGATAGCTGGGTGACCAGGTTAGCTAGTCATTTTGACTAGATTGGGTTAAGAGTGTAGCTATTTGTTTTCATTTTATGTTCTGGCGATAATAAGCAATTTGCACTTGTACCAATGAGTAATATATTCAACTGACTTTTATAATTGCGGTCGTGCTGGCGTTATCAATGAGAACATGGCGTCATTTTGATCTTTTCCGCAGGGCCAATAGCACGAACTATGTAAATCAGATGACACTGTGATTAACACGGTGCGCGTTCAACTCGTCGTACACACATATGCCTAGCTCAAACACATTTGCGGCGACTCAACTGTATGAAAGGCTTGTACTCATAGAAATATAACCTCGAGAGCTTTAGAGAAAGATTGTTGCCCCTTTATTGATCAATTGACAGCAAACAAGACTTAGGTGATACCTTTGGTGATAGAATTGTTTGGAAGTCGTATATCACGTTGTGGCGGTGAAAAATCTAGTTCACAGCACGGTTTCGCAAAAATCGATATTTCGTTGACAATTACTAAAGTTCTACATGGACAGTGGTTACGACCTTTGCACATAAGGCGAGATGTATTTGCAGACAGGGGATATATCTCCGGATGCATCAACCCTGTGTGCCATTTCCAATTTCCCGCAGCAACTGGTTAAAGAACCGCCGCAAAGGTCAAGCTTCCGGTATGACGCAGCGCGCATCTGTGGTTATGTAACCAACCCTTGTGATCCGCGCATCGCGGTCTCCCAACAAAGAGAAGATAACGCTCTCAGGGTGGTCAAATTAACTAGGTAACTAGTCAAACAACACCTGACCAGCCTTGCTAGTCATTGTGACTATGTTGCTTAGTCGATTTGACCATGTGATTAGTCGTTACAGAGTTTGACTAACTTCGATAGCTGGGTGACCAGGTTAGCTAGTCATTTTGACTAGATTGGGTTAAGAGTGTAGCTATTTGTTTTCATTTTATGTTCTGGCGATAATAAGCAATTTGCACTTGTACCAATGAGTAATATATTCAACTGACTTTTATAATTGCGGTCGTGCTGGCGTTATCAATGAGAACATGGCGTCATTTTGATCTTTTCCGCAGGGCCAATAGCACGAACTATGTAAATCAGATGACACTGTGATTAACACGGTGCGCGTTCAACTCGTCGTACACACATATGCCTAGCTCAAACACATTTGCGGCGACTCAACTGTATGAAAGGCTTGTACTCATAGAAATATAACCTCGAGAGCTTTAGAGAAAGATTGTTGTCCCTTTATTGATCAATTGACAGCAAACAAGACTTAGGTGATACCTTTGGTGATAGAATTGTTTGGAAGTCGTATATCACGTTGTGGCGGTGAAAAATCTAGTTCACAGCACGGTTTCGCAAAAATCGATATTTCGTTGACAATTACTAAAGTTCTACATGGACAGTGGTTACGACCTTTGCACATAAGGCGAGATGTATTTGCAGACAGGGGATATATCTCCGGATGCATAAACCCTGTGTGCCATTTTACAATTTTCCCGCAGCAATTGCCCACGAACCGGGCGCCGAAGGTCAAGAAATTCCCAGGGCTAAGCATCGTCGGGTTCAGCGCGCCATCTGTGGTTGTATGTAACCAACCCTTGTGATCCGCGCATCGCGGTCTCCAATCATTAAGAAGATAACGCTCTCAGGGTTGTCAACACAGTAACATAGGTTTCAACTAGTCAAACAGTGTCAGGCTGACCAGCCTGTCTAGTCATTGTGGTGATGTTGCTTAGTCGATTTGACCATGTGATTAGTCGTTACGTTTTTACTACCTTCGATAGCTGGGTGACCAGGTTAGCTAGTCATTTTGAATAGATAAATAGTGGGTTAAGATAATGTAGCTAGTTGGGGCATTATTTGATAGCGGCGATAATAAGCAATTTGCACTTGTACCATGTATTGTCATATAAAACAATCCGCTGCACATGCAGCTAACTGCTCTGCGCAATGAATAGTTACGCTATATCATTAAGCTACCGTTTTTGTACCACTTATGAATAGAAATTAATGCGTGCGTGGAGTGTGTGACCAGTGGTGAGGCTTTTATAGCGTTTATTCCTAATATCTCGCTATATTTTGCCATCGGTGTCGCCATCGTTTTGATGATGAGGATCGTCCGACTGATTAATCTTGTAACTTGTCGTGGCAAAGCACCGTCTATGAAAGTTTATCAATCTTCCGTACATCCCTACAATTAAACGAACCACTCACATATCAAAAATTCATCATTGTCACCACATACTCGCTGATGTAGATCCAATATTTATTTTCTTCCCGTAAATGAAATATAACTTCGACTCCAGTACAAACAATAGGTTAGCGAGATATATTTGATTCAGTCCTGCCTGCCGTATGTATTATCGATATCAGCACATGACTTGCTGTGATAATGAAATCCTGTACACCCGTTACGAATACGTTGGTAGTATTAGGTCAAGCTGAATGGACGTCTAAAGTTTTAATTCAGCCACATAATGAAGGAGCAAATTACCCTTCTATACAATTGTCATGATTTCAAAAGATCCCTATGGCACAAGCTAGCGCACTTATAAGAAATGCGCATAATAATTAGATGCTTGATTTGTATATGGTTAACACACAGTTAAATTGAAAGTTTAACAAATATCAATTTAGAATTTCACATATCTGACATATAGAAAAAAATGGTTGCTTATATCCAGCAGAAGCATTGTGACCTGATTATTCCTCATTCCAAACAACCCTCATCTCTACGGTACTATGTCTCTCGCACGTAGTTTTCGGGAATATGGGCTGGCGCCCATCCCCCACCCCCCCCCCCCCCCACGCACCCAAAATAGTTTTATGTGGGACGTAAATCGCAACAGAATCCTGGTATCCTAAGTTATGATCAGTTCAGCCATCCCCACTACAAATGTTTGTTCCCTTATATGTAAACTGTCAAAATGCAGCTGTGGTGGTGAATTAAAAACATGATTATCAGTAAATATAATATACGAATAAATAATGATATCAATCAAAGAATGTGATCGCTGTCATATTATGAATAATTATAATGCAATCTATTGCACTTAAGTGATTTGTATATATAATCAACCCTTATGCTACTATGCTATTGAAAACGACCATTTAGAGACACTTATATCAGCAATGCATAACCTGCATGAAAAATGAAGAACATGCTTTTCGCTTTGAATAGATTTGGATTATATTTGGCAAGCTTCCTAATAATTGATAATTTACGCTTTGCTGCTTTCAGGCAAAATACAACGCCACAACTGTTGTATAGCGTCACGGAAACAATATATAAAGTTAATGAACGAAAACGCTGGGATCTGTACACTATGATATAATCTGATTTGATGATATATCCCGTTTCTCACTTCTCTCCCGCATTCATTAAACAATTTGCATCATTTTAGCTAAATAAAACGAAAATCAAAAGCACAATACTAATACTCTAAGCGTTTATTCCTCGCAGTCTGGGCATCTACCAAATAGCCGAAAAGTTGTAACTATTAACAAGAAACTTCTTAACGCATTTATTTACGCATCATGTATGATATGTGCACTTTTGTACCGCAAAAATTCTGAACTTTATCAAACAGCAAACCAGTTGTTACTCATGTAATGTACCACACGCTAAATGCATGAATGAGAGTGATATGTAAGATGACATGGCGTTGGTGTTTGTGCTTCTTTGCGATTAGGTAACTTTGGATTAATATTCTGAAGCTAGGGGGATGTGGCGACTCTCACGTGTCATATAAGCCATGCATGGCCTAACGCTGCGTCCAAATTTATTGAACACCATTTGCCAAGTAAGAGGATATAGCGGTTACAATATAGTCCATGCAAATCCTAATTCTGTGGCCGAATGATATTGCTGCATGTAAGTACATCAATTATGCATCCTGTATATGATAAAATATCAAAATCAACAAATGCATTGAAATATGACCTTCTGTGACTAAACAAATTAGTATCTGGTTGGTGGTATGGGTATCATTCGTTTAGATGCAGGATTCAGATGTTGCTCAATGGACAGCTATCATTGAAGCGGTCGTATCCTGTAACAAGCACAGGTGGATAAAGCAAAGGCCAACGAATCGTGCAAGGTAATGAAGTGATATTAATAGGCCAAATGTCGACGCAAATATGATAGCGCAGATATCAATCTCAATAGCGTTTTTCATTGGGTAAAGGTCAAAAATTCATTTGACGAGATAGCTAGTTGTGATTTATGCTCTTCGTTCGCAACAGCATCAAACTAATCATTGAAATATCACTTAATATCCACGGCTTGAGCAAATGCATCTATTGCCCAATAACAGCAAAATATGTTTACAATCCAATATGATTCTTATTTTTGCTGTTATTTTGTATGCGCAGCGTTATTCGGCTCACACGGAAGTCGGAAGTAGTTTTGCACAAGAAGACTAAATAAACCGTTCCGGAATGTTCGGTACAAATCTGTCACGCGAAATGTGTACCGAAATAATGATCAATGACGCAGTGAGGCATCTCGGACATTTTCACGCCCAGTTGATCGAACAGCTACGCCTTTCTAAGAAGTCAAGCGGTCAACTCGCCTTAATTCAGAAATATCAAATTCCTTACTTCAATGGATACGTTCAACCAGGGATTTTGCGACAAAGAATGTGCCCCTCATCGGGAGCTAGCTGTTTGCTAAAATTCCGGGTATTGTAAATGAACGGTTGGACTATGATAGTGTTTAACCTTGATACGAACGGTTGCGGTTCAGAGGCGGCAGTTTGTTCGTAAGACGAGACTTTAGTGAGACTAGAGATAGATTAGGGTGGGCCAATCGCTATCCCCTTGGTCAGGTTGGTGCTCTCAATGCTTAAAGCGTCAGTAGTATAGAGAGTGGCGGTTCTGGCGCACCGCCACTAATCTATACTACACCACTAATTACAGCTTATACAGGATTTCGATTTGAGAGAGTGTTCGTTGTGAACAGAGACTCCATGTACTGTGCATGGCGTAGGTGTTTTTTAACCAAAACCTTCTTCACTCACTTGGCCCTCGCCAGACATCACAAGCTCGTGTGACACTTGTTGACAAGCTCCTCTAGCGTCCGACTCGCTCCATATGATCATCGTTCTTAATCTCCAGATCTCTCACAATATTCTTCAGGTCCTCAAAATCATCCACAAGGTTTCTCACAATATTCGTCATGTCCTCCATATCACCCACAACATCTCTCAGCTCGTCCTCTCAGATAATCTAGATCTAACCTCAACTCTTTAACACAACCTTCAAGTTCAGCAATACGCTCTTCGGTGTTCATTTCTATACCTTATGCCCTCGTTTATTCAACAGATCGGTATATACAGTGCTTAAATTTCCACGCAATTAAAAATTATTCTGTCTATTGAGGTGGGTTGATATCATTTACAGTCCGGTGGACGGTGTAGAAGCACCAAATTTTTGTCTGATACCTTCCACTGCTTCGTCTTTCCACGTTGGATCAGCGCGTTTTTATCTTCGATTGAAACAGTCTGGTATGCTTTTACAGATCAAGCCTTAAAATCCCCCCTTCATTTGGGTATATTTTGTGACCTCAGCTAAGACGAGTTTAAACTCATGATCCGAGATATTACCATTTTCAAGTGCTGTCGATACAATGTCAGCAATGGTATTCAATTTGCTCATGCTTTTTCACCCTAATGGTCAGTCGCCCACTGATAAATTTTCCAGCGGCCCCAGTAACTCCCAACACTGTGGCAAATAGAGTGGCAACCACTGTAGACATTACACCTACACCACTTACGCCCAGACACTTACCAACAGCAACTAAAGCAGTGTCTACTGCATCCACTTAGTTCACTGCACGCCTATATTTCTTGTACATAGCACAATATTTTCAATCTCTTTCTCAAGGTATTGCTTCTTGAGACTGATATAATTCAACCGATAGGAGTGCCCTGGATTCTCATCGGACAGCTCAGGATATAACGGTGACGTCGGTTGTTGTTTCATACTGTTGTTTCATACGTTATGTCAAGTTCAATTAGGAATTATACAACAGAACAAGTCGCCGTTCTGTTTTGAGTGGTTGTATAAAAGTGAATAACGTTGCCTTGTTCCAGCTGTAAAGGTTGATCTAAAAATATTACAACAGCCCCGTTGACCAGCAGGCTTAGTTATCCCTATCGATTGATTTGTCCCATTTATAACAGGAACGACTTCTATAGCACCAGTATTAGCGCCCTCACCAGAAGACCATACGAATGATCTTACCATTGGATAACATGGTATATCCACAGCTTGAGTCTCGTGAGTCTCGACCCCTGGCCCCATCACCAAACGAACACTCATATCCTCTGCCAAGTTCGCCACTTGCTTCTGCCCAAACAGTAATGATGTGTTTCGTTTGTGAGTTTATATAGTCTCTCAGGTCCCTGATCTGCTGTCAAAGTTTGCTATCAACATACGTTTTATTAGCAGCATCCTTCGGTGAAATCGGGTCTCCCAACCAATGGATTTTATCATCTCTCATTGCAAGGTCTCCAGTCATAGTACCCCCACCTTTATCCATTTTTTTGAGTAACCCATAGATACATAGGTCTTTGTTGCATATTCGGAGAAGTCGGCGCCCTGAACAGTGCTCGCCGTTTTTTGCCTAGGTCCATAAATACTCATTTATATTGACATCTTGTAAATTCAAAAAACAACGCTGGCAGGAAAGTCGTGGTTATCCAATAGACTTCCTTTATTATCACGCAACTGAACCTTTAATTCATGCACAGTTCCGCTAGTGACACGCTTACAGACAGGATTAGTGATTTTTGTGGGTATAATATCACCGAAAGAGCCACCCTCTAAACCAACAACTTCACGAAGCGTAGTGGGCGCACCATCTAGCATGTTGTGCGTAGTTCTGACTTGATGGAGGTGAACATAAAGTGTGTTGAACATGCAAAAGTTGATGGGCCGGTCACCTGTGTAAGTACCTGAATAAATCCACCGCCTCCCGAAGCCGCCATCAAGACCCAACATTGTTAACACTCTTTCATCAAAACGCGCAGTACGATCAGGAACTTCGAGGGTAATAACCCCATTTACAGCATCAACTTCCAAACAAAGACCTAATGATGTAATCTGCTGCTGAAGAAGGTTTAAACTCCAGAGGCCTGGTTTTAAATGGATAACTCCTCATTTTCCAGTAGTTTCTGACAGCCATGCAATGACACCATTTTTTTCAAGATTGTACCAGCCCACAGTATACGTGATTGACCATAAGCGAACACATAGATCGCTCGTAGTGTTGTCAATAGGTTCCCTGCTTTGAACATTAGACATTGTATGGTACATAGTGGTAATCATCAACACATAAACCTTTAGATTTAATAGCTGTACCTGCCCCATGTAGCAGCTGAGGAGCTGACACATCTCCTCATTTAGGTGCAAGCGGAGGACAGTACATAGGCGTTTAACATGGAGTTCTCCAACCTGTTTGAGGACTACGTGGTGCAAACATAAGCGACGATAAACTAATAGTTGGCTGGAGAACCAACCACATACAATACTGGCAGAACCAGGTATATTTTGTTGTATGGTGCGCAACCTCCGCCTGTGGTATATCTGCGTTGGACCACCTTAACTCTTGAGTCCCACCAATAAAGGATCGTTATAGGTTTCACGTGTACTACACCATTTGGAGACTTCTGAACGAAATGAGGGTAGCACTACTGGATGCCGCTATATGGTCAGCCACTGATTATACCTTTGACAAGAGAATTTACCATGAACTCTGTCATGAGCTCTGTGCCAAAAATACCAGTTGGAGGATAAAAGGTGCCTCTGGCGGATCTTCTTCACTGACCCAAGACACACGTAGTAAGGCAAATCATTCATTTCGCGAAGCTCAACTTGTATGAAGCCGGAAGGCATGTTTTGATCAAACCAACAGACGGCTTTGTTTTCCAGGGTGGCTCGCTACAGGTTCATTACATAAAGCAAGATACTGCGGGTGCAAGCACTACCTGGAGTACTAACATACTGGAAAAATCTGAGGGGTTCACAGCCCCAAGTATCTCACGAATTAACGACAGTATTCGAACCTATGTATGGGCTATTCTCGGTGCTCAGGCGCAGACCTGCTTAGGGATACTGGGTACAAGCACATCCTTTGACACTCCAAAGCAGTTTCAGGCTAATATTGAGGATGCTATCAACGCACCAGTTGACATTCCCTCATCTATCAGCAGGTATCAAAACCTGTTCCAGAATGATTCCTCAAAGGATATTATGTGTTTGGAACGGGTCTTTACATGGCTCCGTCAGGCATGATCCTCGACGTTGGAAAAGTAGCTGGGTACAACTACCTGATTACCATCGCGAGTGAGCAACAGCAGATCGGCATCAACACTGATGTGAAATGGAAGAGGCTTTGACAACCGGCCTGATGATATAGGCAGTTCGGCTGATAGCCCCTCTCCCGAACGACGTTCCTGATAGACCACCCCCGTAGGAAAGGCGCACGAGGATGAGAAACCCGCTCTTATTGTAGGCGGAATAGCATTAGGCTTAGTTGTGCTTTGGCTTGCTACGTAGTAGTTCAGTATCAGGAGGATCACTCTCCCCTGCGCCACAGCTGCGGCCCCTCCACCAGTCAAAGCAAGTACCAGGGTCGAGATTGCCATCCCAATCGTAGTGAGGATGGAGGCGATTGTAACTCCTTGCTCCCGAAACACGGTGCGTACACGCTCAGCTAGCATTGTGTCCTCGTTAAGAAGTCTGTTGATCGTTTTCCTGATGCAGTTGATTTGGGTTCGCAGACGTTCACGGTTTGCAGAGGCAGCCTCAACACGGACACACCACAGGTCATGCAGCTCTGCAAGCTCATTTGCTTGGACTCTCCATGCCGGACTTTCCCCCTTCCCTTCTTCTTCCAAACTTGCCATTTCAGCTTCCCGCTGGTTTATCTCCCCTTCTAGCTCAGTTATCTTAGCTAGGTTGTTGACCAGCTCATCCACCAGGGTCTGCATAGCATTGTCAAGCCCTATAAGCTCCCTGAGTGGCAGACCATCTGTTTGTGTACCCGTGTCTTCTTTGGCGTTATGAACGCCCTTTATGAGGCTTGTTTCTTCCGTGCCACCTGTTACAGTCACTGCTTCGAGACTGCTCATTGCTAATTTCTCTGCGGCTTTAGCAGCGGCTTGGTCAACGCCTTGGAGGGTTTTAGCTGTCTTTTGTGACACCGCTTATCGGGACCACTCAATGAACCCAAAACCATCACGGACGGCCTTAAGCCCCCCTCTATAGTTAGCTATTGTTCCAAGTGAAAGCGGTTTTTTGGTACGAGAATTTGTAATACTTATGTCAGGTTAGTCATTCAAACGTAACTCTCCTCTAACAAAATCAAACTTTGTATAATCGCGGCCGAGGGTTGGTTTGTGAACAATTTCAGTTAAAGCATCTAAATAGTCATTGACGGCGCCTATAATGAGCCCTGTGGAATGTCTGGTCCATCTCAATGTCCCCTCCTATAGCACCCTGAGTTGGGAGAGGGGCTTCTGGGAGTACCTCATCCTCTCTTCCAGTGTCCCACTCCTCAGCCCCCTCCACTACGTCTTCGAATGTTGGATTATCAAACTCCATGTTACTGTATTAAAGATATGTTCGCTACTATTTAACTGTTAACATGATGAGAACTAAATCCATACCGCCGTATACATGAGCCCCTTGGGGTAAAGGGCTTTCGACAGTCTGTAATTATTAAAAACAACCCAAGCACTATTGACCAGAACCAACAACTGCTGGTCCGCTTCCCCAATCTAGGTGCAGACGACGCCATTGTTCCATGGGACAGCAAGGCTGGCCTTTGCAATCACGCTGACCTAAACTGATGTTAACCCCAGCGTTGTGCAAATTCTGGGTCGCGCCATGGTTAAGAAAACGACAATCAAGATTTCTGGCAATGAGGTCATGTCAATCGATGACAGCGATGTGTACCACTGTTATGGCGACTTATGGAAAACTGCACAGGAGAGAGCTAACGCCCAGTATCAGGGCATTGACACATCAGATGACGAAAATGTGACTAAGATGTATAATCCACACCCAGGTCGGCTCTCAATTCTGTATGAGCGTGTGCTGCGCCACAGGAAGCTTGCATACAATAAGAGTGACACACTGTGAAACATCAACATGAACGTGCCGGCTCGCAGCATGTAGGGCATCCTTCTGCTCTTTGAAGACCCAGCTAATGCCTCATTTGCTAGGAAGACAGAATCATTCTACAACCCAAAGATTACAAAGGTCGTGGTGACCATTGAGGGCATCCCCAACCAACTCTTTGCCCAGGTCATGCGTGGCTACCAGCAGTGACATTAGCTGCAAAAGACTTGTCGGACGTGACCCTAGGAGAGTACCTAACCAATAAGTATGCTCTGTGGCAGGCGCGTGGAAATGCGTCTGAGGGTGTCACCATTCAGATCTGAAAAAAGAATAGGCGACTGGTGCATTGAATGGCTATATGTAAGTTGTTATGGATGCACATCTTAACATAAGGATTGCAGATTCGTCCACGCAGTCTACTAAGTTTACATTTCCAGATGGTCCCTGTTCGGCTAGTGTGTTTGGGCAGACAGAATGCAGGAAAAACGTCTTCATCCTCGACCTACTTGAAAGGCCCTTCTTCGGTGCCTTTGACCATACCATCCGTTTCATTGAGGCCTATCAGTAACGGTCATGGGTGTGGGATGATTCAGAGGTGTACGTGGTTGATCCAGGGGAGCGGCTCCATGACAACTTGAGGGCTTTCTACTTTGTTTTAAGAGCGAGGCTACCCTGTACATTATTGATGACTGTTCGGCAACAGAGGCCCTAACCAAGAAGAAAGATATGTTATCCTAACTGGCCTTTAACGGCCACCATGCGCAGCAAAGTGCCACCGAGTCACCTGAACCCAGAGCACCAAAACTACTCAAAGAGAGAGACAACTGCTGTCATAGTTGAAGGGCCGTCACGCCTAAGCGCTACAATTGACCAGGTTGATTAATGTCTGACAGAAGAGATCACCAAAACATGTGAGATACGTTGCTGGCTAGGCACTAGCATGATGCGCACTCTAGGTCAGGCAGTGCTACATCTATACTCAGGTATTGCTTGTATGTTTCTAACAATCCCACCAGAACACTAGCCAAAGCTAATTACAGACCTTGAAGCCAACTTGTTTGTTGGGTACGCCGTGCTAACACTGCTACACGAAAGTTGCACTAGAGACATTGCTATGGAGCCAACGTCAACGCTCCTCCGAATAGGAGGGCTTTTAACAACATGGGCTGCACTTTCAACTGGGTTGTCGGCGGCGTTGGGTTGTTTTGACTAGCATAGTGTTACAGGCACGGACTCGTAGCCTCACACCCTAAACAGGTTAGTGGTGTAAAGCCTCTGGAAAGTCAGGACGTCCATTTAAAGGCTGTCCTTTTTTTATATGGAATAATATCGGAGGAAACGTACAACATGACACACAGGCAACTACTGATGGCAAATGCTATAGGCCACGCTGTACCATGGTGCAGTTGTTTCCGGTATATCAATAGGTTATGCTAAGCTTGGTAAGATGGCTCTGGTGGTCCAAACTTGACTTCACTTGGCCAACATGGGTTATGCCCTGGGTGTTGCGGCATTGGGGTTGTTTGGGCCACAGCATTGATTGTTAGGAAAACAAGACTCGTAGCCTCGCACCCTAAAACAGGTTGTGGTAAAAAAACGCCAATCGAGCTCCTACAAAGACTCAGGCTTCGTTTAAAAGATCAAACTGATATGGAATAAGACTTCATCAATGATCAGCTCCAACTACTGCCGGGGACATGCCAAGAATACTTCAAGGGATGTTGATGAGGGTTATGCATGAGTAATACCTGATCCAGGTAAATGCGTTTACTCACTCACTGGACTCTGAGCCTCAGCTTTTAGACTTTTTACGTGCCCTCAGATGGTCAAAAGAGATGTGATGTGACGTTCAAACCCTGGGTATGGCTGCGACTGGACTGGTCACTTTACAGGCTTGTTAAGTAGGTGACGCATGTCAGCGGGTTTACTTTTTGAAACTCCCTAATATGTATAACAATGGATCTCACAACTCGTCACATGCAAACTATGTACTATACTCCAATGAGCTATTGGAAAGGCATTACAGCTATCAAGAAGCTTGCAGCAGAGGTCGCAGGTTTTCTGAATGCAAGCGAGGACCACTCCATTGACCTAACAAAGCAAGGTATATGGCAAATTTACCTTATGGGAGCAGTGAATCAGCTGCTAAAAAAAGTCTCCGTCAGGCGTGGCCGTGTGGATGTCCATCGAGACCAGGCTATAGTGGAACCCTTTACCCGCGCTCTTGCTGACTGGGAAAAAAACCTAAAGATGCTATAAAGGCAAAACAAGCTGCACAAAAAGACCTCTTCTGCCGTACCAGGGCATCCGCTAGGGCTCAAAGAAAAAAAAAAACTTCCCTCTGGTTTGGTGTTGGCGTTCGCTACCTCTACCAGCCTGGTGAGCTGGAGCAGGACCACCGTCGTCGTGCCACTGACCCTGTGTGGTCATTCAATATCTACCAGGTAGGATGATCTGTCACTGAACCTGGTGAACCTGTATTGTACTATTTGTTAGATGGACCACTCCGTTTCTTTGTAAAGTAGTAGCTACTTGTGGTGACATCCGATACCCAGTTGCCACCAGACGGTATTCTCAATTAGACATTAGATATCTATATATCATATACGCAAGAATGGTAGTATTTGCAAACAAGTGTCCATGGATATTGGTCGGAAAGAAAGACCCTTGTAACAGGCCCTGTACACAGATATAAGATACATCGATTATGGGTTCGATAAGGTCATCCACAAGCTTGCTTACCAACAAAGAAAGGCCTCTACTACACAACAGCCCTGTGTAGACGAAAGCGTGGCTCACTATGCAAAGAGATATTTGCTAGACTTACGGCTGGGGTGGCAGCATGATCGGAATCTGCAGTGCCCCCAGTCCCCGTGCCACACAAAGCAATCCCCTTCCCCACGCCATGCTAAGCAGCCCCAGTTCCCGTGCCACGCAAATCACCCCCAGTTCCCAAACCACCCCTTAAGTTCAAGAATACTAAGTGGGGTGTTAAAAACTATTTGCGTGGATGGGTGATGAACGTCCCTGAGTCTCACCCCCTCGGCATGGACGCTCTAATGTTGTTAACAGGCGTAGATAAACAGATACGTTAAGTTTTGTCTGATGAGCTTAAAGAGCTGAACGGAATCAAGTGTGCATTAATTTGCCCTGAAGGGTAGACTGTTTAAGCGACGATGGCGGCACTGAATATGTTGAGCCTGTATTGCGTAATAGGCAGCAGGTGGTTCTCTCCACAGAAGATATTAACAATGCAGTGCCCCAGAGCAATGCTAATATCCAAGAGCGGTTGGAGAAGTGGACCAATACAGGTTACGGCAGGGAGTCAGTCACAACTCTGTGGATTGACATCGCCCAATACCAGCCATTAAAAGGTGGCTCCTACCTACCTACTGGTGTATAGAGCAGGCAACAGTGTGGAGAAATTCTTGCAAGCCCTGCATCAGGAAGAGCTCAAGATCAAAGCAGTTCTGTCAAAACCTGTGCATGACACGAGAGGATAAAAGAGTGCACATGGAAGCAGTCCATTGTCATGTGTGTAAAAAAGAACTGGACAGGGACTCCGTCCGCGACCACTGCCATATAACAGGTAAGTACAGGGGGCAGCCCACAATGCTAAAGCTGCGGTTGAATCCTAAGACAACAGCCGTGTCTGTAGTATTCTACAACCTATTGGGCTATGACTCCCACCTCTTGATGCAGGCCATAAGCAAGGTGGGAGGGAAGATCAACTGTATCCCAAACAATATGGAGAAGTACATATCCCTATCAATAGGACAGTTACGCTTTATTGACAGTGTACAGTTCCTCCTGGCCTCGCTTGACAAGCTGGTGTCTGCAAACAACCCAGATGCCTTTACAGTAATGGCTTATGCCACCCTGACACTTGCACGAATGTTGTTCCCGCAATGCCACGCAATGTGTCGTGCCAATGAGTAAAGTCTTCGTGAACGAGCGTGAGGAGTGTGTGAAGGGTGCGGGGGTGCGTGCCATGTCGTAGAGAGACTTTACTCATTGGCACGACACATTGCGTGGCATTGCGGGAACAACATTCGTGCAAGTGTCAGGGTGGCATAAGTATGAGCCTGATGAAACAAAATGACGGCTGCTACTGCGCAAGGGAGTGTATCCCTTTGAGTTTATGGATGGCTGGGATAAGTTTGATGCCTCGCAGCCGCCAATCCAGGAGTTCTACAGCAAGCTCTCTGAGCAAGGCATATCTGCTGCAGACTATAAACATTCACAAAAGGTCAGGGGCGTGTTTGGGTGTAAAACTATGGGTGACTATCATGACATGTACCTGCGCACAGACGTGCTGCTCCTAGCGGATGTATTTGAGATATTCCACAAAACCTGTCTTTAACAGTATGGCTTAGATCCAGCTCACTACTATACCAGTCCTGGTCTTTCATGGGATGCGCTGCTTAAAAGCACGGGTGTGGAGCTAGAGTTACCCACCGACTATGACAAACACATATTCATTGAGAAGGGCCTGCGCTGTGGGATAAGCATGGTATCAAGTTGCCACTCTAAAGCTTATAACCCGTACGTGGAGGGCTTTGAGAAGAATAAGCTGGCGAGCTATATCCAGTACCTTGACGCTATCAACCTGTATGGGTTGGCGATGAGCCAGCCCCTACCTACTGGGGCGATTGAGTGGGTGGATCAGCCGGCCGATCTACAGATACAGGACCATCCTGACAATGCCGAAACCGGATATATACTCGAAGTTGATCTGGAATACCCTGCAGAGTTACATGCTGATCACAATGATTATCTAAGATACGCCGTACGCTTGTATTCAATCAGAGCCCCTGGATGGAGCCCTACATTCACAGACCTGCGTAAGGTTGCTACCAGAGACTTTGAGAAGAACCTGTACAAGCTGATGAACAACTCCGTGCTTGGTAAGACAATGAAGAATCTCCAAAGGCGAGTCGACGTCAAGATTGTGCGCTCGGCAGAAGAGGAAAAAATACCAGACATGATGCCAGCCCCGCCTATGCTCGACATAAAGTATTCGATGATGACTTGGCCGCCTTGCGTATGCACAAGACCCACTTGTTAAACCGCCCGGTGTATGTTGGCATGTGCATCGACCTCTCCAAGCACCTGATGTACGACTCCTATTTTAACACAATGTAGTCCAGATATGGTAAGCGACCTTGACTTGCTATACAGACACGAACTCGCTGCTTGTGGAGATCCGTGCAGCTGACGTGTACGCAGACATACAGGCGGTCCTCACCTTCTTTGATACCAGCAACTACGATCCATCCCATCCATCCATTGTTCAGTAACGTAAACAAGAAGGTGATGGGGAAGATGAAAGATGAGTGTGCCGGTGTGTCCATCAAAGACTATGTTGGCCTGCGCCCTAAGATGTACTCGATCCTGATGTCTGACGAGGGCGAGATTAAAAGGAGTGGAGAAGGTTGTGGTTAATAAACACCTACGCCATGCACAGTACACGGAGTCTCTGTTCACAAAGAAGCAGTTCCGTCCTGGAATGAACATGCTACGCAGTGAAGGTCATAAGATATATGGGCTACACATCAACAAGGTTTCACTCTCTCCGTTTGACTCAAAGTAGTGGATAAATTCGAATGGAAACGACACCTTGGCTCATGGTCACACTAGTTTACCGACAAACTAATATGGAAGAGTCGGACCTGTTGGGGGGTCGGGCCCGACGCGCCTTTCTATTGAGTGTAGCTCACTAAGGTTGAGCAGGGAGCAAAAACATCGAAATACTGTAAAGGGGTGTAGTATAGATGAGGGTCTGTCCGATGGAAAAAAGGTACATATATCTTGGTAGCAATGGCCGATGGAAAAAAATTAGCTATATATCTTGGTAGCAAATGGGTATATGTGCCCCTTTGTTAGGGGTGTAGTAAAGAGAGTGGCCGGGCGCCAGAACCGCCACTTTCTATGCTATTGTGTCGTCTTTACAATTTCCACTTGCCAACCGTATCCTACGAAACCCTGTCATTTGTGGTATGTCATTCATTTTATATAAGAAATAATCTGGGAATGACACTTCTATGAGTTATTCACTTGTGTTGGGTGACTTCAAAACCCGAATCTTACTGGCCACATTAGATCAATATGACAATATTATAGTACAAATTTATTTTGCGTTTAATGGGCTGTTTTGATTGTCTGTTACCTTTGCAAAATATTGAATGTTAACGTTTTCATTTGTGCAAATCGAATACTTTATGGTTGTTACTGAATCGTACGCCTGTTTGGGATATTTGAAATGCGCATTGTTAAAAGGTATTCTTTATTCAAAACTGCTTGCAAAAATCAAGTCAGGATTTGTTGTTTCTCGCAATTCGATCACAATAATCAAAAAGATTGAAATTGATTTACAGCAGTTTCCGAGTAACAAAAGTTGTAATGATTACCTCAGGCTTGCCTATTATAACGTTTCTGACGTTGATGGATTGATAACCCATCGGTTATGATGCCCAGAATCATTTGGCAAGGTTGCGTGCCATGAACGAATCAAAAGCTATCAATGATCAGTTCCGAAATATTGCTATTATTGTCGGATGCTGAAATGATCAAGCATCGAGCGCAAAAGAGGGTTCACTGTGTCAAACATTGCTTCGCTCGACTTAGAAAGTGTTTAGCTTCAACGCCTGTGGCTATATTCATGTCAAAGTGGGTGTTCATGTCTTCATGCAAGTATCGCACGTGTGTTCAAGACAAAATACGATATCCTTGTAAATATATTGTGACTATGCTTGATTTCGACTCTGAATATTTAGAGGCATAGGAAGCCTGAAAGTTGCCTTCAATTAATGCGGGTACCACAAGGCAGACTAAGTTTATCTAGTAAGGTATAAATTATAACCAATCCTCATAGCTTACACGAACAGTCCTCAGTGTGTCACAGAGTAAATGCAAGATGATAACCTCTCACACTGTTCTCTCGTGGAATATTGGACACTAATAGATGAAACAATATGACTCTGAAGATAGCCAAACCAATACATTACAATGTCCCTGCGTGAGGGTGGGGTTTGGTAGTAGCGCCATGGTACGCATACCGAGTTGTTTGAGGGATCTCTCGATGGCAATGTAAATATTGGATGAATTTCAGTTGTCAGTATCTTTAATAGGACAATGACTACCGTAGATTAGTCTGGCACTAGCGCATACATTATGACATATATGACAAGTGCATAGAACGTCATGCTAGCAGCTATGTATATTAAAACAAGTAATCAACATGAATGCATATAATCATATACATAAATATATATATATATATATATATATATATATATATATATATATATATATATATATATATATATATATATATATATATATATATATATATATATATATATATATATATATATATATATATATATATATATAGCATTATCCACTCATATAACATGAATGGGTGAGCTGGGACTCATCAGTCCTATGCAATAGTTACTATACGATCTGTGTGGTTCGTAGTTGACATTCCGATAATAGGGGAGTAGCTTAGACATCTACAGGTTCACTGAATCTCAAATCGCATCCGAATCAGGGTAGTAGAGTCTTACTTAAATCAATGAAAAAAGTTCACATGTGATGGTCAGGGCGTTGCAACACATCAAGCCACAGCTTTCTTACAGACATCATACTTAAACCCATTTGCTACAATTGAATGGCTGGTCTTACATTACTGTTGATCGTATCAGCACAATAGCAACACACGGACTTATTCCGTTCTGTCTCGGAACTTTATAAAAAGCTTTATTTGATTAATGGGAAAATGTCACTGTACAACTGCACCATCAACCAAAATAGTACAAATCGGGTCGACGAGTTCAGGACATAATCTTACGGTCCTGATATGATTTCACAATGCGTTGTCTTTATAGCCACACATGAAACTCAACTTTACCCTCAGTACAATCCTACCAGTTGCGTAGCATGAAAGTATACAAAACTTTCTGATTCATTACTGAAACAGTGCTATTCGCGTTGGATGATGATTGGATCAATCAGGCCCATTTGATATAAAGGCGGATTTGCTGTGTCAAACATTGCTTCACCCGACGCAGTCAACACATTTATCCAAATATATAACTGCCATTTCAACTAGAAAAACGTGTTTTACTTTTGTCAAGTTAATTAGTTCGAGCTTGAGTAAAGAACTGATTGTTGATAACGTTCTCTCTAACCAATTACACTCGCATTAGCATCACGGTTAAATCTCAATTCATATATTTTCACTTTGTGATTGTGCAATGAAGTTTTCGAATATATTATATATATTTTATTCGCCATAAACACATGCATAATACAGAACCGTATATTTTTTATGGGCAAGCAAACAAGACATGACTGAAAGAAGAGATGATAATCGGAACACTATTGCACGTCATATTGGCTTAATGTATGTTAACAATAAATAATTCCAAGCAACTGTAAATTGTGAGCATAGAGTTTAAGGCAGTGCTTTAACACCGCCCTCAATCACAGCCAGACCCTCATACATTTCACAAGACTCTCATGACCTCTAAATTACGTGTCGTATTCATAAATCCCTTTGAAACAAACAGAACGTATTTCGATCTAGCCATAGCCCTCACACAATTAACATTCCAAGAGTTAACTGTACAACTGTTCACATTATTCTGCAAAATAATTTAGACAATGGTAATCGAATTCATATATTATAAAACCATTCAACCTACAACAATATCCGTGTTAAATAATTGTTACGTCATTGTTGAAAATCACTTGCCAAGAATAGGCCTGGATGAGTTTCAAGTCATCGACGCTGATTCATATATTTAGCAACGGTATGTTCTTTACCTATCACTTAACAATTTATCAAGCCGTTATCTAGACCTAGCGATGTCCAAATAACATTAATCACGAATATTTGAGATATTCCAATTAAAGGGTTTTCGTTGTTGTATTGCCCATCTCAGGCTACTATGCTATGATGCAGGCCACACTGTGGAAAACTGTCTATTCAAATCGGAGAAAATTTCACTCTGCTAATATGTTTTTGTAGTAATGTTCGTTGCATTCATCATGCCATTTATTACACTATATTCTTATTTTTGTGTAAAATTAAGTTTAATTGTATGAATATTTTTGTTCCAGAAAACCTGTTCTGGACGTTTCCCAATTAACGATTGAGAGCAGCAGGCAACCATTGTGCATGGCATTAGCATAATAATGTAATGTCATGTAAATAGTATTGGGAGATAGATGCTAATGTACTGTGTGATTCTAGTTGAACATCAACCTTGAGTATGATATCCCAGTGTACTCATAAAAGGTGAGCAGCTACCAAGACAATGTAACAATCCATTACTCATTACCGCTATTATTCTTTTCTATGAAAATCAGAATGGAGACGGGATCAACATTACTAGCGGGCAAAAAAGTAATACTGGGTGTGCATTAGAATAAAATGTTATTAGTGACAATCTGAAATGTGCTTAGTTTGCATACTGTCAATTTATGAGGGAAGATCGTTGACACGATGGCGAGGGATTAAAGGTACAAAACATACGGAACACTGATCAATCAGTCCACATCCACTTTAGTTGTAATTCATAAGTGGACCAAAGTCGGGATCCTTATGATCGTGGTTAATTATTTATTGCATTGAGCTGTTAACTGCATTTGTTGAGCATTGTTAAAGATAAGGTCGCATTTTCTGTTGAATAAACAAGCTATATAACAACATAGTGCAGCCTAGTACTGATGCATTCACTATGTTTATCTTATAAGTTTAAGATCAGAACCAGTCAGCTGATGAACATAGGAAGTAATATCATACAAGCATCAGACTGAATCCCATTTGCTAGCATTGAATGTCTAGTCACGCATTAAATGAGCACGTGGGCGATAATAATTTTATTCTATTTCGTAAAAAGCAGCAGCACAATCAACATATAATGTTGCATATCATGATAACATCAACAATTAACTGACATAGGCCATCTCAGATGTTGATCAGATCAAACATGCCCCAAGCTATAAGCTGATAAGCGCTAGGGCTTCAGTGTTAAAGCTTAGCGCAATGCAGATGTTGTTGTGCTTCGATGATCAAGTCTGCTATCATGGCAAAATTCGGGTTCAGGTAAACACCGATTTTGTTTAATATATTACATAACGTGCATTCATACACTCGTATATTTAGGAGCGAAGTCGCTTGGTACCCATTGCGACCGGTATATTTATTTATTTATTTGCCCTTATACACCAACAAACGTTAAAGAGACTAATAATGTTTTAGTCCAACTATGGATTTCTACCTTTTGAACAGGAAAAACAGTGACTCTACTTTTTTCAGCTAATTTAGTCGTGTAGAGAAATGACAGCTTCCAATTATACCTACAATAGCACCAATAATGCTTGCCCTTAAAGAATGATGTTTATACAATCAAATTTCAAAATATACACTTAAATAAGCGTTCTTTTACACCAAAAATATAGCTTAACCTGAATATGCTATAACGCAAGGCTATTCGCCATCAACGCACACATGGTAGACACAAATCGGCAGCTGTTGAAGTCGTGGATGGCTAAACAAACAAGATACATTTCATTCATCAAAACTGAAAGCCATTACGAAAACGAAAACCTGATGACACATATATTGGATCGCAGTATATGTCCCAGTGGCAATTCCAAGCTGCTGTCAATAGGCATAAAATTCCCTCTTGTAGACAATGCTATGACAATCAATTAATTGCGGTGCAGCATAGCCAAATGTGGAAACTAAGAGCTGGCAATGGGGAAGACACCATTTCTCAGCGGTGCCTTAGCAGTAAGACTGGTTATTTGTATGTGCTATGAACCAAATCTGACTTTCTCTAATGGGTTCAGCATGGTCGCTACTGAGTGAACTCCGCTGAATGATAATTACGATTTGCTTTAAGTATACATCACAAGGTTAAATGGTGACAGAGGCGTCACCTCTCGCTGGCGAAAGACCAGAGTTAATTTTATATATAATGAACTGTTCTGGCCTAGACGCAACTGTCACTCGTGAGCGTGTGCTTTAAAGCACCAAAAACAACAGACAACCATAGACAATTCATCCTGGGTCATCGCCAAACTCGATGATATTGCCGTGGGTTGTATGTGCTAATGTGCAAATCACCACAATGAGAGGATATTACTCTTCGGCTTATGTAAAGTATACATTCGTCTGTAAAAAGTAATTCTGGCCAATGAATGAGGGTCTCAAATACGTAAAACTGATACAGCGAGCTGCAAAATAAAAGATGAAAACAGTGACAGCAAATGCATCGGGAACGCAATTACTTAAAACTGACCACGACGAGCTGCAAAAGGAAAATAAAACCGCGTCTTCTATTTTCGTACGTGATATCGTTTATAAATCAAGCAGATAGGATTCATAAAACTCGTTTGCGTGAGCTAATGACTCAATGATCTAAATCATTAGATGATATACAGCCTTTATTTTCGATAATTGTAATTCGTCAAAAATAGAAAAAAATAACAAATAGTTCAAAAATTATTTTAAAATTATTTTAATTGTGCCTTGGTTGTACAAAATGATCATATTACTCATTTTAAAAGCTTAAACAATATCTGGTAGGTTATGATTCATATGTTTAGCATGAATAATTAGAAAAATCAAGTTGTCTGTGTCATCTGCTATGGCAACCGTATCTCTCTGTTCAGCACAGCCGTCTTCACCACCAAAGTGTCTGCATCGTCTTAAGCACGGTGAACATCACAACCAGTTCTGTCTAATTTGTTGCCCAACATGTTAATGAACCTTTGTTTGTTCTGTGAATTTGAGAGGAATTAATCTTTCTGGGTCTGCAGGGTCATAGTCTCATCAAAGTGCACTGCTGCACCAAAGCAACCACGTCTGGCATGAGTACAATCCTTTGTGCTGGAAACGTTGCTGTACCCATCGAACACAATGATGGCTCGATCATATTTGCGAGTAACCCACCCGGTGTACATTCCTAGGATCTCTTTCCAGGATGTTGCCTTTGTCCATGGAATTCTGTGAAGAAGAGCACCTCCATCCAAGACATGCTGAACCTGATCAGGGGGTTTGGGGGATTGTTCAATTGTTGAAGACCAGAGACTATCAGCTAGACTTGCTTTGTTAGCACGTCGCATCATATCTTTTGATTCAAACAATGAATATGGGTAGGTGAACATTTCATGTTCAAATGTATCTTGTAAGTCATCACATCCAGTACCAGCTACAACCTTAACGTTGGAAAAGAAGCAATGGTTCTACACTGACTTCTTTATCTATGATCTTCACTGCGTCTTTAGAATCCATTGTGGTCTTTCTTCCTAAATGTGCAGTCAACCACCTTTATTCCTTTCATTGGTGGCAGCATTTGCAGGCCCACTTTTTTTAGCCGTGTCACAATTCACATATGCAAGTGCAGTTACCCCGATTGCAATGTTCCTCAGAGCCTGTGGTCCTTCTGTACTGAAACGGTTTCTCGGAGACAGATATTGTATGAGCTGGTGAACATCACTGAGGTCTTTGGCAATCCTGGCACTGGTTGTCTCCTTGTGTTGTTCACTGGTAGTAAATGTTGCTCCTGTAAACTTCTGCATCGTACTATTGACCTCTGCACACGTGGGAGTGGAAATAACCCAGATGAGGCGTTGGGTCTCTGTTAATCCTCGTCCCCTTGTCAGGCCTCCTGTTGTTTTCCAACCGCGCATTAGGCACTGCTCTATTGCGAGATCAGTTGAAATGTCAGCTCAAAGCTCATCAGATCGGCGCACAACATGACATTCATTCATGAAATGTCTGTATACATCAGGGAGATCCACTTGAAGGTTGAGCATTTTCTATAAGTACACATGCACACTCTTGCTATTAAGGTTATGATCTGGTTAATAACAGTCAATGTTGCTAAAGATATGAACTACAGTAATAATCAACTGGGTTGTCTATGGTATCTAATAGAGAACTGTCAATCGCATATTGATTGCTGCATAAAGTTCCATGAGTAAATGAGCACCGGGCACTGTGACATCAATGGTCAAGTTAAACGATGAGTTAAGTGCAGTGATCATCATTTGAGTACCAATATATGTATGGCTTCATACAGCAATATCAACCCGCTCAGATAACCCATAATGAATCCGACGGGTTTGTAAGGCCACACTCATGCGATACTTCCGGCGACCTTAATCAGTACCTCCCAAAACAAATCAATGCATAACTGGCCACAATAGCTGTTATAACCAAGTTAAGTTTACGCCTATGTGTTTGACTGCAGTTGTACAGCAGCAAACCATTCTCTCCTTTGTACTCAGCTTTGATGCTTTGATCAGGATAATTACGTGGTAGAAGCTCGAGTTGTTATCTATATCAAATAAACTTTTTGGTTAATATTTGGATATAAATGCTTATATATTAGTGTTTAGATTACCTTATATAGTATAAATCCATCTTTTTCTGCTTGTAGACTTGATGTTGCATCTAAAATATGAGTAATGTTTAGTCCTTGATTATATACTGCCAAGTTTTCCGAAACCACTTGTGCTCTTCCCCACCCCAGTTTACCGTTAGTCTCGGCGGCTTTAGCATACGAAGAGCGCCCACATATATTGATTCTTGCCGATGGCATTAATAATATCAAGAGGTTCTTGTCTACTCAACCCATCAAAAGCACCAGAGGCAATTTGTAATTCATTTAACTTGGCTTCCAAAATACTCAGCCGCGGTGCAGAAATGATTTAGCATAAGATGATAATTATCAATAAGAGGGTTGACAGCAATGTCCTTCTACACAGGTAGAAATATTCAACATGTCAATACAAACTCCACACAGAAATGTTTCATGTTTCTGGGGCCGCGATGAACGGCCAAAATGCTCTGCAATAACAGAAAATGATGGATATTTCCAATTATCAGTAGACAGGGCGACTTCTACCAGGGAATATGATTCTTTTTGGGTTGTACGCGTATGAGGAGCAGTACATTCGTTGACACAAATAAGATAGAAATATGAGATACAGAGGTAACACATTATATACGGTAATGAATCATGCATCCAGCAGCAGCAATTTGTATGCATCCAACAGCATACGAAAAACTCATGACGTCATAATCACAGGGAAACAATTTCGCTTGCTGATTTCTTTTTAGGATAGTTGGGCCGTTAACAAATCCACATTGAAAGGCAAATCCAAGCATCATCCTCACAAATGCGACAGGAACTGTTAATGGCCATTATCTGCCGTTCAGGAACCATAAAGTGCTGGCATTCAATAATATTTTTCTGCAGGGAATTATGACTTACAAGCATTGGCATGTAAATCCTGCTGTTGACAACATACGATATTTGTGTGCATTTTTCTAGGGCGTTATATTGACTATTTGGCACTATCCAATGCTGCTATTCACAAATTGCGAGGACAAACAATGACTCAATTATCACTTTCCTGATGAATCTGAAACCCTCATACTGCGACTGGAAACAGAATAAAAGGAAATGATGGTAAGTCAAACAACCGGCCACAAAGATAGGTGCAGTTTGTTTAATCATAAAATATAAAGCCGAATCTTGTGAAAAGGCTATTTACACTTGAAATGAACATTCACACCTGCTAGCATTACAAGGTCCTGTCCGGCTACCAGTTGCTTTTGTCGCCGCCTCAAACTAAGTTATTCATATTAGGATGGTAATATCGCAATATATGAAGCGGATTCGGAATAAATTCGAACTATTGAGACGCACGTAGTGTAATAGGGATACACCACACACGCAGTGCTAATATACCGGTAACAGTATATCCTTTAAATTTTGTGTTGCGGTCACTGCTATCCTTTCACAAAACGTCTAGAATCTATCAACGCCATTCAGGCGCACCATCTGGGCCCGATTCCCCGAAATATAAGGGTCTTTAGATACAATAAGGCCTAATGTTTCAGTAAATCATATTCCACGCAACTTCATATCGACTTAACCGCTGAAATAATGATAAATAGAACCCATACCACATATCTGGAACGTACAAGTATTAATTTCTTGAACAATCCAAGCGACGAAACCGATTGAAAAGTCTTATCAGATTTTCCAGTAGTCAAACTGACGCACCAAACGGTTGAAGGTATACTATAGCAATGTGATGCGAGCCAATTCGAGCCAAAGACAATTTTTATTGTTGTATTCTCGATTTCCGTTTGACAAGTGAAATAATCTATAAACAAATGTCGAAATAGGCCATGTAGTATATGATGCAAGCTGTGGGTTATTTCACGCTTACTAATGGTTTCGAGATATCCATTGTTGGAGACGGCCCAGAGAAGTACTTGAAGGAATGGCACAAAGCTGAGTGTATCGTGGTCAATGGCCCGATTCGGGGTTGCAAAGGTGAAATCGATTGGATTGGAGGGTCAACATGGAGATCGAACAGTGGCAGCTGCGGTATCATGTTCACAGAAGCTTATCAAGAAGTTGCCGCCAATAAATGTCAGTAAAGCTACTGCTACTGGTATGGACAGGGAACGACTGAAGCATAAGGATAAATACAAATGGTCTGAATCTTGTTCAACCAAACCAAGTCGTATACCGTAGGTAGCTTGAAAAAATGATCTTAATGTTTTAATATTTTCCACCGTCATCGTATTTATTGAAACCTAACTGCGATATTACAACCCACCTATTACAAGTTTAGAAGTCATTGTCAAAGTACAATCAGTCTCTTTCATCACCGTCAAGATATAATTCACTAATTGATTTCATTACATTAAGCCAAGCGTGGCATGTTTGGCACAGGAAATCGTAATCCCATCCGCTGTATCAATCGAGTTCCAGAACATTCATCTATTAGTCCGGACTACTGAGATACACAAATATCAAAAAAGTTCTATCTCTCATATCCATGCCTATGCATCAGCAATTGTTGATGGTAAATAGTAAAATTGATGACACGCCAACCCCTTATTTGCTTTGCAGAATTATGTTCTCCTCCTACTCTTCATTGATAAGTTAATGCCCACTGGGAAATGAAAGAATATTTCATGGATGCATGTATTGTGACAGCAATGGCCAAGTTAATTGAAGCAGAAATTCATCAAAATACAAAGATATGTTGATTATTTGCTTATGCTTTTGTTATCTTCTCGTAGGCTATGTGATAATCAACACGTATATATATATATATATATATATATATATATATATATATATATATATATATATATATATATATATATATATATATATATATATATATATATATATATATATATATATATATATTTAATCCCATAATACACAGTACGAATAAGGTCGCTACATATACATATATATACATTTATATATACATAATATATATGCATATATATAAATTATATGTATATATATATATATGTACATATATATGCATATATATATTATTATATATGTATGTATATATATATATATATCATATATGTATATATATATATGTATATGTATATATATATATATATATATGTATCTATGTCTATGTATATATCATATCTATATAGAGAGTATATATGTATATATGTATATGGGGATATGTCTATATAGAACCCCCTATATGTATATATATATATATCTCCTCTCTATACAGGGACATAGACATATTAGAGATCTCTATATATATAGCATACAGAGGATATCTAGAGAGATAGATATAGAGGGATAGATATTTCTATGTATATCTAGATCCTATATATGTCTATATGTATGGGTCTGTATATATATATATGTCTCTGTCTCTAGAGGAGAGAGATATATCTATCTAGAGAGATATCTATCTCATCTATCTTATATATCCGCTATCTAGATCTAGATAGAGATGATACAGTCTCTCTCTCCCCCCTATATCTCTATAGAGATAGAGATATAAATCTAGAGAGAGATATATCCCTTTAGAGAGAGAATATATCTCTCCTCTCTCTCTATATATCTAGAGATAGAGATAGAGAGAGAGATCTATATTTATATATCTATCTATATATATCTATATATCTATCTATCTATATATATATATATATATATATATCATATATATCTATATATCTATCTATATATATATATATATATATATATATATATATATATATATATATATACAAGACGAAAGGATGCCGAAAAGCCTTTCGTGGCAGATTAAATGATGTTTATTGCTAATACAACTTTTCATATCAGTGCATTTAAACACATCTGCTACCGAGCGACCTGGTTCGTACTGTGTAGTATGGGAACGCATCGTATAATGCCAGTATTGGCCACAAAACAGCGAATGGTGTCCACGAAACCGATCATATGTTAGTATTTCCTGATACACTTCGATAATGTTTGGACTCTGATGCTATTAGCGTTATCATTCTGCACTTAACCTTAGAATGATCGATTATCCGGAAGGCAATCACTCTGATATCGGCTCATAAATATGACTGCTCACATTATTTATATGCATTTCGATGTGACAGCACATGTGATGACAATGACATTAAAGTAGGGGCATATTGGGCATCACAACGAACAATATGTAAGGATTACAAAGAAATATTGTTTTATATCGGCGTTGGTTCACAGTCATGCTGAGTGACAGAGTGAAAACATGCATGCATGAGTCTTGCATGGTCTTGTGCTTCATTTATTTTCTGACCACATTCATACTGGCAAATGAGTGCGTCAATAAATCATAAATCATACTGTATCATTTGGAAGAATAGACCTAACAATCGACTCCTCATTATGCAATCGATTTTATCCATAGGCCTCAAGGGCTTTCGGGAACTCGAGCTCCCGGGTCATTGACGTCGGACGCGCGTTCAAATTATCTGCGGAACTGCAGGACCTGAAAACGAGCTGAAGGTGCTCGCACCGACTTAAAAGGTTCTATCAGTTTGTGTAGGCTGCAGTCTCACGCCTTCCCCATGGACGATGCCGTCGACAGATGAAAGGTAAGGTAAGGGTTTAACGGAACACCAACACTCATGGGTTATATGGTGCCAAGAAAGGTTCATATATAGGACTGACCTGATTAAGCAGCCGCCTTCTAGGATAAATGAAAATGGAGATGGAAAAGATAAAAATCGAAGCCGATTAACTGGACCAGGCCATTCCAGCCTCTCGTCTAGGTGAAATCCGAGTCAGAGTGGTGTGTTGCAGATATGGCCCTCAAAAGGACCGATCCACTCAACCACTTGTATCCCATTGTCCACCGACACGAGTCGCAACCCACGGCAAACAGGTTGCCCCCTATTATTCTCCTCTTACGACATGCAGAAGGATACAATGGACCTATTCTACCCCCGGACCCACAGGGGGATCGACAGATGAAGCATGAGTGTTTATCTTATCGGGTGCACCGCTCCCTATAGACCCCAAGAGTGCTGATTAGAGATGGTCAGGGAAGCGGGTCGTGGCTGGCTCTACCCGATACGAGTTACATACGCACTTGCCGTCGCGCCGACAGTACAAACAATAGCAAGGTGATACGATATTTTTCTATAAAGAGATTGGTTATTTATGTTTGAATTTATTCTTGCATTGTGTTCACAAACCGAAGACGTAAATGGGGAGGGGCAGGGATGAGCGGACGAGATCACTTTGGGAGGTATGCGACAGAGTTATCTGGTAATGAGGATTGGGGTAGATACTTCGCATGCGGTTCCCGTGATGGTGACATTCCGTTAAGCAGGTTTCATCTTATGCTCGCCGAACCTTTTACATTGCATATATCGTTTGATGATAATTAAAATGTTAAATGATGATGCGACGATTGATAATTGCTTTACTATCAAGTCGGATAATATGTCAAACGGTATAAAAGGCGTATCAGTCGGCTCAGCTGGGTGACAATTTGATGAATTCTTTCAACTGAACTTACGTGTGGCATGACTCGCTTTATTTCGGCCCACGGTTATTTCGGCCCATTGTGATTTCGGCCAAGTGAATTCGGATCATGGTGATTTCGGCCGACGGTGATTTCGGCCCACCAGCTGCGGCCAGACCGTGCCTGGAGGTGTGAAGGAGCCTGGGGTTCACTGAAATATGCAGCGGGCGCATGACGCACATTGAGTTTGTGTAGTCGAGTCGCATACTCGGGGAAGCTATATATTACTGGCAGATACTTCACTGGGTTTCGGGATTAGACCACACTGACTCATAGTCGGACCATAAGACAGTTCTGTCTCGTACTAGTGTCATGCACGTCACATGCATCGCACATACATTAAAACATACATCAGATTGTCATCGGCATATTATTTCGATTGATTGGTTTATTTTTTTGTAAGGAATTCAGTTGAATTAATTTGCCGAAGAATTTGTGGATATCAGTACCATATATTTATACCACCAATTGAAGACATAACTTTCCAAAATTTGTTTATTTTAATTTCGTACATTAACTCATTGATAATGCTGATGTGAGGAAAGAACGTTAGAATATTAGGTTAGATTCGTAGGCGCACAAGCATTCAACAGCTGCTTGGCAGTCTTGTTGGCAGCTTCATAAAGCGTCGTTGTCTCTATGGTTAGTTAGGTACATGCGTTGTTTTGCAGGATAATGAATTCGAATATTCCTGATAGTTATTTCAGTCGTGTTTTTTACCGCAGCAAAATTTTACTATGTATTTCAGAACACATCAATGTCAGCCACTCACTGTGGAAATGATCTTTAATTAGGCTGTATTGCATTACAAAATTGATTTGCTTTAACCGCTCACCACATGAAGAATGTTGAAACCATCTCATGTTACACTCACGCTTTCCATGTCATTTTGTCCAGTCTAGTTTGGATGGATATAATTTCACCAACACCTAAGCAATAGTGTTGTTGGTTTTTGAACAACCTTCTGTGCCGGATGATAAATCAATGGACGTTCACCGACTATGCCTGGACACCACGACAATAATACAAGTAATGCTACGCTAAGGTGAATAATCTGCCTGAAATCCATTTCAATACTTTTGTCTATCACATTTTGGAATGAATCCAATACCATTGTTTCCCATAATGCTCTTGCAGTTGCGATGAACCAGTCCCAGTACCGGATGCATCTGTTTGCAGCAAAAATACCTCAGAAAAAAAACAGGAATACTCAGAATTGGTTGTTCCATTAACGCATGTCGCAATGATCATTGCCACAAGATAAAATATTAGGTTAGATGATGGGTTCGTAGAGACGAGCGCAAGCATTCAACAGCTGTTTGGCAGTCTTGTATGCAGCTTCATAAAGCGTCCCGAGGGTAAACAAGTGTTTCTGTAGCTTAATGTTCTTTGTTCTCTGATGTCGGCGCAGGTTTGTTTCGGACACAAGACGAAATAATGCAAGTGTGAAGATTTCGTTGATCAACCCCACCAGCAGGTAAAAGTCAGGCATGGCTATGGAAGCTGCTCGCAAAGTGGTCAATAACGAGTCGTTTAACCCTCTGAGGTTCGGGCATGAGTTCATGGATTGCAGTGGGTACCTACGCGACATCAACCAATGCGTTTAAGTCATTGGACACTGCGAAAGAGTGTACGCTGAATAACTGGGAGAAGGACCAGTTTATGGTCTGGGTCTAACTACCAAATTGCAAACGACGCAAATGATTTCCATTATAGATCAGGCTGCTTCAATGAGTAATGATGTATCGCTCACTCGAGATTAACTCCAAATGGAATGAATTCATTCCAAGTATTGTCATGTTTATCATGTTTTCTGTTAACGCTTGTGCAGCTATGGCTGAAAATATCTCATTGATCGGACAACACATATCGTCTTTTTGTGTAGCAGCTGGCTTTTAATATGCATAGCAAAGAAACATAGTATGATCCATTCTTGTGATCATACTCAGGGACATTCAAACCAAGATTTTCTTGCGCACTCGAAGTACTTATAATGTGCATTGTGGATAATGATACCAAAACGCTTTTCACCAAGCCCCCTCGCATCATGCTGGCTTCAGTAACCAAAACTTATTTTGCCACCAGTTACAGCTAGATTGGAATAGGCAACCCGTATAATTCTGTATAAATATCGTACTTTGGATGCAGAATTGTGTCACAACCATGTTGTGAATAACCGTAGATAGCTTGAGCAGAAAAGCGCTATAATAAGTAGTTAAATCAATCAAGTACTGCGTTAATGTGGCGATGTCCAGGCTAAAGCGAAAAAGGCTTCAATAAATGTGTCTTCCAGAAAATCAACAAAATCATGTAAAATTCTGTATAAATATCGTACTTTGAATGCAGAATTGTGTCACAACCATGTTGTGAATAGCCGTAGATAGCTTGAGCAGAAAAGCGCTATAATAAGTAGTTAAATCAATCAAGTACTGCGTTAATGTGGCGATGTCCAGGCTAAAGCGAAAAAGGCTTCAATAAATGTGTCTTCCAGAAAATCAACAAAATTATGTGCGCCTTATACGTTTATTTTAATCACAAAATACAGGCGTAACTTTAACTATTGATTTGAATTAGTGCTCAAAATTAGCCATGACAACTTTTAACTCCAGCATACCGGAATTTCGTTAGGGTAAAAACAATTGGCGTACGCTGAGCACTGGATATCCTCAGTAAGCTACTGTTGATACTCTCGTATATTTAATGGTGTGGAGTATATATATATATATAACATTACCCGGCGCTGCTCTTTGTGTGACTGTGAGACAAGGTCCACTGGGATTTAACGGAACTGTATTTATTTCGGTAGGCGGATGATGACTCCCATGGGGCAAACACAAAATTCTCTGTCTGCACAAAGTAACGCAGTTTGCATTAGTGTGATCACATTCTATTTGTACGTTCTAGGGTACTTAATTCATTTTAGAACATTAACGAATAATGCGAATTGGTTGATCACCAACGTATTTGTGTTACAATCAACATATCAGAGTTTGAGAATATCCTAACATTTAACATTTAACAAACACAACAGTGCGCACTAATTCATATTTTCTAAATGATTCCATGTATACCAAAATACAGCAACATTCACATAAACGATGTACCTATACCACACAGGTGAAGTCTGTATTGAAATGCATGTTTTGATCGAGCTGAACGATGATCCATAGGGTTTAGGTAGATGATCCATGAGGTTTAGGTAGATGGTCCATGAGGTTTAGGTAGATGATCCATGAGATTTAGGTAGCTGATTCATGAGGTTTAGGTAGATTATCTGTGAGGTTTAGGTAGATGATCCAGTAGGTTTATGTAGATCTTATACTATGAGTTCTAGTCGGATTTTTAGTATTCGTTTTAGATATTATATCAATTAGGATCTTGCATTATTTTCCTTTCCGAATCAAATTATACTTTGACCAAATGCAAACTCACCCAAAACTGCGACATTGCGGTTTCAAGATGGCTGTATCGGTCGGACACTTACTGCGACTGCATAATAGCTCCAGCAGGTGTTCTTGTATTTGGTTGAACGCCCTGGCTTATTGGTATAGCTGTTCACAGTGAAGGCCAGCAAGTTGATGAAGGTAACGTTTTTGCGCTGGGTAGTCTGCTGCAATTGGGACCGCCGTCACGTCATTACATCGGTTCACATCCATCAATTTCGCGATAGCACCTTTCATTGTATTTTAAAATAATTTTCCATTTGGCAAAGTATTCGGTCAATTAAAGGCCTGGCGATTGCCTTCTTAGACAATTCGAAATCCAATGTCTGTGGTAAAAAACCTCTTTGTGGAGTAAATGCAAAATGTATGGTTGAATAAAGACCTTGACATTCGGAGCCATCTAATTTATATCACCCCAAAATGGTAACGAATCAAACCAGTGATGGTTTCAATTCGTAAGACATATACCTACTTGCCAGCATTGAATGTCTAGTTGCTCATTACATGAGCGACAGTGTGAGCACAATAGCGACGCTTTCCACGTGGGCGAGATGAATTTCGTTCCACTTTGTAAACGTTCATGACTTTACTAAAGCAGCAATGAATACCTTCAATTTTAGAACAAGCTTACTAACCACTTAAAAGGGTAAACATCGGTCATCAAAACCTGGTCAAAATCCTTTGTTCAAGATTTCATACTGGATTTGCATAATAACCTTAAATGAAGCTGACAAACCGGCCAACGCTCAATACTTCCTTTATGAACATAGAGTAAATAAATTTGTAAATCATACTGCGAGCACACATTCATTATTCACTGCAGTTCCAAAATGCTGATTAAATAAAGTCGTGTCAGCCGATTTATCCGTATCTATGCCGCCTAATTTTTATCCTATGACAGCTCAGCTCGGACATATTGCTAATCACGTCGTTTAATGCTTTGTGTGACCTTGGGCTGTTGCATTTTGTGTGCCCCTGAAAACAGCAAACGTATATTCAATGCATGACATAGAGCTATTCTTGTAGGGGGTATTATGCTGGTAATTTACTGCGCGGATATATTGAATGCTTATCCTGTTAGATATCAGCAAATATAATCGAACGTTAGGGCATTTCAGTATAAATATCTACCAACCAATGTTACGTACTCCCTGCACTGTGAAGTGGCATCAGACTGGTCATTTATCTCCACCGAGAAGTGCGACTAACAAGTTAATGTTTGGCGCAATTTGTTATCCCTTCGAGTTGTTACAATTATATCAACGAATTCTATTTGGAATCAGCACCATAGACTAAATAGATATGTGGTGAATCAATAAGTGGCTTATCTGTTGAGGACACCAACACATTTTTCCATCAGAATCTCCCGTTACAATGACATTAGTAATGCGCATAGAATAGCACTTGATCACATTATAATGAGCCAACATACAAGGCACAGACAAATTTGCATGAATGAGGTTCGACTCAAATGAAATATCCATGTGTTCTTAATCTCACCCTGACATGACAAATTTATGAGTCAGACATGCAGCCTGATCACAGCCCTTCCCACTTTGGATGCTTGGTTGCAGCATATAATGTTCCGACGAAGTGAGAAATATTTATTTTATTTAACCGAATATAGAAGCTGGTTATATGGGTATAGTATCTGAATTCCATGCGAATAGTAGCTGATTAACATTGATAAACTGGCATATCAAGTGCTAATCATCGGTTGATTGCTGTTGACAAACATATTACTTGCTTGTCTTATTCACGACTTACCACTGCATGCATATGCAATCAATTTACATCATACTGATTTATACAGTTATAAACGCATCAAACCTAAAATATAATCATCATATGTATTTAGAAGTTAGCTGTTAACCATTGCTAATCCATATTCATGAGTAAATGCATTTTCATCGTAACAAGAAGCAGGGTGTGTCTGCACAAGATGCGAATCGAGAGTCCAACAGAACGAATGCGTATACAACTTTATTGTTTCAACAATATTTATGCAGCCTATAGTTCTGGACGTCGGGCTCAGGCATATGCATGGGCCTTAATCCTTCAACGCATGTACTGTGACGATCCTGTTTTGATTTGTTAATGTGATTTTGTATTTCAATTGGTTCGAAGTAATTTATTTATTTATTTATGAAGGGTGTTTTGACAAAAAAGGCTGCCGGTTAGGAAAGTTATGTTATGACGAGATTGGTGGGTAGTATTAAGCGTGATGCTGTTACTATAGGTCTATTTATATCTGCACAGCATGCTTGTTGCTTACTCATCTTGGTTACCAAGGAATGTTCTTGGTTACTAAGGAGTAATGGCTTTCCATTTTTGTCTGGCATTGGTGTATGCGTAACATCTCAACCCTCTATCTCAACCGACTGGCTATGCTTCATCTGCCATACCATTACATTCGCCCCCTCACGCCAACTACTGACTGATTCTGATGCCTCGTATGATGCATACCATCGGAATGTGTTGGATGAGGAGGTAGCTCTAGTATGGTTGATTATTCCTTTCCTTATATGGAGACGGTAAAGCCAATTCTAGGGTATATAGATCCACTAAACTCGCTCTCTCACAGGAAGATAGACAGACTCCAAAAGAGACTCACTCACTTCAACTCCAAGAAGCCAATTCTACCTTATTTTTTGTTTGTGGATTATACTTGAAATAAACCAACTTTGGTTCAAGACGGAGTCCTTCATTTACCTGTGCACTTAGAAACCGTGTTGGTAATTAGAAGTTAAACGGAACACGCAATAGAAGAACAAAAATAATATCTACGCCTTACCCCAAGGCGCGATATGTACCGTGGACCAGTTACATAATACCTAGACTAATATATCTGCTCGCGACATATCACAATTCACCTTCACTGACACTCGCCAAAAGAATCCTAGTTAAACTCGAATAGCTAGTACAATTTGAACTACTAAACAACAATTGTAGATTCTATTTCCGGTCAACAGATAACTGTTTGCCTCCACCTAGCCACTTATTGATAGTATGTTCCGTCGGATGATTTTTTTTAACATATTGTATTATTGTGAAACCCGCCAGCGGCACATTTTAGATCATTTGTGTAACTGAAATCAAAGAGAATAACTACAAGGTACAAGTTGGTGGAAAAAATAAACAATCCCAGTGCCACAAATGCCACAAGGATCTACAGGCATGACATGATCGGATACCAAGATTGTGACGTAACCATTACGACATTCACATTATGGTCTTCACGATGATTATTGAAAATCAGTAGGCAACCCGGATAAATGTTGTGAGTTCTTAGCACTCATAAGAATTTAAGCCCAATGAAGATATTATTTAGCTGATATGATAGAATACCGAAGCATCCACGAATATCCATAAAACACTGACTGCAATGAATCAGCTTAATTTTGTGAATGGCTCCAGTCGTGTTATCGTGTTTATTAAAGTTTCATCAATCACTCCAGTAGTGGGCGCCATTTACCTCTTAATAGCCATATAATGAGAATATGAAATGTATACACATGTGACACCTAATGATTTTGTAATTGTCTGCTTGGAACAGTATCTGTGGTATTACGCTCCGATAACAAAGCCACTCCACTTAACTTGAGTGCAAATGATGATAATGCACGAATAATGAAGATAATCAGTGTCAGACAATAAGCGACACCCAATAGTGAACCGTTACCATACAAGGTGTTCCCTTGTGAACCCATATACCTCCTGCTGCTTCCTGTTTTCTACGTCACCGTTTCGAAAATCACTTATCAAGTCATTAAGTACACTGAGAATTCAGAGTGTAGAAGAACGCATAACGAAAACGTTACCGTTTCGTGGAGAGAATATTTGTACTATAGTTATTTGCACTTTCTATGCGTTTGTTGCAAACATTTCCGAAAGTAAATTGAGACTGCCATCCTGAGATTCGTACTTAGTGGTTTGGCAGAGGCTAATGCTGCACCTGATGAAGCAGCGCGTGCGCTATGCGGCTTGAAGATGGTTGTGTCCACACCAGAGGCGGCCAGTGTTGACTTAACCCAGCGTGAGACCGTCGCCCAACTGATAGGCGAGTATGGCTTTTGAAAAAAGATATAAGCAGCTGGGATGACGTAAGGTTGCAGTTCTTTTGATGTATTCGGACATACAGGAGACTACACAGAGGCTTCAGTCATCGGGATAAGCGGTCACTCTATGGTTTGCTGGGGTATTCCAGGCTTGGATTGCTTGATGAGTTTATAAAGGTATATGATGATTCCGTGCTCGTCATTGATTTGATGTCTAACAAATGAACTGTTTGACCTCTGCATCCTGTCACCAACAGGCAGAGCATGACCATTTTGAACGACAACAGTTTGAGCGAGATCTCCTCGGTGGGTGGTAGGAGCCTGTAAGAACTTCTCCACACCATCGCTTCCTCTGTAAACCACGGGAGGTTCGGTCTTACCTTCACCCCAAACAACCACATAGCCGTAGCTGCATCCTTGGTGTTCCTGCGTTCTCTGCGTGTTGCTCTTACCAGGATCAAGCGCAGGACACGGAAGCTTCACTGTTATCGCCTCAAAGTCAGCATAGATGACGTAGGGTGCAGCGAGCTGTTTCTGCCAGTTCTGGAAGGATAATATATTCTTCTCTTCCTCAGGCATATCCACTCGCACAGCAGTTTGCCTTATCCCCATGCACTCATGTTTGTGCGCCAGAAGCAGACCCTGTGTGGTATATCCATGCAGACATAGCTCACAGAACTTGCGGTGCTCGTGCTTACTCTGGTCAAACAAGCAAGCTGTTCAGGTCTTTGATTTGCGTGTAATGAAACCTGCCGTCCTTCTCAATCAGCATGAGGTTTATACGGGTACCAGAGTGCTTACTGATGCGGTGTACGATAGTGGTATTCCCGTCCCAGCGAAAAACGTTCAAGGCTAGGTTATCATGCTTTTCTATCTTCTCAACACGCGACACCGGTGTAGGATATTCTACACCTGCACCCTCCAGCAGATCTAAGAGCCACTGAATGTTATATGTTGATGGTCGCTGTGGGTCCTTGGCAACCGGGTGCAGAGCGGCTACAATAGCCCATAGAATGCAGAAGTCGTCCCAGTTCTTTACGTTTATGATGGCCTGCTTAGCCGCCAGCGCAGCCGGCAGTCGCAGGTAGGAGCCACCCTTCAACGGTTGGTAGTTGGCAATATCAATCTACAGAGTTGTGACCGCCTCAAACTCCCAGCCAGACCTTGGCTGGTTCATTTCTCCAACTGCTCTTGGATATTAACAGCACTCTGGTCCAGCGCAACGTTAATATCTTCTGAGAAGAGAACCACCTGCTGCTTATTACGCAATACAGGCTCAACATTCTCAGTGCTGTCATCATCGGCGTGCTTGGAGAGTCTTACCTTAAGGGCAAACTGACACTTGATTCCACCTAGCTCTTCCAGCTCACCAGTCAAAACGTTATGCATCTTCTGACGCATGCCCTTGCAGAACATCATAAGGTCTGAGCCAAGGAGGTGAGACTCAGGAACGTTCATCTCCCATCCACGCAAATAGTTTTTAACAGCCTGCTTAGTCTTCTTAGTGTTTTGGCACTGGCAGGTAGATTGCTTTGTTAGCCACCCCCTGGCAACTTCCTCAGAAACCCTCGCTTCTGTTGCAAGCTTCTTGATAGCTGTAATGCCTTTCCAGTAGCCCTTAGGACTATAGTAGATCTTTTGCATGCGAAGATCCATACAAAGTTAACGCTCGAGTCTCCAAATGACCTACTCAGCAAGCCTGTATGCAACCAGCCCAGTCGCAGCCATACCCAGTACGATGAACGCCACCTCACGCCCTCTTTGACCATCTGAGGGCTCGTAGAAATCTAAAAGCTGGGGCTCAGAGCTCAGCGGGTCGACAGGTTTACTCGTCAAGATGTAGCCTCATCCACATCCCGAAAAGTATGCTTGGCATGTCCCTGGCGGCGTAGTTGCTCATTGATGAAGTCTAAACGCTCAGTTCGCTTCTTGGCCCATGCTGCCTGAGCAGATTGAAGCTGCTCGATCGCCATATCATGGCGTTTACGTTCTACATCACCATGACCACCCAGTTTAGAGAATAAAAAGTTGCTCCCAGAGAACGCAAGGGCGTTAACAAGAGCACCCCCAACAAGTAGCGCAATTGTGGTCATTACTTCAGTATATCAACTGGTAAGATTCCTTGTTTAATTCACGTATCCTTTGTGGCCATAGCTAGTGATACATCGGCATCAGCCATAGCCAGGTCGCGACTGATAGGCCACTTTGAAACGTATGGTGAGGCAGAGGATTACAATATGTTTGAAAGCGCCGAAGAAGGGCCCTTGGAGGAGGTCGAGGATGAATACGGTTTTCCCGCATCCTGACTGCCCACAAACAATAGCCGAACTGGGGTCATCTGGGAATGTAAACTTAGTAGACTGCGCTGCCGAACCTGCCATCTTTAACGTTAAGCTGTGCATCCATAACGATATACATATAGACTAGCCCAAAAGACCAACGTCAGGTTCTATTTATCACCTTGTCGGTCCAACAGTTTAAGCTAAATTTTTTGGTCGATGCATTCGATCAACCCAGAACTCACCACTTTTTTCATGAAATATGCATGTTCTGACGAGTTTCGGGCGATCAGTGTCGAAAGTTATTATCTAATTCGGTTCGAGTTAATGTTTCATATTCCTATCGTCTACGGAAAACTGTATTTTCGATAACTTTCCAAGTTTACCGGTGATATTTTCTTCCGAAATAGAAGCGCGGAGGACGATATCCCAGACAGTCCCAAAAACTTCCGATGTAAATAAGGCGGTGAGAACATAGGCAAAAACTAAAGCTAATAATTCCTGTCGCCTTTTCCCCAGGTTTTCGTTGCTTTGTTCGTGATTCGGTGTGATATTTGTGTGACAGTGAATGTTAGTGGCTTTTTCTACATGTTAGACAAGGTCATTTTAGCTTTTAGCTTCGTGCCACAAATAATCCCTGTGAACCCGCGTCTTGTGAGTAGTCTCGCCTATGTTCCAATTGGTGAATCCTCACGCTGGTCAGTTTCCGCCGCCTCGCCGCCATGTTGCCAAGTCGGGCTCAGATATTACCGTTTGGTGTGTTTTAGGTCAAAATACTTATTCACAGGATACTGTTGTTGCTGAAATTCAGCTTCTGGTCCTATAAATGTTTGGTGAGTTGATTCTATTAGCTAAAACTAGGTAAAGCAGCGGAACTCTTGATGATTCCGTTGACTTATGCCGGGAATATGCGTTGGACGCCAGAACTGAGAGGGAGTGCATGCATCACTCCCGTACTTAGTTCGAAAGAGCTAATATAGACGTTCAATGCACCGGCCGCCTCTGCTTTTTTTGTGATCTGGATGGTGATACCCTCAGACGCGTTCTCCACGGCCCTGCCACTACCGTGCAGCTGGTCATTATCACTCATCCTTAAGTCGAGCCACAGAGCATACTTACTGGTTACAGGTACTCTCCTAGGGACACGTCCGAACTGCCAGGTCTTTTGCAGCTATTGCTGGGGTCTCGTTTACTCATTGCTCAATGGTCACCTCAACTTTTGTTATCTTTGGGTTGTAGAACGATTCTGTCTTCCAGGCAAATGAGGCGTTGGCAGGGTCTTCAAAGAGCAGTAGGATGCCCTTCATGCTGCGAGCCGGCACTTCAGATTGATGTTCCACAGTTTATCTCTTTTATTGTATACAAGCTTCCTGTGACGAAGCACTCGGTCATACAGAATTGCAAGTCGACCTGTGTACTGGGTGCGTATCATACGGGCCAACTCTGGTTGGGTAACCATGTCATACTCTAAGGAGCTGCCATTAATTTTGTAGCTGGCGTTGGTGTCGCCTGTTGCATGAATCACGCGGTTGTAGTCGTTGAACGCGAGCTCGTATTCCAGCCTGCCACTAGGCGCGCTCTGGTAGAATGGCATGTGGCTCTCGAGGAGTTCAAAGTCAAGCGGAACATAGAACCTGTTACCATACACATCGGCAACGGCCTTGTCCTCTTCCTCGGTCTCATTCTTGTCTCCTGCCCCCACTCATATCTTTGTTGCGTTTCTGTCATCTGATGTATCAATGCCCTGATACTGGAGGCCTTGTCTCACCTGTGCAATCCGCCACAAGTCGTGGTAATACTAAATAGTGATACACATCGCTGTCATCAATAGACATAACCTCATTGCCAGAAATCTTGATTGTCATTTTCTTAACCATGGCGCGACCCAGAATTTGCACAACGCTGGGGTTAACATCAGTTTAGGTCAGCGTGATTGCAAAGGCCAGCCTTGCTGTCCCATGGAACAATGACGTCGTCTGTACCTAGATTGGGGAAGCGAACCAGCAGTTGTTGGTTCTATTCAATAGTGCTTTGATTGTTTGTAATAACTACAGACTGTCGCAAGCCCTTTACCTCGAGGGCCTCGCGTAGCCGGCGGTGTGGGTTTAGTTTGCGTCCTTAAGTACTGGACATGTTGAAGGCTTGATTACAATTATATCTTTAACACACAAGCATGGAGTTTGATAACCCAACATTTGACGACGCAGTGGAGGAGGAGGCTATGAGAGGGGAGGGGAAAGAGACTAGCTTCATTAATGATGAGGAGACTAACCTCATTGACGAAACTTTAGAAACGTCGAGTACGACTAGTCCACCATGGGGTATTACTAAAATGCCTGCTGGATTATCAGAAGATCAGGTGGGATCCATAGAAGAAACAAAAGTCTTAGTTACGAGGTGGAAGAAGGCATTGTCTAAGCATGGGCTGCAGTATGGAGTTTAGATCATCTAAACAAGGTGACCTTTGGGTTAGGTGGGGGTGAGTCTGGAAGCTTCTGACATTAAATAGCAATCCCAACAAATTCCTCTCTCCTAGTAGTACGCTAGATTACGGTGGTACACAGCTTGCTCGGCCTCTTGGAGTTACCCCTGAACTATCCACAAAGGCAGCAAAACCCCTACAAGGCGTTGACCAAGCTGCTGCTAAAGCGGAAGCTGCACTTCCAGAGAAGTTTGAAATGAACGGTCCTGAAGCCGTGACAGAGCAAGGTGGCACGGAAAAAGCAGGCTTCATAGAGGGCTTTCATAGCGCCATAGAAGTCCCAGGTACACAAACAGACAACGAACTACCACCCAGATAGCTTATAGGGCTTGACAAGGCTATGCAGACCCAGAGGGGTGAGCTGGTCAACAACTAATAAGCTAAAATGACAAGCCTGGAGGAGGAAGGGAGGGGTGATAGTAGAGCATGGAAGTTCCAAGCAAATGAGCTTGCAGAGCTGCAGGACCTGCGCGTGTCCGTGTTGAGGCTGCCTCTCTAAACCGTGAACGTCTGCGAACCCAAATTAACCGACTCAGGGAAACGATCAACAGACTTCTTAACGAGGACACAACGTTAGCTGAGCGTGTACGCACCGTGTTCCGGGAGGAGGGCATAACAATCGCCTCCATCCTCACTGCGATTGGATTGGCAATCTCGACCCTGGTACTTGCTTTGACGGTCGAAGGGAGCACTAGTGCAACCCCGGCACCAACACTGATGCCAGTTAATAAGCCAGGGGTAAAGCTGAACTCCTTGGCAAACGTCCTGAAGGGACTAGCCGGTAAGGCAGCAGCTGCCCTTCCAGGAATCATTGGCTCCATCGTATCATGGCTGCTTAAGTCAGCTGAAAAGGTGGCTGGTTGGATGGCAGAACATGTGTGGGCCACAGCTGTGGCGTTGGGGGGAGTTATCGTCCTGATTCTCCGTGACCTACTACGTAGCAAACCAAAGCACAGCTAAGCCTATAGGGATTCCGCCTACAATAAGAGCGGTTTTATTATTCTTGTGTGCCTTTCCTACAGGTATATCGGCCACGCCGCTTGGAACGCCTAGAGAGGGGACTCCCATATCTGTATCTGGCGGAGGGTCAAAGCTTCCTCTATCTGGAACAGCAGCAACCGCGTTGACATCAGTATTGCTGCTGATCTGCTGTTCCACAGTTGCGATGGTAATCAGATTGTTGTACCCAACAACGTTTTTCAAGTGCGAGGCTCATATCCAACAGAGCCATGTAAAGGCCCGTTCCAAACACATAATCAACCTTTGAGGATGCATTCTGGAGGACGTTCTGATACCGTCGGATGGATGACGAATATCCACTGGAGAGTTGATGGGATCCTCAATATTAGCCTGAAATTGCTTTTGAGCATCAAAGGACGTGCCAACACCTAGTATCTCTGAGCGAGTCTGCGCCTGAGCCCCAAGAATGGCCCAGACATTAGTCCGAATGCTGTCGTTGATCCGTGTGATACCTTGGGCGGTGAACCCTGCTGATTTTTCCAGGATGAAAGTACTTCAGGCGGTGTTTGCCCCCTTCTGGTCTTGCTTCATAAAATCAATATATAGCTTGCCGCCCTGGAAAACAAAGCCGTCGGTTGATTTCTCAAAGGTTTGCCTAACGGATTCGTACAGGTGGGTGTTTCAATAATGAGTGATCCCCCGTACCTGGTGTGTTTTAGGGTCTGTGAAGTAGACCCGCCCTAGGCCCTGGTTACCGTTCTTTATCCTTTGTCGCTGTTTTCGTCAACCCCAAACTAGTGGCAGAGCTTGTGGTAGATTCTCTTGTCAAAGCTATTTTGGTAGCCGACCATGCGGCGTCATCCGGCAGTGCTATTCTCATTTCGTCTAAAAGTCTCCGGATGGTGTAGTAGACGTGGAACCTGTACAGATGACTTAGTGCTGGGGAGACAGATTTGAGGTGGTCCAGGGCAGAAACTCTGCAGCCACTGGTTGGGCACCATACAACAAAGTTTACCTGGTTCTACCAGTATTGCATGTGGTTGCTTCTCCAGCCAACTACATGGCTGTCGTCACTTATGTTTGGCACCAAGTATTTCTCAAACAGGTTGGAGAACTCCACCCAAAACGCATCTGTAATTTTACCTGCCTTAACCTGGATGAGAAGGTGTGTCAGATCCTCAGAATCAATACGAAGTGGGTAGACCGGCCCGGTTTTGTACGTTTTATTCGTATTGAATGTAAAGGCTTGTTTATTCATAGTGCTATGTATCACACTATATAAAATGTTCAAAGCGGCGAGGCTATCTCCCTCAAAATGCTATTGACAATAGTGTAGGTGATCTATACGTAGGTCTTAGGTCAATCACGTATACTGTGGGCTGGTATAACATTGAATCAACAATGCCCATTACAAAGGGGGATATTTCTACAGGAAAAGAACTAGGTGTCGTTATGCCCCCTGGCCTCTGGAACTTCCAACTTGTCCAGGATGTATTTACAGCTCTAGGTATTACTTAAGAGGATAATGCTGCAGATGGGACAATTAGCCTCTCAATACCTGATGATTGGGCTTTACAATGTGACGACAGTGTGTTTAAAATATTGGGTCTTGATACCGGTCTGAGTGGAGAATGGATTCCTGCAGGTCTTCACAAAGCTGACCGGCCCATGAACTTTAGCATCTTTAACCCACTTTATGTCCACCTTGATCTGTACCACGCACAACATGCTTGATGGTGCGCCCACTACGCTTCTTGAAGTTGTGGCATGTGGGGGCGGCTCTTTCGGTGATATTATGACCACAAACATCCCTAATCCTGTGCCACAACGTGTTAGTGTCGGAGCTGTGAATGAAGGTTCAGATAAGAGATAATAAGGGACGTCTATTGAAGAATCACGACCCTCCTATTGGTGTTGTTCTTCGATTTACAAGATGTCAATAAAAGCGAGTATTTATGGACCTAGGCAAAAAACGGCACACTCTGGTGATAATATGACTGGAGACCTTGAAATGAGAGAGAATAAAATCGTTCAGTTGGGAGACCCAATATCGCCTAACGATGCTGCACAACACAAACGGCAACGCAGGGACCTGAGACAACACGTTAACTCGCAAACGAAACACCTCATTACTATTTGGGCAGAAGCAAGTGGCGCCCTTCGCATAGGATATAAGTGGTCATTTGGTGATGAGGGTCGAGACTCATTAGACTTAAGCTGTGGATATACCATGTTATCCAATGGTAAGATCATTTGTATGGGGTTGTCGTCTAGTGTGGGCGTCTGGTGCCATTCCTATTGCTACAGTGTTTGGTGCTACTGGAGCTGCTTGTGGGCTACTTGAAATTGGCGGCTGACCATCAAGGTGAAAAAATATGATCGGATCCGCACTCTTTCTTGAGCAAATTGAATACCATTGCTGACATTGTATCGACAGCACTTGAAGATGGTTAAATCTCGGATCGTGATTTTAAACTCGTTTTAGCTGAGGTCACAAAATATACCCAAATGAAGGCCGAAATTAAGGCCAGATCTGTAAAAGCGCGTCTGACTGCAACACTCTATGAAAAAGAAGACGAAACGTTGGAAAGTATCAGACAAAACTTCTTTACCATTGCGCGGACTGTGAATGACCCAACTCAATATATATAATAAACTTATTGGTGCGCAGACATTTACGCACTGTATATACCGTTCTATTTAAATAGTGGAGAGCATAAGGTATAGCTTGGTAATGGAACAAGTGATTAAGTCGTTCCGTATAAAGCATGACGGGATCGACAAAAGACAACTCAGTGGGAGAATAAAAGAAAGCACTGCATTGGTGGAAGCGACAACTCCGCGGTTATCGGTCAGGTTTACTTCAGCTGCTGCAATAAGAAGCTGGCTGCGAAAACCAGCAACGAGGGCGGCCACACGAGGGTCGCCTGCCTCTGGAGCCAGGTCTTCGAGGAGGTTGCAATTGCAGTCATTGAGAGCAGATACAACACAAATGTTTACGGGAACAACATTTACCTCCACCACGGCGGGGAGAACACGGCTTACTCCCCTGACGGATTTTGTGTCCTCCTAGTCCAGTCTGGTGGTGACCTCCTCTGTCCTCCTGGGGACGGAAAACAGAGATTGCGCTGCTCGAAATAAAGTGTCCTTACACTCGGATCCCTGGGAGGATTATCCCGCCCCAGTACAAACCTCATATTCTGCTTGGGCTTCACCACAGTCCGCCGGCGACCATCTGGGTGTTTGTGTACTGTGTTTTCCGGGTGTGCGCCTACAAGGACTTGGGGAGGTCTGGAGCATACAACTTGGAGTAGCACCATAAGGACAGGAAGAAGTACAAGGAGACGGTCGCTTGGGGGTAAACAACCATCCAATACACAGATGATCAGAGGAACTATGCCGCAAACGGAAAGTTTGACACCATCCTCAACTGCTATTTGAATCACCACGGCCTCTGGATGGGCAGGCCGATAAAGTTTCCAGAAAGACCGTCTGGAGCTTTCTTCTGCTGGAAACTCTTTACGATGAGAGTAACAACGATTTGCCCAGATCCCGCCTTTATTGAGAAGAATGAACCTAAGGTGTCCCAGTTCATGGAGGACCTCAAACGGGTGAAGAAGGGAACTTACAGCGACGGTCGCAGATATTTTTCACTCGATGACCTCTATGGCGACTAACTACTGGTGTGGCGCTACAGAAAATCGGCTGGAAGGACTGGCTGACACTGTAGTAGTATTGGAAGTGGAAGTGCGCTCGCACCGCCACTTCCTATACTCCTCGACTTATCAGAGGATACGAGGCTATGGTGTGGTTTGAGTTTCACAGCTCCACTATAGATGATAAGGCTGATCTTGCCGTATTGATGCTGCAATGTCCCCGGGCCGGCGTTGTATAAAAGAGCGAGGAAATCCAAAATAACAGAGACTGTTGCGTGGTGAGGGTCCATATTGTGACCCGCAGCGAATGTGTTCCTAGAGGTAAGCTGCCAAGCGTAACTTTGGATACAATGTCAGAAGGGTCTTGTTGCGTTTGAAAATTAGAGGTGCTCGTTTTGTCATCCGTTTGAGCATCGGGTACCAGGTCTGCGTGGGCCACTGAGGAGCAATGAGGATCGCTTTTACCTAATCGCCCTGCAGCTTCCTCAGTACACGTGGAATGACGCTGAAAGTCGAAAACAGATATAGGAATTTATTGTTCCAATTCATATGAAAAGCATCAATAGCTATAGCCCCAGGGTCTGGTCTCCATGATACGTTTGGTTAGAACTGGAAATTTAAACGTGAAGCGAACATATCACAGTTCTACCCAGTGCATAAAAGCGCAAGGGCTTAACTTCCACTCAGTCTTATCGTCAAAAAGCCTGCTTGCTTTGTCAGCTTCCAGATTGGCTATCCCAGGGATATGCGTAGCACTTATCCACAATTGATTTGATATACAAGTCCAAATGTCATGTGCTATGATGTTACATTGTACCGAGTGACTGCCTCCCATCTCACGAATATACGATACAGCGGTCAAGTTGTCCAACTGTATAAGCAAGTGGGTTTTATTGGTAGTCTTACATAGCACGTGCAGACCGAGTAAGGCTGCTTTAAAGAGTCTGTTCAGCCTCATATTTGGAACGAGGTTGCCTAGCAAGCTGCTTGGCAACCGCACCTTGGAAACCAAAAATGTTAAGTTTTCAGACTTTCAGTCGCTACGCGGCGTTGTGGTCTCAGAAAAAGATCCTTACTTCGGCTGTCGCCATTTATGTTGTTGGACACTACCCTTCCCGTTTGTCGGTCTAATGCGTGCGCAAAGATGCCCACAATTTGAATAAGTGAAGATTTTATGAAATCTACATTATGTAACCAAAGCGGAAGTATACACATCGATAGCGAGGTAAATTCAGAGCGCGTTATGATTTACAGCTAACATTCGTGTGGTTCATGGTTTTAGGGAGGCACCGTTATCGATGGAATGACATAACTGAGTAAAACAGATTTCCACAGTAGATCATGAATATTTCCAGTCAAATAATTATTTTAAAAACTTAGCAACATAATTTTCCATCATGTAAACTTTGCGGCACAAATTAGAAGATGGCATTACTTACGTCTGCGTTAAACGTAATTATGTAATAACGAAATGATCCCTGATTGCCTTATATGGGGCTGAACAGTCTCTTTAACACAGCTGTCCAGCTTATCTAGGAAGATGAGCGAAGTTTGTTGAGTGGGTGGGGCGCTGGTGCCTTTTTGGTCACTATCGCTAATTTCACCTCCCTCCTGCTGTGCACACACATGGGACGCATCGTCTTCCACGTGCTCGTAAGAGGCAAACGTACCTATGCTTATGTCATCTTGACAGCAGTCATACGATGCCTTGAGCTCAGTGACCACGAGGTTAAGGGCGGTAACTGACTCAGCTAGCGCAGCCAGCGAGCTCCTGATGAAAGCCATATCATCTTGCGAAGCAACAGGCTAAGCGCCCTTACCGGACGGTTTGGTCAAAAGCTTTTTTGACTGTGTATTCTTTATAGAGGCAGCTTTTTGACGAGCAGAGTCTGGCACAATCGTGATGTCAGTTATGTCCGCAGACACTACAGATTCTGCCTTTGAGCTCTTATCCGTGCACTTGCCAGACACTGGCTTGGCACTATGTTCGAGTTAACTAACTCTTGGTCACCGAGGCGGTCATGGCCGCCATTATGCTGCCAAAAAGGTCAGCACCCGATTCCTGCAAGAAGAATTTTTTATCCACGCGGCATTGTTCAAATCACACCAAAGTCCAGCTAAAAGCACACAAAACAAAAGCCCAACACACAAAAGACACAAAGCTAATGGTCACAGAACATGGTAATCCAGAGACGTGTGAGAGCACGCGTGAACTCCTTGAGACAAAACACGCTAATGATCTCCTGGCTCTGCCGCGCTCTCTCACGTGATCTCGTTATGCAGATGAGATAGGTAGAATGAGCATACATATGATTGCGTCAACCCACGACGATTGCGGTTGTTTACATATATATTTGGAATGCTATTTATAACAGCAGATACAGTTGAGCGTGCAGTATATCGTGAAACAAGGGAGGATTATATGAATCTGAATGCATTCAGCATAATTATTTTCAAAACTTAAATAGCTCAAAACGCCTATTCAGATTATCAATTTACACATTTAAGATATATTGTTCCGGCAAGGACAACTGAATATGGGACAACAGTGCTGCAGAAACATGCCCAAGGTTCCAAGGTTTTTCATTGTTGTGGATGCGCATGAAGAACGGCTACCTATTTAGAGGCTTTCAAAAGCCACCTTATATTTTCTGTTTGTTAATTGACACGGCTCGTTTGCAAATGTTATTCACTCTAAGCAATCGGTGTATCAGTTGATTTGAAACGCTTGCAGAATCTAAAGTCACTCTGACATAGACCGTACTGTATGGCCTTATCTGCCATTAATTTTAAGGTCTACAACACAAGGCTAATGAAGTGATATCTTTGCGAAGTGTGGCCACAGAATCAAAGGAACAAACGAATCACGCATGGCTGCTGAGCACCAGGGTTCTCGAAATCTTTTGATAAAATGCTAATAAACATATTAGATTACAACGCGAAGTAAATAAGTATCAATGTATTGGTTCCTACATTTAGATTAATGTGCATTCCACTTACATTTGTATTGTTAAACGCATTATATATTCAAAATTAATTCGCTTCCAGAAACGAAATTTCCTCGCTACGACAATAGAGGATGATTGTTATCACTGAAAAAAATAACATATAGACGTCGGTTACTGGAGTTATTTACAATATGATATGGCATTATGATGTTTCGAGTGATTTTTCACACACTTCACTGGGGCAAATGTGTACTGGTACTAATACAAAATCTGGTCATGCCATAGAAATGTGCGTGACCTACTTAAATACCTTATGCCCCAGTCTCACATGACCGAAGTAGTCCCCGGAAGACCCCGGAGCAGCGATCCGGGGTGCTCCGCGCTGTAACGGGTAGACTCCGGCCTTCTGGCGGCTACCGGGGGTCTACAAAACCTGCAAACATTTTTGGCAATTTGTCCCGGTAGCAACATGGATGAGCAGATACACAGATTGATACGGATACTTATAACTCGGCGCAAGCAAATGACTGACAGAATTTCGTTCATGACTACATAATCGAACAGCAAATGGCATGTTCATGTGAATAAACCTCCTCCCTTGATCAACATCACATGTTAAATGATGCGTGGCATATGTGTAATATTGCACGGCGCTGCTATATGTATGGCTTTGAAATGGGATTGATAATCCGCAACTGGATTCATATAGGTGGTTGAATTACGACCCCCACGAGACAAACAAACATGCAATGCTTGGCTTAATAGCAATCCTATTTTTGTTGCATGAATGCGATCGCAATGTTCAGAACGACATCACACAAACGTGCATGAGTTACCATCAGCATATAAGATTCAGAGAGAACCGAACTTTTTAACAACACAACAGTATGTACTTAATCACACTTACTAAACAATTCCATAAAATTTGAATAATAATATGCCTTTATCACACACGTTTCGGATAATGATGATTTTATCATAGGAAGGCGAATGACAATGTGTTGAAATCGATCCGAAACTGTCACGGTGCCAGCATATCCAGCATGTAAAAATGAAAATGGATATAAGTATTGGTCTTTTATATATCTACCCGTATATATTTCGTATTGTATTGAGGTATGTGGAACAGCAGCTAAACACTATACTGACAAAAGTATTCGATATACGGTAGTAAGACTACGGAACGAATATATATATATATATATATATATATATATATATATATATATATATATATATATATATATATATATATATATATATATATATATATATATATATATATATATATGAATAGATATTTATATATATATATGTGTGTTTGTACATATACATGTATATATATATTTATATATATAAGTATGTATATACATTTCTATATATTCATTTATAAATATATTTATTAAACATATATAAATATATATATGTTTATAGGAAAATATATAGATGTATATATATATATACATATATACATCTATATATTTTCCTATAAACATATATATATTTATATATGTTTAATAAATATATTTATAAATGAATATATAGAAATGTATATACATACTTATATATATAAATATATATATACATGTATATACATATATATATATTTTTATGTATGTATACATATATATATATGTATATATATATATATATATATATATATATATATATATATATATATATATATATATATATATATATGTGTGTGTGTGTGTGTGTGTGTGTGTGTGTGTGTGTGTGTGTGTGTGTGTGTGTGTGTGTGTGTGTGTGTGTGTGTGTGTGTGTGTGTGTGTGTGTGTGTGTGTGTGTGTGTGTGTGTGTGTGTGTGTGTGTGTGTGCCATTTCGAAACGTATATTGCCTCATCGCCAACCATTTGTATTACAGGTGGTTGAACCTCAATAATCAGTCATGCCAAAGCATACCCTGTTAATTAATTATACCCATAGTTTGATTGGTTCTTGAATGGTTCTCTGAACGATACATTTTGAGGTAACGTGCAACTATGTTAACACATTGTGTGCCATCACAACAGAAACCGACAGCTTGGACATCGAATATTGATGTTCGTTCTAAAATTGGATATGATCTCAATATTGATGTTCATTGTATATATCAATCTGATCTCGTACGTCGAAAAATGTCAGCAGTACAAAGACCTATGAAAGCTAAACGAGCCTGGAGGCCCATTTCATCGAATAAAATTCTACACTCGGTATAGGAACCAGAACCATATGATATATCCGTACCCATGCGTAAAACATTATCGTTCTATATCAATGCCTTATGCTTCCCACTAAGCTTTCATTACATCAGAACAGGTTTATTCGGTCGGAAGCACATACTGGTGTGTCATCAACATGTCCAAATCAGTCATATTGAGCACATATGACTGTTTGTCGACAACATTTAAGCTTCATCCACTTTGAATCATTGCTAAAAAGTATTATTTTGGAGTGAGTTCAATGAGTAATCAATTAATCATATCCGAGGATTCTTCGAAAAATCTAACCCGATACTGATAATGATATATTTGTCCTCATTTATTACTTATTGTAGTCTATGGGCATTGTAACATAGCAAATCAGTTATTCAAGGCTAGGTCTACTTCCATATAATTATATACAGAGTATTTAAATGTAATTAGCCCATGATTTTGAGTTATACCTATTTTAAAAGATGGACTGTCTTTCCTATCCATATTTGCAAGTGCAGATTGCAATTATATTAGGCACCGTGTGTTTATTGAGTTTCTCATATGCAGAAGTGTAATCTAATGTGATGCTGTAGTTGACGTTGCCAATATGCAATGATATGCTGCAAATAACACGGGCGTTCACCTGTGAACGTTTGTAGCTCGCATTGTTGTGGTACTAATAAAAACGTCCGGACATGCTATGAGAATGTTAGTAAGTACCTTGGATGCGTAAGACCTGTAGCAGTCATGAACTCATTAGTCATTGCTATCAGTCCACGACCACGATTTTGGTGGTATTCTGCCGAGGTAGACAATTAAACGTTATAGTAGGTATCCCAACTGCCCACCTGATCCACCAATAGTCTATGCGTGAGCAGTAAAATTTAGTGATTTTTAGTTCTGTTCTAAGTTGACAACCAATTAAAATAAAATAAACACTTAAAAAAAGCTCACTCTTTCTTTTTCCCCATCGTATCAATAACTTTGAAATATGATTTTACTTACTTTAAAAAGAAATACATATAGTAGACGATGTTTTTGCTTAATGACGCCTTTTGTTTCAACTAATTATGGAAGCTAATTATCACTGGGGTCCTTCAACATGCTCGCGCTAATTAACGGTGGCTAGCATAAAGTTGCAAATGGTCTTATTTTAAACCGTTGATTTCAAGCCACTGTTTCGTATTTTTACCAACAACAAAATATAAACCCATCTAACTGAATTTTCAACTTTAAAATTTCAACTGGCTGCCCTGTCAAAACGGGACCACGGATTTTCAAGGTTTTTACACAAGAATAAAGATATTAATGTGAAGAAAGATTTCCCCCTCCTCCTTAATCCGGACCGCAAACGGCGAGAAAGCGCAACTACGAAAACGAAGGATAGCTCTACTAAGATGGCGGCCACAACACACTCGAATCCCGGCTCCGTCGTTACTTTTGAAACTCCGGTTTGTGAGGACAAATTAAAGAAGATTTTCACAGAAATCGTTAAGAAAACCATTGTAGAATAATTAATATTGTAGTACATGTAAATTATATTGTGTTATACTGCATACATTTTGAGCGGTGAAGCAATTTAGTGTGACCGTTTTCGCGCGCGTCATCTGTAGTGTGGAACACGTGTTAATCACGCTCACTTTGGAGATTTTCGGCGATAAATATCTGCTATCATCGGAGTTATGAAACCGAACTAACCCTTCATATTAATTTACAATGAAGTTAACAGTATATATTTCATAATAATGGCCATTTATTTGTAGCAGATTAATCAAAGAAAGATATCTGCACAAAATATTAAATCTATGATACATTTGACAAATAAGAAATATTCTGGCAAATATTTTCATTCATTTTGGTGGTCCAGATTAGATTCTTCTGTTGATAACCATTGCATTGTTCTTGAAATATGGAAAGTCTATCCTAAACATATTTATTGTCTAAATGAATGCATGCATGATAACATATATTCTTTTATATTTTTCAGATGATGATTCACAGAGTCTCTCCCAAAGTTGCAATGTACCAATCGGCTGTTTCTTCAGGCCTATGCAATCAAGGTACGCCTGGAAACAGTTATCAAATGGCTTTCACAGCTCTTTGGTGATTATCCACAACACAGATTTAGGGCTCTAGTTGAGGGCATCATATCAGGATGTTCGAAATCTGAAACGAGGGAGGAATTTTATGACATTGTGGTTGACTTAGACAGTGTTGGTTCATGCTGTGACAGCCATGGATTAAGTGGTCAGAAGCTGCTTGACTTCACAACCATTGATGTGCAATGCGACATTTCCAATAGGCTGCTGCTAGAACTGGATACATTCATTTCCTCAGAGAAGTTATCATATGAACATTTGTTTTGTGTTGTACAGATATTTAATTCTGTACCAAATTCCAATGATACGCGTCACTTGCGCACAGAACTCGCAATAATTCGTACTGAAAGAGGGAAAGTGGGGAAATCAGTTGCGAGAAAATTGAAAGAAAGCATCAACACTAGTGTGCGAGAACATGGTGGTCCGTGTAGAACAGCATCTGATGTTAACATGGTAATGGAGGGGTTAACAACTAAAAAAGCACAGAAAGCTGTAGTCCGAAGTGAAATATGTTATTTGACTGAAGTTCAGGGTGTGAAGGACAAACGATTGGTTATGGGTAAAAAGAGTGAAGAGGCACTTAAAGAAGACTTGAAAACAGTACTAACCTCTCTTGTACTGCCTGCAGTTCCAGTCATCCCTGCCCTTCCAATACCACCCACATCAAACAGTGTTGCCAATGATAATGCATCTGGTCCCGAACCAATTGGTCCCATCTCTAGAAAAAGAAAGTATACGACAAGCAGTGACAGTGACACTGAAATGAACCAATCATCTGATTTTGATGGTTCAGATTAAGGGGAAGTTGGTGGCATTGTTGATGAACTTAATGGAATTCCAAACTTTCAGAACCATAAGTTCCAGTTTGCTAAGCAGGGTATGACTGTTGCAGTTGCATATACTGAGCCAGTTGAGCGCTATTTTCTTGGGCAAGTAGTTGACATTGCAGATGGCGACAAGGCCACCATTCAGTTCATGCAAATGGGGTATCAAAGAACTTTTCAATGGCCAGATGTTGATGATATTGATGAAATAGAGGCTCAGTCTGTTTTTGCCTGGGATTTTGATATTATCCCTAGCGGTAGAAGAGGCAGGTTGTGGACCGTGACAGAGTTGAACAAAATTGAAAAACTTTATTTGAAATATAAGGGAGAATATTTTGATGTTTAGGTTAAGGGCAGCCATTTAGTGAAATGTAATATACATGTACATGTGCAATTAGATAATCCATGTAAGAAAGTTTCATACTTACTTATTGCAACTTTAAGTGCCCGATAAGTGTTTTCTCGGTGAAAATTTGACGTCCAGATAAAAATAGAAATCCTTGTTTTTAAAAGCCCTTAATGCTGTTTTGAATGTACAGTTAGATACAATGAATAAGTCCTGACAAATTCATGTTGATACCTTTTGTAGTTGCAAAATGGTTGGCACGGCAAATTCTATCACTTTCAAAACTTTTTTGTATTTTTGTAAAATCATACACCAAATGCTTGTCAATTTCATATACTTCCTTCTGTACCACTTATAAGTGTACTATGTTGATTGTAAGTTTGTATACTAATAAATACATCCTGAAAATTGCATGCAATGTCTTGTATCAGTAATTTGTTATTATTTTCTGAAGTTATGTGATTTTCGGCATTTTTTGATTTTTTTTATCGCAGGTCAGTTTTGCCTCAGGGAGCATATTTAGCATATATTTTAAGTCATTTCCCATTAATTGAAGACCCTGAAAAAAATAGAGGTAGAAACAACCTCCCTCTGATATAGGAAATGTGAAAAAATGGCATCCAGGAGTAAATTGTTCAATTGAGCACCCTCTCAAATATGCTCATGGTGAGAAATGCATTTTTGGCAATTTCAAGGAGCTTTTATGAAAAAAGTATGTATCCCATAGCCCTGATAATCCAGATTCTTATTATCCAGGGCCCATATTCCAGTATTTCGGCCTTTTTGCTCAATTTCGAAAAAAAGGCACAATTTGCCTATTTTTCATCCAAATTGGAAAAGAGAGGTACCATTTCCTTCGGAATTCAATTTCCTATCTGATGAAATACATTAAAACACCATTTATCTACATAGTAAAAATCACTTGGGATACCTACACTTACATAATTCAAGCAAGATGCCTATAACGCATCTTGCTTGAATTATGTAAGTCATTTATAGAAGAAATTAAGTGGCTCTTGTGGTTTACCGTAGTGATATCACTGTGGTGTTGGAAGGGGGTGGTTGTAATGCTTGGCCCTACTGTGTTTGTCCAATATTGTCACATTGCCAAACTCCATTGCTCTGTAAGCTGGCTGCTGCCAGATCGACCAATACTGTAAGAATGCCAATGCACCCATAAATATCGATATAGTGCTGATTGCGATGAATGAACATAATTTTGTAAATGGCTCCAGTCAATTTATCGCGACTACTTATTTACATGGATCAATTAAATTGTTAACTGGTGCTACATCATTTATTCCAGTTGTGTGCACCATTTACTTCTACGCAACCACATAATCAGAACATAAATGCGTCACCTAATGATTTGGTAATAGATTGGAATACTATATGTGAAACGCCCCGATAGTATAGCCACTCCAATGAACCTGAGTGCATATGATGATAATCATAAAAGAATAATCCTGCCAATCCATCCCTGACAATGAACCGCGTCCAACAGTCAACCTTTATCGTAAGTGATGTTCCCACGTGGCCGGCCATATGAACTCAAATCCGTCTGTTGCTTCGGGTTGTCAATGTCACAACTGCCCGATGTAAGTACTGACCGCCAATACCCCACGAATGCCGGTTCTGTTACGTCTCGTGGTTTGACGTAACTTTATTAGTGCGCTCTATGTATACGAACAAACGCCTTAAACGCCTCTCTGGTGTCCTATGTTTGACTACATCCGACAACCCCTGCTTCTATGTGTTTCTAATTAATACTGTCAGCAAAGAGTTTATAAGCTATGCTAAGAGCGCTCACTCAAGCCTTCTGCCCGAGGATATATGTGAAGATGCCAGCTCTGAACCGAAGCGTTTTGTCATAGCGTCTTGTCATAGCGTCTCTTAAAACCACATTGAATTCTCTGTTTAATTTGGAGCCGTGGTCGCCTCGACTAACAGACGCTTGGCCCGGAGACGTTGAATCAACATTCCAATGTGCTCTTGTTGTTGATTTTATGGTATCGTCGCCTGATGACGGGGGTGTACTTCGTGTCATTTCTTAATTGCCACACAGCTTATAACCTTTTTGCTCGAGACCTTCACATGTCCCTTTCAAGCGAACAAATGTTAATGTCTACCCCAGGTCAGTTCCCTCGATCAAGACGGTTATTGACAATCTAAAACCACCATCTACAGTGCGGACATGAAAGATTGAGGATCGTAAACTGCGCGGACGCTGTGAGAGGCAAACTGCGATAGGTGTACCCATTCAATTGATCAAGTTTACATTGATTGAATAGTGTACTTGTTATCTTCGCTATTTTTAAGCCTATTGTGCGACTTGTTTTTGCAGCGGAAAGGCTCTGCAAAACGACATTTTCCCCGCTCCCATCAATCGTAGTGACGTCAGCCAGTATTCCCATGCGCTTTTGTTTGTGTCTAGGTAGCGCCACCTTACGACTGCATTGTATTATAATTGGGAAAGCAATCACCGCAGAGCCACTCGAAGTGAGCCCTCTAAGCGTAGCTATAAACTTTTTGCTGTCAGACACGCAGTAAGCCACACATCTTTCGTATAAGAAACAACAATTTTGCAAAACGATGAAATCAAGAATTGATCAAAATGCTGAAGTGTGCTAGACTTTTGATAAACTGTTGTGAGATGAAACTTCAATCGTTACTGTATTGTGGAAATTAACTGAAGTTGGGTCGGCTCATGCATGGATTGTCTTTCGGAAGTAGACGCCTTCTTTTCTCACGTGGGTAAATCAGGGATTTACTCTGCCACATTTGCATAAGCGCGGGAACTTCACATGGCCTAACAACGCCTTGAGCTGCCCAGATTCGACGGTTGAAGCTGTTTACATGACAAGGTGTGCATTCATGTAAACACCGAGTGTTGTCTTGAGTCAATACATAAAGTGCCTTAGTGAAATCTCCGTATAGCTAGGAGCGACCAGGTTTGGAGCTATTATCACGGGGCATTGTGAATGCTACCAGTAGCATCAAATATATTTGAACTTTCAATAATTTCGCGCAACAAACAAGACGCAAGAGAGTATCATATTAATCTACTTATGTACATATAATTGTGGCAGAACAAATGTGGTTAACTGAAATAACATTCTATATTTGTTTAATATTTTACCAACAATGCTGGCAATTCAAATCTGTGTGCTTAGGATAGCATGCTTTTAACCTAAAAGGAAAAGTACCAGACCAGGTGTCTCCACGTTGTTGTGTTCGCCTTGGGAGTGTTGGGGAATTGTCGCTGGTATTTTGTGTAAAATAAATGATATCTTCTTGATGAAAGAACGATGGGATAAGGTCAGAAACAAATTCTGTTCTTGTATGTGTCATTGTTTCTATTACTTTGATCCTTGCCGTCACAACAAAAAAACATCAAATACTCCAATATAGCCCAGTCTGCAATTACTTCTGATGACCAATGGACGGGCCAAGAGCGTAGCAATTAATAAGGAATGATCAGTGCATAATAGACATTGATGCGTCACGAATTTATTGATGGTTCGGTGCAACAATGTAATTCGGATAATTGCTGTGGTTATACCTACAACAAGCTCATGGAAATATCATGGTCACTATTAGCCGTGCACGACGTCTTATTGACGTCGTGCGAAGGTCGTAACCGTACGCGCGGTGAACGATACATGAGTTCCAATTATACACGATAATTACACATATGTACATATGAAAAATAATTTTTCACATATATGAATGTTTATGAAAAAGTTGAGTTAGTTTACGTGTGAGATTTTGTCAAAGGCGATTTAATCTGATCAGACAAATTTTGAAAGGTTCATGTTTATTTTGAATGACATGATCGGTTGCTGCGCGCATGGGCAGACAAGGTTCTTCGCAAGGGAACTTTTGCTTTCCGAATTTTATCATCTAAGTATATGTGTCATTTTGTCAATAATTATCTTTTGGCAATACCTACCTTGGGGGGGGGGGGTATGTATTCAACGATATCGCATCGACAATTGAAAAAATATATCACTTATGGATACCCGCAGCCCAGAGGGGGCACTTGGCTTTGTCCTGAGTAGGGGCCTCGAAAACCCGTACCCGTCGTACAAGGTGAAAATGGCAGAAGCATACCCCGTCGTACAAATATGAGGCCCAACAAAACCCGTCGTACAAGCTGAGAAAAAAAACATACCCCGTTGCGCGGCACATGTATACTACCGCTATACACTTAAGTGCCCCCCCCCCCCGAAACCCGCAGCCACATGGCGAGTGAAACTGAAACTGCGTAATGTGACGTCATATTTCCAAAGTTCATGTGACAATTGCTAAATAATCACGAGACAGAGGATAACCAAACTAGTGTAGTTCAAAGGATATTCATCTCAATTCTCGACAAGTATACAACATTGATGAGAAGCTACGTGCACTCGAAATAAAACGTTCACTGCACGACGTACATCGCCTCACGCACGACGGTATATATATTCATATTACCGTCGTGCACGGCTAGGTCAACATTGACGAGTTACGCTCACGTAATCCGTTTAGCTCAGTGATCGGAGATCTATGATTATTCGCAACAAATACATTGAACAAATGTATTTATGAAGGTAATCGCCGTTGCCTAGCGATTCAATAGATACTCACGTTGTTACACCTCTAATATTCGATAATAGAGTGGACATACGGTGCCCATTAAACCTGTTCATGTAGGCTTCGCACCCTCTGACTCAATTCAGACATACCAGTGGAATGCGGACAGGATCAATGCATGGCTCGCGCGTAACCGCAAAGTGTGCGGCTACCAGTCATAAGAACATTCCGCGTCACTTGACATTGAAACATGCCACAGTACGCTCTCACGTACCGGGAGAATGTGTTCGAAACGGATCTCTAATGTAAACACCAATGTATGCGTTTTCCGATTCTCGTTAACGGTAAGCTTCTTCTTCCGGTTTAAGTTAAGACTGTTCGTGTATGGTGCTGACCCTCTATGATGTCATTAGTTGTTGACACGTGAAGCCAGCTATCCGCTTCTTGGAAGCCTCTAATGCATGCGCATTTGAGCTACCACAACGTCTTTACTCAATTCATTATCACTCATATTGACATCATCACTACTAGCCCTGCGCTGACGCACCATTTCATAATAACGTCCTGAACCGTTACGTACCTTGATTCTGGGCAAATAGGTCGAATCAGGTGTAGAATGCGTCGCTGGGTGTAGCATTAAGAAAACAACACATTATCAAGAGCCCGCATCGCTCCAAAAGCTTACTCCTGATCGATGCGGTTCTTTATAAAATTGTCATCTGTATATCTCGATATCCGAAAAATCGTGACGAGATTACCGCCATTTTGGTGAATATGAGGTCACATGGTATTGGTTTGCTCTCCATTCGATAGTTGCTCATGAAGTGGGTTCAACTGGATGTCTGCGAGGGCCATCACTCAAGAGCTTCGTAGCAGCGTATTTTAATTTCTGGCGTTGAAAGTTCGGATTCAAACTAAAATAGACCGTATCGTGGTATAATTTTTTTTAAACAATTCTACCAAACAATCTATCAACTAAGTCCTGCTTACAGTACATTCATTAAAAAAAAAGTGGCGACAAAGCTTGTGAGGTTAATATTTCGATGTATGTCAGCTGGGTAGCAGTACACATATTTAGTCATTACTTCATTACGATGGTAACAGAGGTACGGCAAGGCTGTGCCCCGAGACGCGGATATGAACGCCCGCCATGCTTTTCGAAGTGTCATCTGATTTAATTAGTCCAAACTGTGCCTGCGCGCAGCTACCGCCTTGTCCTAAAGATAAACATGGCGCCATGTGCTCATTGATGATGCCACCACGACTGCAATAGTAACGGTAGACCATGTCAGCTGAATACATCGCTCATGATTATAGGTTTTAATTGTTGATTATAATCAAAATATGTTGATGAAGTCAAATAACTCGCCAGCTTTAACATGTTCAAGGTATTTGATTTTTAATAGTGATTTTTTTTTGCATCGCGTTGGATTCAGCCGTCGTTGTACGTCTACAAAGACGTCTCGTAGGGATATATCACTACAAGCTATCGCTAGCTGGCGGGCACGTGTTATGTGCAGTTACGCACGTCAGCAAGGCACGATGACGTACATCGTTGCAGTTCAGAAGTCTAGGAGATCCGATGAAAGCTACGTCTTATAATGATCATTGCGATCAGTCTATCAAGCTACATTAAAGTAATATAATATTGAAAACAGAAAGTGGCAAATTGTTCTCGATGCTGGTGCAAATGAAGCGCAGGCTAGTCTTTCTCATCGACTATCGATTGAAGTCCGACCATGCACCCATTGACTCGAGATGAGAGGAAGTTCATCCGCCTTTAACGAAATTGCTTGAAAATGATTCGGCGGATGTCACATCCCTATGCTCGTCATCGAAGGCAATCGCCCCTCCCTTACTTTTCATATAGGTCAACTTACGCAGAACAGGTCGATATTCCCATTATGCTAACCAAAAGGGGTGTAGGCGTTTGGTAGGCGGTGAGCTCCACCCCCGCTTTATAGCAGCACGGCAACACGAATGTGGTTGAGGTCGCTAACAGTCTCCGCTGCATCGCCATATAACGGCAGCAAGTTTGCTCTAGTTGGGGCATTCATCTGCTGGCTGTCGCTCCGGATACAGCGCGAGACCGCAATTACAAGGGCATTTACGTAGCTGTGGTTAAGATCGTGAATTCATTCAGGATTCTTGGTTGTCCTCCGCGGAATTGCCGTCAGGCAGGTCAGTGTGCTGTTTTATGTTTATACATATGTCTGTCTGTGTATATATTCGTCTATGCATATATATATATATATATATATATATATATATATATATATATATATATATATAGATATATATATATATATATAGATATATATATATATATATATATATATATAGAGAGATATATAGATCACAATATAGATCTATATGTCTATATATATATATATCTCTATAGGGATAGAGAGAGAGAGAGATGTATCTCTATATCTATATATAGAGATATCTCTCTATATATATCTCTCTGTATCTATATATATATATCTCTAGTATATCTATATATGTCTATCTCTATATATATCTCTCTATACCCCATATATCTACCTCTACTATATATCTCTCTCATCTCTCTCTCTCTATCTATATATATCTATATATCTATATATATATATATCTATATATATATATATCTCTATATATATATATATATATATATATCCCTCTACGGTGCAGTTTACAGAGAAAATCTCTTTGATCCTCCATTCTTACATAATTAGACTACAAGCGTTCGAAGGCCACCAATCAATGCCTGTCTTCTCTAACTCTAATCTTTGGGTCCATCACCTTAATATTGTCGATTGTGACCGGGGCGGAAACATCGAAGATGCTCGCAGTCATTGTCCCTTGTCGCTATCATTTGGACATTGACTAAGCAGCGAGATACAGTGACAACCCGAGATAAATTTGTGAGGTTTACGATCGGGCATTATGCTCATCGTGAAGTATTGAACCCTGAAAAATTAGTCTTGTGTGGGGAAACATAAAGGTCAAATATCCATAGTCAAGGTTCAATCATTGCTCTTATACCAATGTCATTGGCACGTGGACTATCGAATCACCAGCAAAACCCCATTCGTGACATTTCTTCGTAGCTCAAGGCTGAAAGCGCTCTGATGAATCGATACGCGAGAGATATTTTATGAGATTTGTGTCGTAAGCTTACTGATTAACTTTCTCCATTCGCCCATAAAAGATGCGTCAGATATGGAATTCTGGTATAGGATCGATATTGCTTTCCTTGTTTGAGGATGTTTTATATTCTTTTTCATGCTTGTATAACTTGCAAGATACATTGCATTTGCTGGGTGTGAATTGGGCATACTTCACTCGCAGAAAGGACACCTTTCACTTACAAAACGTGTCCTTTATAGGATGCATTCACTAACAAGACACCATTAACGTGGTAGGTTTATCTGGCGACACAAGAGTCACTTGTGAGATATGAACCGTGTGGTGTACCGGCTAGATATGGGGACGTGTATTACCATGGCACCGTTAACAGCCCGTGACAGCTCCGATTATTTCGTTACCTTAAATTGGCAATCGCCATCAATTCAATGCCGGTCATCATGCTTGACGATCCACAAACAAACCATTCGAGGCAGATTCCTTTCAGTAAAACAGAATACGTTTTTAATTGACCAAATGCAATGTTGGTTTGACCAAATCGTAAAAACCATTCATCGTTTCCCTGCGTCTTCGATAATAAGCTGCTGGCAAATTACAAAAACGCTGCTCCTTTATTTTGATAGATCAAAGCAAGCGTCGTTTATAAACGGCATTTCCTGACATTAACATCGATTGGCCTGACGTAACAACGGGAGCACGCTGTGAGCAATGGCAAGAAAGCACGATTAATAGCGACTAGCGCATGCCCACCCATGGGACTGAACCGCCCACGCATTGTTAGACTCATATCCGTCTCAAGTGTGCGTCACACGCTATATTATGACGGTCGTTTGCAATGAATATACATCTGCATAATAACATACGAAATATGGATCAATAAATCATATAACTGTAAGATATATTGGAAATGTCGGACTACGTGTTTCTGATATTCATTTGCTCCAGTGAATAAACTAATCGCGCATTTTATATTCAATCAATCGTGTGTGTGGCGAAAGCAATAATGGGCGCATGAAAGTAAATTCGCATGAAGCACCGCTGGCCATTGTAGCTTGCGATGAACGTGTTTCCCAGAACCATACATCGCTATGCGCAGTCATAAACACCCCGCAATTTATGATAAACTTAAATGCTGTTGTCAGATGCATACTATGGTATATGTGTATAAGAAGGACACATACACCGATCACTCTGAAATATGGGTACCTTTTGTAGAAACACCGTGTATGAAGAATTAGCCTCTGTCCAGATAGCCATCGGTTTGTGGGCGCTTTCATGCATGCGAATCATGTTGTTGAGCGTTGTTGAATGCACCTGAGAGCTCTGAAAATCACGATTGCGCATGTGCGGAAGGGATAATTCCTCTTCCCGGAGGGAAAACGCGCACGTGTGAAAACGTTTGTTTATTCATCTCACCTCACTGTTTATTCTAACTTTTTATTTATCGTATCTTACACTATCCCGACCTTATTATGCCTTCTTACTTTTGGAGTGACGGCGAAATTAGAAATCTAATTGAAATATAGTCGGACGAATGCATTCAAGCTGTAACTTTATAGCTCTAGCCCTCCGTGCTGAAATAATGTTTCTTCTTCTCGTTTCAACTCGCGTTTGTATTTTAAAGTATAAAATATATATAATTTAAAGTATAAAGTATGAACATAGCCGCGAATAAAACACCAGCTTCGTACATGGGCAGCGCCATTTTGTACACCACGTGACCAATATTTTTGTCACATGCGGTTAATGTTACATGCGATTGAAATGAAAGGGTTGATTACGGTCGGAATACATGTCCAGACGCACATGAGAATGCGGATGTTTGGTATCGGATTCTTGCGTTCGCTTTGCGTATAGTTCTTGAGCCGTACGCAAGAAACCGATCGCAATGCGATCTATAGCGAATGTGGACAAACAAAGCGATTGTTGTGCGCATTGCGTGCGATCTAAAATGCTCGGCTGGACAGGGCCTTACATGCAATGATACGCATGAAATATATTTACTTTTCAATTGCAGAAATATTTGTCCACGTATTTACTCCTGGCCAACTTGGGCCGACAAAGAACGTGATGCTGAAAATTCCTATTGATATCCATTGTGATGAATTAAAAAATGCATGGTTCACGTTAATACTGCCAACCTTAATTGCAGCATATCAAAAACATTTGTGTTCACAGCTAAGCATCATGCAACGTTTACAATGGGGCTTCCTCGCGGTGTTGCTATGTCATCTGATGTCAGCGGCGCTCGGATGGGGGTACAGGAGGGGTAAGTTACTCATTCAGTACATGTAATGGCCATGCCTGACACCAGGTGTGTACAAAAATAATATACACGACAAACGATACATAAAATTGGATGTGTGCATGGAAGGGGAACTTGCTGTACATTGCTTTGTATGCTGACATGTATCAGACCGCTGGGAAGAGCAGCAAGAAAATGAGAGGCTTAAAGATGTCTTTATGGGGGTCAAACGGTGAGTATGTTCTGAGTGATCCTAATTACCATACAGGTGGGAAATCGTGAGATCTTTACGAGCAAATTATACAGGATTGGTTGCATTATAAAGCACATTTTTACATGCCACAGGAGAAGGCACTTATGCACGTATTAATAAGCATCCTTAAGAAGTTTAGTCATGCAAATACAAAAACTTTTATCAGTAGTTATGAGTGAAATTGAGCCTAGCGTGCTGGTATCTGTCCAAACAGAACGGATTGGATGGACGAGTTATGCGGCAGGTGGGATGATTGGTGTATCCCCGATTCGAGCAAGCTGGGTCAAAGCTGCTGCGACAATTATACCTGTAAATGTAATCTATGGAATACCAATTGCCGATGCAAATCAAAACTTTTTGGCGGTTAGAGGATGCTTGAAGGATTCGCGGAGAACAGCATATTATTCCACTTCGCCGCATGCTTCCGACGGGCTTTCCTAAGATCCACTCCACACCGGTACTGCGTCACGATCATGTATTGTTTGATTCTGGAAGGACATGTGTATTTTAGAGGCTGTTGTAACTACACCTTGACTTTGGGTGTTTCCTGTGCAGGCGTGCCGTCTGGGATGCGCTGAGCGCGGACAGATTACACTATATGACCTGTGCTCGTCGAGGCGATTATTGTGCCTTCAGTAGAAATGATTGCTGTAAAGGATCAGCATGTAAATGTAACCTATGGGGACAAAATTGTCGATGCGTGTCACGGATTTGGGGGCGGTGATGTTGCTGGTCATGGTGCCCAGAGTATTATTATTCCTCAAAAGATGTCAACTCCATTGGACGTCCGTCAGAATCAGCAGAAAGTTTACCCGGCTCTCATGGGTACAATTGCAGGCTGATACTCCATTGATGTGAATAACTTATTATGCAGAAATCGTTGAATATAAGAATGGCGCTATCGCACGTTGAATATTTGTGTATTATTATTAGATATCTGTATCTGTTAGTTATGATGTGTCTCATAGCCATTCCACTGATGTTTCATTGCTGGTTTTGTACCCAAAAAAATCGGTGCCCTTCCAGAATAAAAACATTAAGCTCAATATAAAGTTTTGTGCCGCTTAGTTGCTTTTTACAGAAAGAAAACGCTGCAAGAGAAACATCAAGCTTTTGACATTAAGAGCTGTTACTATTGAGGTGCAGTGCACCATTGCTTGTGGAACAGATGTCACTGGTCACGAACATCTCGTACAGATTATTAATAGCAGTAGGTAGCAGACCCTAACAATGAAACAGCACGATAATGTGTGTCACGGTTGCACATCTAGTGATGACAAGACGTAGCGGGCCATTCGAATAAAGGAAGGGAATGACGATATCAGCATCGATTAATGATTACGTACCTAGCGAACGCACTGGATTCTTTGACCTCAGACAGAAAGACAGTGTCTGTGATTATTAATATTAACTCTATTTTCAATTTCTTTTTATCTGCAATCGTGAGGAACCATTTTCGAGCGAATGGGTACACGATGCTCCCAGTCAGATAATTCTGAGCGCCATATTCTCTTCCAAGGATATAATGCAGTTTTCGCCTTAATATTACACTCTAACATTATATGCATACACGACGAAGTATGTGCATAGTTTTGTAAGATCTTAATATAAGTTATATAAATGTAAAATATTGATATTTGTTGGCGACCCCACGTGTCTGTCTCCTCCATGTTTTATGTGTGATTTGGAATACATAATAACTTTGGCCAATGGCTCAAATTAAATATTCTTCCCATGACGCCTTTGTTCTATAGTTTTTCCTGTACATGACATATAGCACAGACTTTTCAACGGCAGTGTTCATTGATCATTTATCATGCTTATCATTGCAATAAACATTTCTTCAACCTGACGATGAAGACGTACAAGGTCTGGTCGATTCTAATCTGAATTACAGTTTACATTTTTTTGTCTATCAGTGGGCTTTTGTTTTCAATTTTCCAGAACCTCTCATATTGCATAATTGTACCATTATTTATTTCAATTTATTAGGCGTACTTTAACAATGTACGATTCATGGAAGACCATTGTCGTTCAGAAAGAACTTGTATGGGATTTCAAGAACTACCTTCGGCCAATTTATGTGACGATTTGCCAACATGCAAAGCAATATACGCTCTGTTCTTCTGGTTCACTGAGTCGTATCGGCCATACGACGTTACATGGCTTACTGATGAGACTTCAAGCATAATTAATGCATTCGAACGCCCAGTAACTGCTCCTTGTCCCCTCTAACCCCGCTCCCATCCCCCTGTTGTTAATACCATACTGGTATGTATGATATATACGGGGACGGGGATATTGAAGATATCCGTTCGCAGCGACCCCTGTCTCTTTCATTAAGAAACTGACGTAAACAAAAGTTACCACAGTTATCGACAACCTTACTCAAAGATCGTCGAGACAAACTTCAGGACATTATGTTCTCTCAAAATATTGGATATTTAAACCCCAGCGGTCTTGTTAGGGACATATGAGGCTCAAATTACCGAATGCATGGTGGATATTGTACCCATATTATTGGCAACTGTACTATCAGATTACTTTCGGTCAATTTAACAAGGCGCCAGGCATCCAATGCACTCGAATGCGTCAATGCGCGGGTCTGAATAACGCCTTCGGTAGCAAATGTTAGATGTCACTAACATAGATTGCCGGTATAAAATCAATATTTTTTTCCTTATTTGCTTGTTTTATTTGCGGGACAAGTTTCATTGGCGACGCACGAGTCACTTGCGCGATATGTAGGTTTAACAATGAATGATGTACCGGTAAGACAAGAGAACATGTTTGTGAGCGAGACGTTCTTTTACTTTCATATATCACAGCCAACTTCATTAATGAACGGTTTGTAGTTTTACATTAAAAAGATCTCGATTGGGAAAATGAACTGAGCGCATTTTATACTAGGTTTGAGAAATCTGATCTCTGCCCAATCTGACACAATTATCAACGTCGCCGAGAGTGAGCAAGTATTTCTAGTCTGTACGAGACAGCTGGTCCCGATGGAATAACACCCACAGAATTATGCACATCGCCCCCGGATTTTGCCGAATCTTCAGTCTCTCATAAGAACAAAGGGAGGCGCCTGCATCATGGAAGAAATAATTGTGCCTGTACCTAAATCTACAGTTGCAAATGACTACCGACCAGTGGCACTTACCTCAACCATTATGAAGTGCATGGAACGGTTTGTCCTACCCATGGTTACATTTCAGACACCCCATTCCTTTGACCCATTACAATTCGCTTACAGAAGGGGAAGAAGTGTAGATGACGCTACTCATTTAGTATATGAACATTTAGACAAGCCACATTCAAATGTGAGGATACCGTTTATTGATTTCAGTAGCGCATTTAATACCATGCTCCCTGGTGTTCTGATTCGCAATCTTACTAAGCTGAGTGTTCAGTCATCACTGTTTACATGGATTATGGGTTTATGGGTAATATATTATGTGCTTCAGCAACCACCATCGTAGGAGCTCCGCAAGGCTGTGTGTTGTCACCAGACCTGGTAACACTCTATACTAATGACCACAAAGGTACCCTTCCATCCCCATATGTAATCAAGTATGCAGATGATGACGATTACAAATGATGATGACAGACGGTAAAGGAGTGACATTCAAAACTTCGCAGAGCGGTGTGCTCATGACTAGCTGGAGCTGATATGTTAGGAAGGAGCGGTGTGATCGGTTGGAGCTGAATGTTAGGAAGGAGCGGTGTGATCGTGACGGGCTGGGGCTGAATGTTAGGACGGAGCGGTGTGATCGGCTGCAGCTGAATGTTAGGAAGGAGCAGTGTGATCGTGATGGGCTGGAGCTGATATGTTAGGAAGGAGCGGTGTGATCGGTTGGAGCTGAATGTTAGGAAGGAGCAGTGTGATCGTGACGGGCTGGGGCTGAATGTTAGGAAGGAGCGGTGTGATCGTGACGGGCTGGAGCTGAGATGTTAGGAAGGAGCGGTGTGATCGTGACGGGCTGGAGCTGAATGTTAGGAAGGAGGGGTGTGATCGTGATGGGCTGGAGCTGAATGTTAGGAAGGAGGGGTGTGATCGTGATGGGCTGGAGCTGAATGTTGGGTAGGCAAAAGAGATGATGATTGATTTCAGTCAACGAGGAAAACAGCATCAACCGATAAACATTAAGGATGCATGCAACGGCTACCTTTAGTCAACCACAGCAGCGGACCTAAGCTGGACTATAACTTATAACGCTTCCAAGCGCCTTTCTCACCAACGCAAACTCCACGAGTTCCACGTTGATAACAAAAATCATGGAACTGTTCTACAACAGTGTCATTGCCAACTTGTTCATGTTTAGCATTACAGACTGGAGTGGAAACATAGGGAACGACAGAAAACGGTCATGCAAGATATTGGGGAAACCTCTGTCACTCTGGCAAACAGGCTACAGTAACTAAGTCAGAGGGCGAGGCGAAAAGTTTCCCAAGAACAGTAACCACCCGCTGAATTCTGCCTTCAGTATGTTATCGTCTACGCGACGAATACTACAAGTAAGGACAAGAAGCAGTCGGTTCTCTTAGTCCTTTGTTCCACAGACAATCCAAATGATGCACGAACGAACGATAAGTGTTCCAATGTGGTGACTATGATTGCTTCTCATACATATTTACAAGACTTACGTATTAATGCTATGAATGACTTGTGTTTCATTTCACCTCTCATGCCTCCACTGTGTACCATGATTCCCAGTTAATCAATGATCATATCCTATCCTACTTGATATCATCAACCAGTCCATGCAGATATTTTCAGACTGATTAAATGACCCTCGTTTGTTTTAAATTAGAACTAAGTGATCAACTTGTTTGTCCCTGAGCTGTGTTTAGTTGTCTGCAAACTTTGAGCACGATCATGTGGGTTATCACACAACCGGTACAAACAAGTGGGATAGGTGCTATTGACAAAACATCCGTGCCTTCAATAGAACTCCTTCTGTCTATTGCGGAAAATTATTGTGTAACCGGCTTTCGTTGCCAAATGATTTCCACGAATAGCCATGTGTTGCCATCCCTTTATATATACCGTACAACCTGGGAATAAACAGACACGATGGGTGAAACGCAATAGATAGAGGGATTATAACCCAAGACAAGGTGTCATTTGAATACATAGCAAACGGGTAGAATAAATGTGAGCGTAAATGTGATTAGTTGCAATAATGAGTTTATTAGGCGTCTCGTCTATCGTATGGTCTCAATGTATTCATCATGTGCTTGAAGTTACAAATGCCACATCCGTTGTGGCATAGGTAAGTGGTTCTCATTACGCAATGTTGTGTATTGTATCGTTTGTGTCAACCTTTTCCTGGATTCTGAGATAGTATAAGTGGAATTAAGTCGGCGATAGCCACGTGTCAAGTCGATATGCAAGCAGAAAAACGGCTGACTAGTGTAATAGAACAGAGAATGGAGGCATTTTTAGCGCTGTTGAACGAGGTTGGCTCAGCAAATCACTTAGGAATGGCATTAACATAGTTCCTCTCACCAAGATGTGTATTTTATAGCTCATATCATAATCTATGATGTTTCCATCTAACAAATTATGGCACATGGCTGGAACAACTTATATGTGGTGTCCCCAACGCAAGTGAGCGATAATATATATCGCTCCATCACGGCAATAGCATTTATAACAATATGCGTGGGTCTCCAATGTTATTGAGTTACAAATTTCGTACTCCTCCCTTATCACCAAAAAGCCTTTTCCAGTTGACAGTTTTCCTACACTGTCTTTAAAATTTAATCGCAAAAGAGTTTATTGGTCTATTTTAATAGCATACGCTGCAGGTACATTGGCGAAAATGAGAGAACATCCACACTAGCGGCCGCTTCAGGACCATCGAATTCATCACCTACAACTGCCATGCTTGGTCGAAGGACCTACAAATACCCCAATACAGGCAGGCTCAGTAGTACGAGCACAGCAATCTAATACAGCAACCCAGAAAACACACATATACAGGGTGACTCACATGAGCCAGCGAACCGCTCGCACCTCCCCCCTATACTATACCATATGAGCCCCGCCCTTCCAGCCCCTATGGTATAGGCCCACACCAGTAGTTAGTCACCATAGAGGTCATCGAGTGAGGTCCTGTATAAACTGGGCAACCTTAGCGTCGTTCTTCTCGATAAAGTCGGGATCGGGACGAGCGGTTATCAATCTCATCGTAAAGAGCTTCCAACAGTAGAAAGCCCCGATAAGCCTCTCTGTGGTCCCACTCGGTCTTTTCAACCAAGGACCGTGATGCTCCTGTTCCAAGCCCAGGCAACTATTAAACCTCCCGTTCGCACTATAGTCGCCGTCTTCAAGCCCCTCAATGGACACCCACCCCCAAGCCACCGTCTCCTTATACTTCTTCTGATCCTTGTGATACACCTGGTTATACGCCTCAGCTCTCCCCAGGTCCTCAAAGGAGCACAACCTGAAAACGCAGTCGACAAACACCCCGATGGTCGCCACCGGACTGTGGTGCAACCCCAACAGAACCTGAGGCTTATACATATTCGGAATCACCCTCCCAGGACTCCGAGTGTAGGGGCACTTTATTTCGAGCAGCACAACCTCCTCAGGATGCCCCAGACAGACAGCATCCACTCCAGCCTGCCGGATTGGGAGCACACAAAAGCCATCCGGAGAGTAGGCCGTCGCGCCGCCCTCAATATAGATATTATTTCCGTAGACCTTGGTGTCGTACACCTTCTCCAATACCGCAATTGCAACCTCCTCAAAAGTCGTACCACAGAGGCAGGGTGCGCTAAAGCGAACACCCTCGTTGCTAGTTTTTTCTGTCAGCATCTTGCTATAGCTGCTGAAGTAGTTTTGCTCTATGATAGCGGAGTAGTCACTTCCTCCAACACTGCCCTTCCTCGTGGTCTCCCACTGGTCCGTATTTGTTTGACTTCAGTATGATCGTTGCAGAAAGATTTTATCGCCGCCTCCATTATATCTAGCAACCCCCACTCTTCAAATGGACTGTCAGGGTCATACCTTAGCAGGTCTAGGGGGCGATTCTGCCGCTTTCAAACATTTTGCTTTAATGTCACTTTTCATTTGACTATATTTCGTGATCTCGACCGAAACGAGCTTAAACTCATCATCTGAGATATACCCATCTTCAAGCGCCGCCGATACAATGTCAGCAATGGTATTCAATTTGCTCTGAGCGAGAATGCGGATTTGGTCATGCTTTTTCAACTTAATGGTCAGCCGCCTACTGATGAATATTCCAGCAATTACAAGTAGCCCACAAGCGGCTCCAGTAGCACCCAACACTGTGGCAATAGGGATGGCAACTACTGTAGACATTACACCTGCACCACTTGCGCCAAGACACATACCCACAGCAACTAAAGCAGTGTCTACAGCGTCCACTGAGTTTACTGCACACCTATATTTTTGTACATAGCACCATATTTTTCAATTTCTTTCTCAAGGTATTGCTTCTTAAGACTGATCTCATTCAGCCGACAGGAATGCCCCAGACCACATGGAGAAGGCTCCGGATTTAACGGTGCAGTCGTTGGTTGTTGTTTCATACTGTCTTTGTATACATAAGTCTATATATCAAGTTCAATTAGGAGTGAAGCTACAGACCAAGTCGCCCCTCTGTTTTGTGTGGTTGTATAAAAGTTAATAACGTTGCCTTGTTCTAGCTGTAAAGGCTGGTCTAAAGTTATTACAACAGCCCGTTGGTTAGCAGGCTTACTTATTCCTACCACTTGATTCGTTCCATTAATAACAGGAACGACTGCTATAGGACCAGTATCAGCACCAACACCCGAAGACAACCCCATACGAATGATCTTGCCATTAGATAACATGGTATATCCACAGCTTGAGTCTTGTGAGTCTCGACCCCTAGCCCCATGGCCAAACGACCACTCATATCCTCTGCGAAGGGGGCCACTTGCTTCTGCCCATATAGTAATGAGTGGTTTCGTCTTTTCATCTACGTATCGTCTCAGGTACCTGTTCTGCTGTCTATATTCAGCATCAATATACTTTTTATGAACAGCATCCTTCGGTGAAATCGGGTCTCCCAACTGAACGATTTTATTATCTCCCATTTCAAGGTCTCCAGTCATAGTACCGCCACTTTTATCCATTTTTTTTAGTCACCAATAGATACATAGGTCTTTGTGGCATATTCCGAGAGGTCGGCACCCTGAACAGTGCTTGCCGGTTTTTGCCTAGGTCCATAAATACTCGTTTTTATTGACATCTTGTAAATTCAAGAACAACGCTAACAGGTAAGTCGTGGTTATCCAATAGCCTTCCTTTATTATCGCATAACTGAACCTTTAACTCATGCACTGTTCCGCTAGTGACACGCCTACAGACAGGATTAGCGATGTTCGTGGTTATAATATCACCGAAAGAGCCACCCTCTAAGCCAACAACTTCAAGAAGCGTAGTGGGCGAACCATCTAGCATGTTGTGCGTGGTGCTGACTTGATTGAGGTGAACATAAATTGTGTTAAAGATGCTAAAGTTGATGGGCCAGTCACCTATGTAAGTACCTGGAGGAATTAATTGCCTACCCTGACCGTCATCAAGACCCAACATTTTTAACGCACCGTCTGATATGCGCGCAGCCCCATTATCAGGAATTGTGAGGGTAATAACCCCATTTGCAGCATCAACATCTAAACCAAGACCTATTGATGTAATCTGCTGCTGAAGAAGGCTGAAACTCCAGAGACCAGATTTTAATTGGACAGATCCTCCCTCTTCTGAAGTTCTTGACCGCCATTGAATGGTCTCGTTTGATTCGAGATTGTACCAGCCCACAGTATACGTGATTGACCTTAGGCCAACACATAGACCGCCCGCAGTGTTGTCAATAGGATTTTGTAGGGACACAGCGTCGCCGCTTTGAACATTTGACAGAGTGTGATACATAGCACTATGAATAAACAAGCCTTTAGTTTCAATAGAAAAGCTACATATAAAGCGGGCGGGGTGTATCCAGCCTCATATGGTGTGGGAGATAAACTAACCCGACAAACAATTCAAGTTGTTCACAATGGTGGTACATTCACAGCAAAGTTTCCTGATCTATTCAGTAACTATAAGGTGCCGCCGGTAACAGCGGACAAAGTAGTAAAAGACTGGTTGACAAATCCAATGCAGTTTTGGCAGAACCAGGTAAACTTTGCAGTGTGGTGTGCAACATCCGGCTGTGGTGTGTCATCCCACGACCACCTCGAGGCTGGGATTCCACTCTTGAAAGCTCTCTACACCTTTCACCTTTATTACACAGTGCGTCGCCTATTAGCAGAACTGCAAGCGCCTCTACCTCAGGATCATGCCTATGACTCCTATAACAATACATATGACAAGAGGGCATATGAGGGACTTTGGTGTTCAACCAAACACAGACTGGCGCCAGAAGGCAACCGTAGCTAATAGTGGTCTTGGTATCTTATATGCACATGATGCGTATGGTTACGGCAGTGTCGTCAAGGTTGCTGGTCGAAACGTTCGTTATGACCCTACACGGATGGCCTTTGAGGCGGAAAAGGATACAAAGCCAGGTTTTGCTCACGCGAGTAACCTACAATCCTTTCAGGAGAAAATGGGTGCTGTTCTACATCTAGCACAGGGACCTGAAGCAGACGAGGCATGGAGTACATTCATACTGGACACGTCTGAGGGTTTTACACAAACCGGCGTTGAGCGAATTAACGACAGCATCAGGACCTATGTATGGGCCATTCTTGAGGCTCAGGCGCAGACCCGCTCAGAGATACTAGGTGTTGGAACGTCCTTTGATGCTCAAAAGCAATTTCAGGCCAACGTTGAGGATGCCATCAACTCCCCAGTGGATATTCCGTCATCTATCCGACGGTATCGGAACGTCCTCCAGAATGCCTCTTCAAAGGTTGATTCACGGTTTACAGAGGCAGCCTCACACGTGATTATGTGTTTGGAACGGGCCTGTACATGGCTCCGTCTGATATGAGCCTCGCCATTGGAGACGTTGCTGGGTACAACAATCTGATTACCATTGCAGCTGTGGAGCAGCAGATAGGCAGCAATGCTGATGTCAACTCGGTTCCGGTGGTTCCGGATAGAGGAAGCTTTGACCCTCCACCAGATACAGATACAGATATGGAACTCCCCTCTCCAGGGTCGGCCCCAATGGCCGAGACCGGTCAGCGTGGGGCGCACGAGGATGAGAAAACCGCTCTTATTATAGGCGGAATCGCTATAGGCTTATTTCTAACTTCGGAAGTGCAGCTTCCGCTTTAGCAGCAGCTTGGTCAACGCCTTGTATGGCTTTTGCTGCCATTGTGGATAGTTCAGGGGTCACTCCAAGAGCCCGAGCAAGCTGTGTACCACCGTAATCTAGGATACTCCTAGGAGAGAGGAATTTGTTGGGAAGCTTCCAGTCTCGCCCCCACCTAACCCAAAGGTCACCTCCTTTAGACGATCTAAACTCCAGAGTGGCCTGCAGCCCATGCTTAGACACTGCCTTCTCCCACCTCGTAACTAAGACTTCTGTTTCTTCTTTAGATCCCGCCTGATCTTCTGTTAACCCTGCAGGCATTTCAGCAATAGCCAATGGTGGACTAGTCGTACTCGACGTATCTAAAGCTTCGTCAATCAGGTTAATCACATCCTGTATCCCTCCTCATCTGCATCGTCAAATGTTGGGTTATCAAACTCCATGTATGTGTAATAAAGATATAAGTGTAATTAAGCATTCAACATGATGAGTACTTACGGACGCAAACTAAACCCACACCGCCGGATACATGAACCGCTCGGGGTAAAGGGCGTGCGACAGTCTGTAGTCGTTACAAACAATCCAAGCACTATTGACCAGAACCAACAACTGCTGGTTCGCTTCCCCAATCTAGGCGCAGATGATGTCATTGTTCCAGGGACAGCACGGCTGGCCTGTACAATCACGCTGACCTCGGCTGATGCTAACCGCACCGTTGTGCAAAACCTGGGTCGCGCCGTGGTTAAGAAATTGACAATCAAGATTTCTGGCAATGAGGTCATGTCTATTGATGACAGCGATGTGTACCATTGTTACCACGACTTGTGGCGGACTGCACATGAGAGACAGGGCCTCCAGTATCAGGGCATTGACACATCAGATGACAGAAACACAACTAAGATACGAGTAGGGGCAGGAGACAAGGTTGATACCGAGGAAGAGGACAAGGCCTTAGCCGATGTGTATGGTAACAGGTTCTACGTTCCGCTTGATTTTGAACTCCTCGAGAGCCACATGCCATTCTACCAGAGCGCGCTTAATGACAGATTGGAATACGAGTTCACGTTCAACGACTACAACCGCGTAATTTACGCAACAAGCGACTCCAGCTACAAAATTGATGGCATCTCGCTGGAGTATGACATGGTTACCCAACCAGAGTTGGCCCGTATGATACGCACCCAGTACACAGGTCGACTCTCGATTCTGTATGACCGTGTGCTTCGTCACAGGAAGCTTGTATACAATAAAAAAGATACACTGTGGAACATCAACCTGAACGTGCCTGCTCGCAGCATGAAGGGCATCCTACTGCTCTTTGAAGACTCAGCCAATGTCTCATACGCCAGGAAGACAGAGTCGTTCTACAACCCAAGATTACGAAGGTCGAGGTGACCATTGAGGGCATCCCCAATCAGCTCTATGCCCAGGGCATGCGTGGCTACCAGCAGTGGGACGAGGTGAAGAAGGCCTTTGCAGCAACGAGTAAACGAGAACCCCAGTGTAGCAATAGTTGCAACAGACTTGGCATTGTCGGACGTGTCCCTAGGAGAGTACCTAACCACTATGCTCTGTGGCTCGACTTAAGGACGAGTGATGACGACCAGCTGCACGGTAGTGGCAGGGCTGTGGAGAATGCGTCTGAGGGCATCACCATACAGAACACAAAAAAGGCAGTGGCGGCGGGCGCATTGAACGTTTATATGTATATTGAAATGGATGTACAGCTTAACATTAAAGATGGCAGGTTCGTCAGCGCAGTCTACTAAGTTTACATTTCCAGATGGTCCCTGTTCGGCAATTGTTTGTGGGCAGACAGGATGTGGAAACCGCATTCATCCTCGACCTACTTGAAGGGCCCTTCTTTGGTGCCTTCGAGCATATTGTAATCCTCTGCCCTACCATACGTTTCAACGAGGCCTATCAGACGCGGTCATGGGTGTGGGATGATTCAGAGGTGTACGTGGTTGATCCAGGGGAGCGGCTCCATGACCACCTGAGGGCTTTCTACCATTGTTTTAAGGGCGAGCCAACCCTGTACATTATTGATGACTGTTCCGCAACAAAGGCCCTAACCAAGAAGAAAGACATGTTATCCGAACTGGCCTTAAGAGGCCGTCATGCGCAGCAAAGTGTCTGGGTACTCACCCAAAAGTACAACTCTGTGCTGAAGGACTTACGTGAGCAGACTCGCTGGATGGTGCTCTTTCGCACCAAGGACCGTGACTCGTTTGAAGACGCCTTACGTGAAAATAATGTAATTCCAACAAAGGAGGAACGTGCCACAGTACGCCAACTACTAGCAAAGACCAAGCACGCAAAACTGCTGCTGAAGACTGATCAGCCTACTGCATATGCCGTCGATTGAAGTGATATTGGCCTTGATAGCAGCCGCTGCCTCAGTAATCAATTTAGGTTTCTTCATCTGGGTAGCGGTGCAATATTTTGAAGCTCGAAGGTGTATACGTATATTCATGGATCCTGATACCATTATTGATAAACTCCTTGAACAGGACTCGACTAGCTTAGTGGAGACAAAGTCTGGGGGAGCGGAACCTAGTTGCACCCCTGGTGTAGATATGTCTTCTAAGAGAGATAGGCTTGCTGCCATCATAGCCGGCGGTCGGGCCCGTCAGTACCTTGGTTTGGAGCGCATTACAAATGACCAGGTTGAATCAATGTCTGATGAAGAGATCATAAAGCTGTATGTGAGATACGAGGCTCGGCTAGGCGCTAGCATGACGCGCACTCTAGGTCAATCATTGCTACAGCTATACTCAGGTATTGCTTGTATGTTTCTACCAATCCCACCAGAACACCAGCCAAAGCTAATTACAGACCTCGAGACGGACCCGTTTGTTGGACACGCGCTAAGCACTGCCACTTGTGAGCTATATCATCGCTATGGTATGTTTTTAGCTCCCTTAACTGCGGCTTTAACAACAGTTAAGCACTGTCAATTTGGAAAAACAAGCACCGAAACAACAGGGGCCGGTGCTATAGTATGTGTTTAACTCCACTATAGCATGTGCTTAACTCCGCTATAGCATGTGCTTAGTTACGTTATAACAGGTTCTTACTAAGAGCTGTCAATTGGACAAATAAATTTAGTAAGTAAACATGGAAGAAACAAACACGAATCAAGGGGAGACAACACCGGTGGAGATAAAAAACGCTAAAAGGGTTGCGGCAGGACAAAAGGGTGCTGCAGCTTGAAAAGCCAATCAAAATAAGCTTCTGAGAGAGCTCCGAGAGGCTAAGGCAGCGCTTACAGATGGTAGAGACGAAGCTGTCGAGCCAATAACAACGAGCAAACCTCCGGAAAGGTGGGCATGGCCAACATGGGCTGCACCTTTGGTTGTCGGCGGTGTTGGCGTGTTTGCATTGTATTGCTACAGGCACCAGATGGTAGTCTCACACCCTAAACAGGTTGTGGTACAAAAGCCTCCGGACGCTCATTTAAAGGATCCGTTTTATATGGAATAAGATGACAACACCAATTACTGATGGAAAAATGCTCATCAACGCTCTGTACCACGGTGTAGTTGTTTCCGGTATTTCAATAGGTTATGCCAAGCATGCTAAGATGGCTCTGGGTGGTGGGGTGCCACGTCTTGATTTCACCCTACGGGACCTGGCTATGGCTGTTGCCGATGTATCACTAGCTATGGCCACAAAGGATATGCTAATTAAACAAGGAATCTTACCAGTTGACATACTGAAGTAATGGCCACACTCGCGCTACTTGTTGGGGGTGCTCTTGTTAACGCCCTTGCATTCTCTGGGAGCAACTTTTTATTCTCTAAATTATGAGGCAGCCAAGTGGACGTGGAACGTAAACGTCATGATATGGCAATCGAGCAGCTTCAATCTGCTCATGCAGCATCGGCCAAGAAGAGAACTGAGCGTTTAGACTTCATCAATGAGCAACTGCGCCGCCAGGGACATGCCGAGCATACTTTTAGGGATGCGGACGAGGCTATGCGTGAGTACTCTCTGATTACGAATAAAACCGTCGACCCGTTGGGCTCTGAGCAGCAGCTTTCAGATGAACAGAGGGGGCGTGAGGTGGCGTTCATTATACTGGGTATGGCTGCGACTGGGCTGGTTGCATACAGGCTTGCTAAGTAGGTCATTTGGAGACTCGAGCATTTACTGTATATGGATCGTCGCATGCAAAAGATCTACTATAGTCCTAAGGGCTACTGGAAAGGCATAACAGCTATCAAGAAGCTTGCAACAGAAGCGAGGGTTTCTGAGAAAGTTGCCAGGGGGTGGCTAACAAAGCAAGCTATATGGCAAATCTACCTGCCAGTGCCAAAACACATTCCCAGGCCAAAGTTTGATGTCCCTGTCCCTAATGAGGTGCACCAAGCCGATCTCTTATTTCTTCCTCATGATGTTGTGAAGCGCCGCACTTACAAGTATGCCCTAACATTGGTTGATGTGGCCTCGCGCTACAAAGCGGCTGAGCCATTGACTACAAAAGAGGCTAAGGAGGTCGCAGGTGCACTCGAGAGGATATACAAGCGAGGACCGCTGGGGTGGCCTAAACTACTTCAGGTGGACCCCGGACGGGAGTTTATGGGTGCAGCGAATCAGCTGTAAGTAAAACATGGAGTATCAGATATGCGTGGCCGTGTGAATATCCATCAAGACCAGGGTATAGTGGAATGCTTTAACCAAACATTGGCTGAGCAACTCTTTGGTCACCAGTATGCCATAGAGTTAAGGAATACTGGAAAACGATCGACTGAGTGGGTTTCTCGACTGCAGGCTGTAGTCTCTGCGATAAATAATGAGGTGACCCGCTTGACTGGAAAAAAAACCTAAAGATGCTATAAAGTCAAAACGAGTTGCACAAAAGCCATCTGCAGTCGTACCAGGGCGCCCTCTGGGGGTCAAAGAGCAAAAGCTTCCCTCTGATGTTGGCGTTTGCTACCTCTACCAGCCTGGTGAGGCAGAGCAAGACCACCGGCGACGGGCCACTGACCCTGTGTGGTCACTCAATGTTTACCGGATTGGAAGCTCTGTCACTAAATCTGGTGAACCTGTACTATACTATTTGTTGGATGGACCTCTCCGTGGCTTTGTAAAGGAGGATTTGCTTGTGGTGCCGTCCGATACCCAGTTGCCGCCAGACGGTATTACCAATTAGACTAATAAATATCTATATATTACAATGGTAGGATTTGACAATAAGTGCCCATGGATATTACTCGGGAAGAAAGACCCCTGTAACAGGCCCTGTACGCAAGAGTTTTGTAATTTACACAGATATAAGGTAAAACATGGTGTCATTAATCTTTTTTGTATGGGTTGTCAGAAGGCTATAACAAATAATAAGGTAGGATTGTGTATGGATTGTGGGTTCGATAAAGTCAACCACAGTCGTCTTCGTCTTGCCCAAAAAATTGCTTCACAACGGCCTATAGCTGGGGACACTGACTCGCCAGTCGGCGCCACTGAACGGGGATTCCCAACTGTATAAAAATAGAAATCTTGTGGCGTTGTCAACAAGATGGTTTGGCAGTCAGGCCTATGTGCGACGAAGCGTGGCACCTTGTCAGAGACGGGTGTTTACTGCGTAGGTCAAAGTCCGCTCGCTGTATTGTCATTGCCTTTTGTGTATCAACGAATTCCCTTTTAGACTAATGGAACTGTATAGTAAACATGACTCATAATCAGCGAGCACGTGAAGCCCAAAACGATTATGTTTCAATTCACGGTTTTAAGCCTCCTTATCCACGCTCTAAGGTTGCACTCAAAGCACTCCAAGTGCGTAATGAATATGACCGTACATACAAGGAGATGTTGGCTAGATTAAAGGCTGGGGTGGCACGCACCCCTGTCCCCACTGCTGCCCCACGCAGACCAGTCCCTGCCCCACGCAGACCTGTCCCTCCCCCACGCAGATCAGTCCCCGCAACCCAGTCCCCAGTCCCCACAGCGCGTCTTGCCTTCAAGAAGACTAAGTGGGCTGTTAAAAACTATTTGCGTGGATGGGTGATGAACGTTCCTGAGTCTCACCCCCTTAGCTCGGACCTTATGATGTTCTTTAAGGGCATGCGTCTGAAGATGTATAAAGTTTTGACTGGTGAGCTAGAAGAGTTAGGTGGAATCAAGTGTCGGTTTGCCCTTAAGGTAAGACTCTCCAAGCACGCCGATGATGACAGCACTGAGTATTTTGAGCCCGTGTTGCGTAATAAGCAGCAGGTGGTTCTCTCCTCAGAAGACATGGATGTTGCATTGGACCAGAGTGCTGTTAATATCCAAGAACGGTTGGAGAAGTGTACCAGCCAAGGTTCTGGCTGGGAGTTTGAGGCGGTCACAACTCTGTGGATTGATATTGCCAACTACCAACCGTTGAAGGGTGGCTCCTACCTGCGACTTCCGGCTGCGCTGGCGGCTAAGCAGGCCATCATAAATGTAAAGAACTGGGACGACTTCTGCATTCTATGGGCTGTTGTAGCCGCTCTGCACCCGGTAGCCAAGAACCCACAGCGACCATCAAAATATAACATTCAGTGGCTCTTAGATCTGCTAGAGGGTGCAGGTGTAGAATATCCTACACCGGTGTCGCATGTTGAGAAGATAGAAAAGCATGCTAACCTTGCCTTGTACGTTTTTGGCTGGGATGGAAAGACCACTATTGTACACCGCATCAGTAAGCACTCTGGTACTCGTATAAACCTCATGCTGATTGAGAAGGACGGCAAGTTTCATTACACGCAAATCAAAGACCTGAACAGACCAAACATAAAGAGCGCAAGTTCTTCTGTGAGCTATGTCCGCATGGATATACCTCAGAGGGTCTGCTCCTGGCGCATAAGCCTGAGTGTATGGGGATAGGACAAACTGCTGTGCGAGTGGATATGCCTGAGGAAGGGAAGAACATATTATCCTTCCAGAACTGGCAGAAGCAGCTTGCTGCACCCTACGTCATCTATGCTGACTTTGAGGCGCTCACAGTGAAGCTTCCGGGTCCTGCGCTTGATCCTGGTAAGAGCAACACGCAGAGAACGCAGGAACACCAAGGATGCGGCTGCGGCTATGTGGTTTTTTCGTTGTGACGGTAAGACCGAACCCCCTGTGGTTTACAGAGGAAGCGATGCTGTGGAGAAGTTCTTACAGGTTCTGCAGCAGGAGGAGCAAAAGATCAAAGCAGTTCTGTCCAAGCCTGTCCCTATGCGGATGACTCGGGAGGATAAAAGGGCACATAAGGCTGCAACTCACTGTCATGTGTGCAAGAAAAAACTGGTCTGTGACTCTGTCCGCGATCACTGCCATATAACAGGCTTGTACAGAGGGCCAGTCCATAACGTGTGCAACCTGAAACTTCGGCTAAGTCCCAAGACAACACCCATCCCTGTGGTGTTCCATAATCTGCGTGGCTATGACTCCCATCTCTTGATGCAGGGTATAAGCAAAGTGGAGGGGAACATCAACTGTATCCCCAACAACATGGAGAAATATATCTCCCTGTCGCTTGGACAGTTGCGCTTCATTGACAGTGCACAGTTTCTCCTGGCCTCGCTTGATAAGCTGCTGTCTGCTAACAAACCAGATGCCTTTGCTGTGACGGCGGAATATGAGCCAGACCAGACAAAACGAGATCTACTTATTCGTAAGGGAGTATATCCCTACGAGTTCATGGATAGCTGGGATAAATTCAGCTCATCATTACCTCCAATTGAGGAATTTTATAGTAAGCTTTCTGGTCAGTTTATAACTGATGCAGACTATGCTCACGCTCAGAAAGTTTGGAGCGTTTTTGAATGCAAAAACATGGGAGACTACCATGATTTATACCTTCGAACGGATGTCCTTCTCCTAGCCGACGTGTTTGAAACCTTCCGGAAAACCAGCCTAAGGCCGTACGGCTTGGACCCAGCCCACTACTACACCAGCCCAGGCCTCTCGTGGGACGCTCTACTCAAGAGTACAGGGGTAAAACTCCTCACTGACTGCGATAAGCACCTCTTCATCGAGAAAGGTATGCGGGGAGGAATAAGCATGGTCACGCGGCGCCACGCCAAAGCAAACAATCCCTACGTAGGAGACTTCGACCAGGACAAGCCCACAAGCTACATCCAGTACCTCGACGCCAACAACCTCTATGGATGGGCAATGAGCCAGGCCCTACCCACCTCGAACATTGAGTGGGTGGACCGGCCAGGGTTACTCTCCAGAATAGTCCACACCCACCCTGACGATGCCGAGACTGGGTACATCTTTGAGGTTGACCTGGAGTATCCAGCTGAGCTTCACGACGACCACAACGACTACCCCCTGGCCCCAGAGCGACTACTTGTCCAGAACGAGTGGCTCTCTGACTACCAGAGAAACCTCCTCAACGAATATGGCGGCCATGGGGTCGAGAAGCTGGTCCCGAACCTGAGGAATAAGGAGAAGTACGTACTCCACTACAGAAACCTCAAACTGTATCTGGCCCTGGGGATGAGGCTGACCAAGATCCATCGTGCCCTATCCTTCACCCAAAGCACCTGGATGGAGCCTTACATAAGGAAAAACACAGATCTGCGCAAGGCCGCTACCAGCGACTTTGAAAAAGATCTATATAAATTATTCAATAACTCCGTATTTGGCAAGACTATGGAGAATCTCCGAAAAAGGGTAAATGTGAAAATTGTGCGCTCATCGGAAGAAGAAAGAATGCGTAGGCTTATTGCAAGTCCCGCCTACCCGCGTCATCAGGTGTTTGATAATGACCTGGCCGCTCTGCACATGCACAAGACTCACCTGGTACTGAACCGCCCGGTGTATGTGGGCATGTGTATACTCGACCTCTCCAAACACCTGATGTACGACTTCTATTATAATACCATGAAGCCCAGATACGGCAAGAACCTTGGCTTGTTGTACACAGATACGGATTCGCTGCTAATGGAGATACGCACGCCTGACGTGTATGCTGACATGAAGGAAGATGTCCATCTCTTTGACACCAGCAACTTTCATCCCTCCCGTAGTCTCTACAGCAGTGTGAACAAGAAGGTTCTGGGGAGGATGAAGGATGAGTGTGCCGGCGTGCCCATCAAGGAGTATGTTGGTCTGCGCCCTAAGATGTACTCGATCTTGATGTCGAGTCGGGATGAGATCAAAAAAGCAAAAGGTGTGAAGAAGGTGGTGGTGCTGAAGCATCTACGACACGCTCAGTACGTGGAGTCACTGTTCGCACAAAAACAGTTTCGCCACGGAATGAACATGCTCAGGAGTGACTGCCATAAAATATATGGGCTCCACGTTAACAAGGTGTCTCTCTCCCCATTTGACTCAAAGCGGTGGATAGCTCCAGGTGGTGTAGACACTCTGGCCTATGGGCACGCGTCGATATGTTGAACATATGAGGGCTGAGGTATAGAATGAGCACCGATGAACATATGGGGGTGGCCAAGCTGCAGGCAGACGTGGAACATATATGGGAGGAGACGGTGGACCTTGAGATTGAGGTGAGGGATTTGGAATCAAAGTATGAGGACCTTTTGGAGCGCGTGAGTCGTTTAGAAGAGCTTATTCCTCAGGGTCCTGGTGTAGAGGAGAAGGTGAGGGAATTGGAATCGAAGTATGAGGACCTTTTGGAGCGCGTGAGTCGTTTAGAAGAGCTTATTCCTCAGGGTCCTGTTGTAGATTGTTGACATTGCTGTCGCCCTCTGTAGTGGGCCTATACCATTGGGGCTGGAAGGGCTGGGCTCATATGGTATAGTATAGGGGGAGGTGCGAGCGGTTCGCTGGCTCATGTGAGTCACCCTTTATATGTGTGTTTTCTGGGTTGCTCTATTAGATTGCTGTGCTCGTACCCCCAGTCTCTATACTACTGGCTCAGATCTATGAGGGAGACATCTGGCAAGACATTCGACAGACCACGCAAATTGCGGTCTGGCTACTGGGCAGCGGTGTCAAACAGCTCAACATGAACCAGTTTGTACTCCAGGACGACCGAACCTACAGGATGATGTATCACCATGAAAAACTGTATGAGGCGTGCATTCAACTGGGTGATGCGGCCCTAGTCAACAGGGTCTTTGGAATCAACCACATGGCAAGCATTGTGGCTAAGGTAAAGAACGGCTGGAGGCCCACCCCGGTCAGCCTCCTAAATCACATTCAGAAGACTACGACGAACACAGGCATGGTGGGATGTAGATTTCCATGGGCTGCGACACCAAGGAAGTCGACAATCAAGAAAACGACAATCAAGATTTCTGGCAACGAGGAAATGTCAATCGATGACAGCGATGTGTACCACTGTTACTATGACCTATGGAAGACTGCATAGGAGAGGACGAACGCCAAGTATCACACCAAAAAACTGAAGCAGCCGGCGCACTTAACGTGTATATGTATGTTATTATAGACGCACGGGTGTGGAAAAACCGTCTTCGTGTTCGGCGCCTTCCAGCATATTGTAATCCTCTGCCCTGCGATCCGTTTCAGCAAGACCTACAAGACATGGAGCCGGTTCCAGTGCCGTAGTGGTAAACTGCGTCGTCATTCGACCAACAGGTTGTGGGTTCGATACCATGGAGTGAAACCTGACTGGCTCCCCGTGGCTCGGATGATCACGTTTAATGTCGGTCCCATCTTCGAAAGGCGATGCACCCGATCCGGTAGTGTTATTGTACCGTGCTAGACCTTTGTCCAAGCGGTGTGGGTTTTGCAGCCCGGTTTGTGCCAAGTGGGTGCTGGCACTTAAGGGGAGCTGTCCAAGCATCACAATCATCCTTATCTATTACCGTCGCGAAATCACCTCGTTGTTGAAAGTGATGTTACACCTCAATATTACCATTACCATTACCAACAAGACACGGACCTGGGTGTGGGCCGATCCTGAGCTGTACGTTGTTTACCATGGCAAACGACTCCATGACTGCCCGAGGGCTTTATCCCAGCGTTTTCAGGGTGAGCCCACCCTGCTAATTATTAACGACTGCTGGGCCATAAAAGCACCGACCAAGAAAAAAGTCAGAGCTGGCCTCTAGCGATTCCACTCCCAAAAGTACAGCTACGTACTGAAGGACCTTCGTGATCAGAAAATTCTGCTGCACCATGAAAACAACAAGTACCGATTGACAAATGCTCGTGTACGGGCTGTAACACATTGCAGTTGTTTCTGGTTCATTGAAAGGTTACGCCAAGCTCAGAAACATGGCTCTTGGAGGGGAATTCTAAGAGTTTATATTTACGCTGAGAGGGCTCACTTCGAGTGGCTCTGCGGTGATCGCTACCCTTAAAATAATAATACATTTCTATCTTAAGGTGGCGCTACCTAGACACAAACAAAAGCACATGGAAATACAGGGCTGACGTCACTGCGATTGTTGAGAGCGGGAAAAATGTCTTGTCACAAAGCCTTGCCACTTCCAAAACAGGTCGCAGAATAGGCTTATGAATAGCGAAAATAGCAAGTACTCTACTAAATAAATGTCTACTTAATGCAATATGGAAAACAGTTCGCCTCTAACAGCGTCCGCGCAGTTTACGATCCTCGATCTTTCATGTCCGTTAAGTGGGAACCTAACAAGGTCATATTTGCAAATGTGGTTTGATGTTGTCCAGTACAAATGTGGTTTGATGTTGTCCAGTACAAATGTGGTTTGATGTTGTCTGGTTCGCGACGATATTAGTATTAATACTATGGCCGTGATACAACAATAACAACCGTCGCTAGTTTACGTTAACCTAACCATGTATGAATGGATCCACCAAGTTCTGGCAATTTGGCAGGTGGAAGCAAAGGCGATTTTTAATGCGATTGAAAATGCATTCACTGTTTAAGGAACGATGCCTATTACTAGCTGCAAATGTCAGCAGCTGCGTCTAAGCGCTAATATTTATGGTTCCTGTTCTTTTCGTTTGCAACCAAAAGACTGATTGCAGACTGGATCCAAACATTTTCCATCGATATTTATGCACGTCACATTGATTTGAACGCAGCGTGTAATTGCAGATAAATATATTGATGCATGAACAACTACTCGAATCTGCGTCAGTGCATGAATTTTGTAATGCATGGGGAGTTCGGTCCTTTTTATGGCGGATAGTCATGTGAAGTAGGCCCCTGCTCTATTTATCTTGCAGCATGGGAGTAAGAGTAAACAACAGCAATCGTTGATTAATTGGTTTTTATTTTGCTTAAATAATGGAATTGGTAATAACCAGTGGATGAGTTTCATACAATGCTATTGTTGGTTGAAATATCGCTAGCCCAATGCATTACGTAAACACGGTACGCCGAAAGTAGAGGTTCCGTTTCAGTTATTTCGCAGAGAATCAAGCATATTTCCATTGAGAGTTATCTAGGGAGAACTTGAATAAACAAAGAGTTACTCTAGGCGGCACTAGTGACGATTGTTGTTTTCTTACCTGATTATATATCATGTGCCTCATTCCTCGTGTTGACCAAATATTAATGTGGTATTTCCCTATTTTGTATTGCCCATGTGGGCTTTGATGTCACAAACTCGATAAAACACCACATTTATTATTTGTGGAGTATATATCAGAATGCATTCGGATAAATAACTGTACATTATTTCCGGTTATATCGCTGTATTGTGGTCGTCATTCCAATTTAGACAAGTTGACTTACGCCACAACATAATTACGGTTATTAATTTTATAATACTGCTGACAATGATGAAATCCTAACTATCATCAGTCATGGTTCAGATGCACACAAAGGTGGACAACAGCTGTCCAGACGCTATGACGTACATTCCATGCTCTGTATTAATGGTAAATCGTGATCAGATCACGTTTCCCACTGTTGTGAAGCATAGGATGATTATATGTTTTCTCTTTGATAATGAACATCAATCTGTTGCAAGCGCAAGACACTTGTTTTTGTAAAACCTTGATTATTTTTTTGACAAAATGCCTGATATTATTGGGGTGGATAATAAGAATCAAAGGCCCCTTCATGTCGGTGAATATTTGCATTACACATGTCATCCACATTTGGTTTCGAAATCCATGTAGCATAATTGTACGTTAAATAATTCCGTTATTTCGGAGACATCTTGCTACGACATGTTCGATTTTCACATAAACGCACCACATGCTTTTGAACAACAGTACATTATCAATATGGTGTCAATGATGTCCTCTGGTCCGCTGTTTGTTCCGTATACAGCCACTTATAAGAATTTATAAATAGTACCCCTTAGATAGTCAACTATTAAATTATAGCCTGATGATGCGTGATTTTGTTGCTATGTCACCGCGGTCGGCTCAGCAAGTGTGCGAGGAAAACAAAAGGTGCAGCAAAAACATTGGTCAGCAAGTCAAAATACGTGGAGCAACGCAACATTGCTAAAGATGCACTATAATTAACGGATGGGTTGCTTCACTAAATCCACCTCGTCGTACAATAATTTGTCGCAATAAAACCTTACTATTTAATCAATGAGATGCTAAATTCAATCAAGCATTGCAAGAGGGATCATACGTGGATTGGTCTCATTTATATCACTGTTAATTTCAATCGTGCAATTGATGAGTATAACTAATTTGTTCTTGGCTTATCCAATCTTACCATGACAAAACTTTCTGTTGTTACTGTAATTGCACTACAAACACTATCGAAGAGCTATTTATCATGACGTAAAAATGGCAGTGTGGCGCACCAAGACGAGCTATTTACTACAAAACATTACGTGCTGGATGGGTTGTAGTTGGTGTGGTGGCTGAGGTGAGACCAGAAGCAGGTGAAAATGCTAGGTGAAAATAGTGGTCTCGTAGATATTAACTGGCCACATAGTCTTGTTATAATACCCTTTGAAATTATTCTACCCAGCAAATTTTCAACGCGCGTGAGATCATTTGATCAAACATTCAATCTGGGCTCTTTCATACAATGAAGTGAAAGTTTACAGTGAGAAAGTCGCCTTTATGTGGGAGGTATATGCAAAACTGGTTGCGGGAAGGCTTGTTTAGATCATCATGTCCTCGGCAGTTTGCTTGATTGCAAATGCAATGCGCGCATAAAAGAGCAAGGGTCAGAAATATGATGATGCACGTTATATGCAACCATTTAAAAATATGTATTGCAAACTATGGTGGATACACAGCTTTTTGGGTTCTGGTTAGAAATATTTGTTCAAACCTGTTGGAAACCCCAAGATAAATCTATGTTGCTCGTTATTGTTTGTCTGCCTGGTTGAAAATGCATTTTGCAGTTGCATGGTCAAATTAGCCATGTTTCCTCAGGCTATTGTAGCTGGCCATCAATTACTTATGTGCGCTACAACTGTTGCCCAATATTGATTATTGACATATCAACTGATCCATGTCACCATTTGCTGCGCAAGAGGTCAGGTCGCTAGGGAATGCTTGGAAGTTTCTGTTTGGTTAAATATAACTCATTGGATATCAGATCTATTCGTCAATTACAATGACTGGTGCGTTTTCGATTCTGACTATCTAGATATAAGCTGCTGCAACAAATTTGTCTTTACTCCTTGTCATGCCAGTAAGTTTTGACAAAACACATCGATAACTTACGTCCAGACAATATCAATATAAGCCTCAGATGGTGTACTTTAGTTTTGACTACTATCTGTTGTACAAAACAGTATGACATATAAGCGGAAATATTTTTTGTACATATTCATGATCTTATAGCGCCACACTGACCTCTGTTTTGTAAAAACCAATTAACAGTGGCATGAAGATGAACCTTCTTATGGACGGCTAAATAATTTCAAGAAACACGCCTATGAGTAATCAAGCCACAACGGAAAGTTTGATTTTCCTTTAGCTATAGCGCCCATGCACGACACATAAATTTACGTATATTGCATAGAAAACAGTTTTCCCCGCTTCTGCAATACATTTGGTGGCAATTAACCTGTAGAGCCAGAGCTCGACAAGTTAGATAGCCCGATGGCCCCGGGCCAGTAACACAGCCGTTTGGTCCAGTGGGGTTCGATATCATCGCAACCGATGTGGCTAGTGCAATATTTCACCAACCGGGATGTTTTATGCTGCCGCCGATTTGAGGCTGGCTTGTAGCAAGCGGCAGCAATGCGTGTGTATCCAGCTTTATGAATAATCAATACAAAATACCGCCAATCATCGGTCAGCGTACGACAGTGAACGCTCGATCACGCTAGATCAGGCCATTCGCGCACTGTTTGGGCTATTTGCTTTTAGTATCAACCAGCAAGTCAGTCGCAATTGCCACCAAAATATTAAGTATGTTAATCAAAATTTATTACACCCAGTCGGATGACACTATAAGCCGGATGTAAAAGACGTTATCTTTTCCGTAACGAATAAAACCAACAGCTATTCGCAATGAGAGACACCTCATTCAAGCCTTATGACGCGGATTAACTGTGCGTTACCGTTAGACTGGTGATAAGCTTGTCCAGGGCTTCGGTAAACTGCAGATAAACCAGCCCAAAATGACAAACAGAAGAGAGAAAATACGAGCAATCGCGCACACGGCAGTTCCTAGCTCACTTGGAAGAGGAGTTCAAGTGGGTTGAAGCTAAGGATGAAGATCACTGACGACCGTGTAATAGTAGATCTGCAATTATTATTTCTTAAATTACTCCTTTTTTGGCGTTTTTAGGTCATGTTACAAAATTCATCAGCAGTTGGTGCATTTAACAGTATTTATTCTGGCCAGTGGACTTTAGAATTGGGCCAGTGAATCAGACTGCTTACTAGCCTGACCGGAATAGTGATATTTTTGGAATAATGGTGCAAATGATATCTAAGATGTACACAGCTTTAATTTCCACTTGCGCGCAATATTTATTTGTACGCTGAATTAAATGCGGCACTGATCTACAAAGCGTTACTGGATCGGGGGTATTGTTATCCCATTAAACCAACACATCTAGTGCATATTACTGCAAAAAACAGATAATGAATATGTATCGTTCGCGCATCTTGCTAATAACCCTGGCTGTACATCGTGTTTTGTTTGGTTCCAGGACTGTTATCTGACCGAAGCTTGAATGACTTAAGTACTTGGTACTTTAATTGAACACATCATTGAAAAATTTGCTATATCGGTGTGCGATGCCATGTTTATATTGAACAGCATTTGCCTTAACACCGCCTGTAACCCGGTGTCTTGGCTATTTTAGAGATATTTGTTAAATGAATCAATCCTGCTGCGCCAACCTGGCTTTTTGATTCAACCTTAGGCACATCTAACTGGATACTGAAGGCGGATCCTTAATGATTTCTACATCAAATGTAGTGCGTCTATATGAAATAATCTACATAGGGTAATGCGAATTAAGAAAATGCAAGAATGGATGCATTTGTTTCGAACTTTGGCGTCCCATATTTTATATCAACGTTGATTTATTTACCACGAATCTATTGATAATTATGTTTTGGAGCGATGAACGGAAAATAATGTAGGGAAGAATATTTGGTTTACCACAATAATCACCGTAAGAATGGACAGTGGTGTTAACATTCCGAATCACAATTCAGACACAATGGCAATAAAGTCTATTTAAGCCAATTTTAAACTTATATTTTGGTCTAATAAAATACCTACCTTTGACACGTTTCATGTAAAAACAGCTTCACGAATAGTGAATGTCGCATCAATTTGCGTTTATCACAATACATCATATTTCCCCCTAATTATCAAAAGGACCCCATTAGAAATATACAATATGAGGTTTTATTTAGAAGCAAACTTGTGATCATTGAAATAGCACATCATTTCATGTGTTATTTGGTTTCTCCTAAGTAGGCAATTGTGTCTCGAGACACAGCTGCATGGGTTATCATACGGAACTGTGTCATCAATTCCTATTGTAAAAGCCACGTGGGTGGGTTTTCAAAATATATTATGGATGCAGATATGATTAAATGTGTGTATCAGAAGAGGCATTCTTTTAGAAAATGTAACAGGATATGGCTTTTATATTTTTGAATACCATATCAATGCTTCAAGATCAGCGTCGACAGCATACCGATGCTCATTATGATAAAAATGAGCCAAAGTGCTTGGTCCAAGTCTACTTGACCTAATCATAGACGATATCAAATCAAGCATAATGCCACAGCCACATATTTTATGCGTATCAGATCAGCTGTCATAATATGGTAACAGATAAACCTTGAGCCGTCAAATTATGGTTCTCAGCCATGTTTACCATAATTGATGATTTGTGCAACTGTTTGATACACGCATAATGCAGCCTCTTAGCCGTGCACAATAGAGCGTGGTAGGTCATTGGTTATTTGCATTAACATTTGTATGAGATTGTGTGTGTGTGTGGATGAGCCATTTAGCTAGTCTATGGGCGGGCAATTGAGGCAATGAAAGTTGTTTTTGGCATCAGATGGTGGTTGTTTCATAAGCGAGAGAGTATCTATGTGTACCATTTCCACCGCTGCAGCAACTGCAATGGTTTTGATTGCGTTGTATGACCCATTTTAGTCCGGCTGATATGCAACTTATGCTTGCGCCTTTAGGCTAACGATTCGGGGAAGATATCATATCACGCATATTCAGCGACTTTCTTATTAGCTATCACAAAACCGGTTTTTATTCCCATCTGATAATAGTTGTTTTTTCACATGATCATTCGTCTCATTCCTTGTTCACCAAATATATAGCCGGCATATTCATTTCGGCTCATATGACTGTATTGTCCATTCTATCAAAAAAGGTAAAAACATGACACAACGTAATCTCTGCTGTAATTTTTAATTATACAGCTGCCTAACGTGGAATCTTTTTCCATTGTTAGTCATTGATCAAATTGGTGAAAAGGTAGACAGCTGCTATTCAAACACAATGACGTTAATTTCATGACGTAATGTCTGTATTTACGGTGTCTTGTATAAAATAATATTGGGTAACATTATTGTATATAAGAAGAAAATCCTCAGCCTAATTCACATAGCGATTACATCGATATAATGGAGTGCAACAGTATTGGTGGAATAGTGATTTTCTCCTCTTATACCAAACCTAGTTACGTATGCTTCAGCCAGTGTCAAATCTCAGCATTCTTACCCTGACATTTGTGTTTTCCGAAGTGTATGCAATTTTTCTATTCTGTACGTTTTTGGAATTTGTGAGGGATAACCTTGCCGCCATTAAAGAATGGAGATTAATGGAGGGCTTATTGCTTATGCTACCGCGATTTTAGGTCACATATATAAGGCATTGCGCTGGGTTGACCTGTCTCAATGGAAAACGTTATAAATTGACTCATTTTGCAGTGTGTGCATGATGCATCGTTCCATTGTCACAGTTTTAGTACCTTGCATCTGATCGCAAGTGATAGGCACTTGAATTAGCAACAACGATTACACAATTTGTTCTATGGTGCCATTTGTATATCATACATCATCTGCAGTCCAAGTCATATGCAGTGTGTCACTGAGTTAATCCATTTTGGATTGTAATACAATTCGTATTTACCAACAGGGTTTTGGCTCTTTTAGGCATCCCGTGTTCTGTAGGTATTTTATGCCATCCTATCAGATGTTTGGTGACTATACGTCAGTGGAATGATGTCAAATGTCATGTCGCATTATAACAAAAGGTATGTCTTAATGTCCTTTGCCAATTTGCCTCGCTGATATCCCACAAAATGCGACCGCTAATGATTGATGAATAGAATATTTTCATACTGAAATAGAAACACTATGGCACCAATAAATATTCTACTGGGTTTAAAGTTATATTGTATATAATTTTTCTTTAGGTTGTATGGAATATCCCAATGATGGTACAGTTAGCCAATGCTCATGAAATTGATGCGATGATTGACCAATTATTTGTCATTTTAGAACTGGCTTATTATCATCGATTGAAATCACTGAAAAGTGCTTATTAGGAAAATACGGATGCACATACGCCATACAGTAGTTAATACATGGCACCCAGATCTGTAATTACTTTAGGATTTTCGACCGCGACAATATAGCCAGTTGTTGATTTTGAATATCGATGTAGCATTAACATGTGCTTTTAATCGATTGTGACCAACTGTTATTGACCCAATTCGGCAAGAGAGAACGTCATGGTCTTGTAACGCAACAAGGTGTATTGCTGGTGTGTATTCTTTGCATGATGCTCAATTGCAGCTGCTTCGGTGTGTTCAAGAACACCCTGTGAAAAACATCCAAGAGTTTCGAAACAAGGCAGTGGTATGCGCAATTGCATTTTATGTCTCTAGGTTAACGAGAGCTCGGTCCTCCATTTTATTAAAAGCGACGATGTGCAAATTAACTATAAGAGTTCCAGATAATATGTGTGTTTGTGCGCGTGTCTGTATGTGGGTGTTTTAGCGTGTGTGAGCATCCTTCATAAACGGCACCCTTCATAAATAGCTTCAATTACAGAGTATATGGACCTGCGTTAAACTTTGACATTCTTACCTGGATGTTTGCGTGCTCCACAAAGTATATGGAATTTTCCAATTTTTTTACCGTTGACTAGATGCAGATCCCAGGCCTGTGAAATGCCTAGGCTCTTGCTCATATGATGCAATCCGTCCATAATTGTGAATTAACCTGTGCTGTCATGATGCAAGCCTTGATAAATAGGCTCAGTTTGCGAAAGTCGTTCATGAAAACATGTGCGTTTATACTCCATACTTTATATGTCATATGCAATACAGCGGGTAGATCATTTATTGAGGTTCAAAAATGATTAACTATGCACTGCTTATACAACGCCGCATCAAAGCTTGTTTGATAAAAAGCAAATAAAATTTCGACTATCGAAAGTATCCCATGATAAATAGAAATATCTGGAAAAATGTCGGAACATAATTGTGTGTACATATGTGTCTACTGAAGTTGTATGCTATTCAATAGTATTTCTGTAATAAGTGGGTGGGGCAAGTTTGTGTTCGACTGGCCTACAAACGAGGAATATTTTGCTGACTGTGATAAGGTTGTAACTCAAGCCAACATAGCTACAAACATTTTACATTACAAATCGTGGGTAAGTTGGAATATATACAGCAAAACGTTTTCGTACGCTTGATACACCCAATATAGTCACCGTTCCATAAGTATCTTATTGCAGTGCATGTTACAAAAACCAACCAGGAGGATTTTGGGTGATGAAGACATTTGTATGATATGCGACACCAGCACGCAACTGGCAAGTAGGCGGGACTGCACTGGCAACCTCACAATGATTCGCTGAATAATAGATCATAAGACAAAGTGTGTATGATGATTGCTGACCAGGCTGAATATATCATGAAGTAGTATACAAACCGGGGATGCTGGAGACGCAGTTTATCCTCACTTGGTTATAAGATTACTTTTGTGGTAGCTGTCTATAACGTGCTATTTTATCCGAATATTTATCAGTTTTGGTTCTAATATGGCATGATATCTCAGCCCAATATTGCGTGCGAATCAGCTGACCTGATACTAGAATGATTGTTCTCACACCACTCAATCCTATTGGCTCTCTGCGTGGTATACCATTAATAATGATTTATACCCCTTATTCGCAACATCATTATTCATACTTCACATGTGACTGAATGGGTGAGTCGGCATGTGAATGAGTGAGCTACTGATGTAGGATAGAAATATATAGCCTGCTTATGTCGGCGTTTAATCAACAGGATAGGAAGTCGACTTTGAGCATATGTAATAGCTGTTTGGCTACTATTCATTGCTCTAAATATATCAATATACTGCCTGTTTGTTATGCAAAAACTTGTTTGATAATCCCGACATTGCAGCTTCTCCCTCAATAATTTGCCCACCCAACCAACTTGGAGATTGGTAAGGAAGCTGTATGATGCTGTGCTGTTGATAAATCTGACATTTATATATGCCAATAGATGTCAGAGAGAGTTAAAACGCGCTTGTACATGTACGTGAAAAAAAGATGATGATCAACGGCATTCGTTACTTGCATGGAACAGAGTTATTGAAATCTACGAACAACGCTGGTTTGACGTGCATCCGGCGAACGCCTAAATAAGGAAATAATTATTGGTTGATGAGCAGGTTAGCTACCAGTCTTTTATAGACTACGTAGCCCTGCCGCTCATTTGAGGGCATGTTAGTGCATATGTACATCCAACCTTTTAGGTGTAAGTGTCCATTCATGGTGAAACATACGGGAATGATTGCTTAGGAATAGCGTCTGACTAGTTCTCAATATAGATAGCCCTTCAGACTGACTTATCTCAGTTATCGATGGATGGGATATTAGTAGAGGACAACATTCAACAGCTAAAACTGCTATGGGTTAATGATCCATAGGAATGGCATCAGAAAGGTACCATAATAAAGGCATTATTTAGTCTGAGCGGCCAATGCGTAATTTATCTGACAGTTTGTTCACAAGATGCCGGGATGGTTTTTTTCCAAACGTTAACCTGACAGGTTATTAGGGCGGGTGGTGTTGATCAAGTACGTGTCATTTGGAGTGGCGCCGTCGGAGGGATGAACGTTGAATAACAACTAACTTTTTAATTCTATGGATAACTGAAACAATGAACCCGATTTGAATAGGTCAACAGCATGCCACTCAAAATGACAAAGATGAAAAGTTATTGGTTAATCAACAGCCTAAGCAAACGTAGTGACAAACGATGACAAGCAGCGACATGACTTCATACGAGTGAGCCAATCATGACTCTGCCCCTTATGAGATATATTCGAGTCCATTTGATACTGAATCGCAGTCAAGCGATAATCCGGGATGCCTCCTTCCCTCTCCATGCACTACCGCTATGGTTAGATTCAAGAAGAACTTGTCGATCATTGTGTCACTGAGCTGTTATTCCACAAACACAAGTACCATGGCAACTGAGCCTTAGCAAATGATCCTTGATCTACCCATATATTGTCATATTGCAAAGCTAATTCCTTGCCATAAATAATGTATTTGTTGGAACGCAACCAACACTAGCGTATTATATGGTGCCTACAATGGTGGAAGAAGAAGCCAAATAGAAAACTAAAAAACTGAACCCTTTATTATTTCATTGTTTGAATTGATTTCCCTGAAATGCATTAGAAAATATATTTATTTCTTAAAATCAAGGATATAATCAAAATTCTTTAATAAATTCAATGATCTTAGATGAATCAACCCCTTCGAACAATTGTGAAAGACTCTGAGCTCGGAAGATGCGATTTCTGGTAAGAATAAGATCGGCATATTACGAATGTGATTGACGTTCTTAGTACTTTGGCAAGGAATGCAAAAAAGTATGAGTTGTATAGGAGTAACTATTTGAACACAGGCATGAATAACCTCCTCCCTACGGCTGTATCTGCAGCTGTGTGGCCACGCCCCAAATATGGGCTGAATTTCATAACGTTTGTTGGGGATGGATTCATCCCATTGTTCCTGCCATTTGTGTTCAACACATTAGACGATCTGAGGTCTGTAAAAGGGACTTTAACCACTGTCGTATCCTGGTAGAGAGCTTCTTTAGCTTGCCCCCGTCTGTGTATATGGCAGCAAGGTCCGAATATTTATCATTGATTTCACGGAAATTATTGACAAAACGGTGGCTTGGTCTTGTTTTTCATACTGGCCGACATCGACGTGTCCAAAATTGGGGTATTAAGTTGCCAACGGGAAATTTCGGCACGATTTCCTCAGCTACTATGTCCAAATTGGGCACGAAGCGCTTCTCTAGCCGCTCGGTCTGCCTTCCCATTGCCGAATATCTAGACTTAGCTCGTAACCCACACAAATAAAATACACTTGCAACTATCATCTAAAAGCAAAATATTTTAAAAAACAAAAAAAAATGAAACGATGCAGAATTTTTTCCACGTGATTGCTTCCAGGGCAGACAATGAGTGGGGGAAGATTACAATACATAAATATACACAACCGATGAAATGTGGTGATTTGCATTCCTGAGATCTAAATATCAAACGTTATAGAAATCGAATGACTACTTAGGGAGTGTCAATTTATAGCCTGCTCTACCAGTGACACAGATAACACAACGATATACAACCTAGGCCGCCCTATCCAGATAGATGATTAATGACCATGGCAGGAAGTACCACTATGTCATTATTTGCGACAGTGTAGATTTTATACCAATAGCATTGAACGCTACCCAATCCGGGTAAAACCATTATCAAAAGTTGATCCACGTAGCACGCATCCATCACTGAACACACCGCTTAGCATAATGGATTGCGGCATTGAGAGTTTGGTATTAGGTTCCTTGGATGACACGTGGATGATGATGGTGGGTGGGACAAGCAGTTCGTCACTTGCATTGGGTAACGGATCCGTTACATGACCTAAATACCAAATATAATGTACCGCGATAACAAGTGTAGCTATCAGTCTAAATCCACTCCTTCCATGACACTGCTTTGCAAAAGATGACGTTTACGTTCAGCAAATAGCTCACAGCTCACCTCGGTATTTGTCGTTTCAGTGATAGTTTCCAACGCACACAATTTTTGAAACAACTTGACAAAGTACATTGGCAAACTAAGGGAGTACTTGTATATAATTTAACATATGCGATGGCCATTTAATCCACTTTAAATATCTTCGCGGAATAACTTCCCAAGTGCTTATGTTAGGTCCACGGTGATCTAAAATCCAGCAATGGCCATTCATTGACAAAGCTGCAACCACTGCCCTATTTTGTAAGGAAAGCGGGTTTTTGACATAGGTGCCCCATCAAGCGGTCTGATAAAATTATTCCAAACGAATTATTTTTTGTTATGCAATATATGAGTGCTCATCTAAATGCAGTTTACCGGATCTAATTGGACAATCCAGCAAATGTCAAAAACATATTGACACAGTGGGGGGACGAGGGCACAACGCATGTGACCAAAGAATATTTACTCATGGGCAAATAGGAATCCAATAAAATATATTAGGTTTGCATCATGAGCTACCTTAATTAATGATGCTGGCGTTTATGTTCCTAATTACAACTCGGATGTAATGAAATTGGAAATATATTTCAAAGCATATTTTGCGGGCCTTCCGTTTGGACATATTTGCCAGTATAGAGCTATGATGTTTCGACCTAGCACACTAAAGACCAAGCACGCGTCAGCCGATGCCTAAAATGATGAGGAATCTGGAATAATACTGATGCAATTATTTATGACAGCGTGGTAAAGCTGTAGCTACGAACAAAAGGAATTTACATCAACGAGTACGAAAGTTCATCGCGTCTACACTAAAAGTACATCTGACACCAGCTATTGCGATTGACATCCTTTTGTTATGAAATGCAGTGAATGAATGCGTATATTAAGCACAATTTCATTATTAGCTTGACTATTTTTCAAAACTTCCGTCATAAAAATCGGGAGAGAAAGTGATACTTTGATATTGCAGTCCTCAAGAATTATCGGGTTTTAATGCCATTTTTTTTTCGACCGCCCTAGGTTTTAGGTCAATGCAAGACGCTGTTTTGTTTATCATCATGTAGATATTAGTCGAGTTTTTGATAGCATGGTTGTGGGTAATGTGCATGAACCAAAGAATCCGTTGCAAGACTGTTGCAGCTATTTACACGTGTTTGAAAGCAGTCAGTTTTTCTTTGTAAAAATCGGTGATTATCCAACGCAGCCCAATATTTCATGCGTATCAGATCAGTTGCCATGACATGATAACGAATATACCTTGAGTCGTCTAATAATTCTGTGTTGTTTACCATCATTGATGATTTATGCAGCTGCTTCGCACTTACAGCCACGCAAAATAGAGCGTGGTAGATAATTTTTTTTTTTTTGCGTAAGCACTGATATGCGGCTGAGGGTGTGAGAGAAAGAGTAAGTCAGCAAGTGAGTAGGTAAGCGGGGGAATGAGAGTTTATGCTGGCATCATATGGTATATGTTTCACAAAACGAGACAGTGTCTTTGAGTGTACCATTCTCATTCATGACAAGATAGGTAATGAATGAGCGTGAGAGATGTTGCAGCAACTGCAATGGAAAGTAACTGGGGTTTGTTTGCGTTGTATAAGCTATTCCAGTCATAGTCTAGACATATTACCGATATATCCACCACAAATTGCAATAGTTTCCAAACCTGTTTCATTTGAGGTATTAGGCATCCAAAATATACCAACATATATCTAGTGGAATATATTTTGTATGGACCAAATTTAGCCCTAACCCCTTATTTTCGATAATTATAATTCGTCCAAAATAGAAAAAATAACAAATAGTTCAAAAAGTATTTTAATTGTGCCTTGGTTGTACAAAATGATCATAGTTATCATTTTAAAAGCTTAAACAATCTGGGTAGGTTATGCTTCATATGTTTAGCATGGTGAATTAGAAGAATCAAGTTGTCTGTGTCATCTGCTATGGCAACCGTGTCTCTCTGTTCAGCACAGCCGTCTTCACCACCAAAGTGTCTGCATCGCCTTTAGCATGGTGAACATCACAACCAGTTCTGTCCAATTTGTTGCCCAACATGTTAATGAACCTTTGTTTGTTCTGTGAATTTGAGAGAAATTAATCTTTCTGGGTCTGCAGGGTCAAGGTCTCATCAAAGTGCACTGCTGCACCAAAGCAACCACGTCTGGCAAAAGTACAATCCTTTGTGCTGGAAACGTTGCTGTACCCATCGAACACAATGATGGTCCGGTCATATTTGCGAGTAACACACCCGGTGTACATTCTTAGGATCTCATCCCAGGATGTTCCCTTTGTAAAGAAGAGCGCCTCACAACCTGATCAGAGGGTTTGGGCTATTGTTCAATTGTTGAAGACCACAGGCTATCAGCTAGACTTGCTTTGTTAGCAGGTCGCATCACAATGAATGTGGGTACGTGAACATTTCATATTTGAATGCATCTAGTACCAGCAACCACCAAACGTTGGAAAAGGAGCAAAGGATCTACACTGACTTCTTCATCTCTTATCTCCATTGTGATAGATTGGTCTTTCTTCCTAAATGTGCAGTCAACCACCTTTTTACCTTTCATTGATTGCAGCATTTGTTGGTCCACTTGTTTAGCCGTGTCACAATTCACATGTACAAGTGCAGTTACCCCGATTGCAATGTTCCTCAAAGCCTGTGGTTCTTCTGTACTGAAACGGTTTCTCGGCGACAGATATTGCATGAGCTGATGAACATCACTGAGGTCTTTAGCTATCCTGGCACTGGTTGTCTCCTAGTGTTGTTTACTGGTAGTAAATGTTGCTTCTGTAAACTTCTGCATCGTACTATTGACCTCTGCACACGTGGGAGTGGAAATAACCCAGATGAGGCGATGGGTCTCTGTTAATCCTCGTCCCCTTATCAGGCCTCCTGTTTGTTTCAAACTGCGTATTAGGCACTGCGAGATCAGTTGAAATGTCAGCCCTAAGCTTATAAGACCGGCGCGCATTTTCTGTAAGTACACATAAACACTCTTGCCATAAAGGTTATGCCGTGAGGCAGCGAGGTATGGCAACATGTCAAGAAGACATTGTAGATGAAGCTCCCAATTGTCTTTCTGCATTGATGAATCTGCGGAGAATGTCGATCATGTCGATATACTGGAGCCAAAGTCTAGCTGTCGGGTTTTCCATTAAGCTCTTCTTGTCTGTCTCTAATGTTTCTCCCAGGCCATTCATTATTGTCCAAATCAAGAGCAGACAATGACCCAGACGGAATTCCTTCCAATAGTAGTTTCTATGCAGAACGGTTGTTATCCATCATATCAGCATCAGTAGCATCTGAAATACATATTTTTTCAATTTTGAATGTTTATTTTGTTATTCAAATGTTAATTGTTTATTTTAAATGAGACAAGCTGAGATTATTGACATATTACTGACCTGATGGATGTGATGCATCAAAACTGCTGTCATCATCAGAGGGGACTCTTTCATCTGCTTTAGCAGGTCCTGAAGACAGAGGAACTGCTACGTTTAGCGCACTTAAGATCACCAGTATATTCAGTGCTACATCAACGAGAAAATGGCCTCGAACTGCAAGGCTGACTGCTTTTCCGGAGAGTGCCCCACTGTGTTTCCGGCACACAGCACTTCCAACAGATCATGAAGGCCAGAGCCACTCAATAGATGGCCAGTGGATACCGGGAAGCTCATTTGTGTATGAAAACCTCCCAGGCGTATGACATCTTTCCACCATGGCGTGTGCCTTCCACCACAGTGGTTGATCAAATGTGACCACAGGGTACGATTTGTAACATCATCTGGTTGATCAGAATTTATTGGATTGCTGATTTGTAATGATGGGCGTGGGAAGATATGAACTTTAACGTGGAATAAATGCAGATCAGATTACGCCGATCATTGGAAGAAACATGACCGATGTTACACCAGGGTGATCTCCCTTGTGGATGAGCTGCACGAATCCCGACCACTGCGGTCTTGGGACCTTCAGCAGTAGCGACAACTTCTACAACAGATATGCATCTTCAGATGGCTCCTTAGAATTTAGATTAGTAATTGGTTGGTAGCAGAAAGACTTGATGGAATCATTTTCTGACAGGAAATGCAAAAATATAGACAGGTTGCAAGTAGGTAAAGCAGGTATAAAACTCTAGACACCACCCCTCCCCCCCTCCACCCCCCAAGAAATCAGATGTTCGTTCCTTTGAACTACTGACTATTTGAATAATTCTTTGTTGCGCCGTGTGGCTAATGACAATGATAATGAAGTCCGATTCTTTGCTTTTGGACGGGACGTGAATAATTACCTAAATATGGCACTTAGCCGTTACTAGATATCCTGACCTAAAAACGGGCGGAGTTTGGGCCATGACACCAGTAGATGGTGAGATTGCGCATGCGTAATATATTGACTGATCGCCACTAATTTGCATATTTTTGTAAGCAATGTTCGGAGAATGATATCGAAGCACCGATATCGATCGAATTATTGATGATTTAGTTTTCACAATACTTTGAAAGAATTACGATCGAGTGATTGTAGCAACCAGAAGAAAACGGAAACAAACTTTAAATTCAAACTTGTACCCGAAAGAAAACATTTCAAAGGCTGAGAAGGTTGGACAAGTTAGTTGGCCGAAATATGTAGATGTGTCAATGGCGAGAGGGTACGATAGGGGTCCCTCCGTTAGTTAACCAAGTATGTTGCATTTGCCAATTTAATTTAAAGGTGGTGTCTTAGATAGCCAAATAGATGAGAGCACAGTTTGAGAGCATTGGCTCACATAGCATAGCGGACAATGTTGAAGCAGAACGGTATATATCATATACCGTTCGACCGGAGCTAAGTTATGTAATAATAAGGTTCAATTATGTAATTGATGAATTACAGATTAATATTTCATCGCAAAGTATATGTTGGACTTGTTCATTGTCACCATGATAGAACGGGTTGTAGCTATTTTGGCTGCACTTCCATCTCCGCCCATTGACTGATCGTTTGAATATACCCACCATCCTTGTCACAGAGCAGCGGAGACTGTCCGCCTACCTGTGATATTCTTCAAAATGCCTGATGTTTCGCCAAGGGAAGCTTTTCAACGGAAACACTAATAAGTGTCTCGCCTTAGTTCCGGATTAGCTGTGGACACATTTTGATGGATTTGTGAGTGAGGCCAAAAGCTCGTTACATACCAGGTACCGAGGCACATTAAACTGGCTTACGAAAAACATGATGCATATCGAAAGGCTAGATTTGAGTCCGACGGGCTCGTTTAACCGTTTTGTGTTTATCAATAAGCCATGTAACTGAATAAGGGGATGTTAGTCTGCTAAACCTCCCATTAATTTGCAAAATAGCGGTCTTCTGGCTATTAACTGATTGAATAGACTTCCTTGAAATGACACCTGGGAGATTATTCAACCTACTGAATGACTAAATAATATATTAGCCTCCATTTGAGAGCTATAAATGCTAGTGATGTCTGAATGAACAACAGTGAAGATAGTCCCAAATACAGGATGAGTTGGAGGGAACACGACAGTTTAAAGTGGTTTACTGTGTCTGGAAATAGATCGGAGGAGGGTTTCAATGGCGAACAAATACGAATCATCTCGCCCTCTGCCAGTATACTTGATGGCTAAGTCAATTGTGCTCAAGCGAGCAATGGCTAAATCTATGATGATGCACGTTGGAATACTTTATCTGCATTCTGTTAATACTCATTTGTCCCTTAATTTTATATTTGAGAAGTCTCTCCAAATAAATGTACAAGATTCATGTAACAAAACGATGGTAAATAAACGACTTGTTTCAGCGGAGATCTACAAGTGTATACCACTAATATCGCAGAAAGGTCCTGATCACTCACTGATAATTGTTTGACTGCATACTAGCTGCCACCCAGTTGTTGCATGATCATGTTAGACATTATCCACGGTCATGTTCCACTTGGCTGGTTATTACCTCATTGTACATTAGCCGTCGACATGAGGGCGGTTGCCATGAAAACATATCTACATAGTGTATTCTGTGCTTGGACTACATTCATCTTCACGTGTGTTTGTGTGTGTGTTCGTGTATGTCATTATGTGTTTGTGTGTGTGTGTACGTGTGAGCACCAGTGTGCCACGAGACTTCATAGAGCACCAACTCGGGTTACTGAAAGACGTGTCACGGAGATCGTGGCTTGAAAATATATCTTACCATCTCGTAGCACAAATGACAAACTACCCAACTGATGGTATGCAATAATCCTTGCGTCTAACGATCCAATCTATGACATTTCCGATGTATAATGACTAAGTGTTATTAGCGCCACCGTGGGCTTTCCGACATATTGCTCACTGAGAAGATCATTGTATGTAAACTAATAACCAGGGATTTTGTCACGTTCTATTTATTTATCTAGGTATTTTCACACCTCACATATAGTGCCAGATGCATAGCACGACATGGAAAGGAAAGAATTTAGCACAAAAATGCTCTCTAATACAGTAACGCTTTTTCAAACATTATTGTATTTTGGTATCTTATATGTGGCTGAAAAAGTCAACACACGCTGTACATGAGGTCGGCTCATTGATGCTTGTAAGCATCTGGTTGATCAGAATTTATTGGATTGCTGATACATGTGGCATTTATGATGATTGGTGCGATCCCGATTCCGACCAGCAGGGTAAAAACTGCATCAATCATGTCTGTAAATGCAACTTGTAGAAAACAAATTGCTGATGCAGATCAAAGCTATTTAGTTTATAATTCAACCTATATAAGTGGCAGAGACGTGACATTTTATCAATGGCCTCTACGTATTTTATTGCATGTTAAGCAATGAACATTGGTCGAGTGAGATCTAATTCTAAAGATTTACGTAAGTAATGAAATGAAACCGAAGAAACGCAATATATCAAATATTCTTTGCGGTCTATAATTTGATGTTGCCCAATATCATATCTTTTGTTATGATGTAACCTATAAGACCCATATAACATACATTTACTTGAATTGACTGTTTGATTAAGACCGCATAGACCAAAACTCATGTTGTAAAATATGCTCCTTTTGTGGGTTTGAAGGGAGTTAGACGTATGCTTTAGCGTCAGAGCAAAACTAGGCTTCAAACGAAATGTCTACGGTTCGATGGCTGCTCCAATGTAAAGAAAAGTAATTAACTGGTAAATTCAAATAAACTTTTAATCCAGACCTAATCCGTTTGAAAGTTTACTAACGTTTAAAGCATATTCCATTTCTCTTCAGAGTGCAACAATTATTCGAATAGACATGAGCACTGTACCTATGACTTCTGCATTAGCAGCACCATTATTATTCATTATTATTGCATTCGCACTCATACCTTGCAGATATGCTTCAAGGCCTGTTAACTCTGTCGTGAAAAATGTCAGCAATATTTGACCGAACACTTAGTTTTCAATATTTGCCATTGCCATCTTTTGTATTCCCTATTTTGCATGTAATAAGTCAGCTGATCAGTAATGTTGATAATAATGATCAGTTTGTGATGTTATTTGTGCATTATTATCAACTTAATCCATGCTGTATCTCGGTTCTCGTTAATCGTTAATGTGGCGTTGGGTGTTCTTGAGTCATCACCGCCAACTTTAAGCTTGCCTTAAAACATCCTTGATGACTTTATTGATTCCTTCTCGTATAATAAAGCCTTGTGTGATAGTATTCGGTTGCCTACACCGAAAATCATTCCATTATAAGCCCTCGACAACTGACAGCTGCATTGAACGCCGGTATTAAAAATGAAAAAGGGTTACAATTACAGGGGTAAAATTGTAAAACAAAACAGAACAGGGGTTGCTTCTTTGGTGTAACATGCTTTGTTGAGCCATATTTTGAAAAGATGTGTCTAATGCTTTCATCACATATATACATATTTATACATACATACATACATATATACATACATATATATATCAATATATTTATATAAGCATATGTATATATATACACATTAAACCTCACTAACCTAGTTATTGTTATTCTGTCTGCATGTAAATCAACTGAAAGGGCTGCTTATCATGATTTGTTCAGTACATCGAAAGATCGGATGAATACCACTCACCAGCTTCTCCATATCGCTGTGCAGCAGATACAGTCCGCATTGGGGGTTCTAAATATTTATGCATGTCGCACATTCCGCGGCCAGAACGAGGCCATGGGTGGGTGGGTAGCCCCGTTGACCTCCGACCTCGTTAGCCGGACCGCAGCGAGTTGTAAACATGGCATCGTCTGCCGCTGTATCTCGACCAAATAGCCATCGTTATTGTTGCGTTCCGTTTTGTAAGAGTGATGGAACAGTTAACCCAGATATTTCATTTCACCGACTTCCAAAAGATTCTTCAAAAAGAAAAGCCTGGCTTCACATAATAAGGCGAAAACAAGGTCCAGAACACGGTTCATGGTGAGTTGATTACAACTACGATCTAGAACATGTGACTGTGAGCGATTATAAGAAGGCTTGAGCTATTTGAATAGTTTCATGTGTTTTAAGAAAGTAAAGCACATAAGAAGGAATACGTTGATACTTTGCATATTTATTATCGTTTTCATAATGTTTATGCACTCCATGTATCAGACAGCACGTCTGTGTGTTCTCTCCATTTCCCCAAGGACGATTTCAGGTGGACACCTGTAAGGAAGTGCCTCAAATATATATATATATATATATATATATATATATATATATATATATATATATATATATATATATATATATATATATATATATCAGTGTAGTTGACAACTACCAGTTTTTATTAACGACATACCTTAATAATGATTGCAGGACTTCGAAACCAATAACCAGCACCAGTCAAGTAAACGACCAGCCCCTGCCTGTCACTACTGATGTTGACTTCCAGATGATCGTAGAGGAGAGTGACAGCAAAGAAGCTCAGCTAGAGAAGTTTCTACAGGACATGCGAATCAAGTATGAAGAATCACAAAAACAGAATCAGCCATGAAAAATCAACTACAGATCGAAAAGTTCGGTATTTGTCGGTTTTCCTATGATCATGACATGGTACGGTTTTACATTGGGTTCAGGAACTATCTTGAATTTGTAGCTTTTTTTGAATACCTACAGCCGGTGGCTAAGAACATGACCAGCATGTACTTTGTTCCTAGCACAGCTGTTACAATGGCAGGTAAACCTAGAGGCATGCAACTCATTGATGAGTTATGTTTCTGTGTCGTCTAAGGGTTGGGCTTAAAACTAAAGACTTCGGAGTCAGATTTAGCTGTTCTCTGGCCTCAGTCAGTAGGAAAGTTATAACTTGGGCGAACCTTCTGTTCATGGTACTTGGTAGGATACCAATATGGCTTCCACGAAACACCATAAGGAAGCAGATGCCAACAATTTTCAAGAACTCCTTCCCCAATACCAGAATAATCATTGACTGATGTGAAATAGAAATCCAACAACCATCGTCTCTAGCTGCCAACTCACAACTTTATTCACACTATAAGGGCAGAACGACAGTTAAGTGTCTGGTTGGCATGGATCCCTGACATTTCTGTCCCCCTTATACCGTGGCTGCATGTCTGATGTTGAGATAACCAGGGATAGTAGGTTACTCGAGCAGTTAGAGCCAGAAGATGAGATCATGGCACACAAGGGCTTCACCATTAAACAGTTAGTGGCCCAAAAACATGCAAGAGTTATCATACCCAATTTTCTTCGAGCAAAAAACAGTTCACCCCCGATGAAATATCAGAAAATGAATAAATTGCAAGTGTAAGGATTCATGTTGAGAGATACATCAGAAGGATCAAGGAATACAAGCTTTTTGACATTTCCTTACCCCTCTCTCTAGTTGGAACTGCTCCACGGCTGTGGACCGTGGCTGGGCTTTTAGGGAACTTGCAGGGTCCTTTGATTAAAGGTAACATTGATGTTGACTGAGTACTATTGACAAATATTAGGGTCAGTGCCCATTGGATTTCCCCTCAGTTGTCAACTTTGAAGCAAGGAGGTAATCAAAGAAGAAATTGTCTACCTTATATTTTACTTCACACCACCTGTCCTGATTAAATGAGATACGAGACGAGACGTTTCAAGACGATACTCACTCTCACACCACACAAAAAAAATCACACCAAGCCAATCCTGTTATGGCCATTTGGGCCAAAATTTGAAAATAATGTATGTGGTTTTCTTTCAGGGATAATTCATTTGTTTTTGTTTAACCTCCCTTACAGAAGAAACAGATGGGCACTTGATCGCCAGTAATCCAAAGGGTTGGCTTCGGGAGGGGTCGTAAACCTTCCTGTCTGGACTTGCTACTAACCAGGGTGATGTTAGATTTATTACAATACCTGAAGGGTACAGGTTCACCTGGTCCCCCATGACCTTGGCATAGGCCGTTGCAGCCACGGGTTCAGAGGTTATATACCATAGCGCATTGCCTCGGTGCACACATGTCTGCCTGTCTTCAGTCGGGTGACCAGGGTTTCATAGTCCTTCTGCCTCTTAAAAACTTCCCCCAGCTTTGACGCTGTTATCCTATATGACCTTAGTTTGTGCCACAATTTGCTGTCACCCTGTCCCCTAGTGAGTTCCTCAAATGCATAGATATCAGATATATCAAGAACGACATCCTCCATAGCTAGACACTGTTCATATGCTAAAGCACAAGTGTAATTATTATTCATGACATCAGCATAAGGGAGTGTAGGGAATGGGACACCATCATGGATGTTAAAAATATACGACGAGGACAACTTGTGGTGGTAACTTAATACACACCCTTTGGGTACAGGGCCAATGTTGGTCTCCACTACTATTGGAAGGGTCAAGGGCAGGGAGCATGAGAGAATCCGGGGAATTTTTGGAAAATTCTTCAAAAAGTTTGGAAAAGTCAGGGAAGTCAGATCGAATAGGATTGTAAAAAGTGGACTTGATACTCCTGTGTTAATGATGTTGCAGATCCGCTGAGGCGACCTCCCCCTGATAGCCCATCACTTCCATGTCGCTGATGTCCATTCCCCGTATACGAGGGCCTCTAGGTCGGTGCCAGGTCTGGGGTAGTGAAGTCTTGCCAAATCTTCTGGAATGACTTTGAATCCCCTGGACTTGAACTTCGCCATCTGGTAGAGCACACCACCAATATGCCCACACTGACCACTAAGGCCTATCGTACGGCTACAGGAGATAATGTGATCTGTTGGGAATATCAATTGCATTCAATGATTATTTCTAAGATTTCATATTGATTGACTTGTTTTTGAGTTAATTCATAGAGATAGCATGAATCTGCAGATATTTTGAAACATTTCACCCCTAATTTTATCCATGAACTACCAACCACACGGTGTGGATTTTATTATCACTATCGGGACCCTGCAAGAAATGGAAAAGCATGCCAGATTAGTATCTTAATGGTTGTATAATCAGGAAATATTAGTGAGGATTATATGTGTGAATCATCATGCCTTCATGCATACCATTTGTTGTCAAAAACAATTCTATAGCAGCATCTTTTCTCCTTATCTTCAGTTTTGATCAATAAAAAATGTTTAAAAATTTTGACCACTACCATGTAGTCGAGTTTTTTCCTCATGCTTAGAGACAGTAACCACATGTAATCCGGGGTATTTCGGGTTAATCCAAAATCAAAACTTTGATGTGTGTTCACCTGCTTGGCGATGCTTCAGCCGATAAGCGCTAATGGAATAGATTAGAGAGAAAAACCCTTGCAAGATTATTGATATGTACTCAGTCACTAGAACTCTGATTTCTCACTACTCTAGTTTTAGAACCATACATAAAAAGGATCGCCTATGAAATCTAAGTATAACGGACCTCTCATTAATTTTTATTGACCAACTTATGTCTAGCAGGTATGTCAAAAAATATATACAGTGATTTCGTCTTATCACAGTACATCAGTCATCCTGCCTGACATCTTCTTTAGACCTGCCCACCTAGGCAAGCTACTCCCACTCAAAGGAAAACTAGTTGGCGTCTTTCTTGAGTTCGGAATAGACTGTAGGCGTATTGTGGCGGGGCTAGCAGGTTTAGAATGGGGCCTTAAGATGGTGAAAATGCTAGATGTCAACTACATCCGCTGGATTTAATCGATTAACAAAACTAATACCCACGTTTGGTGTTAATCTAAAAGCTTCGTAACAAAATAAGCCATTTGTTTGCTAAACAGCACTGTAATTTGAGAAATAGTAGTCATCTGGGTTTTAACTGACCACGTTACTATCTTTATAAAGCACTCGTGGGAATTATTCTACTCAGTTAATGGGCGGAAATACGCAGTAATCACTTGACTGATAAAGGACACTGCCATAAATTACCAGCAGTCAAATGATGGCGAATGAAATATGGCACAACAGAGCAATAGGTAGGATGACCAAGTTGTGAGCACTTTGGCGCAATTAATGCGTTGTTACTCTTTTGACGCATATCTGGTGATTGTGATTTGTAAATAGCACTCATTAGTTGTGATATATTCTGGAGCATTTACAATGTTGTGAACCTACAAAAGCGTTTAAAATCAACCACTTGCTGGTTTGTTGGAAACGACCTTTAGTTGAGAACATTTGGACAAATATTGCTCAAATCAAGCCTACACGACATAACTTGCTTTCACCATCAACAGTGCTGCTTTCCATAGAACGTAAGTGATGTGGTAGCGAGAGAAGAAGCATATACTGTAGTTGCCGGAAAAGAGTATGTGTTTTTATACAGACCTTATCATTTTGGATGCGATGTGTCCATAAATAATGCATTGCGCTGTACTGTGCAGTCAGATTGCAGTGGTCGTCTACGATAACAAGGCGTTGATGTTGTGTTACATAATCTATCATTTACTATAAAGCTTGCTGTTCAGTTGCCGCATGGTGGAAATAAAATTGACGGGGGCAGAAAAGGCAGTAGCAATATAATTCAACTGAAAGAAAACCTATACCTATAATAAATGCGATGCTTCGATTAGCATTTCTGCATTTCAACGCTCTTGTATATATTTCTATGTGTATTTATGAAGCATCGTTCATATGCTTGAGAGCCAATTGCCGTGGCGTCGTCTTTAGAGCCACAGCTTGTTGGTTCGATCCCAAGATGTGAAAACCTCACTGGTTCCCCGTGACTCGGTTAATCACGTTAATCTCTGAAAGGGGATGCACCCGACCAGGTAGCTCAATGATATCGAGCTGGACCCTTGTCCAAGCGGCGTGGGTTTCGCAGCCCGATCTGGGCAACGGTTTTGTATTGCATTGTTAGCGCGTATCAAATTCGTTGTAGCCTGATGCAGCTACTTCGTTATAGTTCAGAACACTGTGGAGAAACTGTTTAGGGGTTTGATTCAACACACGATTGAATAAGTTGATGGTATGGGCAATTCCTTTACGGTGACGAGAGCTGCTAAAAACGAACATAGTTCACGATAAGCTCTAACAACAATAGCATTATAGCCAGCCACATCGTGTTTGTAACGGAGCATTTAGACAATAGTTATTCCAATGGTAAATTTTAAGAGTAAACGTTTATGAGTAAATTCGTTTTGTTATCATAGCTGAATTTGCAGAGTAAATATCGATAGTTTTAGTCACTATGTCTGGAATGACATAAGACGGCCATCTCAGCCTTTGTCCGTTCCAACCTCGCCACGGCTCATATAAATTTAACAGCACAAAATAATTTCGTCATTTCAGGTAAAGTGATGCTACTGAGTGCCACATGGTTATCAACAATTATTTCGTTTTTGTAAACATAATCAAACATGAACTAATGCATAACCATTCTAATATTATCGTTATAGTAGTGTGCAGGCCACTAACTGCTAGCATAAATGAATTCACATATGTCATTTCCTCGACATTAACAACATTAAAGAACGGATATTACATGGGGGATACCAATACTGATAGCCATGTTCCATCATCAGGATTCCTCAAAATTATGCATTCTTTGTTCTTTATAACCAAGCCAACGTGTGTGACGCAAACTTCAGCAACATTGATAATATCTTCACTAACTATCGACCGAGTCGGTTTACCAGGTGTCTTATGCGCCGATATAACTCACAGTCCCATATTGTATATTGACCATAAAAGTTCACCCCCTCAAAGCCACATTATGTTAGTTTCAGACAATACCCACATCAAAACACTGAGCAATTCTGTGAGCAGCTCAGCCAATCAGACTGGGCAGAAGTAATGGAAAACAACAACGCAAAATCCTCGTACACAATATTTCAGAATACACTCGAAGAACGCTATAATGTATGTTTCCCATTAAAGGTATCCAAATCTAAGAGTAAAAACCGAATCAGCTGGTTGACACCTGGTTTGCATCGTATATCATCGCTAGAAAATAGAAATCATTCAGGTTAAACATGATTCGTAAGCGGCATTGCAACATATTTTCTAATAACGGCGTGTCAGCACCTAAATGTTACATAGTCACCAAGTCTGTGATTCAAACGCCTCCATCTCAGTACACATAATATAAAGATAATTGTGTTGTTTGGTGCTGAAACAGGATTTTTGAGAGAGAGCAGATGGGACAACTGCAGACATAGTTGTGTACAACAATGTTTAAGCACTACCGGCAGTTGCCATCGTAATCAGAATACTTCAGATGAGAAGCCATGCTATCATACATTCTCAGAGTTTATATCCTAACGGGTTCCAAGCACTTCATAGGTAGAATCGTACGTGGATGAACGTGATTTCAAATGAAAGTCTGTGTAAACGGAATTTGTAGTTGGATTGAAGAATCATGAAATTAGCAGACTACAATAACAGGTCTGTGATGCCAAGGATAATTCATGTACAATTCCTAATCATTCACATGACAACCATTTGTTGCATTTTGTGGATATTACATTTCACGTCTAGATTAAACCTGAAATGATACACATGTGCTGATTTTACCTCTCTTTTGTTACTCACTGAACCGTGTTCATCACATGCAATCTGATCACATCTGATGCATACACTGTCTGGATGCAACTTGTTGGTAATGCTTGCATACCACTACTACCCTGCGCAAAGAGGCAAATGTATCTGGCAACAACATCTAAAAATGACTTTGTTCAATGCACAAGATATTGTTGAAGCCATTTAATAGGCATGTTTGCAAAATGATTGATGAAACCTCACCCAAATAAAAAAATTGTATGGTTAATACGTATGCGTTAGATTCTTGTTTTACTAGTTAAGGATATACATTTAGAGTTACGATGCTTTTATCTCGAGAGTATGCCATCTTTGCACATTCTTGCGCGCCGATACCCACAATTTCTATTCCAAAGTATGAGTGGTTCAATTATATGACACCGGCCATGTTTCGTGCTGTATTTGCCGTTTTTGCGTCAAAAGTTACATCGTCTTCGGCGCGTTTTAATTTGTTCCGTGATAGGCGTTGTATCGAAAGAAATTATCTTTTGTATATGCTCTTGTAACATCATATTTCGGTGAGTGTGCAAACAAAGATAACACCAGATATTGGATAGGTATAGTATGGTATGTCACATCTGCTTTAATCGTGTCAATGCGATAAGATGTAAACCATTTGAAAGCAAGTACCAAGCTACAATTGGACATCTGCATATTGAACTACTATAAAAGATCTTAGCATCGTAACCTATGACACGCACATAACATGATATTTGCTACTGCAAAAAAAGATTGTTAAAGTTGAACCATAAGTTATTTTCTTGCTGAGGTCGCAGAAAATACTAATGTGTTTTCGGAAGTAATATTGTAGATGCTTTGTTGGACCCCGCCTGGCAACCTCACACTGCAATTTAGCTACGAGGCCATTTGCGGCTCTCAACAAAGAAATGCAACATGTTTGTGACTCGATCCGTTGAGGAATAAGAAACAAATTGCTAGGTTTTTGCCATAATCCAACAAAATGCAATGGACATTCACAAACCCCATTCGTTTCTACAATTTCATGTAAAAGGTGGTATACCAAGTAAAGCAAGCATTTTCTCAAAGTTGTTTGCGTAGTGACACATGCTTTTTACACGTATCAACGCATCGACACAAACAATGGATGCAGAACAAAGTCTATATTGTAGGATATAGTAATAAAACATAATGGACAGGCAGGTGAGCATGAATACACCGCACTTACAAAGGGTCCCGGCAGTATATTTGACAGTTCTCATTGCCTTCAGTCATTCGCTGAGTCAATATGCACCGAGTTAGTCAACTGAATGCACAATATAACTTGCAGAGATATGCACTGTACATTGTCTTTTGCACACTGCAGTTGGTGAATAGATTCAGTACGATACAATACATGCCGAGGCGTGAGCTGTTTATCTGCCATTCATTGAAGGGCACTATATGTATGATGCACATTCGTATAATCGTTGGTCATATAACACCTATAAATCGTTGCATATGTCCAGCGCGACGTCAGCTGTCTTCAAAAATTTAGATCGCATTATGAAACTCCCTATGTATGCATATACCCTTGACGAAAGCACACGTGGCATTTCCCGATTTCAGCAATACACGCCGAGACTTTCTTCAATGGAGTTAAATATTCAACTTAGTAAAGATCGCATCTTGGTGATTTTAATCCGTAAGCAGACCAGGGATGTCAGGTTTAGAATATATTTAACTAATTCATCAATGTTAGGCCAATCTTTGGGAAGGAGCCTTTTATCTCTACCATGTTACATATGACAGACGAGATTCATCCAACTCCGGGATGGCAAAAAGAACGAAACGTTCCTTTCAAATGCCTTGAAAGGGTGACATATTGCATTAAATTTGTTATGTGTCATACAAAAATTACCAGTATTTGATACTTCAATGCGCTGGCTTTACATGACTTTACATTGACACCACACCGCAAAGAGCCAACTAAGCACATTCTTGCTAGCAATGTGTAATATTGATTTGTTGCCTGTTAAGAAAGTGGACTGCTCCGCTGCGCCCGTAACACTGTAAGCTGAAGAATGAGAAGAATTTTGGCGTCGTCTAAAGTGAAATTATTATTTACCAGAACGGATTGTGCCGAAATATGAGTGAAAAGGGTGAAATGATGAGGCAGTGACATTAAGGCATCGATATTTTTCTTTATTGTCCCTTAGTTTGCCATGACAAACGATAAGGTGGTGACATACGTAGGTTTATATTGTTTTTGTGTAATAATAGAGAGGAATTAGTGTTTGACGTAGTATATACTGGCATGATTATCTATCCTTATGATATAACACCGTGGCTAGATGATACGTGGCACAGTTATTGTGAAGGTTCGTTTTTTCCTAGTTGGCTGGATGTAAACACTCTGCATATAGATGTTTGATATATCAAAGATCAGTAATTAAATATTGTAATTATTCTGCTTAGACAGAAAGCATGCACTTTTGATCAGCAGAAGCGCATGTCATTGGTTTATAGCAGTTTCAATGATTGTAACCAAATTATGGATTATGTCACAATAGTTGCTATTGATGGGCCTACAATGACCAAAAGAATATTCCCGGCAATCAGCAGTCCAGCACAATAGCAGAACTAACACAAAATAGAAAAATGTCGGCTGTTAATCGTGTTAGAAGCAGTAAGTAAACAATAAGTATGTTGGATGGTATTTTGAAAAGTTACAAACAATTATTTATAAGTGGTGTCCGACAATTCTTGTATATGCATGCCATTATGGTAACAATTGAAGCTGACGGTGGCAGTGTTATGCTATACGGATGCAGATCGCATTACTAGTTGGCAGTCAGTTGCTCATTATGTGGAACTTGTTATTTGACACCACGCCCCCATTCATACAGTGGGTGACCCGTCCTTCGTTAACCTAAAGGCATACAAAAGAATTGTCCATAAGAAGTTTGACAATGGTGTCTTGTATCAAACCCCTTGACGGTTTCTTTTACAATGAACTCATGTTTAACGAGGTGGTTGCATCAGGGCATCAAACAATAAATGCACGCCACCAATGCACCTTGATATCTAACCATATAGTGGTCATCCACCATGGGAACATTTGACGTTCAGTCAACACTTTAAAACCCCACTGTTGAAATCAGTCATAATGTTTTAGCAATAGCCGATATCATCATTTGGCTATTTTTGCGTAGTCGCGAATAGCTAACAAAAAGATTTTAACTCACGGAGCTTTCGTGTTTATTTAATGATTAAGCTCCTTAGTGTTGGGGCTTGATTAATATTTAATACTTTGGTGATAGAAAAGCTGATCACCATCTAGTATCCTGCCAATTACTACGCTTCTAGCAGTGCAAACATGTAGGAGTCTGTTTCAGCACAAATCCAATACACGGCGCAATGTGATATATAATTACAATTGAACAAAATGCAGCAGTAACCTATATATAGAAGTGAACTAAAATGGAGTCCCTGGATTTCTGTACAAATGGAGAAATCCGATTCCTCGTTGGCATAATGACATATTGTATTGCTCTAGGTATAGGCACTGGCATCATAGTATTTATTTGATATAAACGTCTTGAACAACAAGCATGAATGGCATATTTACTGATTATGTTAAATCGGCTCGCTGTGTATCATACCACATTGTATCATAATATTTATAATGTCGCATGTAGACTCAACCCGGGACCGACGTGTAATCATGGTCATTGATATAGGATGGCCGTAATCAGGTGGTATATTTCACAATAAGAGGCTTTTAGAAGCTCCACCCACACACTTAATTAGATCATAGGGCCACTGGGTGCTTACGCCGTTGAAGCCATCCAAAGCAGTGCAATAGGGTCACCCAGACAGTGCAAGGATGCTGGGGTTCGTTCGCAAAACACTTGCAGTTTGCTCGCATTTCAGGTATGCGCTCAGACAAACACGAACAATTCTCATTGGGCTTTGGAAAATTTATCTTTTATG
>CM067345.1:44126657-44141657 GCA_034190875.2 Urechis unicinctus
ATCCCATATGGGGGAATTCTTATTATGTTTATGTGTACTTCTGAGCATAACATGGTTGCTTACGGCAAACCTGAATCGATTTATAATGATATGAAAAATATCAGCGATGATAAAGTCAAAAAACCAAATGCATCGATAGCGGTATAACAGGAAGTTTCAATGGCATCATCCTATTAACCTTACCACCGAATTTACAGGCATAACATATTCATCATTTTATTAAATGAAATTATAATGAGGTATTACAAAATACATCGCAGAAATAGTGACATGGTCCATTTTTCGAATTAATTATTTTTACCGTTACTAGCTTACCCACACGCTTTCTTATAGAAAAAGACTCCAGGCCAGATGGCCAGTGACATTACTAGGTACATAGCTACGTAACACCTAACATCAAGCAGGTGCTGAATTATACAGAAATGATAAAAAAATTCTATTCGTATTATCTCCATAATAGCATTAAATGCCTTGGAGAATAAGACAATATATTTGCGGCTACTCACGCAAGATATATCCTATTGCATGATGGAATAATTTCCTTGACTTGAATTTAAACGGAATTACGAGTCAATGCAAATTTACTTCCATAATAATCAGTCACAAAGGAACTAGATCTTATAGAGAGGTACTGTGTTCCTGCTTGTTATTAAGGTTACTACTGTTAAAACATAACAGGCTATTGCCTAAGAATGTGAAACAGCAGGAATCATCTTACCTAAGGGATGGTAAATATTGAATTTCAATTTCATATATTTCTATGCGGTCTTCAGAAAGCGTAGTATTATTCCGACTATCGTGTGCTTGAAAGGCATCTACTCTATGTCATATAATCTTCCAACTGCTGAGTCAATTTGGCAATAATATGATAGATAGAACTAAATCAACAAATATTATGAAAACAACTGCCTCGCATTAAATCCGCGATTTGTTAAATGCAGCCTCGCGATAAAAGCAACCGTTCTCTCAACTGCTTCTGGATTTAATATTGTACCACCTGCGGCGTGCTTCATAAATTTAGCTGCATCAAGGCACTAGCTATCGTTCCAGATATGAAAAATAAATCACATGTGCCGGTTTTCGTTGATTCAAAGAAGCCGTTGAACTTGCACATGAATGCACTTACCCACAAAAGACATGTAGGTTAAATGTCTTACACTGTGAGCTGCAAAATATGTCATTGATACCATAAACAGCGTAATCATCCAGGGGCCCTGTGAACTATTCAAGTGTGAAGAGAGAGTTCATTAAAGCCACTTATTATGTACCACCTGATCACATAATTGAGAGTACAAATATCAGTCATATTACTAGTTGAATATCAGTTTCTTTGCTACGTGCAATAATATCTGTAATGCAGACACGTCAAACACTACCCCCACCCCGACTACCTCCCTCACACACACACACACACACACACACACACACACACACACACACACACACACACACACACACACACACACACACACACACACACACACACACACACACACACACACACACACTTTTCTTAGCACATTATCACGCTTTTACTGTAGATATGATTCTGCTCATGGAAGCAACAACACTCATATTTCAGGTTTATCATCGTATATAGAGACACTTTCAAGTAAAATACATGAACAGGCCACATATACTTTTGGGCATGCGGAATGCATAATGTTTGTAATTTTCCAATGCTTGATCGGGCTATCTGCGTGGGATGCAGCAATTTGTCGATAAATAGTATATTTTGTGCCCATCGGGACGGAAATGTAAGCTAATATTAAAATATATGATCTCCTCTGGACTACCGGATATGACGCCATTATATGACAATACGTAATAATCTGACAGTTGGTTAGTTATTTGCACCATTCTGTGAGTAGTTATATTCCTCCTCAATTGTCTCGTAACAGAGGCATTGATTATCCGCTAAATGATATGCATACCATCTCATTATGTAGATTAATACAATGTATCTTTCTTCATTGCATTGTCTGTTCACCATACGTCGGTGTTAATTTTCCCATTTTGGCATACATTTTAATAAACATTCGGTAAGGACAAATCATTCCACAAATAAATAGCGAATAAGTCAAAACAATGACGAGCAGCGCGCTAGTGTCACAGTGCAATATGATTATCCGGTAATTGGCTTTAATGCATTGAGTTTCTCCTTTATCGTACCATAAACACATTTGATAAAAAGATTACTTATGATAAATATTGTGATGAACGCCACTCAAAGCGAAACAAGAAGGGGCCGACTTGTGATCATTAATGCAGGTTATTGTTAAATATAACTAACTGTCTTATAATTAGTTGAAGGAGCCAATTACCATTACATAATTAACAATGTATTCCATTGGTAATGGTACTTGACTTGAAGCAAGCAAATATGGCTGACAGAACCAAATGTGTTGTATACTTGGCAGAACGAAACCCATAAAAGAGTTACTAATAGCAGTCAGTGACTTGTTGGACGAATGCCAATCATCGGTTTTGTCTTATCACAGTGTCACAGATACTGACTGCTTGCCTAAGTATTCACTCAAATGCGTCAGCTCTCCGAGTGAAGCTTTTTAGCAGGGAATACTTGCTCGTGTCTTGGCTGAGTACGTGATAGGCTTTAGGCGTATTGTGATTTAACAAATTAACCTTAGATTGAATCACATTAACAAATGAAAAGCACCTTCACTGATAAACTACTGAATAAGCATCAACCAGCTAGTTGAAAGCGTTCGTCCTTTTATTTGAAGGTTCAATAATTGTTCAGACAGCAAACATTTGAATTGTTATTTAATAAATTGGTTTCGATCTGTGCCTTTTCAATACGCACATGTCATTTAATGCATTCTGATGAATCAATATTGTGTGGCCGCGGTATATATATGACTCTCATTGATACATGTAATCATTTATTTGAGGATGGCATTCATACTAACACATCAACACTCAATCTTACATTACGCACACTATTAAAGCAACTACATGAACACTTAACGTTTGTTATGTATGAACGCACAATTTCCAAATATAGTGCAAGGATTATTAATTGTAGCATGACAATGTGGAAGCATATTTGCAAAGTGAAATAATGCTTACTTGCTGCGTTCATATGGACAGAGTGACGACACGGGAATAATGACCACCAGCTGACAATGTCCATTCAAATACAGATTGATTCGGTTAATTCGTATACTCTGAAAAAACGACCTTGCCTAGAAAATGACGCCTTTTGTGTGAGCTAATTTCTGTATATCGTACCAGGGGTGGACGTTGGTGGCTCCCTTGCGTCATCCTATTCAAAGCTATGTATTTTATTCGTTCTGCATCAGATTTCCTACCCGTGAAGCGACCATATTAGAATTGCTGGGTTATCTTCATAAAAGCCATGAGCAACATTGGCGTTAGGTATGTCGTTAAACCCTTTTAGAGGCGGTGATCTTTTGGTAGTCTAATGTTCCATATCAAGTTATTCAATATTATATTTGAGTTCACGATCAATATGACCCAGAAAGGTTATACAAATTGATTTAAGTTAAGTTACCAGCTATAGCAGAGGCAACAGCCATATTTCCCATTCAGTGCAGCCAAAGATTAGAGCGAGGGACGAAAGATCATGGATGGTGCAGTTCTGAAGCGAATGCTTAGGGGTGGGGGTGGGACATTGGATGACTTGCTTGCGGGATGATTATGCTACAATGGGGAATGCGGAAGGTATGCTCCAACACCCCATGAGTTTCGACCCATGACACTGGGGAGCATTACGCAAATATCGTACCTGTCAAAGACAGAATTGCTTAAGCTGTAAGGATATATATCAAACATTTCTTGGAAATCATTGAATTCAAATTCTATGCAGAACCACGCATTAACGATCGCGTTACATATCATCTCATGCAGCGTGAATCAGCCGTTATAAACGCAATTCCAAATAACTGCTAATGGAATCAACTGTTATTATGCAGCCATTGCCTTGCAATGCGAGCTAGGTTACTGGGAAAAGGGAAGATTATCACTTTCTATCAAGTATTGTGCATATGTTAGTCGATGAATAAGACAATATCACATTGTCATGCCACGTACGTAAAGATGCGTTGGTGATCATATAACATTGTTTCAAAACGTATGAGCTTCGCTTATAGAAATAATTGTAATCATGATTTCCTGTTACTGTTGATGTGCTTTGTGTTATTGTTTGATAATAAATGTCGCAGATTTACAGAAAGACCATTGTTTCGCACTAAGTGAGAGGTAGATCCCGCAAGTAGCTGGTTGGGCAACGGTTTCGCATGTGGTGCTTTCAAAGTATCACATCCATACTAATCTATCACCGTCACGTTGAAAGTCAATTTAATCCTACGAGCCACCAGGTGATGCCGTATTCCTTGATCAGCTACCAATACATTCAGATTAAGATATTGTACGACACGCTAATTCGAAGTACACTACCATAATCCTCAATACTCTGAGTATGGGACTGTTAATACCATGATCTACGCTTAAACATTGCACTCCGCTCTGTCTGTCTGTCTGTTTGTCTGTCTCTCCTCTCTCTCTCTCTCTCTCTCTCTCTCTCTCTCTCTCTCTCTCTCTCTCTCTCTCTCTCTCTCTCTCTCTCTCTCTCTCTCTCTCTCTCTCTCTCTTTCTCTCTCTCTTTCTCTCTCTCCCCCCTGTCACGAATAGGGCTGCATTTACGCACTCGCATGCAACGCGATTAGGCTATTCCGGAGTTCAATTAGCGGTCATGTAACTTGATGAAATATAATTTCCTCCATATGAATGATATTAAAACTAATTATTGCAGAGATATAAAGTAGAGACATGATATGATAGTTTGATAATCTTTCACGAGTCTTATATTGCCGCCTGCTCTTGTATAAGCAACCCTTCCCATCCCTAACATAATCCGAATAGCTCACATTTCATTATTTGGTTAACATAATGGGTCACATCGATAATAAACAGTTGACTGCCCTCATGCTGGCTTTGCGGTGTTAGGAAAATAACCAAATGTTTTGGCGATGCAGAATATGTTTAAAAGCTCATAAGCGGCTTAGATAAATCAAGAAATCGCATATACACCAATCGTTAATGGTGACTCACTGGGAACTGATTAGCCTTGGGTGAGAGATTTGGTGTCCGAGCTACACATTGTATCTGGTGTGGGAGGGGCATTTGCGTGTGTTGAAGGTGGGAGAAGGAGGGGGTGCTCTCAGTGTCATTTCATTTATTTGGTTCTTAGCATATTATACCTGATTCATGTATATTTTTAAGCACATTGCATTGACAAATTTGTATACAACTTAAATACAGTTGGAAAAGCTATACCATGCTTTAATTGATACATATTGACAGTATAATGCAAAACCAATGGTTTCAAAGATAAATTAATGCAAAAGCAAATGACCAGATCATAATCCATTATTGTAAACATCGATACACTCAAATTAGACGAATATATACATATATGTGCCTTCACCATTAAAGGTGACCACATCGTACCAAACAAATTGTCGTCGTTAAAGGAATAATGATTTGCAATAAGAAGACGTGAAATGAGTTAATGCCCAACATTTAGAGCTCATTCTTAATCTTTTCAGGCACCTCAAAATCACAATCCTACGACGCGGGTCTTGTGGAAACAATTGATTGCATGTCGATGAGGCTAATAGTGCTCCCTTGCATGTTAATGAGGCTAATGGTGCTCCCTTGTATGTCGATGATGCTTATGGTGCTCCTTTGCAAGTCGATGATGCTAATAGTGCTCCCTTGCATGTTGATGAGGCTAATGGTGCTCCCTTGTATGTCGATGATGCTTATGGTGCTCCTTTGCAAGTCGATGAGGCTAATAGTGCTCCCTTGCATGTTAATGAGGCTAATGGTGCTACCTTGTATGTCGATGATGCTTATGGTGCTCCTTTGCAAGTCGATGAGGCTAATAGTGCTCCCTTGCATGTTAATGAGGCTAATGGTGTTCCCTTGTATGTCGATGATGCTTATGGTGCTCCTTTGCAAGTCGATGATGCTAATAGTGCTCCCTTGCATGTTGATGAGGCTAATGGTGCTCCCTTGTATGTTGATAATGCTAATGGTGCCCCCTTGCATGTCGACGAGGCTAATAGTGCTCCCTTGTATGCTGCCTTGCATGTTGATGAGGCTAATGGTGCTCTCTTGCATGTTGATGGAGCTAATGGTACTCTCTTGCTTATCGATGAAGTTATTGGTGCCGCCTTGATTCGCAATAACACATAAATCTCACCATCTCAACGTATCAACATGTATTAAATGACCTTCACTATTATTGCTCACATGGAAATATAATGGCATTAGGCCAAATGCAACAGGCGACTTAATTTGAAATATACTGTTTCACACCGCATCATATCGAATCTTGTGTCAAGAGCCAATATCTGCAGAAATGACCACGACCGACCCCACGACCGACCCCGTTGTAAACTCGGCTTTATAACACATCAAACATTAACATAATTAGCCATGTTACTAATACAACTGGTTACATGGCTCCGTGAATGTGACGGAGCACTGTACAGTTATATCGAAAAATATATAACCACAAAGAAGTTGTTGTTTGTGTACATTGTGATAAATTCGCTTTTTAATGATATCTCGTTTGTTTGCAACTCAATATGTTATCTTTTTGTATTAATGAACAATATGCAGTTAATAATGACATCATCAATAATGCATCTCAAGCTAAGTAAAAATATAATTCACTTTTTATGGTTATATTTTTATTAAAGCCCCTACTATGCTCAATTTCAAAGTGCTTAATAGGCACATGAATTCAGCTTTGGGATTTGAATTGACTGAAATCATAGTAAATCAAACGAGCCGTAATTCTATTATATCTGGAACACTTCATTCAATTGTTTGACCCCTGATGCTCGTGATTGATACGATGCTGAAAGTTCACAAAGTGGCTATCATTCTTCACCATTGACTTAACTCTTAAACTTAACTCTCATGCTGAATGTCTCATTGCGCATGTTTGCAAGAGTGCATTAATCTAACCGACATAAATCCACACCAGATATGGTATATAATTCGACATTTGACACATTGTGTTTTCATTAAATGCACAATTATATGTCTCCAGGTTAAGTGTTATATGACGTACCTGTTTTGATATCCTAACAAGCACGAATGTTATTGGCATAGGGCTAATTGAAGTTCAACCAATTCCACAATTGTTCAGAGCACACCTTAGTTGCCTCATATCCCGAAGTCAAGTTTAACTCTCCCAGTCCAAGTAACTCCCATTGGAATGTAATAAATACCTCAGGCAATAGTAACAATGTCAAACATTGACCTATAATCCCCCTGAAAGCTGCTGACACTTTTGTCTGACCAAAAACGCTTGATCCGGTTCCTAGGCCATATCACTAGTGGCCCATTTAGGTGTACAAAGATGACAACGGACACAGAAATTACCACTTGTCCATTTTATAATAAAATATACTCATAATTATCTTGAATTACTCAGTATGTTAAACGATTTTTATTTCAATCAACTAATTATTGTTATACCGCATTTTGTGCTATAGCTGAATTTGTAGAGATACGTGGTGTCCGCGTATTTGATTTGCAGACCATCCCTGGTGTTAAATGACAGGTGACACGCAATAATGCGATTTATATATCAATTACGTGCAACGAAAATGTCAGCTTTGTGTGACTGTCGCTCATGGAGAAAACAGTGGCTATATACAGCAGCCCGTTGATGAGGAATCAACAGATGTCTTACAAATATGTGCTCTTCTACGAAAATAATTGATAATAATAGTGGATCAAAAGCTACAAAAGTTTAAAGTATGTAAGCTTTTGATTCGTTTCGTTTACGAAATGTGTTATATAAAAGACATGATGGCAAATGATATAGGTGGCTTTCAAGTGACATTAATTAATTGATGGGAGAAAAGTCCTTATAATTGTTAGCCAAACAAGAAGTAATAGAAAATAGATAAGTAGTGTATCTTTCACTAATTTTGATGGACAGGATCTTTAACTTTCAAATCAATATTATGTAAGCAAAGTGTTCCGTCGTAAAATGATCGTCTGTTTCTTCCTGTTGACCTTTGTAAGATTCTGTTCATTGCTTTCCTTTCTACGTACAAAGACGTGGGTTAGAAGCTACTCCTTTTCACAAATGAGCTATACTATTTTTATGAGTTTGCTTCGCTGACTACACTCAATGTTTGACCTGAGAGGCTAAGTTTACACTAGGGCTTTGTTGGTAGGCCATGTGTATCGCAGATGTATATGCTATAATCCTACCCACATATTTAGACGAAGGAGTATGAGTATGTCTTCCCTAGTTCGCTTTGTCAATTAATTAAGCTGTGAGTTTCTCGTAGCATTTTATGTTTGAAATGTGGTGGCTCATTCCTGGTTGTTATTGTCAAGGACCAGGTCACAGGGGTTGACTTGTTGTCCAGTGCGGTCATATCTATGGATGTTTTGTTGATCACTTGTAACTTCAGCGAAGTTCGTACAGCTGTATGGGACACGTTGTTGGAATTGATAGTCGTAAATCGAAATTAATTGTCCTTTACAACTCTGTGGCGATCTGGACTTGACAGAACAATGGGCGAGGAGTCACAATATTGTTGGAGACGACGTTTGTACTGCCCTCTTTAAGAGGTCTGACAGGACGAGAGCGGCCCCTGGGTGATGGAACCAAATGAATCACTTAGCTCCTTGTCTAGTTGCAAAGTGGAAAAGCACGGGCTAATTCCTCGGCCTGGCACCTAGCTTGATTATTACATGGAGACTGTGTTCTGATATCTGTAACACTTTATGAAATGAGCAGTGTCGAATGCATAATCATCGACCAAGGTAGGGGTAGCTAGAGTGTCAAAACCCGAAAACACTTAACGGCTTCAGCTAGTGTCGGAGGCCGACAGACCGGGATCGGATACTTCCCTCCTTGTATGTCATCTGTCATGTCACAGATATTGGCTGGCATGGTTTGCAAATTAAGCACAACGACGCCATGGATCTCTAATGCATGCATCAGAGGCTAGAAATTTGCAATGAACGGAGCACGAATTAGAGAAACATTTGACTAGGTGTGGGTGCGGTAATTCCTGGATCCGGTGCCGTTTAGGTATACTTCAATGGACAACGTGTGACCCAACCCAGGAACCGGAGGAAACATTTCTATCAGTGAAAGCTGTCAACAGCTTTGGGGTCAATGTTCGACAATGGTATAATAGTGTGACGCATATGGTACTTCGTGGATGGCAGTGAAACCATTACTTAGTCGTGGACAATTAAGCCTAACCTCGGGATGTGACTTGCATTATGAGGCAAGAAGGTGTGCTCTGATGGATTGCGGGGGTGGAAGCCCGCACCCTATGACGTTATGCGATGTGAATGCGTCATGGTCTACGTAGTTCCTGTGATACATTTGGTCCGGCGACAATAAACTTGTCCTTTGTGCTACATTAGATATCAAAACAGACACCTGATGTCTTTTGGGTGGATCTAATAAGTAATCAGTTATTATGTTATCAAGTTATTGTGCTTCTAAGTAGGCAATGTAATATTACAAATGACCTGGAGATATAATTCTGTACACTTAATGACAACACATTGTATCAAAGTGTTATTTCAGTATGCGGAATAAAGGGTAGATCTGGTAGATATTACGAAACTACAAACAACTCAGAAGTTTTCTGCCTGGAGCGGACAAATAACAGGAAAAACTAATTATGAAGATTCGATATTCCTTTATACCACATTTGTGTTTGAAAGCCTGTTAAGTATGATTCGTGATAACTGTTTCCACCTTAACACAGTTTTAACAGAAACAACACCTTATCCTTAGGGGCGTGTATTATAAGATGGTAGTGTATAACGGTATATGCGCTCATTGCGGCATACAAGATACAAATCATTGCTTTCACCGAGAGCCATCAAATTCTGATGTTTATTTTGACTATTTGTAGCCCTTATGGAAAAGCCAACAAAATGCGTTCATGGTACTGGCCCAGTATGTAGTTTCCAAGGAATTTGAAAATTTGTACAAGTCAAAACAGTGTCAATCTACGCATACCAAGCATAGCTTTACTTTCATATATGCCATATCTGTTACAACTTTGCACGAGGTATGAAAATATTCTACAGGTTAAAATTACATTTTTGTACATCAGTTACATAAATCCTTGCAAATGCAAGATGCTAAAAATATAACATACGTGAAAGTGTGAGAAAATAAATGATCGAGTGACCAACAAGACATTTCATCCATCAAATTCCTTGATACTTAGAAATAAGGAAATATGTTTAGCGCCAAATTAATGTAATGCCAGTTACAGCTTGTGTACTTGATTATAACAGCTCCTGTTTGAACACTGCGTTATCAACTCTACACTAATCGTTGTGAGTTGGTGAGTAGAATAATATCTCAATCGACATGCATGGGCAGCTGATCGAAGGAATGAACGGGATTGTAAAAATATCGTTCAAATTGAGTTGAACTTTAGTTCAAATTTAGTTTAAACTTCAATTCTATCAAGACGCACATAAAACATCGACCACATTTAGGGATATCTCTGACAAATCACTCACCATGACTATAACTTTACTTTAGCCAAGTTTTGTGACAGCGCCAAACTACCTGCATATTAGACTTACAGTGTTCTTTGGGGTAGAATGAAAGTCAGAAAACCTATACAATGATTACTTGATGCATATTCATAATTGACAAGGTAGGTCTCATGTGAAATAATAAATTTTGATCCAAAATTAATTGAATGTCGCTAACTGTCACTGACGAGACAGGACCTGTTTCCTGTCAACGTTTTCATCGGTCTTGTCTCTTTCACTGAGAAAACCAGACTGCTTTCCTTCTTTTGGCGACCTGAAGATCCTAATTCGATGCTTCAAAATGTTTATTTTTGTGGTACCATCCGAAAGCAATACAGAGAAATCAGTGAAACTTCGACGACAAATTCTTTCGCTCGCAGCAAGCGCGGTGCAAAAAAACAAATAATCTGGAGCTAGGCTTGAACCTCTGACGTCGCCAAAATGTGCGCACAAACATGGCCGCGACCGATGAATAGAACTCATGCTTTTCTCATATTTCATTGATCAATTATGGCTTAATTAATTACATAAATCGGGCTAATTTCACCTAAACCGACGAATCTTCGATATGTTCATAGTATGGTACAAAACCTTTAATGACTGGAGTATCACTTTTTAAATCAATGCGTTCAACCTATTAACAAATTTAACTGCGGGTTCCGCGAGCCATATGGCCGCACATCCGCCGGAGCCCTGAATTTATATTTGTTATACAGCTTAACTGGCACAGCGCTTCATTTACAATTATGTTCATTGTCGAGGAATGTAACGTATTAATAGGCAATACACAATAGGATGTGACGTGTATCAGCATGATTGCTGTTGCTTAGAAGAAATAATCAATTTCCATTCCATTTCGATAGCTCAAAGGCATATATTGCCAGTAAATATGACAGATGAAATGGATTGCTTGGACTGTTTCATACTATTGTAAAAGGAGCGTGTCGATTCTAAATTACGGGTGTGTTTCTATAACTGCTGTATTGCGTTCATAACGTGAAACAGATAAGAATTTTTCCAGAAAAGCATTATCAAATACCACAAATACTAAACGTAATGTTATGCCGTGATGTCATGCCGTTGATATCATATTAATAACCACCGATTTTAAATAGCAATAAGACCACCAATCGATTGGACGTCAATTTACTTGCCACTGTTTGCAACTATAAGGTTTCCTATCTACTCAGCAATTTCGGGGGTAAGTTAAAATGATCAAACTGAATAACAATTAAAGGTCAACTGGTGAATTGTTTGGGGTCACTTGGCGGCTTAATTACACAGATAAATTATAAAATATTAGGCAAATACAACGGTAAGATATGAAATCAAAATGGTAATATGCTGATAGGAAAACAAGTCGCGTGATGCATATTATACCATTCAATAATAAGGGCGATTGAACGGGTAGTGAATAATATTGATTAATCATCCGTGCCACGAACGCTCAAGGGTTCCATAATGCATGTAAATAGCTCCTAAGTAAATTTGATTAAATAAAGCAATGGTTAAATACTACAAAGATGCCACACTGTTTTGCAATTCGACAAATGGTCGATTGTAATTATCGAACAAAGAGAAGTTAGAAAATTTTCGAGTAACGTGAACAAACGTGCATCTTTAGTAACAGTTAGCAATAGTTGATATTGTCATAACCTGATAATTGGTGGCTATTAGAATTCGACGGTATTCAAAGCAAAGGCTGTAGTGTGAAGCGATTATATGTCTTTCCCAGTGAACACATGCAAACCTAATTTCAAAACGCAAGAGTTCTTCATGGATGTTCAATGTTATAACCATAGCAATGCGTATGCAATTTAGTTACATCCTTTTAGCTAAAATGGAAGATTTGTTAATATATTTCAATTCTACGGTTTTAGACGTCAAACTAATATGTATACACGATCTGTGCCAGTTGTATCGGCTGAATTATCTACTTAACAAATATAACTTTCAACTGTAATTGGTACAAGCTGCATTCACGTGCATTATCGTTGTAGCAACCAAGCTTGTCAGAACCAGGAACTCACCAATCCCCCCAACTGGCACACGGATCAGCCATCTAATCTGTTCTGGTAGGACCAACAGGGACTTACAAACACATCCAAGTAAGTCGAACTCTCCAAAGATAAATAACCTACAATATTCACATAAGAAAAATATGACAGATTCAACCAAATGTTTTCGTATCATAACGAGTGCTTTTTACTGTTTGACCTTTAGTAAAGCAGTTCTGAAAATACAGTTGAGTTGTGGAATCGCATGCATGTTCGATTCACGCAAGCGTATTGCAATAGCATGCATTAGTTGCAGTAAATATAACGCTTCTTGCTTCTGCGAACATGTGCTGTAGTAATAACACAAAAGAACGAAAATGAAGCACCGTTGTAAAAGACGCATGGTGGACTTCTGCAATCACACACAAGTCAATCGTCAACATTTGTGACCCTTAAGCTGACAATTGTTTGACCATGCAACCATCAAGTGTACTTACAGTCAGACACACAAACACTGGGGAGCGAGAAGTAAATTACTTGGGAGTTTCGAGAAGGTATAAATATTTCTCAACGTCATTCGAATAGTCTCCTATCTATTCTGTCTGGAAATATTATCTTGTTTTTAATTACCAAGTGGTTTCTCAGTGTTGAAGTGTAATAATGTATAATATGCTAACAATTACTCGCTTGTGAACGTATTCAACGTCATGGGCAATCAATGGTAATGGCAGAAGGCAAAAGCACCAGAGGACGATGAGTATGTAGCTGTCTGGAAAACTGACACTTCTTCATTTGTTTATAATTCTGAGTGTCACTGCAAACTGGTTCCAACCTATTCATAGACATCATCAACGCTCATCAAACCTTTTGTAACATGAAACGCGGTTCTTCCTCTCTTTCCGATTCAAAATACAAATTACCAGGCAATTTTTTCTATCTCCTCATTTCCATGAATCCCTTCGCCATGACCGTCGTGTTAGGCAATTCTTTCGTCTCTCTGGTTTGGCTCAACATCTAGATACGAATTGCAAACAATCCATCGATCTGTCGGAGTTTTCACGCATACATTTCATCGTACTCATAACAATTATATACTGCCTTGCCACAAACCTAACTTAATAAAACCTGATGTTATTGTTTTTGATTACGGATCCAACGAGCTTGCAAATAGACAACCATCGCATGAGTTAGCGCCAGCCATTATTGATTGAGCTTACCAACTCGTTATGGAGTATGGTGTCAAGCACATCGCAGTTTGTTCCATTCTACGAGGTGTGGTCATAAGCCTAACTCCTGAGGATTTAACACAAACTGTCGTTCAATGCAATTACTACCTAAAACCATTTACTGATACCGATTCCTTTGTCTTTTCTTGGATGTTGACATTATATTGTGGAGTAGAGATCTTATTGTCTGGCAGAAATAAATACATTACTATACCAACACCAAGTTTGTTTCATTTCAATAGCTTAGCCATACACAGGTCCGTTGCGCACACATCATAAGCAAATCCGTTGCTCACAAACCACAAAAAACTTATCACACAGCTCTGAGCAACGTTTCATGTGCCTCTTTGTGTGAACCTTGATGTGTATTAACAAATCACAAGCAAGTTGTCACACGCCTCTTAGGGTGAACCCTAAGGCATTGCTGACACATCACAACCAATTCGTCCGATACCTTATTGTGTGGGCCAGGAAAAAACATTCTTGCCAAAACTCATCTCCGGCTCTTCAACTCCCTCATGCGGTAATTGAAACATTTTCATAGGAAATTGGTTTTCGAAGTATTGCAGGACAATTCTACACTCCCAAATAACACTTCAGGAAAAAAGGAAAGGGCAAATTCGACAGCTTCTTGGAATTGAACCCAGGTTCCATGGAAATTAAACTTCCTGCAGAATAATTACATAGGTACCAACATAAGGAAAAAATAACATTGAGAGAACTCCATCCTCGGCATGCTCCAATTCTCCACTTCAGTTATCACATGTGGCCGGGCTCTTTTACGGCTACATAATCTCATAACAGATTAACTAAAACAATTTGATTATGACCTTCATACCTTCTTTAAGCGCTCACACCTCTCATCATTCGCAGATATCTCTCTGCAACATAATTTATCCGCAGACTTAAGTGGCTGCCCGGGCAACAATACCACATCTCTTTTGATCACAAAGACTTTACAAGGCATAGTCAACACCAAAAAAGTGACCGTTTCTTTTACTCATCACCAAGCAAAGCCTCGACGTTGGCATTCTTGTTGCGTTTCTCTCAAACAATGGCGAAGTGCAATGTTTACCTTCTCACAAGCTTTCCCGTACTCGCGGACTACCGTGAGGTGGTTCAGTACCTTGTACTAAAGATTATGTCAAAACCACCAGTGGCCAAATAGGAGCAAG
>CM067345.1:44144157-44216657 GCA_034190875.2 Urechis unicinctus
TGCCTATAGCTCCATTTGGAGAGACGCGCATACTAATGAATAAGCAGAGGGTGAGTATCTGCGGTACTATAATAAAAAGAAACCAGAGATTGTCATTCATTCGATTAGTCAACGTGCGTTATAATTCAAGTGGCCCAAGCACCCGGTCACTGGGGTTGACATGCAGTCCGAGGCCAACCCTATATCCCGCAATAGTTAAATTAATGAGATTTTGACCCACACGCAACTTTCACTGTTCCATTAGATACCCCAGACCAATATTTGTTTAAATGTCGACGACGACTGTTAGCGCACTTTTATTTGTGGATATATCCCACTTTCCATCACAGAGTCGATGTTTACAATGACATGGCGGAAGTGGACAAGCTATTGTGCAACGTTATGATTCATATGTGATTTATGCTTTGCGATCTTGGGACAGCAACTGAAATAATGAACGAGCCAAGGTCACAGGTCGGTCACTCAACGAATAATGATCCAAATGATGTGAGGTTTTAAACGAGAATTGGCGACATAAAATATTAATCTGTTTATGTTTAATTAGTCAGAAAATACTGTATTCTCGTTCGCCACCTCCATTGAGAATCGTTGTTTAAGATGCAGTTAAACGACATTGCTTTGCCCTCCATAAAATGAAGGTAGTCTGCAATTATAACTTGGTATCTATTTTCGCCACTGGGGCTTATGGACTGGAGTGAAACGGTATCGAAGACAACAGGCGAACCCGGTGGGACTATAATTCATGATAAACAACATAGTTTTAGGTTTCGTACCGGCGAGCACAATCATAGCATCTAAAGCAAGTTCTGTCCGTCGCATCTTCCTGCCATACAGCTATTATGTCATACTGTTTGTAATGTAACAGTTACACCAATCACATGAAGTAATGAGGTCTGCGTTCTTAAATCTAATGATAGCATATCATATACCAATATCATCAGCAACTCATCGGAAACCCACATTATTTATGCATTTATGAGTAATAGATTCACTCTGAAATGCTTGTATCCATTTATGTGACATTGGTTGACTTTTCAGAAGGTATGAAGGTTTTCTGTGTACAATACTGTCAGATAATGTAGTGAAGCAACTCTTCTGTTAATTGCTCCTTGTATCACAACTTATTAATCGATTGAGTGTGACACGATTTGTTGGTCAATGTTTGTCGAGTCCGCCTCACAATTAACAATGGTGCCTGTTGATCGTACAATGCTTTTAACCATAGCAACAAAATCACGTATCATAAAAATGGCCATGCGACAAGAATAACCAAATCGTAAGTATATCAAGATATACATTTACAACATAAATATTGAGTATCAAGATACGGTAGTTCATCTTGCGTTTGGGTGGTAGTTCATTGTTGTTCACCCAAACACTAGTTAGGGTAGAATATCTTCAGCACAAAATGATATTTTGAAATTCGACATCGTTTAATAATATAACCCGGTATACTTCGTTATCAAGTCGATACAAAAAGAAATCTATTGAACTTAAATGCATGTCTCTTAGGCGTCATTAAAAAAGCGACAAGAACCAAGGTCCATTACATCCATGATGCATATGCCACTGTGGGTTGTTCTAATTACCTGGTATTTGTTCCGTGTGAGCACAGCGCGGCGCCGGTGACCCTATGTGAAAAAGGACTGTTAAGCTCATTACCACAGCAGCATCAATACTTATTTTGGAGGTACCAACAAGTGTATTTCACTTAAATCCACTAAATTATCTAAAAAAATACCGAGTTTAATTCAGTTTATATTTCACTCCTTCATAACTTGTTGTCGATTCGTAGTTCCCCATATCTTTGCAGGCACGATGTAAAGCCAATTTAAGAAATATAGCTAGAGAATGCAGGAGTAAAGAAACGAAACTCCAATTTATTGATGTATCTGGTGAAGCTTTTGGCAGTTTATATTCGAATTGGCATCCAGTCGACATCCTGTCAACATAAAGACTCACCAGCAATTGCTATTCAATATGAATTACGTTTTGAAACTTCACACAACTTGTACGATCAGAACTAACCTATATGGACTACACGATACCTTCCGATATGATCAAAGTTGATGGTATGCTGCCACAATTAATGAACTAAATCACTAATAAAACCTGATGGATTCAGATCTTAGAAACACCAACATTCTGAACTTTCTGTGTGCACTCGAACCTTCAAAGAAACCCTGTCGTGCGTACTTGTAGCCTGATGGGTAGCTGTCTAGATGCACACTCTGTACTAGATCGCCCGCGGTTACAACTCGTTAACATATATCTTCTTAAGGTGGCCAATCCCCGTCAACACGATCGCCCCATTAGCCGGAATCTGTTTAGTTCATAGAAACCACCATTACAAACGATTTAACAGCTGATATAGTTCCAAGAATCGGTCGCTGTATATTGTTCATTCTTGTTCAAGTTTATGAAACTGTTCACCTTTACGGTAAGATACACTCCTTACCTTATCTTGATATTTGACATTGTTTGCATTGCAGTCTACTTGATAAGTTGATACCAATTGAAACTGAATATATTGACTTGCTATTTATTTCATACCAGTATGTGTAACTAGGTGTCTTTCAAGAAAGGGTAAGAGCCATGATGCGGATATTACTATGGGTTGTCCTTGTTAGCTGGTACTTGCTTGGGCAGAGCATAGCACGGCGCCGCTGGCCGCTGGGCCACACGGGAATGTCATTCTCATTGTCACAACGACATCACAACTTGTTAGGAAGGTACACCAAGACCTCAATGTGCAGCGGACTAAACTTGACACAAATCCTTACTCATCTTCCACCTGATGTGGAATATATTGACGTGAGTTATAATGCCATTTTTTCACAGGATACCGACATTTGAAGGGAATTAACCTTAAAGATGCTGGACTTGCTCATCAACCAAGTCAATGGTTCGGGCATCAAACAAAACTCCAGTTCATTGATTTCACGGATAACGCATTTGATAGTTTGCCTTACAATTGGCTTCCAGGCAACAAACTGTCAACAATCAGAGGCCTTCAAACCAATCGCATTCAAAACGATTTTTTTGAAAACTTCACACAACTTGTACGATTAGAACTCATCTATATGGATAACACAATATCCCCCAATATGTTTCAAGTACCACATCTCCGTGAGTTACATTTAAGGATTCCGAATATCAGACACTTACCTGTAGCTCTTTTGAGCGGGATGGAGGAAACACTACGAAAACTCATCATTGATGGACCCAATCTGGAATCCATTCATGCAGTCATGATTAGTAGTCTAAATATGTTGCAGAAGTTTGCCTTGCGAACATCTAAAATGTCTACCTTGTCTGAAACTACTCTAAACAATGGTACAGTATTTGACTCAAACCAAATATCTAGCAAGTTGACGCAAGTCAACATTAGCGGCGTAAATGTGCTCCCTCCCAGCTAATTCCTCAACTTGCCATATCTGGAATACCTCGCTATCAATCAACTTTGGCAGCCTCTGGCATCCGAAAGTCTACATCAACTTATGTCACTCAACTCTTTGGACCTATCTCATAACCGCATTTCTAACATTGACCTTGGTTGGTTTAAAGAAGCATATGGACTGAAGTATCTCAACATCTCTCATAATGAGTTAACCAGGCTAGACAATGAATTATCCGTTTTGAACGGTGTTATATCACTAGATCTGTCCCACAATTCCTTGATGGTTATTTCCGAACAATCGTTTCATGGAGTCAATCAAGCTCTGGAATATCTAGATCTAAGTTATAACAATCTCCAGCTCTTGCCACAAGAGTTATTTAGGGATATGATAACTCTTCGTTCTCTGAAACTTAACAATAATCACTTGAAGAAGATTTCCCCAGGACTTTTCACATACTTTTGGAATCACTAAAAGTTCTGCATTTGCAGAACAATTGCATCATTAGATTACCGGTGGATGGTTTTGGATATTTGTACAACTTGATGAATTTAAACCTTAGCCACAACAACGTTGTGCAAGTTGAAAATAACACGTGCATTGACCTGGAGGGAATGAAGTCACTGGATTTGTCCCATAACAAAATACAAACGATTGCAGTTGAGGAACTTCCTGAGTGTACGTCATTGGAACAAGTACGCCTCCAACAAAACCCGATCGTGTGTCCGTGCAGCTCATTGGCCGACCTCTAACAGAGCTAAACCAATCAAATATCTGCTTGACTGGGCCATTCTCCAACAACATGGTCGTTGGCAATGAAGAGACATCGCCCCATAGTAGTGACGTGTACAGTACAATTGACACTGGCGTTCGAACGATCAGTACGGTCAATTCAAAGCCAGCAACAGCACCACTAAACAAGACTGAACGGGAAGACAAGACGTTTACGAACGATTTAACCACTGAAAGGCATGCCGAAGATTTAACGGAAACAACAGCAACACTGAACAAGACTGAACGGGAAGCCAAGATGTTAACGAATGATTTAACCACTGAACGAGCCTTAGAAGCACAAACAACATCCCCAGTCAAGATTGTGCAGGAAGACGGGAAGTTCATGCATGATTTAACGACAGCTCACAATGGTGATATTTCAAGTCATGCGACCACGATAGATGGAGGTAGGATGATAACATATATATCAGTGACACCCCAAACTACACAACAAAGCCTTGGCGAAGAAACGACCCAACTATTGTCAACAAAACACCCACCAGTGACAACAAGCAACAAGGAAATCACATCCTCGAGGCAATATGAGACGATGTCCAGCAAATCAATGGGAAGTGAATCAAAAGGGTCATTCAAGAGTCAATCAGAAGATAAAGATGATAATCTTACGATAGGGCCCTGGGTGAAGGTCACAGCAGTGGCGGGCGCAGGTGCACTCCTGCTCGGCGTGGGTATATTTATTAAGAAGACGAACTTATTTCACACCAGTCGGAGAAGTTATAGAGTCAGCGATAGCCCAGGCACTGACATCGTTATTCATCGATAATTTTTAATGTGTGAATGTTTGCTTATAGAAAATTGCTGTCAAATATAAAAAAAATTCACGTAAAATCCAGAGGGCATGCCATTTCTTATTATTGTTTGTGGCAGTGTTTCTTATTAACGATGATGAAAAGATACATGAACTCAGGTACCGCCTATTGATAATAAACCGGCACCGTAGGAGGAAGGTGTGGGTGTCATTCCATTGAGTAATCAATCATATTGTGTTCGCGCTTAAATATTCCTGTGTATTGAGGACTCGCCAAAGTAACCCTCTTGTACTGTCGACTCGCTCAAGCGATCTTCGCGTATTACGGACTAGTGATCTGTGGGTATTGCAGACGTTAAGAATTCTTACACAGGGAGAAACACTAACTCTGAAAAATACTTGTCCAGTCGGGCAAGTCCTGCTAATTTTTACTTGTCCGATTGAAAAACCTACTTGCCCGGTCATAGTATGAAAATATGACTAACGCGGAATTTACCGGAATCGCTTATCACGCGCCGAGTTGATGAGTCTCGCAACGCAGTTAGTTGAGCTCGCATACAGACGATTGGGGCTTTCTTTCTCGGTAAACTGAGCGCACGTTCCCAGGAATCGCCGATCGATCTTCATATGCTTTGTTCAAAAAATATGGAATATAAAAAAACGACTTGTCCCGTCGGGCAAGTTAGATGGCAGCTTCACTTGTCCGACGGCTTCACCTAATCGGGCGATGGTTAATGTTTTTCCCTGATTACATGTCAAAAACAACTTAAATGTCTTGTATAACATCAGCATATAGATCAATAAACACGATGCATTTCTGAACGACAACAACAATATAAACACATATTGCTACAGCTGCCGTCAAATATCAATGACTAATGTCATCGAGCCCAACACCGCACACAACTTGGAGAGCGGCAACCTAGTGATGCAACCAAATGAACCGCCCCACCGGAGTCCGTCTGAATTATTTGCCGCGTTACTTAGTCGCATGGAGAAGGACAGTTTGACCAAGGGTCAACGTAGTTAAGTCGGGGATGGTGATGAGAGACGAGAGACAATCATTCTTAGGACGCCGACGTTATTGTAAGTATCTAAGGGTACGCAAGGAGTTATAACCAATAGCAGGAGTAGACACGACGCCGAGATCAAAGAGATCTCGCGCGCAAGTGTTTATTCCGCATCGAGACGCCATATTTTCGGCTTGGAACTTCGAGATATATTTCTCTTGATATTTGTGAAATATTCCCGTATAAATATTCTTGGTATTCGTCGACTGAACAAAGACAAATCGAATGGTCACGATTATTAAGCTGTTAAATGTGTACTTTTTATTTTATTGAGCTGAATACGTGAGCGATAATACCTTGAACTCGAACAATTCGTCGAATCTCAAGCTTCCAGAATTTTTAAAATTAATCAAACACTATGTTGTATTGTTTGACAAGATAGCGGCACAATTGCCTTAACCAATAACCAAACAGAATCCATTATCAATAATTGTAAATATCCTTATAGTTTACCTCCAAATTGCATCCAAATGCGACGTATATTTGACAGTCCAATATGGCTGACAGTGGGCGATAATTTGGTGTTATTACTTACCGGTGGCATACTAATGTCAGAATACTTATATATAACTAACTATAACTTGGAATATGAGTTTTGTCCCAGCAAATTTGTACTTTGTGTCTAGTGCTCTTGTAGACTCATATGTATCATGAATTTTATTTGGTTGAATGATTAATGGATAAATATTATGTGTTGGTAACTGTGTATTGAGAACATATTTTTAATCTTTACATATCCAGTTCAATTATGTTTTGCAGGCAAAAACCTTTCCAGTTGGCAGGAAAAGGAAAAGGTCCAGGAAGGTTTTTAAATCTGTGAAGTAAATATCAGTGTTGACAATACGCCACTGCAAAGGAGAAATTGTCGTAGATAGTTTAATGTGCTGTTTGGTGTAGGCTTGTGTATTTTATTTATGTTATTCTGTTCATATGTTTGTCATATTAAAGTGCAAATAAATAGTTCTCATTTTATCTAATTGTTTACATAAACGCACATCTGTTTTATCAGGAAGAAATATGATATCAGTATGTGGTTGTGGTTTGAATATGGAATTTATTATACAACATTAAGTTAAAAGCTAGAAAACAATGCACAATCACTCAATACATTACTAAAGGTGGTACAATCATTCAAACTCTGCACACAAATCACAGTTAATAAGGATTGAGATCTTTAAGTGTTTTTCTTAAACCCTTTGAACATTTCACGGACACTTTCTCAAGCCTTTCATGGCGTCTTTTCAACCATGGCATGTCTTGCCATGGCATGTCCCCTCACTGTAATAAATAATCTGACAACACTTTCTAACAACAAATATGAACTTGCAAATCAAAATGAACTGAAGTCGCGCGTCAGATTTGCGTCGCGCGTCACCGAAACTCCTGGCATGGCAACGCGTTTCGTGGTGCCGCGTCTTTGGAAGTTGTGTCAGCCAATTCTCGCGCACGTACTGATATTTTACCTCAGACTCGGACAATGTGATGGCAAGGCACGTACAGGACATAGTTAATGACATTGTGTAATCGAGTACACCGCCTGCTGTTGTTAACTTGTCTATTGACACTTGCAAATGCATCCATGCCATTTCGCCTATGTCCCCGCGAACTTGACTTCGGGTCAAGGCCTCCGGTTTCCTCGCTGGCTCGCTTGATGTCGCAATACCAAGCACACCTAGCGCCGCCAAGCGCGAGCTTGTGAAAACACTCGCTGCCGAGGCACGCACGCGGGCGCCTCGGCGGCGACTTCAAAGGGCGTTGCGACTCCTTCTTAGGTTATATAACTCCTTGGGGTACGCGAGTCTTAATTAGAAGTTCTATTGCGCTTTATTTGTCTCAGCTGACTGGCACGCTCTTTCTTGGTGTTCTCTGACTTGATCGTGTTGTCTCGTGTATTTTCTGTTTCTCTCTCTGTACTAATCTTCTGTATGTGATGTGTGTCTGATGTAGCAATATTTATAGTAAAAAATGGGGGTGGCTTTATTTGGTGAGTTGTGATTGGCTAATCGGGTGCTTGGGGTCATTGGGACTGACTTATAATTACCAAGAGAATTAACGGATTTTGAATGTTTACCTCAATGGGCTGTACTTGCTACATCGGGACTATTTAATTTTGAAACTGACCTGTTCGGAACATCTACTTAAAAGAATTCTAAAGGGTTATGTAAATTTTGCAGCAATTAATCGGGTGCGAGTGAAAAGGGGGGAATTTCATTTGCCTAAATTGGTGTAGTTTTCATGTCCCGATTTAAACTATGATACAGTCACGAAATTCGGAATTTTCGGTCAAACAACTTATTATGGACGTTAAATTTAAATCGGCTTTGAAAGTTCCGGAGTTAGCGCTAGTAGTATATGTATATACCCGTAACTACATCGTTTTTGAATGGGGATGACATGGAGATCCTTTGGGGCCCTCAATGCGGAGGCGTTGATTTTGCTGAGGATTGCGCAATATATTTTTCAATGACGGGTCGCTTTCGGATTCGGTGTGCGATATTTTGGTGAGGTCATTTTTGACGGGTCTATTTTCGGTCGGGGTTGTGTGCTATTTTTGCCTGGTGTCGTGAGTTGTTTATTGAAAAGGTTTACAAAGTGTTGAAGATATGATAATGATGACTTAATAAGGAGTTTGTTAATGGCTATTAAAAGTTAATAAGCGGTGGTGTTGTTGATAGATTGGAGTTTTCAGGTGAGTGATAGGGGTATTCAATTAGATATGAGTGAAAATGACCTGGGTTTGTAAGTGGCTATTAACTTCCTCTATCCCAGGTAATGAGGTGATATATTGAATCGTATATCAGCTCTGGGTGATTTCACAATCTCCTCAGATATTTCACCATCATTTGCTGACCTTTGCTAAGTTAAGTAATACCTCATGTCAACACATTGGGGGTGTTTATAAACTCGAGCGAGTGGTCTTAGTTAATCATTTACCATGGCTGGCAAACAAGTGTGGAGGCAGTGACAAATTTGACCGTCTTTGTGAACCCAATCGAAGATCACGTGATCGGCTACCCACTACCTGTTATACTGAAACACCTGAAAACAAACAGAGCCCTCAACTTGTTAGAACCACCAGTAAACCGTATCAAGACCGATTGTGCTTTTTCAGGGCCCTGGCCTTGCACAGAGGAGAGAAGATCACGGGTCTAGAGAAAGCAGCAAAAACATTGTTTAAGACTGCTTACCCAAAAGAAAAGAAAAACACATTCGCAGGTGTACCTCTTGAAGACTAGCAAAGCAATTCAAAGTGAACGTCACAGTGTACACGGTAGACGAGATTAAACAGAAGTAACACAAGAAACGATGTAATCATTTGATATCTAAATGGGTGTTTTACCATTTATATGAGAAACGAATATGATCGTTTTGTTATATGTGTTTCAGGTAGTTACTTTTGTCAAGCGAACTAGCACAAAATTCACCACGACCTTGAAATTGAAATTGCATTGTGGAAAAGTGAGAAAAAACTACATCGCCACGAAAACAAATGTACTGTGGAAATGAAATACAAGTACCCAGGCGTGTTTTTCGTTTACCGCCCACTATCTTTGAAGCGTTACGGAACAAAGGAATAGAAATAGAAGACGTATTTACTGAGCCACATATGATTTTGAAAGTTATTTTGGAGAAGACAACCTACCCGTCAATTCACCCAAAGTCACCTGGGACCAAAAACACGTGCCGTTATCAGTGAGTGTATGCAGCAATGAACCTGATTATACAAAACCAAAATGCTTTGTAACGGAAGGAAACGCGCAAACATTGATTGACAGGATGAGGATGTACATAGATGAGATATCAAACGCTGCCTATCTACTGATGCTTGCTCAATACGAAGCTACCCTAACCCAGTTACAAGAGAAAATCAATGAAGCCCATCAACAGGACCCGGTTGCCAAGGGAGAACACCCATTGCATAAATGACAGAGCAAATTTGACAACTATTTACACGTATTACCGTTAGTCGGATTCAACTCATCAAATTATGACCTCAACGTTGTGAAAATACCTGACAACTTACCTGCAAGAACACTCATCACTCAAGTATACCATCAAACGAAATAACTCATTCATGTGCATTGAAAAGGACCATGTACGGTTTTTGGATATCACTTTATTGCACCTGGATATACATATCACAAATACCTATGAGCGTTTCAATGTGAACAGAAAAAGGGATATTTCTCGTATAATTGGGTGACACTCGATCGTTTGAACAATACAGAATTACCACCCCATGCAGCTTTTTACAGTGCTTTAAAAGAAGAAAACATTACAGCTGACCAATATGCTGAATGTCAAGAAGCGTGGGAAGAAGGTCATATGCAGACTTTTAAAGACTTTTTAATATATTTCAACAATTAAGATGTCAAACCTTTTCTGGAAGTCATAGAGAAACAAAGTCGTTTTTACAGTGAGGGGGTATAGATATGTTGAAGGATAGAATATCAGTACCTGGATTAACCATGCGATATTTGTTTCAAGACTTGGAAGAATATTTTACCTTACAAGACGAACAAAACAACGACATCTATTGGTTGATAAAAAATGGAATAGTGGGCGGACCCTCAATCATCTTTCATCATTACCACGGAAAGGGAAAAACTTACATCAGGTGAGAACAGAACGGAAATGAAGCGAAGTTGTGTGACGGAATAGTGGGTTAGGTGCAAACGCATTGTGTCTGTGGGCGTTGTCTCAACCCATGCCAGCCAACTTTCCTACCCGACGACAATTTTACCGAGATTACCCTCAGTGGTTGCCAGCTGTAGCGTGTGATGATCACACCAAAAACATTATGCAGTGTAAAACGAATGGAACACCGTGGGTACCTCAACCGTGCTGTGTGACCCGCCAAAAATATGATTAAGTACCCCAGGGTTATTTAAAGAGGAGCGGAGTGGAGATGGTTTTATTGGACTGTGCAGTAAAACTTATTACTGTTATGGAATTACGGATAAAGCCTCGTGTAAAGGACTCAATAATGTCAAAATGAACTGAACAAGGAGAAATATATGAATGTGCTGAGAGAACAAAAATCGGGTCGCGGTGTGAACCGTGGCTTTCGCGTTAACAACAACACAATGTATTCGTATACGCAAATTAGAGATGGATTAATTTATTTTTACCCCAAGAGAATTGTAGTGCAGATGGTGTAAGCACTAAACCATTAGATGTGATACGTTAATATGCTATTTAAGAAATTGATATGTGTTATTATATAATTAATTGAAGCTAAGGTATTATGTAATACAAGGGATGTGCGCTCTGTAAGAAATTAATGTTTAATTGATGTGTAAGAAACTAAGAATAAAAACACCCATCGTATATTTTCAACACGGTTGTTTATTTGCCTTAAATTAATCATGTCACCAGTTTATCGTTGGTTGAATAATCGTCGGTAAATACATCCAGCAATTGGTTCAAACTTATTCCAGACATCATCTCTTTAAGTAATACAAACAATAAAGTCCACAAGTACTGGAATTTAAGTCTTATGATGTCATAGAATTATAAGCTCACACAATGCTTGTCCAAGTAATTGACATGGCAGGGTAATTTATTCTGCGCAAACACTCGGCGCACAGTAGCTCGAGTGAAAGTGTCTTTTTGTAAGAACTCGCGCGTAATTGCCTGGTATCCATTGTTAGGCAGCGTAATCAAACAGAACATTACGGTTTCGGTCAATTTGAATCATATTTTCGAATTCGTTGTACACAGTGACATTAATGTTACGTTCTTGGGCCGTACCAAAACGCATTTCCAAACGCACGTCTCCTTGTTTCAACAAATTAAAATGAGTGCCGCTATCAGCCAGGTCGGGGGTCAGATCAAAAGCAAATAGTGTATAGCCATTGGGATAATCTCTCCAACTTATGCCGTTGCCTTCGTTGTCCAGTGTTAATGAATAAATTAGCATAACTGTGGGTGTATATATGGTGATTGAAATCAGTTTGTTAGGGTTAAGCGGATACTTATTGTCCCTCAACGTACAGAGCTAAAATATGAGTTTGTTATGCTTAAAGTTGAAGGGGTTCTGAGTGTAATCACCGTTGAACGCCCTATTATCAACACTTCCGACTACAATTCGTTTGGGTAACTGTACCAAAAATAAATTTTATTGATTGATCGTCATAGTTCCTTGAGATGCAGAAAACACTTTGGTTTCTATACGTCTTATAGGGTATTTAGCTGGGCTTCGTTCTAACCCATTATGTGGGCTAGTTGCACGGTGGGGTTCAGCTTTATTTTGCGAACGAATAAGGTCACAGATTGCAGGACTATTTTAGGGGCAAACCCATCTGCAGTATTGACCATAAGGGCAAAGGTGTCACTGCTGCATACTTAAAATCCACACTGTTTAATAGGTCCAGTCGTTCTTGTCAAAATAAATGTAAATGTGATTTGCCCATCGTATCCACACTGCGACTCTCTTGAGCTCGTTCCTTTCTAGCTAACATCCCCTTGTTGTGAGTGCCACCCACAGCGTCCATGTGTTGTGGGGTGTCTTTGTACCATAAACTAGCTGTTAACCGAGAATTTTTGGCTTCCGAGCCATAGCTCAATAGCGTTTCCATATAAGCGCGATACGGATAGGTGTTGGTGGACGAGGAAACACGTTTCTCGTAGAGAGAGACATCGACTTGGGAAAAGAGTGAGTGTAACCATAGGTTAACGGGTGCTACAACACTATCAGCCTCCAAGACCTGCCCATCCTTTTTCACCACTTTGGTAATCACTTGTAAATACGTGTCGTTCAGATCGATATAATCATCACCTGAACCGCTGATGTGGAGTTCGACTGGACCCAAACCTAAAGCAGCTACCGGATGGAATTTCATCCACGATCCATGATCGACACTGCTTTGAGTTGGGGGAATCAAAAATAGGTCTAATTCACTTTTCACACAGGGACAAGAATGGGGTGTGTACCAGTGCCATGATCTAACCGAAAATATCCTTTGACAACCTCCGAGTTGTTCCACGTCGACGGCGTGAACTACTGCTCCTACCTCATGTGAGTCATTTTATAGAGACTGCTGGTTGGCGACGAGGTTGTTTGGGTTTAACTATTTGATCGAACACTTTCTCTCCGGTTTGTAACATTCGTTTCTTAGCCGACTGTTTCAGAGACTTCCCTCCCAACAAATCTCCAACCACCCTCACTCCTGTTTTCAAGGCCTGTTTCTTAACAACAGGTAAAACTTTTTGAACCAGCGGTAACGCCATTTTAGCCAGAACCCAAGCACACTACCGAGTCCATGGCTACGCTGACTCCTTGCACCAGAAAACGAGGGAGCACACCACCCGCGCTTGGTTTAGATAATACGGGGTGTAAATATATCAGCCATGGTTTTCAAGATATATCTTTCTTGGTTTTACGAAATGTAATGTCACTGTAGCTTTACCAGATTCGAATGGAATGGGTCGACCAGTGTCATCTCTTATATCAATTTCTATAGAAGAAAAAGTCTTGGTGGCTATCGGGTAATAAAATATGTGGGGTTGATCAACTGTCCGAGACGATCGTGATCGATTGGAATAATACGCAGAAGGGGAACCACAGTGTTTCTTACCACCTGAGCTTCGATGAGATTACAATACACATAAAGTCCGTACAAACCTCGATCAGGGTCAACAATGTGCTTACCGACTTGACTATTCTCAAAAATCCCCATTACAAAACCGAGTCTATGACGCAACCCCTCGTCCATGTAAACTACGACAGACTCATTGTCTAGGGTCAAAGTTGCTGTCTGTCGTGTTCGATTGTTGGTGAGACGCAATCGCCTCTTCATTTTGCTCCTTTAACTTGGCTGCAAAGGCTTCTATCAACAATCCGGTCGTATAAAAACCTGGGACGGGCCTCCTCAAATTCACTCACAATGTCATATCGCTTGTTGCAACAGACATCCGGGAGATTAAACGCACGAGCCACCTGATCCAAGACGACACACACCCCTCGTCCTCAGTAACATTGTACCACATGTAAGGGTACTGAATTTCAACTAATCCCACTTCCCAAGCCCCTTCCAACTGTACAGCTTTGGGGAATCAAGTAAAGTAACGTGTCAACGCGTTGTTGGGGTGATAATTCATTAAACTGTTGGAAGGGTCAGACAGAAACTCATGATGATGATGACTTGAGACTCAAATTAACGTGTAAAGTAACGTGTCAACGTGTTGTTGGGGTGATAATTCATTGAACTGTTGGAAGGTAGGGTCAGAAAGAAACTCATGATGGTGACTCGACCAAAGGATCCCCTTTTTACGGGTCTGTCTATCGTATGGTACCCAGCTCGCTGATCCACTATGACAAAACCCACGTTCTCCCCCGATGTTGTACCAGGAAACAGGGTACTGAATTTCCGCTAATCCCACTTCCCAATTACCATAATTTGTTCAACCCTATACCATGCTTTGTATACACATTAGGGGAACCTAAGTGAACGTTCTCCACCTGAAACAACTCCTCGCTCCAATTTGAAGTGTAACCTTTTTTAAATTTACCCCGTGCTTGACAGATGCGGACACGATCCCCGATATTATACTGAGGTCGTTTAACCCCCATCAGAGCGTTCCCCGTATAATGTCATCCACGTGTCTTCTTGATTACGCAACGAGACCGATATGGGGTGCGCTGCGGTGATAGCTGAGATTGTATCCTTCAGGGAAGCCAGAACCGGTAGATAAGCACTGGTGTTGTGTTTGGTAAAATTATGCCAGATTTTAGTTTTTAACGTACGATTAAACCGCTCAACTATGCTAGCTTTGGTTTCTTCGTTGTGGGGGTGGTGAAAAAGCGAATCCCATGATGCTTAAGAAATGTCTGAAATTTACTGTTGATAAATTCTCCACCCTTATTGGTCTGTAAACACAGGGGCTTCAGCCCTTTTTTTGATATAACCTCCCACGCATATTTCGAGAATACAACAATACAGGTCAAGAGAAATTTCATGTCTTGGTTCTATTTGGCTAAGCGGGCTATATCCACTAAATCTGCTTGCCATTGATGGTCAATCCCCCCACTATGGTCAATCCCCCCACAAAAGATCTTGCTATAATTAGATACCCGACTCGAACGTTTCGGTTGTGAAGCTCGCGACCAGCGCGCCACCTGGTTTCGTGGAAGCTAAAATGTAAACAAAAGCGTGTGGCTCAATGGTAAAAGATAGATCGGCGATGGTATGTATTCAAAAATACCGCTGTATTTCTAAAATTTTTGATAGAGCCAATACATGAAAACAAAACCAATTACTATTGACACCTTTTTATCAATTTGTGTGACGATTTATTAACTACAATATTTTTTTATGAACGTTTGAACGAAGTCGCATATATCAGTATCTACCCCAGGCCTAGCCCTGATCAGACGGTAAAATACATACTTACTCAGACGTCCTGGAGGTCTGACTTTACCCCTTTTTAAGACACAGTCGGACATCTAATCAACCCTTATTTGATGTTAAAAGATTAATCTGAATCATATTGGTTTTGTCATTAGTGTGGACATATTTGCGGCGGAATATAAGAAGTTGATTTAAACACATGCTCATGATTTCCCGATTACATGATATATGATTTGTCACCCTAACCTCCACTGAATCAATAGGCTGCATTGTCGGTTGATGGGGTGCCTTGTGTAGACGTATGATTTTATTATGTAGTACTGTAATATGTATTCTTACTTATTTTTAATAACAATATAATAATGAATTATTTCAGGACATAGCATATACTAAAAGCATTGATGCAGCATGAATTTAATCATTAACTCTCTCTCACTATCTCTCTCTCTCTCTTTGTATTTTTCTCTCTCTCTCTCTCTCTCACACAGTCTCTCTCTGTCTCTCTCTCTCTCTATAAATATATATATATATATGTATATGTATATATATATATATAAATAAATAAAGGTCATTATAACTAAAACTCTCCGTCTTAATAGCTTACTCAGAACAACCATTAGAAGATTGACAACAAGCACACTTAAACTACACTGAACACAATAATTATTTAAAACCATCCATATAAACACCAGATTCTGCCAGTTGACAATATGCCTCCCTGTCTTATTATGCTATTAAACACACCAAATTTGACAGACATAGTTCTGCCCCATCTTACACACACATCTGATTGAAGTACCATGCAACCAACCATTCTAACAGTATATCCAGGGACACCTTTGTTCGACAAGCTCCCGCCACCACTACACTCTAAGGTGCAGTAGTCCTATATATACTGGTGTGGATTTATGATAGAATAGTCCTTGTACATCTGCCATAGAGGGCTTTCAAGGAACTAAGTAAACAAATATCAATATTTTATTTGTCAGAAATCTACACATACAACAGCACTTAAAAAAACAAATAAGAGCAAAAATTTTCATGATTTTTTCTCTCCTTGTGGTTCCCTAATTTAAAGTTAGCCTCTCTCAGGGAATGATGCAACCTGATGTTCACCATAATACATATTACAGAAACATGACACCTGTATAATTCACATTGGAGTTTCTCTAATGAGACCTCTTTTGCTAGAATGCTTACAACCCTGGCTTTCACCTGCTTTACTGTATTATACTGTGTCAATGAATTTGAGGCAATGTTACTTAAGCCTGCATAATGCATCTACTAGTGATTTGCTAGGGACAACGAGCCCTTCCTTTGCACTTTGGTAATTCTTTTGTTCATGTATATCATTGACTACAGAAATTTTGTTTCTGCATATTGCACACAACTTAATTTCCGGGCGATATAGCCAGATACATATGCTAGAACATTCACTTCCTGGGTGGAAAGGTAATTGCCAATTCAAACAGTATATTGCAGCGCAGAAATGCCCATTTGTGTTTGACTTCTAGTCAGACATACTCGCATCTCATAGCGAAGTTGGTTGGCTGCTGCACGTCATGTAGCTTCCACAAAATAGGGGGCGCTGCCTACGCAGTGTAACGGAATTTGTCAGGCGAACTGCTGAGTCGGGTATCTTATTATAGCAAGATCTTTGGTCTGACCGCCTTTGTTTTGAGCTTCGTAGCTCTGACCAATGGCTGCACCCCTCCATAGACGGCTGGCGCATCGCGGTCGAAATACACACTTAACTTTTCCATGACGTCCAACCATGTGTCACGGCCGCCTCCTCACCAGGTCTTTTATCTATTCGCGTCGCACGCTGCCAGATATACTTCCATCGATCGGGGTTACCTACTAAATCTTGGGGAATGTTGGATTCTCGCAATGCTTCCGCCATGTTAGTTCCACTAACGGCTTGTCCTTTAATCGTTAATTCCCCTTGATCATTCCAACCCATGTCTGGGTTTTTTCAAAGGCGTTCTAATAACAAACGCACTTTTTTCTGAAATTTATCAGGGATGGTTTCTACAACTTCTGCAATAGACACATCTTCTTGTTTGGGTGTGAGGGAAGGGGGAGTAGCTTAGGTCGTGAGAGGTGTCAGGGTTCTGTGCTGGCGGTAATACTCGCGGTGTTTTGTTAAAATCTGGTTATAAGATTCTCCTTTAGCCTCCTCCGATAAATCACTACGATTCAGGACATCCCTCATCTCAGCATCCAAGTTGGATGACACGTCGACAGTGGGAGCTTGATCATAACGTGTACTTGACAACACCCGGGGATCAACCAACATCATTTTCTAACGATAAGAATGGTGGTCTCCCGATGATGGACGATCGACGGTATTTATTTCTGTAGGTATACAACTTGATTGGGTTATAGTATGTCAGTTTGTAACCGTAAGTGATCTGGTGTTGCTTGCTTCAAATCGATAAACAAATAACCGTGGGGTTGTGAAGTAGCATCCGAAAAGGCTTCTTGTACATACTTGATGTTTTGCGGGTACATTTGTTTGGCTAAATGCATGATTTGTGAAGCGTCCCGAGGGTTCTTAAATACAACTAAATAATGAGCGTTCAAACTGATTGTTCGATGTTCTTTATTCTTTCCGAATAAATTTTGTACTAAATACAACACACTAAGATTGCCATGGTGACTCCCTTTGATGAATAGGCGAGTGACGCGTTCGTGAGTTTCTTGCATCAAATCATCGATGATCAACAAGGTTCTTTGTTGGGGGTCTGTCTCAAATTTCAAACCCCCCACCTCATCTTCAGATATGAACGTGGTTAACTGACGATCCATTAAACACTCTCTAGCTTTGATCGCTTTACTAAGAGCCGTATCAAAATCGTAACCTTGCTCCATCAAGCGCTGTTGATTTATACTAATTTGTCTATAGTTCTTATTGTCTCTTAGTTCTTGAGTAAGTTGTGCATACATCTGTAACTTCTCATTTAAAACAGATCACCTGCTTAATGAATCCGTCATGTTGATGTCACTCTCATGCTATCTTAGTCATAAATGACCACCCATCAAATTTTAACATACATCCCAAATAAAAAACACCGTTCTATATTTTCACTCATTTATTACACAATTTGTTAATTACACGTATTTCAATATCTGATTTCACCGGCTCTAACCAATATTTCCTATAGTCGACTGGACCCAAACCTAAAGCAGCTACCGGATGGAATTTCATCCACGATCCATGATCGACACTGCTTTGAGTTGGGGGAATCAAAAATAGGTCTAATTCACTTTTCACACAGGGACAAGAATGGGGTGTGTACCAGTGCCATGATCTAACCGAAAATATCCTTTGACAACCTCCGAGTTGTTCCACGTCGACGGCGTGAACTACTGCTCCTACCTCATGTGAGTCGTTTTATAGAGACTGCTGGTTGGCGACGCGGTTGTTTGGGTTTAACTATTTGATCGAACACTTTCTCTCCGGTTTGTAACATTCGTTTCTTAGCCGACTGTTTCAGAGACTTCCCTCCCAACAAATCTCCAACCACCCTCACTCCTGTTTTCAAGGCCTGTTTCTTAACAACAGGTAAAACTTTTTGAACCAGCGGTAACGCCATTTTAGCCAGACCCCCAAGCACACTACCGAGTCCATGGCTACGCTGACTCCTTGCACCAGAAAACGAGGGAGCCCACCACCCGCGCTTGGTTTAGATAATACGGGGTGTAAATATCAGCCATGGTTTTCAAGATATATCTTTCTTGGTTTTACGAAATGTAATGTCACTGTAGCTTTACCAGATTCGAATGGAATGGGTCGACCAGTGTCATCTCTTATATCAATTTCTATAGAAGAAAAAGTCTTGGTGGCTATCGGGTAATAATAAAATATGTGGGGTTGATCAACTGTCCGAGACGATCGTGATCGATTGGAATAATACGCAGAAGGGGAACCACAGTGTTTCTTACCACCTGAGCTTCGATGAGATTACAATACACATAAAGTCCGTACAAACCTCGATCAGGGTCAACAATGTGCTTACCGACTTGACTATTCTCAAAAATCCCCATTACAAAACCGAGTCTATGACGCAACCCCCTCGTCCATGTAAACTACGACAGACTCATTGTCTAGGGTCAAAGTTGCTGTCTGTCGTGTTCGATTGTTGGTGAGACGCAATCGCCTCTTCATTTTGCTCCTTTAACTTGGCTGCAAAGGCTTCTATCAACAATCCGGTCGTATAAAAACCTGGGACGGGCCTCCTCAAATTCACTCACAATGTCATATCGCTTGTTGCAACAGACATCCGGGAGATTAAACGCACGAGCCACCTGATCCAAGACGACACACCCCTCGTCCTCAGTAACATTGTACCACATGTAAGGGTACTGAATTTCAACTAATCCCACTTCCCAAGCCCCTTCCAACTGTACAGCTTTGGGGAATCAAGTAAAGTAACGTGTCAACGCGTTGTTGGGGTGATAATTCATTAAACTGTTGGAAGGGTCAGACAGAAACTCATGATGATGATGACTTGAGACTCAAATTAACGTGTAAAGTAACGTGTCAACGTGTTGTTGGGGTGATAATTCATTGAACTGTTGGAAGGTAGGGTCAGAAAGAAACTCATGATGGTGACTCGACCAAAGGATCCCCTTTTTACGGGTCTGTCTATCGTATGGTACCCAGCTCGCTGATCCACTATGACAAAACCCACGTTCTCCCCGATGTTGTACCAGGAAACAGGGTACTGAATTTCCGCTAATCCCACTTCCCAATTACCATAATTTGTTCAACCCTATACCATGCTTTGTATACACATTAGGGGAACCTAAGTGAACGTTCTCCACCTGAAACAACTCCTCGCTCCAATTTGAAGTGTAACCTTTTTTAAATTTACCCCGTGCTTGACAGATGCGGACACGATCCCCGATATTATACTGAGGTCGTTTAACCCCATCAGAGCGTTCCCCGTATAATGTCATCCACGTGTCTTCTTGATTACGCAACGAGACCGATATGGGGTGCGCTGCGGTGATAGCTGAGATTGTATCCTTCAGGGAAGCCAGAACCGGTAGATAAGCACTGGTGTTGTGTTTGGTAAAATTATGCCAGATTTTAGTTTTTAACGTACGATTAAACCGCTCAACTATGCTAGCTTTGGTTTCTTCGTTGTGGGTGGTGAAAAAGCGAATCCCATGATGCTTAAGAAATGTCTGAAATTTACTGTTGATAAATTCTCCACCCTTATTGGTCTGTAAACACAGGGGCTTCAGCCCTTTTTTTGATATAACCTCCCACGCATATTTCGAGAATACAACAATACAGGTCAAGAGAAATTTCATGTCTTGGTTCTATTTGGCTAAGCGGGCTATATCCACTAAATCTGCTTGCCATTGATGGTCAATCCCCCCACTATGGTCAATCCCCCCACCAAAGATCTTGCTATAATTAGATACCCGACTCGAACGTTTCGGTTGTGAAGCTCGCGACCAGCGCGCCACCTGGTTTCGTGGAAGCTAAAATGTAAACAAAAGCGTGTGGCTCAATGGTAAAAGATAGATCGGCGATGGTATGTATTCAAAAATACCGCTGTATTTCTAAAATTTTTGAGCCAATACATGAAAACAAAACCAATTACTATTGACACCTTTTTATCAATTTGTGTGACGATTTATTAACTACAATATTTTTTTATGAACGTTTGAACGAAGTCGCATATATCAGTATCTACCCCAGGCCTAGCCCTGATCAGACGGTAAAATACATACTTACTCAGACGTCCTGGAGGTCTGACTTTACCCCTTTTTAAGACACAGTCGGACGTCTAATCAACCCTTATTTGATGTTAAAAGATTGATTAATCTGAATCATATTGGTTTTGTCATTAGTGTGGACATATTTGCGGCGGAATATAAGAAGTTGATTTAAACACATGCTCATGATTTCCCGATTACATGATATATGATTTGTCACCCTAACCTCCACTGAATCAATAGGCTGCATTGTCGGTTGATGGGGTGCCTTGTGTAGACGTATGATTTTATTATGTAGTACTGTAATATGTATTCTTACTTATTTTTAATAACAATATAATAATGAATTATTTCAGGACATAGCATATACTAAAAGCATTGATGCAGCATGAATTTAATCATTAACTCTCTCTCACTATCTCTCTCTCTCTTTGTATTTTTCTCTCTCTCTCTCTCACACTGTCTCTCTCTGTCTCTCTCTCTCTATAAATATATATATATATATATGTATATATATATATATATATATAAATAAATAAAGGTCATTATAACTAAAACTCTCCGTCTTAATAGCTTACTCAGAACAACCATTAGAAGATTGACAACAAGCACACTTAAACTACACTGAACACAATAATTATTTAAAACCATCCATATAAACACCAGATTCTGCCAGTTGACAATATGCCTCCCTGTCTTATTATGCTATTAAACACACCAAATTTGACAGACATAGTTCTGCCCCATCTTACACACACATCTGATTGAAGTACCATGCAACCAACCATTCTAACAGTATATCCAGGGACACCTTTGTTCGACAAGCTCCCGCCACCACTACACTCTAAGGTGCAGTAGTCCTATATACTGGTGTGGATTTATGATAGAATAGTCCTTGTACATCTGCCATAGAGGGCTTTCAAGGAACTAAGTAAACAAATATCAATATTTTATTTGTCAGAAATCTACACATACAACAGCACTTAAAACAAATAAGAGCAAAAATTTTCATGATTTTTTCTCTCCTTGTGGTTCCCTAATTTAAAGTTAGCCTCTCTCAGGGAATGATGCAACCTGATGTTCACCATAATACATATTACAGAAACATGACACCTGTATAATTCACATTGGAGTTTCTCTAATGAGACCTCTTTTGCTAGAATGCTTACAACCCTGGCTTTCACCTGCTTACTGTATTATACTGTGTCAATGAATTTGAGGCAATGTTACTTAAGCCTGCATAATGCATCTACTAGTGATTTGCTAGGGACAACGAGCCCTTCCTTTGCACTTTGGTAATTCTTTTGTTCATGTATATCATTGACTACAGAAATTTTGTTTCTGCATATTGCACACAACTTAATTTCCGGGCGATATAGCCAGATACATATGCTAGAACATTCACTTCCTGGGTGGAAAGGTAATTGCCAATTCAAACAGTATATTGCAGCGCAGAAATGCCCATTTGTGTTTGACTTCTAGTCAGACATACTCGCATCTCATAGCGAAGTTGGTTGGCTGCTGCACGTCATGTAGCTTCCACAAAATAGGGGGCGCTGCCTACGCAGTGTAACGGAATTTGTCAGGCGAACTGCTGAGTCGGGTATCTTATTATAGCAAGATCTTTGGTCTGACCGCCTTTGTTTTGAGCTTCGTAGCTCTGACCAATGGCTGCACCCCTCCATAGACGGCTGGCGCATCGCGGTCGAAATACACACTTAACTTTTCCATGACGTCCAACCATGTGTCACGGCCGCCTCCTCACCAGGTCTTTTATCTATTCGCGTCGCACGCTGCCAGATATACTTCCATCGATCGGGGTTACCTACTAAATCTTGGGGAATGTTGGATTCTCGCAATGCTTCCGCCATGTTAGTTCCACTAACGGCTTGTCCTTTAATCGTTAATTCCCCTTGATCATTCCAACCCATGTCTGGGTTTTTTCAAAGGCGTTCTAATAACAAACGCACTTTTTTCTGAAATTTATCAGGGATGGTTTCTACAACTTCTGCAATAGACACATCTTCTTGTTTGGGTGTGAGGGAAGGGGGAGTAGCTTAGGTCGTGAGAGGTGTCAGGGTTCTGTGCTGGCGGTAATACTCGCGGTGTTTTGTTAAAATCTGGTTATAAGATTCTCCTTTAGCCTCCTCCGATAAATCACTACGATTCAGGACATCCCTCATCTCAGCATCCAAGTTGGATGACACGTCGACAGTGGGAGCTTGATCATAACGTGTACTTGACAACACCCGGGGATCAACCAACATCATTTTCTAACGATAAGAATGGTGGTCTCCCGATGATGGACGATCGACGGTATTTATTTCTGTAGGTATACAACTTGATTGGGTTATAGTATGTCAGTTTGTAACCGTAAGTGATCTGGTGTTGCTTGCTTCAAATCGATAAACAAATAACCGTGGGGTTGTGAAGTAGCATCCGAAAAGGCTTCTTGTACATACTTGATGTTTTGCGGGTACATTTGTTTGGCTAAATGCATGATTTGTGAAGCGTCCCGAGGGTTCTTAAATACAACTAAATAATGAGCGTTCAAACTGATTGTTCGATGTTCTTTATTCTTTCCGAATAAATTTTGTACTAAATACAACACACTAAGATTGCCATGGTGACTCCCTTTGATGAATAGGCGAGTGACGCGTTCGTGAGTTTCTTGCATCAAATCATCGATGATCAACAAGGTTCTTTGTTGGGGGTCTGTCTCAAATTTCAAACCCCCCACCTCATCTTCAGATATGAACGTGGTTAACTGACGATCCATTAAACACTCTCTAGCTTTTGATCGCTTTACTAAGAGCCGTATCAAAATCGTAACCTTGCTCCATCAAGCGCTGTTGATTTATACTAATTTGTCTATAGTTCTTATTGTCTCTTAGTTCTTGAGTAAGTTGTGCATACATCTGTAACTTCTCATTTAAAACAGATCACCTGCTTAATGAATCCGTCATGTTGATGTCACTCTCATGCTATCTTAGTCATAAATGACCACCCATCAAATTTTAACATACATCCCAAATAAAAACACACCGTTCTATATTTTCACTCATTTATTACACAATTTGTTAATTACACGTATTTCAATATCTGATTTCACCGGCTCTAACCAATATTTCCTATAGTCGACTGGACCCAAACCTAAAGCAGCTACCGGATGGAATTTCATCCACGATCCATGATCGACACTGCTTTGAGTTGGGGGAATCAAAAATAGGTCTAATTCACTTTTCACACAGGGACAAGAATGGGGTGTGTACCAGTGCCATGATCTAACCGAAAATATCCTTTGACAACCTCCGAGTTGTTCCACGTCGACGGCGTGAACTACTGCTCCTACCTCATGTGAGTCGTTTTATAGAGACTGCTGGTTGGCGACGCGGTTGTTTGGGTTTAACTATTTGATCGAACACTTTCTCTCCGGTTTGTAACATTCGTTTCTTAGCCGACTGTTTCAGAGACTTCCCTCCCAACAAATCTCCAACCACCCTCACTCCTGTTTTCAAGGCCTGTTTCTTAACAACAGGTAAAACTTTTTGAACCAGCGGTAACGCCATTTTAGCCAGACCCCCAAGCACACTACCGAGTCCATGGCTACGCTGACTCCTTGCACCAGAAAACGAGGGAGCCCACCACCCGCTTGGTTTAGATAATACGGGGTGTAAATATCAGCCATGGTTTTCAAGATATATCTTTCTTGGTTTTACGAAATGTAATGTCACTGTAGCTTTACCAGATTCGAATGGAATGGGTCGACCAGTGTCATCTCTTATATCAATTTCTATAGAAGAAAAAGTCTTGGTGGCTATCGGGTAATAAAATATGTGGGGTTGATCAACTGTCCGAGACGATCGTGATCGATTGGAATAATACGCAGAAGGGGAACCACAGTGTTTCTTACCACCTGAGCTTCGATGAGATTACAATACACATAAAGTCCGTACAAACCTCGATCAGGGTCAACAATGTGCTTACCGACTTGACTATTCTCAAAAATCCCCATTACAAAACCGAGTCTATGACGCAACCCCTCGTCCATGTAAACTACGACAGACTCATTGTCTAGGGTCAAAGTTGCTGTCTGTCGTGTTCGATTGTTGGTGAGACGCAATCGCCTCTTCATTTTGCTCCTTTAACTTGGCTGCAAAGGCTTCTATCAACAATCCGGTCGTATAAAAACCTGGGACGGGCCTCCTCAAATTCACTCACAATGTCATATCGCTTGTTGCAACAGACATCCGGGAGATTAAACGCACGAGCCACCTGATCCAAGACGACACACCCCTCGTCCTCAGTAACATTGTACCACATGTAAGGGTACTGAATTTCAACTAATCCCACTTCCCAAGCCCCTTCCAACTGTACAGCTTTGGGGAATCAAGTAAAGTAACGTGTCAACGCGTTGTTGGGGTGATAATTCATTAAACTGTTGGAAGGGTCAGACAGAAACTCATGATGATGATGACTTGAGACTCAAATTAACGTGTAAAGTAACGTGTCAACGTGTTGTTGGGGTGATAATTCATTGAACTGTTGGAAGGTAGGGTCAGAAAGAAACTCATGATGGTGACTCGACCAAAGGATCCCCTTTTTACGGGTCTGTCTATCGTATGGTACCCAGCTCGCTGATCCACTATGACAAAACCCACGTTCTCCCCGATGTTGTACCAGGAAACAGGGTACTGAATTTCCGCTAATCCCACTTCCCAATTACCATAATTTGTTCAACCCTATACCATGCTTTGTATACACATTAGGGGAACCTAAGTGAACGTTCTCCACCTGAAACAACTCCTCGCTCCAATTTGAAGTGTAACCTTTTTTAAATTTACCCCGTGCTTGACAGATGCGGACACGATCCCCGATATTATACTGAGGTCGTTTAACCCCATCAGAGCGTTCCCCGTATAATGTCATCCACGTGTCTTCTTGATTACGCAACGAGACCGATATGGGGTGCGCTGCGGTGATAGCTGAGATTGTATCCTTCAGGGAAGCCAGAACCGGTAGATAAGCACTGGTGTTGTGTTTTGGTAAAATTATGCCAGATTTTAGTTTTTAACGTACGATTAAACCGCTCAACTATGCTAGCTTTGGTTTCTTCGTTGTGGGTGGTGAAAAAGCGAATCCCATGATGCTTAAGAAATGTCTGAAATTTACTGTTGATAAATTCTCCACCCTTATTGGTCTGTAAACACAGGGGCTTCAGCCCTTTTTTTGATATAACCTCCCACGCATATTTCGAGAATACAACAATACAGGTCAAGAGAAATTTCATGTCTTGGTTCTATTTGGCTAAGCGGGCTATATCCACTAAATCTGCTTGCCATTGATGGTCAATCCCCCCACTATGGTCAATCCCCCCACCAAAGATCTTGCTATAATTAGATACCCGACTCGAACGTTTCGGTTGTGAAGCTCGCGACCAGCGCGCCACCTGGTTTCGTGGAAGCTAAAATGTAAACAAAAGCGTGTGGCTCAATGGTAAAAGATAGATCGGCGATGGTATGTATTCAAAAATACCGCTGTATTTCTAAAATTTTTGATAGAGCCAATACATGAAAACAAAACCAATTACTATTAACACCTTTTTATCAATTTGTGTGACGATTTATTAACTACAATATTTTTTTATAACTAAAACTCTCCGTCTTAATAGCTTACTCAGAACAACCATTAGAAGATTGACAACAAGCACACTTAAACTACACTGAACACAATAATTATTTAAAACCATCCATATAAACACCAGATTCTGCCAGTTGACAATATGCCTCCCTGTCTTATTATGCTATTAAACACACCAAATTTGACAGACATAGTTCTGCCCCATCTTACACACACATCTGATTGGAGTACCATGCAACCAACCATTCTAACAGTATATCCAGGGACACCTTTGTTCGACAAGCTCCCGCCACCACTACACTCTAAGGTGCAGTAGTCCTATATACTGGTGTGGATTTGTGATAGAATAGTCCTTGTACATCTGCCATAGAGGGCTTTCAAGGAACTAAGTAAACAAATATCAATATTTTATTTGTCGGAAATCTACACATACAACAGCACTTAAAACAAATAAGAGCAAAAATTTTCATGATTTTTTTCTCTCTCCTTATGGTCCCTTAATTTAAAGTTAGCCTCTCTCAGGGAATGATGCAACCTGATGTTCACCATAATACATATTACAGAAACATGACACCTGTATAATTCACATTGGAGTTTCTCTAATGAGACCTCTTTTGCTAGAATGCTTACAACCCTGGCTTTCACCTGCTTACTGTATTATACTGTGTCAATGAATTTGAGGCAATGTTACTTAAGCCTGCATAATGCATCTACTAGTGATTTGCTAGGGACAACGAGCCCTTCCTTTGCACTTTGTAATTCTTTTGTTCATGTATATCATTGACTACAGAAATTTTGTTTCTGCATATTGCACACAACTTAATTTCCGGGCGATATAGCCAGATACATATGCTAGAACATTCACTTCCTGGGTGGAAAGGTAATTGCCAATTCAAACAGTATATTGCAGCGCAGAAATGCCCATTTGTGTTTGACTTCTAGTCAGACATACTCGCATCTCATAGCGAAGTTGGTTGGCTGCTGCACGTCATGTAGCTTCCACAAAATAGGGGGCGCTGCCTACGCAGTGTAACGGAATTTGTCAGGCGAACTGCTGAGTCGGGTATCTTATTATAGCAAGATCTTTGGTCTGACCGCCTTTGTTTTGAGCTTCGTAGCTCTGACCAATGGCTGCACCCCTCCATAGACGGCTGGCGCATCGCGGTCGAAATACACACTTAACTTTTCCATGACGTCCAACCATGTGTCACGGCCGCCTCCTCACCAGGTCTTTTATCTATTCGCGTCGCACGCTGCCAGATATACTTCCATCGATCGGGGTTACCTACTAAATCTTGGGGAATGTTGGATTCTCGCAATGCTTCCGCCATGTTAGTTCCACTAACGGCTTGTCCTTTAATCGTTAATTCCCCTTGATCATTCCAACCCATGTCTGGGTTTTTTCAAAGGCGTTCTAATAACAAACGCACTTTTTTCTGAAATTTATCAGGGATGGTTTCTACAACTTCTGCAATAGACACATCTTCTTGTTTGGGTGTGAGGGAAGGGGGAGTAGCTTAGGTCGTGAGAGGTGTCAGGGTTCTGTGCTGGCGGTAATACTCGCGGTGTTTTGTTAAAATCTGGTTATAAGATTCTCCTTTAGCCTCCTCCGATAAATCACTACGATTCAGGACATCCCTCATCTCAGCATCCAAGTTGGATGACACGTCGACAGTGGGAGCTTGATCATAACGAGTACTTGACAACACCCGGGGATCAACCAACATCATTTTCTAACGATAAGAATGGTGGTCTCCCGATGATGGACGATCGACGGTATTTATTTCTGTAGGTATATACAACTTGATTGGGTTATAGTATGTCAGTTTGTAACCGTAAGTGATCTGGTGTTGCTTGCTTCAAATCGATAAACAAATAACCGTGGGGTTGTGAAGTAGCATCCGAAAAGGCTTCTTGTACATACTTGATGTTTTGCGGGTACATTTGTTTGGCTAAATGCATGATTTGTGAAGCGTCCCGAGGGTTCTTAAATACAACTAAATAATGAGCGTTCAAACTGATTGTTCGATGTTCTTTATTCTTTCCGAATAAATTTTGTACTAAATACAACACACTAAGATTGCCATGGTGACTCCCTTTGATGAATAGGCGAGTGACGCGTTCGTGAGTTTCTTGCATCAAATCATCGATGATCAACAAGGTTCTTTGTTGGGGGTCTGTCTCAAATTTCAAACCCCCCACCTCATCTTCAGATATGAACGTGGTTAACTGACGATCCATTAAACACTCTCTAGCTTTGATCGCTTTACTAAGAGCCGTATCAAAATCGTAACCTTGCTCCATCAAGCGCTGTTGATTTATACTAATTTGTCTATAGTTCTTATTGTCTCTTAGTTCTTGAGTAAGTTGTGCATACATCTGTAACTTCTCATTTAAAACAGATCACCTGCTTAATGAATCCGTCATGTTGATGTCACTCTCATGCTATCTTAGTCATAAATGACCACCCATCAAATTTTAACATACATCCCAAATAAAAACACCGTTCTATATTTTCACTCATTTATTACACAATTTGTTAATTACACGTATTTCAATATCTGATTTCACCGGCTCTAACCAATATTTCCTATAGTCGACTGGACCCAAACCTAAAGCAGCTACCGGATGGAATTTCATCCACGATCCATGATCGACACTGCTTTGAGTTGGGGGAATCAAAAATAGGTCTAATTCACTTTTCACACAGGGACAAGAATGGGGTGTGTACCAGTGCCATGATCTAACCGAAAATATCCTTTGACAACCTCCGAGTTGTTCCACGTCGACGGCGTGAACTACTGCTCCTACCTCATGTGAGTCGTTTTATAGAGACTGCTGGTTGGCGACGCGGTTGTTTGGGTTTAACTATTTGATCGAACACTTTCTCTCCGGTTTGTAACATTCGTTTCTTAGCCGACTGTTTCAGAGACTTCCCTCCCAACAAATCTCCAACCACCCTCACTCCTGTTTTCAAGGCCTGTTTCTTAAACAACAGGTAAAACTTTTTGAACCAGCGGTAACGCCATTTTAGCCAGACCCCCAAGCACACTACCGAGTCCATGGCTACGCTGACTCCTTGCACCAGAAAACGAGGGAGCCCCACCACCCGCTTGGTTTAGATAATACGGGGTGTAAATATCAGCCATGGTTTTCAAGATATATCTTTCTTTTTTTTACGAAATGTAATGTCACTGTAGCTTTACCAGATTCGAATGGAATGGGTCGACCAGTGTCATCTCTTATATCAATTTCTATAGAAGAAAAAGTCTTGGTGGCTATCGGGTAATAAAATATGTGGGGTTGATCAACTGTCCGAGACGATCGTGATCGATTGGAATAATACGCAGAAGGGGAACCACAGTGTTTCTTACCACCTGAGCTTCGATGAGATTACAATACACATAAAGTCCGTACAAACCTCGATCAGGGTCAACAATGTGCTTACCGACTTGACTATTCTCAAAAATCCCCATTACAAAACCGAGTCTATGACGCAACCCCTCGTCCATGTAAACTACGACAGACTCATTGTCTAGGGTCAAAGTTGCTGTCTGTCGTGTTCGATTGTTGGTGAGACGCAATCGCCTCTTCATTTTGCTCCTTTAACTTGGCTGCAAAGGCTTCTATCAACAATCCGGTCGTATAAAAACCTGGGACGGGCCTCCTCAAATTCACTCACAATGTCATATCGCTTGTTGCAACAGACATCCGGGAGATTAAACGCACGAGCCACCTGATCCAAGACGACACACCCCTCGTCCTCAGTAACATTGTACCACATGTAAGGGTACTGAATTTCAACTAATCCCACTTCCCAAGCCCCTTCCAACTGTACAGCTTTGGGGAATCAAGTAAAGTAACGTGTCAACGCGTTGTTGGGGTGATAATTCATTAAACTGTTGGAAGGGTCAGACAGAAACTCATGATGATGATGACTTGAGACTCAAATTAACGTGTAAAGTAACGTGTCAACGTGTTGTTGGGGTGATAATTCATTGAACTGTTGGAAGGTAGGGTCAGAAAGAAACTCATGATGGTGACTCGACCAAAGGATCCCCTTTTTACGGGTCTGTCTATCGTATGGTACCCAGCTCGCTGATCCACTATGACAAAACCCACGTTCTCCCCGATGTTGTACCAGGAAAACAGGGTACTGAATTTCCGCTAATCCCACTTCCCAATTACCATAATTTGTTCAACCCTATACCATGCTTTGTATACACATTAGGGGAACCTAAGTGAACGTTCTCCACCTGAAACAACTCCTCGCTCCAATTTGAAGTGTAACCTTTTTAAAATTTACCCCGTGCTTGACTGATGTGGACACGATCCCCGATATTATACAGAGGTCGTTTAACCCCATCAGAGCGTTCCCGGTATAATGTCATCCACGTGTCCTCTTGATTACACAACGAGACCGATATGGGGTGCGCTGCGGTGATAGCTGAGATTGTATCCTTCAGGGAAGCCAGAACCGGTAGATAAGCACTGGTGTTGTGTTTGGTAAAATTATGCCAGATTTTAGTTTTTAACGTACGATTAAACCGCTCAACTATGCTAGCTTTGGTTTCTTCGTTGGGTGGTGAAAAAGCGAATCCCATGATGCTTAAGAAATGTCTGAAATTTACTGTTGATAAATTCTCCACCCTTATTGGTCTGTAAACACAGGGGCTTCAGCCCTTTTTTTGATATAACCTCCCACGCATATTTCGAGAATACAACAATACAGGTCAAGAGAAATTTCATGTCTTGGTTCTATTTGGCTAAGCGGGCTATATCCACTAAATCTGCTTGCCATTGATGGTCAATCCCCCCACTATGGTCAATCCCCCCACCAAAGATCTTGCTATAATTAGATACCCGACTCGAACGTTTCGGTTGTGAAGCTCGCGACCAGCGCGCCACCTGGTTTCGTGGAAGCTAAAATGTAAACAAAAGCGTGTGGCTCAATGGTAAAAGATAGATCGGCGATGGTATGTATTCAAAAATACCGCTGTATTTCTAAAATTTTTGATAGAGCCAATACATGAAAACAAAACCAATTACTATTAACACCTTTTTATCAATTTGTGTGACGATTTATTAACTACAATATTTTTTTATAACTAAAACTCTCCGTCTTAATAGCTTACTCAGAACAACCATTAGAAGATTGACAACAAGCACACTTAAACTACACTGAACACAATAATTATTTAAAACCATCCATATAAACACCAGATTCTGCCAGTTGACAATATGCCTCCCTGTCTTATTATGCTATTAAACACACCAAATTTGACAGACATAGTTCTGCCCCATCTTACACACACATCTGATTGGAGTACCATGCAACCAACCATTCTAACAGTATATCCAGGGACACCTTTGTTCGACAAGCTCCCGCCACCACTACACTCTAAGGTGCAGTAGTCCTATATACTGGTGTGGATTTGTGATAGAATAGTCCTTGTACATCTGCCATAGAGGGCTTTCAAGGAACTAAGTAAACAAATATCAATATTTTATTTGTCGGAAATCTACACATACAACAGCACTTAAAACAAATAAGAGCAAAAATTTTCATGATTTTTTCTCTCCTTATGGTCCCTTAATTTAAAGTTAGCCTCTCTCAGGGAATGATGCAACCTGATGTTCACCATAATACATATTACAGAAACATGACACCTGTATAATTCACATTGGAGTTTCTCTAATGAGACCTCTTTTGCTAGAATGCTTACAACCCTGGCTTTCACCTGCTTACTGTATTATACTGTGTCAATGAATTTGAGGCAATGTTACTTAAGCCTGCATAATGCATCTACTAGTGATTTGCTAGGGACAACGAGCCCTTCCTTTGCGTAATTCTTTTGTTCATGTATATCATTGACTACAGATATTTTGTTTCTGCATATTGCACACAACTTAATTTCCGGGCGATATAGCCAGATACATATGCTAGAACATTCACTTCCTGGGTGGAAAGGTAATTGCCAATTCAAACAGTATATTGCAGCGCAGAAATGCCCATTTGTGTTTGACTTCTAGTCAGACATACTCGCATCTCATAGCGAAGTTGGTTGGCTGCTGCACGTCATGTAGCTTCCACAAATATAGGGGGCGCTGCCTACGCAGTGTAACGGAATTTGTCAGGCGAACTGCTGAGTCGGGTATCTTATTATAGCAAGATCTTTGGTCTGACCGCCTTTGTTTTGAGCTTCGTAGCTCTGACCAATGGCTGCACCCCTCCATAGACGGCTGGCGCATCGCGGTCGAAATACACACTTAACTTTTCCATGACGTCCAACCATGTGTCACGGCCGCCTCCTCACCAGGTCTTTTATCTATTCGCGTCGCACGCTGCCAGATATACTTCCATCGATCGGGGTTACCTACTAAATCTTGGGGAATGTTGGATTCTCGCAATGCTTCCGCCATGTTAGTTCCACTAACGGCTTGTCCTTTAATCGTTAATTCCCCTTGATCATTCCAACCCATGTCTGGGTTTTTTCAAAGGCGTTCTAATAACAAACGCACTTTTTTCTGAAATTTATCAGGGATGGTTTCTACAACTTCTGCAATAGACACATCTTCTTGTTTGGGTGTGAGGGAAGGGGGAGTAGCTTAGGTCGTGAGAGGTGTCAGGGTTCTGTGCTGGCGGTAATACTCGCGGTGTTTTGTTAAAATCTGGTTATAAAGATTCTCCTTTAGCCTCCTCCGATAAATCACTACGATTCAGGACATCCCTCATCTCAGCATCCAAGTTGGATGACACGTCGACAGTGGGAGCTTGATCATAACGAGTACTTGACAACACCCGGGGATCAACCAACATCATTTTCTAACGATAAGAATGGTGGTCTCCCGATGATGGACGATCGACGGTATTTATTTCTGTAGGTATACAACTTGATTGGGTTATAGTATGTCAGTTTGTAACCGTAAGTGATCTGGTGTTGCTTGCTTCAAATCGATAAACAAATAACCGTGGGGTTGTGAAGTAGCATCCGAAAAGGCTTCTTGTACATACTTGATGTTTTGCGGGTACATTTGTTTGGCTAAATGCATGATTTGTGAAGCGTCCCGAGGGTTCTTAAATACAACTAAATAATGAGCGTTCAAACTGATTGTTCGATGTTCTTTATTCTTTCCGAATAAATTTTGTACTAAATACAACACACTAAGATTGCCATGGGTGACTCCCTTTGATGAATAGGCGAGTGACGCGTTCGTGAGTTTCTTGCATCAAATCATCGATTATCAACAAGGTTCTTTGTTGGGGGTCTGTCTCAAATTTCAAACCCCCCACCTCATCTTCAGATATGAACGTGGTTAACTGACGATCCATTAAACACTCTCTAGCTTTGATCGCTTTACTAAGAGCCGTATCAAAATCGTAACCTTGCTCCATCAAGCGCTGTTGATTTATACTAATTTGTCTATAGTTCTTATTGTCTCTTAGTTCTTGAGTAAGTTGTGCATACATCTGTAACTTCTCATTTAAAACAGATCACCTGCTTAATGAATCCGTCATGTTGATGTCACTCTCATGCTATCTTAGTCATAAATGACCACCCATCAAATTTTAACATACATCCCAAATAAAAACACCGTTCTATATTTTCACTCATTTATTACACAATTTGTTAATTAACGTATTTCAATATCTGATTTCACCGGCTCTAACCAATATTTCCTATAGTCTACACACAACCATTTGCTACATTCCAACCACGAGGGGCTGGGGTCAATTAAAGCTATACTCAATTCCCATTATCTTGACACATACAGTTCATCAACACGTTTGAGGGCGACAGCCATACACGTCCGAACTTGTTCCTCAGGATCTGTCATCAAACATTGATATCATGTTGTAACTGACTCGGGTGGTCTATTTGACAGCCGATGCATTTCTCTGTTATAAGGGTTTCTATTAAGTCGACAAGCGTGGTTGTGTACACCACCATCAGATATTCCTCCATCAATTTCGCTCTCACCAGGTGGGTTCGGTTCCGTAGAGCTGTCTTAATTCGTCCCACGCTTCTACAAGCATATGCCATGCGTAACCGTCCAATTGCATTGTCACGTGACCCTTCTTGACTAGCACCATAAGGACCGAGTATCGTACACTCATCGTCACATCTGTGCCAATAGAGACCTCGACACGATTCTCGTCTCCCGCTTCTACCTGATTCAAATTTTCTGTGACAGTTGGGGTGATAGTGAATCACATAGGCTTGTAACTGAAACGTAGCTGATGACGTGGGGAGAAGTAAACCACGATGAAGCTGAGGTGGTGGGTGTATTTGTTCGTTAGCATGTATGCGTTTGTTGGGGAGGGGGGGGGGTAATGTTCAGTGTGATACAAAGGGTGGCTTACCTAAATATCGCGTGGATGCTATAATCTTTTCGAAGCGCTTCACTACACGTCGTGTCGAATGTCAGAAGAAATCATCAGAATGTGGCTGACGACTCATACAGACAGGAAGCATTTGTTTTAATCCTAGGTACAATCTTGTACATCTAATTGTCATTTAACAATAATCGACGTTATTCTTGGTGATTCCATCACAAGGATGATAAGTAACAATACAAATAATTAGAGGTACATTTCATTATGAAATGATCAAGCGGTTTGCATCCTAATCTGGTAGCGCCTTGGTGTACTTCCATAGAAAACTGTCAACAACTTTGAGACCTGTTGTTTGTAACTCTTTGACGAGGATATAACTGACATATTGTAACCATTGATAATAGAACAAATTAAGTTGAAGTTACTGAGACATAGTCAGTTAAGCTTGACGCCAGAGGAGACCAGCATTCTGATGCAAAAGAGGCTGTATTCTGACGGATAGTGGAAGTGTTCAATCTTTTGACAAATCCAAGCCACCCGCTCTAATTTATTGTCATCATGTTCAAACTTGTATGGCAGTCGTTGTAGACGTGTTTCTGATGAGAAAGATTGTTTGGGGAATTTCTTGTTAAATGGACGATATACAGCAGTCCTGTTTCGCCCGGTACCTTAAGATTGGAGCAGCATCGAATGAGAGTCATTATGAAGAAAAAAAATATTTTTTGTCTTTCTAAAATATATTCTGACAGCCAACCTCAATTTATTGCGCGTTTTCGGTACTTTTGTAATCAAGCCAATGAATTCCAATGAAAAAAGTGATTAAGCAGTGTTTGAATTCCTCGGGTATCACATTTGTTTTCGTATTTTAGGCGCAGTTGGTCATATAATTGTACGGATTATCCGCGAAAAGGCGAACTACAGTTGACTTCAGCGGAAATCGATTGTTAAAAAAAGCAAACGGACTAGTCGATTATTGTGATATGGTTCACGAATGAAATCGGTAGCCTCAATTTTATTAATGGCGTTTGTTCACATAACACTCTCATGGCAGGTCGCTTGTAATTGGCTAATTTGGATGGCGGCAGAAACTATTAGAGATATGAAGCAGCAATGAGCGGGGAGTTCAAACGATGTGCCAGTAATATTAATACCTATCATCATGCATCTTTACAGTATATTTACATACAACAAAAATTGGTGGAGTCTAAATATAGCCAAAACGTCAATGTTGATGGTTCAAATCGTCACTTTAACTCGTCCACGAAATTGTAGGACTTTCCCACAGTAAATTTACATTTCGCTCACTGTATAAAGCATGGGTGATCCGACAACAAACGAAGTGGAGTACTGGAACAGGGTCTGAATGACAATGAAAATAATTCGCAAGCCCCTGAAGCAAGGTCAAACACTTAAGCCTTAGAGCAGTTTCCTATCCAAGAAGTACACACTAGAACTCATGTTGCTATTTCAAGCCTACACTTGGCCTGATTTGGAGCAATACAAACAACCGCCAGGCAAATGGTGATTGGGGAGATATATATATATATATATATATATATATATATATATATATATATATATATATATATATATATATATATATATATATAGATATATATATATATATATATATATATATATATATATATATATATATATATCGTTCTATGTATACATATATATATATATATATATATATATATATATATATATATGTATATGTATATATATATATATATATATATATATATATATATAAATATATATATATATATATATATATATATATATATATATATATATATATATATATATATAGATATATATATATATATATATATATATATATATATATATATATATATATATATATATATATATATATATATATATATATATATATATATATATATATATATATATGCAATATAAAACGCCTGGAATTGCAGCATCGATTTCCCGTGTCGTAAGCTATTGATGGCGTATATGTGGCATGCAATGTTAGTTTACCTGGGGCTTAATTCACAAAGAATATCTAAGTAGTCAAGCGTACCAGCAATCTATTATATTTTGTTTCAAAGCAATTCCTCTGTCAGCGCATTTTTAGGGTTTTGTTACACAAATGTACAAGCCTCTAATTTAAATGAAAATAAAAAAATTATATCAATTCGAATAGCGCAGATAGAAGATTGTGATCATGTCGCTCTCTGGTTATGTTTTATTTTCGAACAGCGTTGTCAAGCAGAATATCGCATCGAGGTCGACCAAATGACACTAATCTGCATCAAACTATACATATGAACGGTAAAAAACGATTAATCGCGCTCTAAACCTTACATGCAGTTGGGACAGACACTCAGACTCGTCCATGTTTCGAAGTTTCTTTTTCACAGACGACGTTTACAAGATTCCAAACGAAACTGTGCTGCTATAGTGTATTGAAACGAGCGCTGGCCTCTTTGTCAAGTCGTTGTTCAGGGGCGTAGCTTGGATGGAATCAATGTGTAGGCCGAATTCTAGGGGGGTCTGGGGGCATGGTCCCCCAGAAAAATGTTTGACCCTAGAATGTCAGAGGTGCGTTTTGGCGTATATTTGGTACAAATAAGAATGTTTCATAGACTATATACACATGACATTTTACTTAGATTTAAGTCTCATGACTGGAATAAATTTGACAGCAACTGAACGTTCATTTTATATTGTTAATCAATACACTTTTTGTTGGCTATTTTCTACTTGAGGTTTGTTTTCTGCATTAAATATATGCTATGCCGTTATGTTAAACAATATGCTTTAACCCTCGAGTATTTTGTATACCTTATAAATGTTTTTGAAATTCATAAAATATCCGTGATTATTGCAAATAAACGACAAGAGGAAAAACTAGCGACATCAACGTTCAACATCTGAATTCGTTTAAAGTCAAATGTTAAAAAGACGGAACTTTACAATACGCGGCCGGCCCGAAACTTGGGGTATAAAGACTATAAACCATTTCATACGTGTAGATTCCGACAAATCAATCACTGTCTGTTCTTGGCAAATATTGTTTATGGTGTTCCATTACACCTACCCCCTTCGATTTTTATTGCATTTTTGGCATTTTTATTTTTTCGACTTTCTGGGGAAATGTGTAGGCGCCTATAGGAAGCTACGCCCCTGAATGTTGTGAGATGGAAGTATCTTGTTGTCTCAGAAGGTTCCGTCGTGACACCAACTCAAATCGCTTCGAATGATCATGGGATGCAAACAGAACAATTGTCTGCCCAGGCAATTTTATATTTCCATCATCTTTTTGATAATAAACTGCTATAACGGATGTGATGGCAATCCAACAAGGAACTATTCGCGCGATACGCCAGCCGCCACCACGGATCTCATTCAAATGCTTCCGGGACAACCTAACTCCGTCAATTTCCAACAGTATTCGGGATACTTGAAGGGCATAGAAACCAGGCGACTTCATTATTGGTGGGTCGATATTACAAATATTCGGTCGTCTCGAAGGTAGTCATCAATACACTATGAATGATTGTGTTTTAATTTAAACCATGTATCTAAACATAAATGTACACATGTACTTTGTGCTTAATAATTCGTAACTTTGTCATCATGCCAAAAAATGGCAATTCTATGATAATACCCCCTGCGATGTAGCATGTATTGTTATTGGTGATGCGTATTGCAAGGTGCAGATCATTTAAGGAACGTTCACAATTTATCTGCCGAGGAACACAGGCTTAATATGAATTTGAGTTTGGCCACACCCTACACCCCGCCCTTCCCCTGAAACCTAATGAAACATTATTCCCCTACCCCTAAATCGAGGCAGGATTGTCCTGAAACTACCCCAACCCAACCCATACTTTGGCTCTATAAACGTGTTCCATTATAGTTTTCTTTCAAACTAAGTTTATGATATGTATTGAATAACACACACTTTGAATGTTGCGGTCGAACTCGAACTATATATATTACAATCCACCCCACTTGGCTAAAACAAAATTCTTTAACTCTTAGCATACTTGATATGTTACCAAATCATAATGTCCTCATCTCGAAAATTCACTGTCCCTTAAAACTTGAAATATGAAATCCTTGAAACATAGTTCTTCAAGTAGCATGGTGTCTCATGTTGTTAATATTCGGTCATTCTGTTTATATTTGGTAGGTATGTGACAATCCCCAGCGATAAGGGTGGGCCGCTGTCTCCAGGCCCACGCTTGGGTCTCTTGCTTATCCCGCGCAGGGTGTTCACCGATATCCTGGCCTCGGATTGGCTGTTATTGAGATTTTCCACAAGGAATCCTGCTATTACGTAGATGGAAACCCCTAAATTTCCCTCGTTTTCCAATTTTTGTATTTAAGCGCATAGAAATGCATATGATTTTGCGCTCCCAAAATGAATGACATTATTATTATTATTATTCCGTCACGTCATTGCATTTCAAAACGTATCATGGTGGGGGTGTCAGCTGAAAGTCGCAAAAAGCGGCCGCAATTAAGGAAGTTACAGCACTCTAAAGATGAACAACAACTTTAAGTGGCTAAATTGAGGGGTCCAGACTATCCCTATTGTTTTAAGCATAATAGTTATCACCAAAACTGACCAAAATTGAAAATTCAAACACTAATAAAATCATAACTGCTCACACGATTTTCAAAATTCAAATAGCTTTTTGATCCTCTTGCTGGGCTCTAGATTCCTAATTTAAAATAATGTGGTGTGATAAAAAAATTCATCTTGCAATGCTAATAGGAGTTACTGATGGAGCTCGCTCATGCATCTGACACTGTTGACAACTTTGAACTTTCCTTTCAAGATCTTTGTCCACCACACATAACTTCTGGCCAATGCCTTCATGCGCACAATCCCTGGGTGTGACTCGGTAACTCGCTGAGAATTGCGCCGTGTCCACAACACGATTGCCCCAGGGTAGGATACTATCCAGCACACTCAATTCATTCATCCTGACCCAGTAAATCTATGGACCACTGAAAGGGCACTGTTCTGGCCAACCCAGTTGGGTGTAGTTAAGTGATGAGGCCATCACTGGGTCCATTTTAGTCCAACTCTTGATTTGCTTTGCATTCACAAGCATGGCTTGTAATTGTTCCATTAGAAACACTGTTTCACTGAGGACTGGGGTTGTGTCGGGTAGTGTGGGTAATGGAAGACGACTCATGACATCCGCGTTTGTGTTAGCTTTACCCTCACGGTACACTATGGTATACTCATATGCTGACAATGCCAACGACCACCTTTGAACTCGAGCTGCTGCCATATTAGGAATTCCCTTGTTCTCAGAGAATAAACTCACGAGCGGTTTGTGATTTGTGTACAGGAAGAAGGGCTGCCCAAACAAGTATTGGTGAAACTTTTTCACGCCGAACACTAGGGCTAACGCCTCCTTATCCAACTGTGAGTAGTTATCTGCAGCTGTCAATGAGCGAGAGGTGAATACAATAGGTCGCTCACTGCTATGCTCCATCCTGTGGCCCAATACCGCTCGAACACCATATGCTGATGCGTCACATGCTAGCATCACCGTTTGTTGCTGTCAAAGTGCACTAACACATCAGAGGACAGGAGCAATTGTTTACTCTCCTTGAAGGTCTGCTCCTGCTTCTTCGGCCACTTCCACTCCACACCTTTCTGTAGCTGTTTGTAAAGTGAAGCTAGCACTGTTGCCACGTTAGACAAAAAACCATGGTAGAAGTTTAACATGCCAAGATAAGAGTTGAGTTGTTTTTGTAGGTCTTGGCGCATCTACTACTGCAACTACCTTCTCTTTCTTGGGTTCAACTCCTGCCTCTGTAACCACCTGACCACAAAACACCACTTGTGTTACCATAAACACATTTTTTTTGGTTGAGATGTAGTCCTGCATCAGACACTCTGTCTAAAACTTGTCCTAGGTTTCCCAGGTGATCGTCATCATTGCGACCTGACATCAGGACATCATCTACTCTCACCACAGTATATGGAATGTCCTTGAGTAGATTTGTCCTTTAAAAAAATCCTGGTGCCGGTGTGTGTTTATGGTGAAGTATTGCTTGGATTCGTCATCCAGCACCATCTGCTGATAAGCATGACTAATGTCAATCTTTGTGAAGGACGCTCCTCCTCAGTTTTGGGAATGGGGTAATTATCCAATTTGGACACCTTGTTTACTAACAGTTTGTAATCAGCACAGATTCTGACACAGCCATCCGGCTTCATCACTGGCACTATAGGTGCTGCCCATTCTGAGTAAACCACAGGCCCTATGATTTTGTTAGCCACAAGCCTGTCTAGTTCAGTTTCAATTTTGGGTTTAAGTGCATAGGGTACAGGACGTGCTTTACAGTACCTTGGTTGTGCACCAGGCTCCACGACCATTTTGGCGGTGGTCCATCTTCAGGGTCTCTAATTCACCACTGAACACATCTTTGTGTCTGTTGATCAAGTTCTCCAACTTGAATGGCTGATCTGTTTCGAGATGGTTTGCGTGGAAGATGGATGGCCAATTTAACTTTATCTTGCTCAACCAGTTTCGTCCGAGCAGGTCAGGTCCGCGTCCTGAGGTTACTATGGCTGGCTGGTATCAGGATTTTTGTTCTTAGATAGACATTTTATTTTAGCAAAATGGCCTATTTTCTGACATGCATAGCATTTGACATCCTTATACTTGCATTCATGAGCCATATGATTCCCTCCACACCTGATGCACTCAACAGCCTTAGCACCACGCACCTCCTCAGTTTGCCTGAGTCTCCTGTGTGCTTGTGTACTCAGCTTTTTCACTTCTGTGATAGCCGGCTTTGTAGATAGTTCTTCTGATTTTTGTCTGCAAGTTCCATACTGTGGGCTATATCAATGACTTTCTTGAATGTCAAGCCTTCCTCTGACAGGAGACGTCTCTGGATCCGGGAATAATTTATTCCACACACCACCCGGTCTCTAAGCATATTCTCAAATTTATCACCACAATTACATCTTCTGCAATTTTACTGAGGCCTTCCACAAAACAGCCAATGGATTCTCCTTGCACCCGAACTCTGCTGTTGAATTTGTACCTTTGTATAATTTCTGATGGTTTGGGGTGGTAATGATTTGTCATTACCTCACACAGTTCTTTGAATGTGTTATCCCCAGGTTTTGTAGGAGCAAGTAGATTCCTCAACATGGTATTGCACTTGGCCCCACACACTGATAAGAAGATGGACACTTTTTTGTCATTTGGAATGTCATTTGCCGAAAAGTCCAAATCTAACCTTTCTGCATACAAACTCCAGTCGTCAAACTCACTGTACTCTTCAATCTTGCCATAAGCTGCCATTTTGACAACTCAATAGTTTACACTCGTCGCCAATTAATATGTATTGACAAACACACACTTTAAAATGTTCCGGTCTTTTGACCATATGTTATTTTACAACTACTTACAGGAACCGGAAAACACCACATAAGAAATATTTGCATTAGTTTAACAACAAGCATATATATATTACAGTTTAGAAAGGGGATTTTCAAAATCTTTGACCATACACGGCTTTCCGTGGCAGAAAAGTAATTAAGGTATGATTCGATGAATACAAATACGCACCTCATTCAAATTATCCAACGTAAATCATTTGTTTCTGTAGGTTGGTACTTATACACTAATGCAGGTAATTGTGTGTAGGTTGGTGGAGTCGAAGACCAACGTGGACAATGATCAATTGATCGTCTGGTTTAATGGATGTCCCAGTTGTAGCCAGAGGACATAACACGAGTAGAGTTGCTTATTGGGTGTATTAAGTTTCAACAATGAAGCTCCCTGGAATCTCGGTCTGAATCTCCTCTCTCTGCTAGATAGTTCTCCCTGACTGACCCATGTGTGGCCCTTATAAAGGGTCGCCAGTCAGTTGGCTTGCTTTCCCGTGACCCTTGACCGGTAAACACGATAGGCCAGGCTAAAACAATCCCCGTGTGACACGACGAATTCACTGGACCCGCTTGCGAGTCAAGGCTATAAGGATTGCTACTATCAGGGTTACACCCCTCCCCACCAAGTGGTCCGATGCAACCCGGGCTCTCCTGCTGATAATCAAGGGGGAGGCTATTTAAAAACGTATGAGCTAGAATAGTATTATATCAAATAGCGCATGCATAATTACTCGACAAGTTCGATAAACGTTTAAAGCTAGATTTTGAGGCAGTTGGCAACGCGGCAATATCGACAAATTGCCGATGATTCAGGGTTCCCGACAAGTATAACATTTGGCAATTAGATAAATAGGAAAGTATAAAACAAAGAGCATGAAATCGCCGAAATGCATCTTTCACACAACTGCGCATTTAATGATAGTCGATTAATTAATGCCATTTAACCTAGTTCTTAGTTCCACACTTATATTTGTAATTTCTTATCTGTTTATGGTCGTAGTGATGAAGACGAGACGTCAATTGAATGGTAACTGGAAAACGGATGTTTATTTCTGAATGTGGGGGTATGGATTCCGTATCCCGCAAGTCCGAATATGAATTGCAAAACTATGGTATGGAGTAACTCTGGTGATGTCCAGAGGCTACTGCTGAGCTGGAATTCCAAACTGCTATTTGCCGTACGGAGTTGGCCTTCCAACTTGGTCCGTACGACGGAGACTGTATCATTGCCCTAATACTGAATGTCTTTTACTTTTGGGGATGGATGTATTTATACAAGTGTGTGGCGTTGTCAGCAAGCGTGGATGTACAATTACCTTTAGCTTTAATTGAAGATCAAACGGTCTGATGTTAATTGTTATGGGAATTGACGGGTTTGGAATATTTACTTCAAAGGGCTCTACTTGCTACACCGGGACTATTTAATTTGGATAGTGACCGTTTACTTCAGATATCACGGTTAGGTATTTAAAGGGGGGGGGGGGTGGTTATGACTCCACACTGGTTGACAACGCTTACTACGGTTAATACATAAATCTAATTGATAAGGACGGTCACATATACCCTTCCTACACATTAGACTTGACCTTAAGTCTACAACAAATCGTTCACAAACAAATAGATAATAGAAAAAATAAGATCAATTAAACTATACTAAACATTAATGACATAGAATGACACCAAAAAAATATTAGCGGTAACAACAGTCTCTTTTACGACTCCTGCATTGAGATATAGTGTGACCAACATTATTACAGTAAGCGCACATTTGGGAACGTGCATCATTTCTAGATTTCCATCCGTGACTACCGTTCATGACACTTGTAACATTCAGTATTAGGGCAATGATACAGTCTCCGTCGTACGGACCAAGTTGGAAGACCAACTCCGTACGGCAAATAGCAATTTGGAATTCCAGCTCAGCAGTAGCCTCTGGACATCACCAGAGTTACTTCATACCATAGTTTTGCAATTTATATTCGGACTTGCGGGATACGGAATCCATACCCCCACATTCAGAAATAAACATCCGTTTTCCAGTTACCATTCAACTGACGTCTCGTCTTCATCACTACGTCCATAAACAGTGCCAACGTTCATGGTGAAAATTGGTGGAGAATCCTGGTAATCACCTTTTGGCTGGTCACAGGAAAGTCATCTTCAAAAACTAAGGTATCTCGGACGATTAGGCTACCGACGCCACGGACAACCCTGGTCAGGGCCTATGCCTTACTACCTGACACCGGCTACCTCATAGCAGTTATCCTTAAGATCGCAGAAATCCCCAAGTGCAACACCATAGTGTAAGAATCTAAGGGGCTTTGCCTCCTCAGATTCAGCGGGTTTCCCCATCCCGTATTTAAAGACCGATACTACACAGGCCAGTGAACCATGTTATCTCCCTCTTAAAGGGAAAAGAGACATCGTGACCCTCCCCAGCCCTTAGTAGGCACAGTCAATGGACTCGCCCATCTGGGCAGGATTGCTTTGATGCCGGATATGCTATGTATTAGTACAGAAATGTAGAACTTTGAGCACCCCTTCCTATTGCGTAATGTATTCGCCCTGAGGCAGACAGCCTCCGGGCCAGAAATATCTTTATAAAAAGGGACGCAGGACTCTAAATCGTCAGATGAACGGGAAGGTGACCTGCCTTCCCTAGTCTCCTCTCTGCCTCCGAGAGAGCGCTCCAGCCCTCAAGACCCACAGACCGCCGAAGCATCACCCAAAGCCTCCTTCACGGGAGTGAGAGAGATTACATACTGAAGTAGAAAGGTTGACTCGTAGTCTGTTTGACTCCCTGGTAGGAGCCGTCAAAAAGGATTTGCAGAGCGCGTTATCTAACAGCACAACAGAAATTACGACCCCAAGTTTGACAGCGATGCAGATAGCATGCACGTGTCACAAACCACTTTCACACAACAGGGCGAGCAAACGGCATATACCCCTGGCCGAAAAGGCCCAACAAAGTCCAAAACAATTCAGCCATTCCGGTGACCTTTTAGGAAACCAGCATCCTACGATGGTACCCAGCCATGGGAAGAATACGATCGTCAGTTTAGAGTGTTGGTAAGATTAAATTCGTGGACGGAAGAAGAAAAGGGAATGCACTTGGCTGCATCACTAACAAACCGAGCCCAGGGGGCCTTGTCCGAGGTAGAGCCAGGTGAAGAAACAAGCTACGACGCCCTAGCATGCGTACTGAAGCGTCGTTTTGGCATTGCGGAGGGGGCTGAAACGTATCAAGCATGGTTGAACGCTACAAAAAGGAAGCGAGGTGAAACATTTAAAGAATTTGGAGAGCGCATCAGGTCCATGGTGAAGCACGCATACGCATCGGAGGAGGCAGCAGTCGGTAGAATGATGGCAACGAAACATTTCTTAGAAAGTATAGATGCAGAAACGCGGCATCATTTGAAACATTATAAGAAGCCAGCCACCCTAGATGAAGCAGTGCAGATGGCAAGCGAGTACGAAGAAATCAACAGATCCGAGAAGCTGCTGAGTCACGTGAATGCATTGCCAAACACAACCCAGGCACCTCCTCCACAACCCGACATTTTGACAGAAATGCGAAGAACGATGGAGGCTGTCACCCGTGACCTCAGAAGAGAAATATTAGAGATCAGGGATATGGCACAGAAAATAAAACCCCCTCTCAAATGCTACAGTTGGGGCAAGACGGGGCACTTTGCCAGAGATTGCAGAGTCAAGCCATTAATGACCGGCCAGAAAAATAAGCCCCCAAACGCCCGTTAGCTGTTTTCGAGGTCCAGGAGACAGCTAAGCCAGACCTGATAAGCAATAATGAGCAACGGACCCTGAAACTTGGAAATCTAGAACAAAATGAAAATGGTTTATCAACGAAAGGAATGATAGACAATGTAGAGGCATCTATTTTAGTTGACACGGGGGCCTCAATCAGTTTGATATCCAGAGAAATGTACAGCAGCATGAATCCTCAACCAATATTGATAGATAAGGGACGATGGGGAGTGAATATGGCGGACGGCACGCCTCTCGATATTGATGGGCTAGTTAACTGCGATATCCGCATCGGGGACACAACGCAGCCACATTCATTCCGAGTGGCGCCGATTCCCTTCGATGCCATTCTAGGGATGGATTTCTTATCCAACTGCCAACTGGACTTGCCAGCTAAAGAAATGAGAATTATCGAGTTCCCGTTTGCCGAGTACCCCATCATAGAAGCAACTGCTGAAGTGTGCAAGATACGATTAGCAGAAGAAATAACCATACCAGGAAGGACCGTTATGACGGACCTGGGGGAGCGGAGAAACAATAAGGCCAGATCAATGAAGGATCATGACGTTTGTAGGTGGCAGCTAATAGAGGAGTTGCCGGGCGTCCGTGAGAGGCACCCATGTTATCTGGCGCGAATTGTAGTGGATCCCTCCCATAGTAAAGTCCCATTGCGGTCTATTAACCCCAACGCAGAGGCAATTAACGATGAGGAAAGGTATGGCAGTAGCAACATGTCAAGCAGCAGAGGTGACGAGACCTCAAGAGGCATTCAACAACACAGAAGATGAAGTACCGGATTCATTGGCTGACTTGTATATCAGGAGCACCCAGCACATAGAAGAAAGATATCGGGGAGAAGTAAGGAAACGGATAAACGAAAATCAAGACGTGTTTGCCCTGCACAAGGACGATTTAGGCAGGACAGACCTCTACCTAGATGACGTCATAGTATTCGGGAAAGACATTTCCGAGACAAGAAAGCGACTGGCGGACATATTTAGTCGACTGCGGGAGGCGAAATTGAAATTGAAACCTTCGAAATGCCACCTATTTCAAAAGCAGGTCCACTATTTAGGTCATACCGTGTCGCGACAGGGGCTGTCTACAGATCCAGCGAAAACAGATGCGATACGGAATTGGAAGGTTCCGAAAAATGAGAAAGAGGTGCACAGTTTCCTGGGGCTTTGTTCGTATTACAGACGTTTCATCTCTAACTTTGCCAAAATCGCTAAACCCTTGCACGAAATTGCGGCAAAGAGTAGGCAGTTCAAATGGAGTGACGCACCACAAACAGCATTCGATTAACTCAAAGAAAAACTAACTAGCGCCCCTATCCTAGCTTTTCCTACCCCGAAAGGAAGATATGTGCTGGACACTGATGCGAGTGACAAAGCAGTGGGCGCTGTGCTGCAACAGCTTCAAGACGGCACTGAGAAAGTGATCGCTTACTACAGCAAAACACTAACTAAGGAAGAGCGAAATTACTGTGTGACGCGGCGAGAACTATTGGCTATTATCAAGGCTGTTAAGACGTTCCACCCGCACCTCTACGGCAGAGAATTTGACGTGCGAACAGACCACGGATCCCTACAATGGTTGCTTGATTTTAAGAATCCAGAAGGTCAAGTCGCTAGGTGGTTGCCAATAATGAGCAGTTACAATCTTAAGATTATATACCGTCCCGGGAGAGTTCACAGCAATGCCGATAGCTTATCCCGTCGACCGTGCACGGATTGTAGGGTGTGCAACAAACAAGAGAAACGCGAAGAAGAAAAGCAGCACCACGAAATGTGCACAATGATATCGGCGCTGAGCGACAACCGGGATGAATCGGAATTGTTCAAAAACATCTGCCAGCTATTAGGCATCAGGAAGACTAGGACAACACCACTTCACCCAATGTCCGATGGGCTAGTGGAACGTTTCAACCGAACCATGAGAATGATGCTTAGAAAATACGTGAGCGAAACACAGGATGATTGGGATGAGCATCTTCCATTGCTTAATGCTTGCCTATCGCGCTAAACCCCACTCCAGCACTAATGTTTCCCGGCAGGCTTGATCCCGTCGGCGTTGGCTTGGCGACTTGTTCTTTGTCGGGGCTGTTTTAGGGTATGGTGCTGCACTTGGAGATTTCTGCTATGAGGTAGCCGGTGTCAGGTAGTAAGGCATAGGCCCTGACAAGGGTTTTGGGAATTGACGGGTTTGGAATGTTTACTTCAAAGGGCTCTACTTGCTACACCGGGACTATTTAATTTGGATAGTGACCGTTTACTTCAGATATCAAGGTTAGGTAGTTAAAGTAGGGGGGGGGGGGGGGGGTTATGACTCCACACTGGTTAACAACGCTTACTAGGGTTAATACATAAATCTAATTGATAAGGACGGTCACATATACCCTTCCTACACATCAGCCTTGATCTCAAGTCTACAACAAATCGTTCACAAACAAATAGATAATAGAAAAAATAAGATCAATCGAACTATACTAAACGTTAATGACATAGAATGACACCAAAAAAACATTAGCGGTAACAACAGTCTCTTTTACGACTCCTGCATTGAGATATAGTGTGACCAACATTATTACAGTAAGCGCACATTTGGGAACGTGCATCATTTCTAGATTACCATCCGTGACTACCGTTCATGACACTTGTAGCTGACGCTTGACTGTCCTGTGTTAAGCTGCTCTGGAGGTCTCTTAATTGATCGGTAAGAGTTTTAGTCCTTTCCAACATACTTATTTGTTCGCGTAGTGTTCGATTTTCGTCTTGCAGCCTTTCCAGCTTTTCCGAAGCAGATGTGTTTTTGACCAATTGTCCTCGCAGCATACCTCGTATCTTTTCAAGTTTAATTTGGGCGTCTAGTAATTGGTCTTTCAATCCGTCAATCTCACTCACCAGGTCACGTTCCTTCTTGTGTTGTCTTGGAGTATCTCTTTTATGATGCATCTTTGGGGTGCTTGTATTTACGCATTCCATCCAGTCGGATGCCGGGACTGAATGGAATGGTAGGCTGTTCTCACCTTTAGCTATCGACATACAATTGGATAGTTCAGTGATTTCCTTCACGTACTGAGCCCAGAAGATATATGCAGGGTCTCTGGCAAAAGTGTTATCAATATTGAATAGTCTTTGGTTGATGTATCGACCAATTCCAATGGTAATTTTGCGCTTTTCAGTGAAGCTGTTTTTACCATCAATAAACTTATTAGCAAAACAGTCTATTTCTGAATCCACTGCTTTAACTTGCTTATTTCCTTGTGCAGGCGAAATGGAATAGACTGTTTCTTCTGATTTGTCTGCAACTTGCTGTGCGATGTCTACTGGTTGCATACAGGAATAGAGAGGGGCGCTAGAATGTAATTCCATGCCATCATCTGTAATTATAGGTCAACTTCAACGATTTTCATCATTTCTTTATTTTTTGTTTCAAAATGAAGATTAATAACTCATTAACCAACGGGTACTCATAATTCATTGCACCGCCATGCATAACTACTAAAAATCCACCGATAAGGTTCCACTCGGAAGAAAATACGAAGCCATCTTCTCGATGCCATTTTGCCTCAGTTGGCCGCTAGGGGCAGGTTGCGTGACGTCATTCCTGCTGCGCGGCCTCAAAGAGAATTTGACAGCGATCGAGCGAGCGAAGCGAAAAGCGATTGTTTAGATTTTAGGATTGCACTGTTTTTAAATGAAGCCATGTCATCTTCTGATGAAAATTACGAGGCCCCATAGCATAAAATTGGGGCAAATTATGTCCATGACTATTTATTTGAGCCAATACGGACGGGAGTTGAAAAATCCAAGTCACACTTCGAAATGACACCGGGAGCTCTAACTCAAGGGTCCGCTTCGGATGAAGAATCCACATAAGATTTCGACGAATGGTGAGTTTAAGAATACCCTTCCCAAGCTTTATTGAACTATATTAACTGGTAAAAAATAATCGTTAGTATCATTTACCCAATACATTTACACATTCTGTAAGTTGAGGATGGTATGTTGACAGATGTAACTATTACAACAGATAGAACTTGGCTAGTGAATGTAGCTTTGCCATTGTACCCTCAGCACATTAAATATTTTGGACAGATGATTACAAGCAGTATATAAAGTATTTTCCTTTTATATTCATTCATTGTACCACAAATATAAATTTACGATAACTCTTAAATTATTTCTCTAACTTGGGTGTAGCTGTCTGCACTGCATCCTAATGGACAAAGCCAGAGTGTGCAGCAGAAGTTTGGAGAGAGTGATGGATATAACGGAGGAATGGACATGCATCACCAAGCATCCCAGATTCCTGGCAAACTGCCTGAATAAAAATGTGCTGGAAGCTTCCAAATTTGAATCTATTCAAATGGATGGACCTGTTAGAGATGAGGTCTCTACAATGAGTAAGTTAGCCATTATTGCTACCAAAAAGGACCGTTTGAGGTTGAACAGTCATATTTATTGCTAAGGGAACATCAATCCCGCTGTGTAAAATATTCAGTGTTCATATTGTTAAACTACAATATATTTCACATAGCCAAGAATAAATAAAACCAGTAACATGAAATCCAGAGGCAGAGCTTACAATAAAATTACAAAGTGAGGGAATGGTTGACAAATGACAATTGTTTTTATTTCAAAACCATAGATAACTTATTGACATATTGCTTCAGATTATTCAGGTATCCAGCCTACCACCAGTTTACATTATGAATATGGCACAGACTGGGCAAAAGAAACAGGAAAGTGCTGACAGCCTGTGTGGTAACAGTTGTTAGAGAATCCTTCCCTCACATGGGCGGCAAATATACAGGTTATCTACAATGGAGCGGAAGATTACTTGGTCAGGTTAAATCGACACCTGTGAGCATCTACGAGAAGATCTGTTCAGGTTTCTCGTACTGGGAGGCAATAGGTGGTGGAACATTCCTTTCCTCTGCAAGGACCTCAGCAAGTCTGTAGCTTGGGTATTTTTGCCTGAGATCAAGCACCTCAGCAATGAACTGATGTATATAGTCTGAAGCAAATCAATGATATTCATTAAGTAAGTAAGTTATAAAACATGCCCATTTGAATTGGGTAACAATGTTTGTGCATGTGAAACTTATTTAGGTTTCGGTAATAAATGTCAAAATAACATGTTTCATTTTAGATTAATGCATGTACACACCAAAAGAAATTGGTACTTTGACCGGCTTGACAACTGGGTCTCCCTGCCTGGCTTTGGGGCAAGACACTCTCCATTGGGACTGACCTCCTTCAGTGATGGCTTGAGCTCTGTTCGAGTTTTCATTGAAGTGAATTACTGCTAGGAGCAATCTGGATATATATATAGCAGGTTGATAACATATTGCTAAGTAAGAATTGAAACTTGAGCACATAATTATACAAAGAACATTACAGCTGTCACTACACAAATGTGCTAAACTTCCATACAACAAATATACACAACCGAATTTCAAACTGTTATTTCATTAGTATTACCTGGCCTCCGTGGTGGCATAGGGATAGTGGACACTCTTTGCTGCGAAGAATATGACCACTTTGTGATACGATTCTAGGCTGCTCTGATGGGGAAAGCCTGCCAATGTCATTTAGGAGATGCTTGACTATCAACTCCAACTCTTTGTGTGGCTTCGATCCTATTTATGGTTAACACATTTATCAATACAGATCACATTTCTTTGGTAAAGTAGTACCACAGGGACATGGATTTTACCATTACGACTCATTTAATTACACTACCGCTGAAGTAAATATTTCTAGATAAACTCATATGATTAAAAACTAATACCGACCCTTCAGTATCCACTTCCTGTCCTCTAATAGTGCATGCTCACATTCCGGGTACAGATCCCCATGCCCCACGTGCTCATTGACGACATGCCTAGTGACAGAGAGCCGCTGTCAGAGGCGAAGTTTCTTCGCCTAGGCCGGCAGTGCTTGGGTGTGAAACCTCAGTCTGTGATTCACCACTGTCACTTGATTTATCTTTCTGCTCAGCTGCCAATACCATTTCATTTACTACCTGCATGACAAGAAACAGCTGGTTTGATATACTGGCAACTTGGTGATAAATTCATTAACATCTAAATTATTATACGTCAACATAGCAGGACTAGCCTAAATGTTCAAGCCAACAGATCTCACCTGTTGTCGTTGCCTTTTCTCCCAGGCACTCCGTCGCTTACTTTGACTGTCATCAACTCCAACGTGGCTAAAGAGAGTCGGTATGGCTTCTTTTCGGAGCCTAGGTTTCTTACGAAATCCTAGGCTTTTGAGCAGCTCTGGGTCAGTATCATAAGCACCATTCTCGAAATGATCAGAACATAGAACTGTCGTAAGGGTAGGACTCCAGTGTTTACGTTTGACTTTCGACACCCATATGCGGCGCATTTTGCTGTCTTATGGAAGCAGAAAAAAACTCACGCCTGACTTCTCATTGTTCCGACAACCGAACGCACAACAATAAGGCATAATCCACAACAAGAAACGAGGATTATTCGCGAACAACCCGAATGACGTCACTGTCCGGAAATTCACGAATTTTACCGAGCGGTATCTTGTCAGATTCGACGTGGAAAATGTACATTTAAAAATCATTCTCCTAAAAGAAAAAAAGCGCGCAGTCACCTTATTTTGGTTACGATACTCTTTTAAAACATAGAACTTTGGAAAAATGGAATAAAAAAAATCTTTGTAGTTGACCTTTAAGCAGTTACATAGTCATGTTTCATTATGATTTGATTCAGTTATTGCTTTAGATATTTAACAAGGAATCAACAATGAGAAAAGACAGATAAGAAAATAATATATCACCTTGTATCTGTACATCTGAATGTGGCAAAGAAGGTTTACTGATCTTGTTAGCCAGTTGTGGGGGAGAGGAAATGCTGACTTCAGTAAGTTTAGGGCTTCGGTCTGTATCATGCAAAGAAGTGATTAACTTAAACATACAGGATTTGAGACTGCAACTAAGAGAACGCAGAGTAGTCATTAAAGAGCAATATGTAAAATGTTAAGTAAACAATGATGACAAAGATATTGAGCCCTGAAGATATATGCAGGGTCTCTAACAAAAGTGTTATCAATATTGAATAGTCTCTGGTTGGTGTATCTAATAATTCCAATGGAATTTTTTTGCGCTTTTCAGTGAAGATGTTTTTAACATCAATAAACTTACTAGCAAAACAGTGTATTTCTGAATCCACTACTTTAACTGGATTGCTACCTTGTGCAGGCGAAATGGAAAAGACTGTTTCTTCTGATTTGTCTGCAACTTGCTGTGCGATGTCTACTGGTTGCATACAGGAATAGAGAGGGACGTTAGAATGTAATTCCATGCCATCATCTGTAATTAAGCAGTTTCATAGTCATGTTTCACCTGATTTCAATCAGTTATTGCTTCAAATATTTAACAAGGAATCAACATAAAAATGATCGATTAGAAAATAATATATCACCTTGTATCTGTGAAGTTGAATGTGGCAAAGGAGGTTTACTGATGTTGTTTGCCAGTTGTGGGGGAGATGGATTGCTTACTCGAGTAAGTTCAGGGCTTTGGTCTGCATCATACAAAGATGTTTGTGATTAAATGAAATATATATGATTTGAGATTGCAACTAAGAGAACGCAGAGTAGTAATCAAAGAGCAATAAGTAAAATGTTTAGTGAACATTAATGACAAAGATTATTGATAACTTACAACAATTCTAGTATATATATACTGCTGGGCGTTGAAAACCATACATTCATACTACTCACTGATAGTTGATTCTTTAGTGGATTCAGGTGGGGACAGGTTTCCTGGCAGTGAATTGTTCATGGTTTGCACCATGTGAAACATATCTTTTTGTGTTGGTGACAGATTCTCAAGTTTGATGTCGATATCTGAATAGCAGTAATAAGAATCAATATAAATACACAGAAAACACATACAATACAAGCCTTTTTATTTTTAAAAAGTGATAGAGTTATTACCTTTGAAACTAGGGTGGTTGGTGGATAAATGTTGCAGCCATTCAGCTATTTTCTTTGGACATACTTGTCTGTAGAGATGATGTCCTGCATATTCTAGTTTACGTTTGAGTTTGACTTTTATAAGGCTGTTGTCATCCACTGGTCTTGGTAACATCTTGACTATTTTGTTGATATTGGATGGCACACAAATGACTGGACCGTGTATTCCTTTGTGAACAGACTTGGGTAATGAGACTATTTTCATAAATGGGATGGAAGGTGAAATGAGGTGAGCTTCTAAGTCATTCAATGGTTGCAGAAAATCATCATGCTTGATTTCCAATTTGTTCGCAATGGCTTGGGGGGGTAATTTGTTTTTCCTCATGTGATTTCTGCATGTGAAACACAGCCAAGTTTTGTTCAGATGTTCTACAGAGGTGAGTTCTTTTTGAAAATGTTTATACATTGTATTATGTGATGTTGACACAGCAACTCCTTCCCGCCAAAATGTTCGATTGCACATTGCGCAAGGAAACTCGCACAGTTTTGACTTATTGGAATGAAACGTCTCCAAGGCAGTTTTTATGGAGGCCTGTTTTCGTAATTTAAGCTGATAGTTTGCTTTACTGCTCCATTTTACTTTGCTCTTAATCAATGGATTTAGTCGATATCTATCAGCTGCGGGGAATGGTAACGCCGCTTGGCTGCCTCTTTTGCATCTGGTTGGACAGCTGGAAAATGGTAACGACGCTTGGCTGCCTCTTTTGCCTTTGGTTTGACAGCTGGGGAATGGTAATGACGCTTGGCTGCCTCTTTTGCCTTTGGTTTGACAGCTGGGGAATGGTAATGACGCTTGGCTGCCTCTTTTGCCTTTGGTTTGACAGCTGGGGAATGGTAACGACGCTTGGCTGCATCTTTTGCCTGCGGTTGAACAGCTGGGCAGTGGTAACGGCGCTTGGCTGCGTCTTTTGCATTCGATTGGACAGCTGGGGAATGGTAACGGCGTTTGGCTGCCTCCTTTGCCTGCGGTTGTACAGCTGGGGAATGGTAACGGCGTTTGGTTGCCTCCTTTGCCTGCGGTTGTACAGCTGGGGTATGGTAACGGCGCTTGGCTGCCTCTTTTGCTTGCGGTTGTACAGCTGGGGAATGGTAATGACGCTTGGCTGCCTCTTTTGCCTTTGGTTTGACAGCTGGGGAATGGTAACGACGCTTGGCTGCATCTTTTGCCTGCGGTTGAACAGCTGGGCAGTGGTAACGGCGCTTGGCTGCGTCTTTTGCTCCCGATTGGACAGCTAGGGAATGGTAACGGCGCTTGGCTGCCTCTTTTGCCTTTGGCTGCACTGTTGGAGATTTGTAACGTGTTGATGCAGCTTGAACTTTTTTTGAGCGTAATTCTTCTGAGGTGTGATATGCATCTTGCTTGCGCTGAGTTATACGTTTTGAATTTTCCAAGTGATAAGCAGCATTTTGCAATTTCTTGGTTGATGCAGGTGAAGCCTTTTTCTAAAAAAAATCATTAAAATTAAGGTAAGAATTTGAGAGAAACATTATGAAGCAGATGAAGCTATTAATGTAGAATTATCAATGGAGTTAAGTGTCAAAGATTATTGTTTGGCTCTTAATTGAAAAGACATATCATAGGCCTATGAGGGGCATATCATGTAATGGCAATGTTCGAATCTAGTTTTAAGTTGATTGAGTTGGCCAGTAAACTGATTATACTATAACATTTGCAATCGTAATCGATAAATGAACTTTTGTAGCTAAAACACTAGCACTCAATGTAAGAATTAACTTTGACAATGTTCTTCGAGTACAGCATCGGATTTTTATGGACTTTGGGATTTAAAAAATCAATAAAAAATTACTAAGAAGTATTAACTCACATCATTTGAAAATCAAAATGTTTTTAGCAAAGCAACCGAAGCCCTACACTAGTCTTTTTTGGGTGAAACCGTTCGAATTACAATCAGATGCAAAGATTACTGCTTGCTTGCAGGTGTTTTATATTTTGAAGCAATCCCTTGAACGTCAGTTTCTTAGAGAGGCTACAAAAACAGGCATTGTGGTATATTTAATTTGATAACAATGTTCGAATTGTGAGTGTATCTTATGTACTTGCAGCGCATCAATTTTATTCTGACTTTGTAATACACAATGATTGCAATTAGGGAAAACTGGTGTGAAGGAATTTGTTTCAATAGACCTCCAAAGTGTAACGTCACATCAGTGATGACGCGACGCGCAAGAAATAAACTGACTGTTTATCACTTTATAAAAAGAAGAAATTATTACATTATAAACAGTGTATATATGTCTTGATAAAATAGCGAACTTTTGATTCAATTTTTTTTTTAATAATTATTCATCACTGATTTTTTCGGATCAAGAACCGTGCGTAAGTGATTATAGCAACAGCAGTGAGAGCAATCTTGATGCCATCGGTCTTTGGCTGCACCGTTATGATTTCATGACGTAAAGACTCCTCACACCATTTGTGAGTTGCGTGCGCGCGCACAGTACCCCGCGATCGAGACGCATGAAGACGCATAGCCCTACAAGACGTCTGGTAGACATAGTAGTTATAAATTCATGTTACCGTTATGACCGGAGCTAGAAGACGCACTGTCCTTTGTTTTAGTGCGTCTTACTGGACATATGTGCACATCCGCAAAGCGTGTCTCGATCACTGAAGGACGCGTGGCAATTTAAAGACATAAAAGCATGAGCAATATCGCTATTGTTTAAAAATTAGATAAGATTACTCGACCAGATGTAAGATAGATATAACCCTGATTACCAGATGCGTAGAATTTCATAAAACTTTTCGCATTGGCAAAGTCGCATATTTACAACAACAACAAAAACGTTATAATTTGACGAATTGGTCGGATAGAAGGACAATTAAGTGTATAGAGGTAGTATATATATGCCGCGCGACCGGGTATTTTTTTTCGACTTCTCGACTTGTACGGCGGGTTTTTTTGGGGCCTCATGGTTAAGCGACGGGGTATGTTTTTCAGCTTCAATTTTTACGACGGGCTATACATTCGCATAATACCTTGTACGTCGGAGTGTGCTTTTGGCCATTTTCACCTTGTACCACGGGTACGGGTTTTCGAGGTCGCGCGGCACACCCCTATCCAGAATAAGGCCATGTGCCCCCACCCATCCCCCCCCCCCCTCCCATGAGATGACATTGGTAAGTTAACGATAAGATTGATGTGACGCTTAAGTGTCATATGTCATAACGCCGTATGTCACAACGTCGATGTATTGAATATCACGAAACGAACGCTGTCAGCAGGCCAAAAATATCTAATACAGTGGTAAGTAAATGAAATAAATTCTCTGTGAATAAATAGTTAATTCTATATTTTATGCGTAGACTAGTGTGTAGAGTAATGAAGAATGATTATTGTTCTATTTTGTTATTTTTATTTGTATTAATATCAATTTACCTATTATTGATATTATTATTATTTGATATTGTGAAATAAACGTACACACAAAGAAAAGTTTTACAAGTACAAGAGCAGAGGTAAGGTAACTGAGCGGTTATCTTAATAAGAAGAAGAGTTACCTGACGTAAAGTGTTTATAGAAATTCCTGTGGTCAAGATAGGAAAAATTTCAACAATAATTCATTGAACCTGGCCGATAATTATAACAGTTACCCGCAAGTAGACTATAGAGTCAAGTTTGGCTAAAAGTAATGGTCAATTGTGACTGGCGCGTCAATGACAATTTCGGTTTTGTCGTTTAGGAGTTATTATTATCAATTTTTGGTTTTGACAGTTCTAATCGGCAAGTTAAACCTCAAACGCAGTAAAATATGTGAGATAGAGGAAGATATTCATGGATTTTGCATCCTTGTGCATTTTGGTTAAGAGTGGGCGACGTTCAGCGTATGTCATTACGATGACTGCACGCGCTGCAACGTGACGCGCTGACCAATTGAAAGCGCTAGTGTTGTAACAGCTTCTCAAATGTCGACACTAATTTTAAAGTATTACCTCAGCGCACCTGTTTAATATTACTTGAACCACTAACTAACAACAGGTGGCATATTCCGCCTCACTGCGACATATGCAAAGATAAACAAATACTCTAATTCAATTCTAGCGCAAAAATCACGGCTGCTCGTGAGGGGTGTTTGTTGTTTGGTGGAGTTGGGATGAGACCAATAGTTTCATATCTTATAAAAGACAAGAAAACATATGAATGGGGATGCATCATGTAAGTATAACCGTCACACTGCTGCATTAGTTGGGCGAGCTATGTGAACAACTGGTTAGTCAAGTGAGGGACGGTATTTTAGCGCTCAATAAACATTACCAACGGGACATTCGATAAGGTCGTATAAGGTGTCCAAATCTGTGTGTTCAGTAGTAAAATGAAGACCGTCTTGATAAATAATAACTGCGTTGGAAGTAAACAATCACCGACGATCCAAGTCGAGGTTCGGAAAGTAAACAGCGTCTTAAATTAAAGGTTGGTCGCTTAGCTGATAGCTGTTGTTCGCGTAAATATCTAATACAGGTGGAATATTCAATTTTATCAACCGGGCGACAAGTTTCGTAATTTTGTACACGCCCGTGGCGAGGCGGGCGGGCGGGGGCGGGCGGGGCGGGCGATTGGCGGGCGTTAGTTTCGACCTCGTAACGAGTGAGATACATTCGTGTCACATTCCACGACGAGTACTTGCCTTTTGTTACCTCGAATTATATGAAGCTCATGGAGTGAATCTTCACGTGGGGGGTTGGGGGGGGGGGAGGTGTATTTGCCTTTTGTTACCTCGAATTATATGAAGCTCATGGAGTGAATCTTCACGTGGGGGGTGGGGGGGGGGGGTATTTGCCTTTTGTTACCTCGAATTATATGAAGCTCATGGAGGAGTGAATCTTCACGTGGGGGGGGGGGGGGGGGGGGGAGGTGTATTTGCCTTTTGTTACCTCGAATTATATGAATTATGGAGTGAATCTTCACGGGGGGGGGGGGGGGGGGGGGGGGGGTGGGGGGGGCTTTTGTTACACGGGGGGGGGGGGGGGGGGGGGGGAGGTGTATTTGCCTTTTGTTACCTCGAATTATATGAAGCTCATGGAGTGAATCTTCACGTGGGGGGGGGGGGGGGGGGGGGGGGTGTATTTGCCTTTTGTTACCTCGAATTATATGAAGCTCATGGAGTGAATCTTCACGTGGGGGGGGGGGGGGGGGGGGTATTTGCCTTTTGTTACCTCGAATTATATGAAGCTGGGGGGGGGGGGGGGGGGGTGAATCTTCACGTGGGGGGTGGGGGGGGGGGGGGGGGGGGGTATTTGCCTTTTGTTACTCATGGGGGGGGGGGGGGGGGGGGGGGGGGGGAGTGAATCTTCACGGGAATGGGGGGTGGGGGGGGGTGGGGGGGGGGGGGGGGGGGTATTTGCCTTTTGTTACCTCGAATTATATGAAGCTCATGGAGTGAATCTTCACGTGGGGGGTGGGGGGGGGGTGGGGGGGGGTGTATTTGCCTTTTGTTACCTCGAATTATATGAAGCACATGGAGTGAATCTTCCCGTGGGGGGGGGGGAGGGGTGGTTGACTATGTAAAGGTTAGTGGAGATGTGTCGCCACCACTGGGTCGTTGTTTTCTGAAGACAGGTATGGCAATGGGTCGGGTTTTTTTCAATGACTTGGTATACTATTAAGATCGTATTTTTGACAGCGAGGTATACCAATGGGTATTTGCGTTGTGGTGGGATTCCAAATTTTGACAGACAGGTATAGCATTATGTCTGTAATTAACGTATGGTGCTCAATATTGGGTGTTTGTGCAAGTCCCCTGGGTAAATAGTGGCCAGCCCTATTAGTCAGCGTGGTTTCCTTGTTTCAAAGACAATTTTTGTGGCATGATAAGCAAAATGAAAGGTCAGGTCCGTACATTCTCCTTCTACTCTTTCCTGACATAAAATGGGGTTGTAATGGGGCAAGGGCAATGACTACTAGAAAAAAAATCGGGTAAATATATCTGAGAAAGATGAGCGTAATAGTTATTTTGATTGTTTCAAATTTTCATTTGCTTGAATTTAAATTGCATTGTTTACCTCAAGCGTTTCATTGTTCTTTGTCCGTTTCGATCTCCGGCATTTTGCTGCGGTGGTTATACTTTTTTTCCTTTTTTTTTTGGCGACATCGTTCATAGCTGGAAACGTCACAATAAACAGTAAGATTCCTTTTAAAGTACTTCCTTAAATAAGTCAGCATCAGCGATAACATCTGGTGAATGTTAAGTTATTACTATAATTAAAAGGCGCTCGCTTTTCACTTTGACGCACATGGTTAATAATTGTTCAATATATACACAAAACAATGCTCTAAGCAATAATGGGTTTCATGAACAAAAAACAATTATGGTTAGAATAATTTTGAAGCTCAACATTTATTTTTTCATTATCTGTCAATCATCAGTTTTTACTTATATCAGGGAAGATCAATTATTCTCTATGCTTATTTGTATAAATTCGTTCATGTTTTATGCTTTTAATTCGGTAAAATCTGACGCGTTTTAGTTGACATGTGTGACGCAATCGTATCATACCACTTCCTGTACCGGCAAGTAGTTTCTGTACAGAATCTGACGAGACTTAATTGTTACTATAACTGCGGCCATGACATAATTTACGTATGTTACACGATTGTACGATGTTACTTGCTGTTTCTTCTAAAAGTGCCTTTACATTGTATCTTAATAATAAACTTCTCTGTTTAAAACACAGGTGATATACATAGTAACAGTAACCGTTGTTAATATCAGCTCTCCTATTATGACCTCAAGATGATAAGGCATGAAACCGATAGGTGCGATGCTTGGAAGCCAACACTCTGCAGTGGCTCTCAACATGTCACATATATATGGTAGGTTTCTAACACATTTGCGAAAACAATCACATTATAGCGCCTGTTACTTTTTCAAGCAAACATTAACATTGACTGTCACCCTCATTTGAAATAAAAATTCCTCGTCAAACTACAATAAACATCATAATTTTTTTTTTTTTTTACATTAATAGGTTCAGTCAGTACGACATTGGCAATGCGTACATACATATTTACAGGGTGGAAATTAGAACTCGCCGGCCCACCAATGGCTAGTAAAATCAGGCTCGAGCGAGTGGCGGTACCCAATTCAGTCGTCCGGTTGGCGAGTCAATTTTTCCCATCGCAAAACTTCGCCTCAAGATTTTCTTGTATGCTGCCACCGTTTGAGAAAGCGACAGCCTGGCGTCCGCGATTAACCTCATGAATAGTTAATTAAATTTGTAAAAGACAGCCAATCATTGGTCAGCGTGCGATTACGAAAGCACGATCACGCCAAGATCGCTTGGTTAGCGCTGTTTGCTTTTAGTATCAACCAACCAATTACTCGTGAACGTCACCAAAAGTTTAAACATGGGTGATAGAAATTTATTACACCAAGTGGGACGACACTGTAAGCTAGGGTATAAGAGACAGAGTTGTTATCTGATCCTTATCGATTTAAACCATTCGAGCCTTGCGACGTCGATAAACTGTGCGTCATTGTTAAGCTTATGAACATTACCGCACCATTCCGTTCTCGGCTACCTCATATTCTACGTCAGCTATGTTGGAGCGTCAACTATCAATTCCATCTTGCGTTTGTCTGAGAGTTACAGAAGGAAACAGCAAGAACCTACGAACGAGATCACAGGACAAGGAAGTTCAACGAGAAGTGAATGCGAGACGATTTGGGTAAAATAACGCAGAGCACTCACAACCCAAGAACAACTTTTACAAGGGCACTGGAAATTTCGAGCTCGAAAGAATCAAAATATAGACGTTCACAGGGCCATGAACAGCTGGCACCACATGAACTGAGAATATGCAGAATGTGAAGCGTGGTTTCAGTTCAATGGGGCTTATCAAGACCACCCTAAATGACCACATGATAATAATGCTTCAATCAGAAATTGATAGCTATGATACATCATAGGCCATTGAGTTACGGTGGCCCCAAAAAAGCCAGTCATGTTCATGGAGGGGAAAGGAGACACTGATGAAAAGAGTGAGGAAGATGACGCATGAAAGGCTCTAAGAACTTGCCAAAGGGGTTTTTGTATGAGCAGTGTTTTAAAAAAATAATGTGACCACCTGTCGTCTTTTTCCTGAGGTTTCAGGTTATTTGGGGTATTTTCCGCATATAGGCGTTTTTGTTCTGTATATCCGTTTTTGTTTGAATAAATTTGACACTCAGGAAGCAGATATTCCTTACACATTTTTGAGCCGGTAGGTTTATAGCCGGGCCGGTTACTTTTTTCATGTACCGGCCCGGTTGGCCGGTACATGAAAATGTTAGTTTCCACCCCTGATATTTACTTTACAATTTATGCGTGAACTAACATACAAATCAGCATAGTATCCAATAACAGTTATCGACAAATAATGAAAGGAAACTAGCCCATAGTTAGCCCGTCAAAAGCGGCCAGAGCGCGGCGTCCCGGGCGTGGCATAAGTTAGTTGCGCTTGTGTATGATATGGTAGCAACACATAGCATCGGGTAGGGTAGCATCGGGTCTGGTAGCGTCGGCTCGGGTAGGTTTGCGTCAGGTCGGGGAGGGGGGGGGGAGGGAAAGTAGTGGTATTAATGATTGTATATATATATGTAAATAAAAAATATATTTACAGTTAAGTATCCCTTTCCTTAATTCCGAAATCCGGTAACCTCCGAAATTCGGAATTTTTTAACAAGCACTGTTATAACGCCACATTGATAGTTTCCAAAAATTTCAGGTTCCAATAAACGATAGATAGTTGCGGCCTGACCTCGACGGCAAGTGGTTGGAGGTGGGGCTTTTACATGATGCTTCAATTAGTCGCACCTTCTCAGCTGACAATGGGACAATGTCTCTTAAATTAGCATTGAGCAAAAACCGTGCGCCTTCAGTTCAGGCAGTAAAACGACCTAGGCAAAAACAGTTCGTATCTGACTGCGTCAACGCTGTTTACTTATTTCAATTTCTCATATCCGCGATGAGGAATCAGTTCCGCAGAAGACTAGGGGCAAAAATCTTGCGTTGAAATGACCTTAATTCGCTAATTAGCCTAAAGATCAATCATGTTCTGTTGATCTGTTATATTCTTTATATCGCACATTCAGACAAGAGTGATGCGACTTCGGGTCGTACTCTCGGCTGTCATTGTCTTAAGCTTGTGTGCAAGCATGCATGCCGCAATGACTAATTAGGGTCTAAATGATATTCTAATCCTCACACAATGACGATGCTTTGACTATATCGTCAGATTTCCCCTCACGAAATAACGTTGAGGGACGCTTGGGACTGTTAACGTACACTTTTTTAATCGAAATCATTCCGATTTCTATCGTCGAATTAATATTTATAATGTTAATGCGGAGATGGACAAGGCTGTGTTCGTTTGGAAAACCGCAACGTTAAAATTTACACACAAACTTACGCAATACTTAATTATTGGAGTGTTGAAAAACATTTCGAAATCCGGAAAATTCCGAAATCGATAACACGCTCGGTCCTGGGCATTCGGGATACGGGATACTCAATTTTATCTAAATATATACATATACATATATAGATAGATATATATATATATATATATATATATAGAGATATAGATATATAGAGATAGATATAGATATATAGATATATATATATATATATATATATATATATATATATATATATATATATATATATATATGTACATTATATAAACATAATATATATATATATATATAGACATATATATATATATATGCACATCAATATTTATATACTTGTATATATATATATATATATATATATATATATATATATATATATATATATATATATATATATATATATATATATATATATATATATATATATATATATATATATATATATATATATACCGACTAGGCGAGTTCCGCCATCTTGGATCGCTAAACCGGAAATCGGTGGTCGAGGAACGCGATTTTGACAGCTGTGAAATAGGTGGAAGACAGGTCGTCGTGTGGTACATGTGATGTCTTTGATTTCGGGTGTGTCGCTGTTTGGAAGGATTAAAGGACGCATTTCGTAGCTGTCGGTACCTTTGATCATGCAGAAAGTCTATGCAATGAGGCTGGCCTCTCGCTCACGGTTTATTATGATCTGCTCAAATGCCAACACCGCTCGTAACCATGCACGCCACTGGGTATATAAAGGGGTTAATCTAAATAATTATGGTATATATCACAATGGTGAATCACTGCTGCGTTGTCGATTGCATCACAAGCTCAAAAACTACACACCAGGATGGCTCCAAACCTAAATTCTTCAAATTCCCGGGGCATATTTGCTACCCAGGTACAAGGCATGGGTCAAGGCAGTTAGCAGGAAGAACTTAGCTATCAAACCACACACTGTTGTTTGTTCCAAGCATTTTGTAGAAGGTATGCCAACACCTCAACATCCAACACCATGCCTTAACATGGGTTACCCATCGAAGATACTTAAGACAAGGTGACTGTTTGATTTATTGTAATACATCAGTGAAGCTATGTCATACAGCTAAAATCTACTTCTGTTTGAGAATCTTAATTTGAATGTTATACTTCCAGGTTCAGATTGTCCTCTCGCCGTGAATATGAATCTAGGCTCAAGTTGTCAAAGCAGTTACCCACTGGTAAGAGTCCCATACAAAATGACGAAATATTGTTTAAATGCAATAGTTGTTATTTCACCTGTAGTACCTTAGTTTTATTGCATCATTTCTCGGGTTTTCACACTCAGTAAGATGTGGGGTGGTCTGGCTTCAGACAAGCACTTGTAAAAAACTCAGGTAAGGGAGTATCATTGGTCTTGTGTAACTTAACTTGTTGCTTGCCTGTATACTATGTACATATACCTGTTTATATCATTTGCTTTTCAAAATGTTTACAGGAGCAGAGTTCTTGGGTCAGTTGGACCCACACGACCAGATTATGGCAGACCGGGGTTTTGACGTTGCAGATTTTCTGGCCCCCAGATGTGTCACGCTCAATATACCCCCATTCACCAAAGGAAAGACACAGCTTAGCCAATGTGAAGTCGAACGCCACAGAAAAGTGTCCAGCCTCAGGATTCACGTTGAGAGCAATAGACCGAATAAAGGACTTTAGAGTGTAGCAGGCTGTTTCCTCCCCGAGTCGGATTAGCCAGCTTGACAATATTATGACAATTGTTTGTGCCATAACAAATCTCCTCTCTCCTTTAGTATAAGATAGTGACCTTGAAACTAGAGTTGAGAACAGTACGCAATATATGGAAACAATGTAATTTATTACATCATTTGCCCCCTGTAAATATTTCACTACGATTACACATTTTAAATTGCTTGTTACGCACATGCCGCTTCCCATACTGGGGCATTGAGAAGCCGATATTCTGCAGCTTCATGGGGACAAGATCTGTCCTAAAGGGACAAACAACAAATGAATAACTATGAATCATAAAAGTAATTTATATATATATTAATGACAGTCATTGGCATGATGTCCACGTCACACAAATGTGGTAACTATGACTGCTTGGGGACAAGATGCTTGCTCCCCAAGCCCAGCCATGCAGCAGCACCTTGCTCCATCCTTCTTGGTGAACGAGGGCCCACACATCCTACGGGGCGATTGTGGTGTGCTGAGATGGACGGACAGCTGTTGTAAGCATAGTTGTATGCATCCAAGGCCTTGAATGCACCCAAAGAATCCTTGTTGTAAATGACTGAAGCAATAATTCATTAGCAGTGTAAGTGAATTAAAGGGCCACTTCATACTACAGGTTAATAGTAAGTAGTGTTTGAAATAAGAACAAACATTTCTAAGCAAGTATGACTGATAAGAAATCAAAAGCAACTAAAAATTACCTGGTGTGTCAATCAATTAGTTGTAGAAGTTCCCATACTGAAATTGTGGGACGACCAGTTTGTTAGACTTTGTGGATGGGGAAGTGAGGCTTCACCATCAAGCTGAAGAAGACAGTCCAGACGCTGTTTGGCAAGTTGCTTGGTTTCAATTTCTGGAACAAATGTGTCTTCAGGATAATACAATTTTTAAAAATAAATACATTGACCACAACAAAAATCAAGGGCAAGAGCAATACCAAATGTGACACAATATCCCAATTATTTGATTAATTTGGATAAATCACCACCCAAGATTACAAAATGTTGATTAGCGATTGATTTCATACCGAATTAATCATACGCATATTGCAGTATAACAAAATAAAATCAATACAAATAACATTGGGTCTAAGAAAAATACAAAATAGAAGATACATATCTGTATATTAACTCCATACCTGTGGGGTTTTTGGGAAGGTTGAGTTTCCAAGCCCAAAAGGCCAAAGTCGCAAGCTCCTGCTTTGATTCTTCAACTTTCAGTCGTATTTCTCCCAAATAATGCACAGTATATGATCTAAATGAGGCTCTAGTACTTTCTGTCATCTCTGAACTACATCGCACGGCATTTTCGGGTGATATATCGCAATTGGCGAGCTGAATCTCACGAAGCGCAAAAACGTTCCGCCGGGGAGAAGCCATTACACACCAATGTTTTGATTTTGTAGACCACCGATTTCCGGTGGGCCTTCGGCACCAGGTGTCATGGCCGACAAATCGCATACTGGGTATATATATATACTCTTCGCTGCCCTACCCGATGCTACTCTACCCAACCCAATCATACCAATGCGCACGGTCCCGTTTAATTGATAATGTTTATACTCAACGTTACTGTACATATGTGAATCACACGCAAGTCCGGTATTAATATTTAAAACTTGGGTACGAGTAGGGTTGGATACGAGTTAACTCGATACCTAGCTCCGGTCGAACAGTAACAGTAAGGGCTACTCTGCGCACCTAGAAAATAACATATATAAAGAGCCTTGACAAAAAAAGACCATGCGCACCAAAAACTTACCCCCACCCGACGCTATTCTTCAATAAATGCCGTCGATATTTCGTTTCCGAACAAATCGCGATACGATGTCTGCCATTTTGGAAAGTATTAATTCCCGCGATTTCCCGCATTGCCTTAGCATCCCAAGGGGGGGGACACTTACCCAAACTCGGATAGGGTTGTGCCACGGGACCTCGAAACCCCGTACCCGTAGTACAAGTTGAGAATGGAAAAAAGGTATACTCCGTCGTACAAGGTATTATGCGAATGTATAACCCGTCGTATGAGTCGGGAGGCCAAAAAACCATGCCCCTTCGCGCGGCACATGTATACTATATCTACACACTTAAGTGCCCCCCCCCCCCGGTCTTACATTAGTCGTCGTCTTTCTGAGCATGCGCAATGCACGTGGTCTTAAACTTGAAAACAAACATGTTGCTGTGGTTTTGACTTTTTACCGCTTCCCAAATTGATCGAACTACAAATAATTACCATGGATGAAATCCCCCGCCGTAAAGAGATAAAATTGTCCGTAAAACATCATTGCATTCTATAACTCCATCACTTGTGTATGTTTGGTGTTTGGTAGTTGTCTGAATCGATTTAAAAATATTCGCGTTGCGTCGTTTCCAGAAAGAGTAAGACGTCTACTCAGACGTCTTGTAGGGCTACTCGATGCCTAGATCCTTGTATAGCAAGCTATAAAATCCACTTAACTAAACATCCGTTTAGTCTTTTAGAAGGGCAAAGAATATAAATTACGGGTTGTGCATACAATCTTAACAAAAAATGCACAATTAAAATGAAACATAAACGCAGTGTGAAATTGATACAAATTATTTATCAGCCAAAATACATAAATGATACCATAAAAACTACAACATAAATTGTTTTTAAAAAACACTAAAACGGTTAATCAACTGCTATAATGTTTCTAATTATTTCTATTCAAACCGCATCTGGGAGGTCTTCCTTAGCAGGGTTTCTGGAACAATAAACCCCGCCTACTTAGGAGTCAGACCAATGTTATCTAATCCAACATTTGAACCATTTGATAAAATATAAAAAGCGCTCAATGCTGTAACGAACCGTGAAAAAAAGCGTTCGAATCGAAAGGTTAATTTAAATACTGAAATCATGACAACAATAAAAGAATCGTTATTACAAACATACCCCACTTCCTCAGTCACGGGAACATGCTGCGAATCTGTCGCTTGGCCGGTCTCTGTGTCTGACGTGGGTATGTTGGCGACGCCGGCCACCAACTCGTCGTCATTTTTCGCATTTCGTAGAAAGTCGATAGTGCAATTCAGAGCTTCAACTTTCTTTTCGTTAAGCACTTTCATTTGTCTCAGAACTGATATAGATAAGCACTCCCGCTTGGCATGGTCTAACAGCCGCCCGGCAGCGTTTATTTCGTTAACTCTAATAAGATACGCAGCATTAGCCAACGTTCCCTCTACTGTCAATCGTAGTTTATTTAACTCCGCTTCGAAAGGGTCGGTCTTGGCATCCGTTTCACTCATTTTCGCTTTTTTTGTTGATGTGGCCTGGTCAGTAAAAAAAAGCTGTTTTCTTGGGGAAGCCATGTCGAACTGGTGAGAAAATAGAAAAACAATTACGGCTGTGCTATCAACATATTGATCAACTGTCAAATTATGCTGCGTAAAATTATTTTTTTACTCTGTGCATCCGTAAATACAATTTATGAAGATGGAATAATTGAAAAATGAGCTTTAACATACCTATGAAGAGAAGAACTCCAAATAAAACGTGATGATTAAACGCGGAGTTGCGCTTGGTTTGAAGCTATCGGCAAACTGTCACAATCTAATTTCCGCATTATGTCTTTATGCGAGAAAAACGCGCGTTCTGGCGAATTCCGTGTCATCTGATCGTGTCATCTTAACGCCATTAATGTCTTTAATTAGACCATGCGAATTTAACATGAAACTATTGCCGATCTCGGTTATCCGGGAACCTCGCAACACCCAGAATTCCCGGCGACCCTGGCAACGCGCAGCGCAGTGAAAACAATCAATGTGTATTGGATTAATTTCACTCAGCGATATCAACATCGGTTAAGTTTGCGGTTATTAACGTCGATAAAAACATGCCGAAAAGTTGCTGTGCATTCGGTTGTTCTAACCACAACATGATGAAAGAAAGAATGTCGCTCTTTAAGTTTCCGAAAGACCCGGAGAGAAGGGAAAAGTGGATCATTGCTGTGAATCGACAGAACGAAGACGGTTCGTTGTGGCGACCAACTAAGAACTTGGTTTTTGTGGACATCATTTCATCACTGGTTGGTTCTACACTTTTGTAGGGTATATCTGTTACACAATACTTTATTCTTAATCCAATTTGATGACATTTAAGTAAATACGGTTAATTCTGCTTGAACGACTTCATCATTCATGTCGCCATGTTTATATGTGTTTTTACTGTATGTAATGTCGATGAGGACTTTCCATTCAACTGTGATTTCAATTTTGCTATTCTATATTTCCCCTTGTATCGTTTGTACCATTTGTGGTTAGAAACATAATAAGTCATTATAATTCGTTCCTCTAGGGGTGGTTAACAAGGACCCACTTTACCCAGACTGGATACCCTCTATATTCACACACAGACAAGGTGGCAACAAGCAACATGACCGCATGAATCGTTACAAGAACGCCAAGAAACGTTCTTTACAAGGAGTCATTGAGCATTCATCCAACAAAAGACAGGTGAATACTTTTGGATAAAAGTAATTGATTTTGGCAGTATTAATTTGCCTGCTTACTCAATAATTATAATGAATCTTAATAATGATAATGAATCTTTGTACTAAATCTGCCTATTATAATAATGAATGTTTTTGCACACAATCACACATGTATAAACATTTCTACTTCTACAATGATGTATGTATATATTTTACCATGTGCTCTGTCTTTAGGTACTGAGTGAGATTGTAGTGAATCATGATGATTCAGTCACCAGAAAAGATGGTATCTCTCTTCAAGACCAGCTCTTCCTCAGTCTGGTTAAACTTAGACTTGACATGCATTTTCAGCATATTGCATATCAGTGTGGATTGGGACTGTCCACTTTGATCGAAATATTCTGGCGGTGGATCAATTTAATGTATGTAGAACTGAGCTGGTTGATCAAATGGCCAGACCGTGATGCTTTGTTCGAATCTTTGCAACTAGCCTTCAAAGAATTGTACCCTCGACTCACTTCCATTGTAGACTGCTTAGAGTTATTCATCGGCCAACCCAAAAACTTGAAGGCAAGGGCACAAACTTACAGCAATTATAAGAAGCACTGCACAACCAAAGTGTTTATTGCATGCACTCATTTGTGTCAAAGGTTTGGGGAGGCAGAGCTTCAGATGTTCAATTGTATGACAGAATGGTTTTGTAAGTGCGGACCTGCACCAGCATGGTGACCAAATTCTAGCTGACAAGGGCTTCACAGTACAGGATGATCTGGCAACTGTCTGTGGAGCTGAGCTCATCCACAATCCACTACCTGCAGAAGATGTGGAAGTGTCACGTAGGAAATCCTGTGTCCGCATTCACATTTACAGAGTCATTGGGTGTGTATAAAAACAGATATCAACTGCTGAAGGGGACCCTACCTATCCAGTCGGTGAACTCTCTGAAGGCTGAAGCCAAAGATAATGAGCTCTCTAGTGTGGACAAGATGGTCACTGTGGCTTGTTGTTTGTTAAATGTTGGGGGTAGCATTATTGTACGAGACAGTGATTTTATTGACTGAAATAGTTCAAATTACATATTATGTAGTGGTATTACCTGTATGCTTTTTCATTTTGCAGTTTTGTTTTCAATACACAATCGTAATAAAGCATTTATGAAATGTTCTGGTGGTTTCTTATTGTCCATGCCACACTTAAAGACTATCTATTGTGATATTTCACATTTCTCTTCATCCAGAATTTGCATTTGATTGCTGTTAGTCACATCACATTGTAAATTTCATAGTGGCACAAATTAATTTAAGAAGAGGATAGAATTTGAGAATAAATTTTATTCGCCCAACTCATCCACCATATAACAGTCAAAGACATCAACATAAGTCTATAAAAGGAACATCTTATATACAGAAAGGTTGGCTCAAGATGTATTTCTTGCAGACTTGCAATACCAGGCACCCTTTGATACTCTTTTGATGCCGATGCATGAAAAATGAAACCACTTGTATTTACAGCATGGATTGTCACATCCAATCATATCTTCACCAGAAGTACATGCACCATCCTCTAATCTGCGTGTCAGAAGTTCTGAAAATACTGCTGACTGCCAAAACATACAGATCTTGTTACACAACTCCAAAAGAAAATCACTGTCTGATCACACACTCCCCAGGAGTCCAGTAGACAAAGTCCCCATATTCAGCTCCTGCAACGTACATTTGACACTGGATCTGGGTGTAGTAGTGGTCAGTTTTTGTATATACCTCTTTCGTGCCACGTTGGGTAGTCCTTCCAAATACTGGTAAGCCATGATTGTTGAGCTTCAAACAAATCGGCCGGTTTGTAGCTTGTCAGCCATGGCTGATTTTATATCGCCGAGTTTACAGCTGTCACTCGTAAAATGTTCTTGTTCGCAGATCAAAGTATGCTCAAGATCGTTTCTGATTATTGAAATTGTCTTAGATCTTCGTTATCAGCTACTATTTACCGTGTCATTGACGAAAGAGCGCCACGCGCACGTTAAAAGCGTCGTGTCTTCCGCGCAACCAACAAGGTGTCAATACGCTGACAGCTGCTTGTATTCACCCCCGAATCGTTGCTCCGGGGTGACTTCCGGCGGAAGACAGTTAGCCGATATCGAGAATAGCAGATTTCCGTCATGCTCTACGTGTCCCAGGTGTCACATTAATTTGATTACTCAATGCAAGACAGATTTTACTTAACATGAACGTTGATCTCTCCAATCTGTTACATGTATTCAATTACCACACGATGCAAAAACAAACTATTTGAACAAGGTGATTTATAATAACAACAATTAATTATTATACATCAAAACCTGTTTGTTTTTGATGAGTATATCCTGCTGGTGATATAACTTGCTCCTGGCCACAAAAAGCGATCTTGAAATGTATAAATCCAAAAATGCTTGCAGCATTTCAAGTATCGAAGGTTCAAGAATAATGAAAATCAAGTTGTCTGGTTCAGCGCTGAATGATAACTGTCTGATGCCGTGAGCACGAATGCTATATAACTGACACGTGTTCAATTACACAATGAGGATGTAAATTAGGTGGCAACTCGAGTCAACTGCTTATCTCTGTTAACTGTTGCCATAAAGAACTCTTATCATGTATTGT
>CM067345.1:44221657-44434157 GCA_034190875.2 Urechis unicinctus
GAATTTTAAATGGGGGACATGATCCCAATGATATGTCATAGGCCCAAATACAGACAAATTAATATGGGGCAGTAGTCGGATGTATCTGAATCCACGTAATGCCTCTTTTACTATATCTATCAATACCATTACGAATGTAGCTTACTTTTAAATGTATTCGCACATAGTATGGATACCATTAGGGGGAACGTTACATGTAATTTTACGATTTTAGTACAAAAAAGACCTCGGTAAAAGTAGATAATAAACTGATATCAATTAATTAATCTAATTCAGAATCATGATCTTGGATGCAATACTGGTTTCATTTGCAATTTCTATCAGCAATATTTTGCATTTTACGGAAATTTACCTGTTTTCGTTTTTCATTGATTTTGTTCTACTTCTTTAGTTAAGCATTTGAGTGTGCATGGGGAGTGCCCGACAAGACTAATCATAGCTCCTGGTATATTTACGAAGCGCTTCGAAGTTTGAAACTAACCAAAGCAATTGATCGATCAGGCATTTACTAGCAGCTAGAAATAGATAACAATATCACAATTTGGTCTCAATTTGTGTGCTTGATATTTTGCACTATATAAATCCCAATCTTAGCGATATGTTACTTACAATTTTCGGCCACAAGGAGCTGGTTGAAATAGGGTCATATTTTTTTCGCTATTAACATTTAAATTAATCTCGCCTTAGATGTGATATTAGTTTCAATAGCTCAATTGTTTAGATGTTTAGATGTGATATTGGTTTCAATAGTTCAATTGTTTAGCAATATATGGTATTAATTAAGCTAGTCCATCCTATTTTGATTTTTGTAATCTATTTCAGTGTATATGAGTTTATGTCAAGACAAATAAATGCTTCCACGTGTGGTCGATGAGACAATTTCCAGTTGTCAGGTATCGAATTTAATCTCTATTTTGTTCTCAAATTGATTTTCGTACACTTGTTTTATATATGTAATTTAATAATACATGAACTTGCATTTCTCGTCAAATAAATAATTTTCATGGGCTGTGTTTAAATTTTGTTGCCTCCTCAAAAAAAGAAACATCCTTAACAAATTGTTTGAATGTTCGTATATCAAATGGTTCACAAAAACATTTCACATTTTTGCTCATGAAATTAATTCGATACGTCATAAAAGTTGCTACTTCAAGCCGAAGGTCAGCGTCGAGTATGAGAGAGCCGTCTTCAAGAGTCTGCGGCAGAAGATAGGTGAGAAGTTGGACGTATACCACACTCGATGTCGGCTAGCCCCGGTCGGACGGTTAAAATAAATATATACCGTCCAGCGTCTTCATTTTCCGCGCTCATTAAATAATGCTTTTGACAAACACGTTGGGTTTAGAAAACAACAAAGAGCCTGTAAAAAAATATGTCTTATCAAACCTAACACCTACCCCCGATCGATGCGTTTCTTTAAGAAATGCCATCTATATATCGGTTTCCGAAAAATCGTGATGCGATGACCACAATTTTGGTAAATATAAGATCACATGGTATTTGTTTGCTCTCCGTTCACTAGGTGCGCATGAAGACGCTTACCAGCAAGCGTAGACAGAGTTAGAGCTGTTGCAAAAAGAAGGTGTCATTGAGAAACCAGTTGGTCCCACTGTTGTTGAACCTAAGCGGTTCGGCGAAATTCGTATTTCTGTTGACTTGCGCGAAGTAAACACTGCTATCATTAATCATGCGCGAGAGGCACCCCTCTCCTATGGTGAATGACCTGGTCGAGAGAGTGAATGGGGCAGAGGGTTCAGCAATGTGGACCTGAAGTCAGGGTATCACTATGTGAGATGTCTCGGTACATTACCTCGTTTTCTACTCATGTTGGTTTGTTCAGGTACAAACGTCAATTTTGGTATATGTAGTGCTAGTGAGGTTTACAAGAAAGTCGTTGAAAATATCATATCCGGCACAGAAGGAGCGTTTAACATCACCGATGATATTTTTGAGTTTGTTAAAAGCACTGACACAGCAAGAGACCATGGTGTTGCTCTGGAAAAGGTCTTGTATCGGCCACATGAATACGGCCCGACTGCTAACCTCTCGAAGTGTGAATTCAGAAAAACTGAAATAGAGTTCTTCGGTATGAAATTATCTGAGCAAGGTGTACCGCACGTCGAGGCACTGCTCAAGTTTGCAGCCACGGCGTCTGTTGATGAGGTTCAGTTTGTTGGGTATGACAGTCTATTCAACTGTTCCGGAGACTGACAGGCAAAAGTGTCGAGTTTGTCAGGAGTAAGGGTCAGGATGATGCGTTCACCAAGATTAAGCAGGTGCTGAGCAAGCACCCAATAGTAAGTTACTTAAATCGCTGATCTTGAGACTGAGCTAGTCGTTAATTCATCTCCGGTTGGTCCAGGAACCATGTTAGTACAGTACACTGCCATGGTAAGCTGCGTGTTGTCGCATATGGCAGCTCTAACAGATGTGGAAATGAGGTACTAAAGTCAACTCGGGCGTGAAGCGCATGAGTATTTACATGTATATATGTATGGTCAAAGGGCTACAAAGTGTGACGTCACATCGCTGATAACGGTTCAAACTGGCTCCTTAACACCTCTTCGCTATAGCAATCTAGTCATGCCTGGGAGGCAATATCTCGGTGACTACGAGTCGGAGGAATATTAAACTTACATGGTTATTTAGAGAAGCCAGAAACAATTGAAAGGACAAACGCATCGGAGAAATAACAAACTTACATGGTTATTAAGAGAAGCACCGGAGCTAAAACATATGCATGATTCACCAGTTAGAAACGACGTGGGGTCGGATGGGATTATGACGACATCACTTTGTAGCCCCATAACGGACCACCAGGCGTTAGTCTGTATAGTATATGGCAATCCGAGAGCGAAGTTGCCTCTTCGGCTCGAGCGTTGGAGTATGAGGTTCTTGCCGTACCAGCCCTTTAGAGACTATATATCCGGTCATCCCCTCATGTGTGCAATGAGCCCGAGGCATTAGTGGTGAAAGTGCATGTAAACTTTGCAGCGTCAGAGGCCGTGCACAAGGCCACGTCGGCAGATGAAATCATTTCTGCTATGGCGTGTGATCAAACCCTAATGGCTGTCAAAAACCTGCTTTTGACTGGCCGTTGGAACCTATTGGATACCATGTATCGTGTTAGAGATGAGATTGACTTTGAGCTTATTTTGGACTTTCCCATAATCCTTTTATTCTTCAAAGTTACCTATGATGGTGTGCTGCTGAAAGGCTCGAAGATAGTGGTGCCTTAGGAGCAAAGTGTTGCAGAAGTTGCCAATGAGTGTCACCAGGGAGTTACGAAGACAAAAACTTAGTTACAGGAGAAAGTCTGGTTCCCACCGAAGAAGTAATATGCGCTTATCCGCACCATGTGTGGGAACTTCCTTAGACAACCTCGTAGTTTATTATTTGACTAACTGGAGAGCAAGCTCCTATATGTATATACCAACGGCAAGGTCAGGTGCACCAATCAACTTTACGATGCTAACCCCGGTGCGTTAAATTGCTAAATCGATTTACGTCGAAAGAATAACTGTATCTGACTTATCAGTGAAATTATCAATTATTGTGTTTATGTGCTTTGGGCAGCTAGCTGCAGACGGCAACCCGAAAACATAAACAATACGACTTTTTAATCCATTCCCGAAAGCTTGACAGCCTGTGATAACCGGGAGGTTCAGATGACTTTTCATCCTTTGCTTTTGCTGTCTTTCCTACTCTAATTTTAACAGCACATTTATATGTCCTTGAGTTAAGCCCAATTTGCATTAACTGCACATCCTTCTTTCTTTCTTTCTTTGTTTTCAATTTGGCTAGAATTCTGGACTTGATATTTCTCAAGCGTTTGCAGATCGTAGCAGGCATAGTAGTTGATTGAAGCATTGTGGATCTATATGGTTTTATTTTCGCATATGTTTATTGTCCCACCTACATTAGCATATTGTCGGTCAAGACTGTATTATAAATGATGTTTTAGAGCATTCTTCATTTATGAGGCAACAATACGTCAGCTTAGACTAGCTTACGCAATTAAACGGTTCTTTTTCTGTCCATTTTAGCTGGTACCTTCTCATATTCTATCCTCTATTCTATGTTAGTCAACAAAAAATGAGATGGGTTTTTACGTCACTTGACACGCTGCGAGGGGAATGGCGGCCAGAGACGGTTCGTACCTCAAATGCGCAGCCCAGATCTAGTTAACTATCCAAATGTTCTCCCTTGAACATGATAATCAGGAAACAATGACGTCTTTCTTTCTCTTTGTCCAGCATATCATCAAATGTCCATTTGGTGGAGGGGATGAAAATACAGAATAGTTAAATATTAACCGCTTTTTTAATGGAACTGGTAATGTGTTATACCAACATCTCTCCTGTTTTCAAAACAGTCGATTCCTGTTGATCACTCACCATTGAGTTGATTTACAAACGTTACTGTATTTATGATGGGGACCACGAACAAATGTTGTTTCCCACATTTGTAACAGTACCACCATAAAGTTTAAAGGACTTTTTTAATATGGGGCAGGTTTTGGGCCAAAATAAGAACATAAAAAAAAAGAAAAAAACTTATGCAGTTAAATTTCACCAGTAGCGGGAAAGGGTCTTAGGAAAAATATAAACAGATATATCTGATCTTGCTCCTGAAAGGACCGCCCAGAAACGGCAGTTAGAAGGTACTTCTGAGGAAAAACATATCAAACTTTTCGTTATAAATCTAACCTTAAGGAGGTATCCTTACCTAATAAAATCTGTTAATCCAAAACAATGGGCAAATATGAGCGTCGGCATGGTCGATCATCCATCCATGATAGACCAAACATGTCGACCATCTTGTTGGATGTTTCAGTAAGATACTGGTGGCCATCAACATGCATCAGTACCGCGAATGATACTGTTCTTCATAATACTCAGTCGGTGCCTCTGAGTAGTGACCATCATCTTGCTGCCAGTATTCCTCCTCGGCCGGGTAGACATGAGCGGCTTCTTCGACAGGGAACCTATCTTCCCAGTCTCGACGATGACTACTTTGACGTCGAAGCTCTCGTCTCGGAGGATACTCATGAGGATCATGATAATCACCCTCTATGTATATATCATCACTAGGATGGTATGGCTCCACCTCCACATGAGGGTCCTCCCAGTGTGCCTCCTCATGAATAAGAGGGTCAACACAGGGACCTTCAGCCTCTTGCCGCTCAGAACGACCCTCATCTTTATATGGAACTTCCTCCTCAGCTATCAACACACCAACCTCTTCTGTATACGCCTCATAGGACTCCTGCACAGCACCCGAGTCCTCCACGCCCATCTGACACATGATATACAACAGGTGCTTGAGGAGCTCCGCCACCGCCCCGCTGTTGACCACATTATCATCACCCAACTCATTCATGATATCCTCTGGACTAAGGTGCGACAAAACCTGGAGCACCTGCGGGTTGATACTTCGCAGGTTCTCGATGGCACGCACGATACGGAAGCTATCCTCCATCCCTGTCGACTGTACGATCTGATCAAACATTTCTTGTTCCTTCCTCGACAGTGAGGCAATGCAATCCTCGACGTTTGAGTAGTTTCCTCTTCGTCTACCATGCTGGAACAAAATTGTAAATGGTTATTTGCAATAAGTCAAAGCTTAACCTTGAATTAACCATGAATTATTAAATAGAATATGAAAGCATACCCCGCCGTGTCGGTCGTCAATGAGGACGCGGATAAAGCTGTGTAGAGCTCGGGTGAAACTGTGCAGAGCTTCAGCCACGGTCAGATTCTGCCCACACAAAGCACAATATATACAGTCACCATGACCATTGTAGTAAGATACCACGGTATATATGCTGATTATTGGGTGATATTGCTGAGACGAATGAGTATAGTGTGATACCTGAGGCCCCATTCGGGATTCCTCAAACTCAGGAGGCAGTTCACTTTCTCTCACATCAACATCACCATACTCATCTTCCTCGTAAAGTCCGGCGTCCTGAGAAGGATCACCCAAAATCATGTCTAGCGCGAGTGGTTCTTCTCTCAAATCATTGTCCCTTCCTCCGAATGGTAGCTCCCTGGCGCGCATATCCAGGTCGCCTATGCGTTTGTCCTCGTCCCGCCCATCGTGGTCAGGTACAAAGGGCCGTCTCCAAGTGTGTTCCCGCTCCCTATCCCCAAACTCAGCATCAATTGAGGCCCTAACACCAGCGACTCTCAAGTCCATGTCATTCACCACACTGCTTTCCCAATCTGACGCTCCCTGTATGTTTCTAACCACCCTATCCTTCCTCCCCATCTCTTTAGATTGCAGCATCCTTTCTTCCTCTCTGTCTGGCTGTAATCTCATTTTCTCCTTCTTGTAATGAGATCGACGGTGATCTTCATCTTGACCAACGAGCGATTCCATGTCACGTAAATCATGATCTGCAAGAGTATCTCGACCTTGCAGGGGAGTATGACGTAGACCGAGATCAGATGTAGATGAGGGTGAGAGGGAGCGGGATATGGGCAGGGATTGTGTGTGGGAGGCTGATGTAAACATCGATCCCCTTTCACCTGCTTGTCTGTCATCGTCATGAAAAAATGGTTTTGCATTTTCCATGTCTGATTCCTGTAAAATAACAGAAAGTGTTATAAAATCCTCGGTAAAAAAATGACGACTTCCATGTGCTGCCAAAAAAACAATATTAAATTACGTTACAAATGTCATGAATCAAGGGGTCATGACAACATCAGTCAAATGAAATAACGAAACCTAAACTGTGATACACATACATCCTAAAAATGCATAGATACACAAGACATACATATTCGAAAAATCAAACATCCAAGGGTTGGTGGTTGATGGTATGGTCATTCGATTACCATCCGCCGCGCTTACTAGAATATTCAATACCGGCAAAGAGTAAACATAGCCTGTTCTAGCCCAGTGTGGACGGATCGCGCGGGGCTACCAATATTACAAAGAAAATAGGTCCATGTGACATCTGGTCTGTTGAAATAAATACAAGTTTGAGGGGGAAAAACAATTCCACCGAAGAATATCACGGATGTTCTACAGATTAGCTGTATTTTGGGAGGGTGACTTGATAGAGATTGTTTTTTTGGAAGAAACCACCTGGTCGGGACAAAGCACTGCGAGTTCATCACAACCACCTGCATCCAGGTGTGTGTAGAATATGATTAAATGCGGAAGTGAACTAACTACCAATATTTCAGAGGGACACAAAGTTCACATAAAGGGCATAGAGGTTCACATACTTGGACAACATGGTTAAATACGATATAACAGGGCACATACGGAGCTAGTATCAGGCAATAGAAAAATTTCATCATTACATTTTACCAGATTCAGGTGAATATTATTTTTATTGAATAGTTAAATATCTCAAACTAGACATTATATTAGTGGGGTGCATGTTTAGTTTTAGGTCGTTTTCCACAATGGGATAATATTCAGACGGTGATGGATGAGGATGATTGGTCATGCTAAGACAGCTGTCACATTCGTTGCCCAGATCGGGCTGCACAAAACCACGCCATTATGGCGTCGGTCCAGCACGATACTATTGAGAAACCGGGACGGGTGCTTTTAAAGAGGCTGTTCAGCCCCATATTGGGCATCCAGGGATCATTTTGATGATACATAACTACGTTTAAACCAGACAAAAATTATGCCATCTTTCAACTTGTGCCGCAAATTTTCAACTTTATTATTTCATGATTTTCATGATGTACTGTTTTATTTAGTTGTGTCGTTCCATCGATAACGGTGCCTCCCTAAAACAATGATCCACGCGAATGTTAGCTGTAAATCATTATGCGCTCTGTATTTACCTCGGTATACGTCCGCTTTGGTTACAAAATGTAGATTTCATGAAAGCTTCAATCATTAAAGTTGTGGGCATAATTGCGCACAAATTAGACCGACAATCAGGAAGGGTAATTTCCCACAACATAAATGGTAATAGCCGAAGTAAGGAACTATTTTCTGAGACCGCAGCGCCGCGTAGCGACTGAAAGTGTGAAAACTGAAAACTTTTGGTTTCCAAGGTGCGGTTGCCAAGCAGCTTGCAATCTTCGAGTATATAATATAAACACTTTCAATTCATTCATATTGAATAATTTCCCCAGCTTGATGGCTTTTCTTGTCAAGTATATGCTTCCTATCACAAGGGGAAATCATTAAATTATTATGATGAGTTAGTACAAGGTTTGTCTATCTTTTTGACTACCTTTGTGGGCTAGCAGGAATGTGACAGACAATTACGACATCTTACAGTGTTCTAAACCCCCTTGTTATTTTCATATAAGCTCTTTAAGTGCACTGCAAACTGCACTAGCACTGTTAAATGGCCTGTTTTCACCAAATTCTCAATGTATTTCTACCAGCATATTTGATTTGGCAAATAACCTCATTTGACCATCATTGCACTGATATATTTATGAACCCTACCAGCCTGATACATTTCACATATATTTGACAGGCCAGATAACACAATATGATGGGATTAAGTTTGGTATAAAGGAGCAATTGATCACTTAGGAGCATTCAATCAACATTTTAAATTAGCCACATTTATCCTCTGCAGACTAACTAAAATAATAAATTAATTTTACAGGGTCTAGCTAAGACAGTGCTATACTGAAGAAGCTTAACATTTAGCATAAAACTGATCCTGTAAAATAAGATTAGAGATTTGGCAAAGAAGAGTGTGTGTTTGATCACTTGAGAACATGCTATATTCTAAGCTATAGTTGATGTCTGAAATATCACCCAGGCTTTCATATTTATCTTCTTGAGGGCAACAGAACAAAACAATCTGCAAAAAATAAATTCAATACTAGAATAAACTTGCTCAGATTACAAACAAAATTGTAAGCTATGATATGGCCTACCTTGGCATCTGTGTAGCAGCAAGGAGCAGTTGATTTATCAGCTGTCCAAAAACACAGTTCTGAAGACAACAGACATCCACGTTGAACATTGTCCTGTACTTCTCTTGGGTCAAGGGTCAACCAATTGGGAAGTTCCATGCGTTCCTGGGCATGAGACAGCTTCCCACCCTGCAGCAGATGATTTACAATGAACGACTAAGCATTGAAATAGCAGAAAGAGACAGAATCCCTATTTTGTCCTCATATATTGATACAAGAAACACTCCATTTCCTGGCCCTTAACAACCTAATCCCTATCACACACACCATAACATGTCCACTTAGCCTTTAAGACATAGCAATCATGCCGCTTATCATGCAGAATTGCCAGCCTTGGCTTTTGGTTTCCAACATAACATTTGTAATACCTGTTTGTTGGAAACTCGTAAGTTGATGTCAGTCTTGAGGAGTAGCTGTTTGATTTGAGACAGAGCAAGATCCCCACTTTGAAGCTGGGATTCAAAGTTACAGGGATCCATGGTCATCCAATCAAGTAGAGCACTGTCCAATTTAGCAGCCTGCCAAATGAGAAAGCACAACAGCTCTATACAAACATGGGCATCAAACATATGAGAGGATCACTGAAGAATAACAGAGAGATGAAACATGTTTTTAGGATATAATATGACAGCAAGGAGTTACCTGTCTATCATTTTGTTCTTACCTTCTCACCGTGTGTTTCAAACATCAACAATAGTAGTTTGACTTGTGACAATGATAGAGCTCCTGTTTTTAGCTTAGCTTCCAAGTCATGTGGATTCATTGTCATCCAATCAACGAGGTCACTGACATCAGTATACCTTAGAGGCTCATGATTCTGGGACAGATGCAAATGTTAAACACCAAATGTATGGAACGAACAAGAAGATTGAGGAGGTGACAGAAGTATATAGAGACAGACAGATGGACAGTCTCATTTATATCTTGAGCCGAGAAATGCCTTAACATAATGAAGCATAACATGAAAAGTAAACTGATTGCTGTCATTATCAGAGACTCAAGTGTATGTACTATAATGGCTACCCATACTAATACAAATCATGATTATAGTATAAACAACTATTTCCTGACCTGTTTAGGTACACCAGAGAGTGCATAACTCTCAGAGGATGGGAGGGTGAGTTGAGATGTGGAAAGTGAGCCACTTTTGAGCTGAGCCTCCACATGGCGAGGATTCATGGTGATCCAGTTGGGCAGACTGCTGCCATTCAATATCAGTTCTGTCGGCTTCGAATTCTGCATTTTACAAAACAAAATGATCCACTTTTATATAAGGGCCGCTTATCCAATACAATATGTTGGAGAAGGAATGAAATTTACAAGGAATTCATTAGAAACTAATAGTGGCTAGGGTTTTAATGGCATTTTCAACATTGTTAACTATTTCACTGCAATTGTTGTTACATTTCAAGTTCTATAACATCCCAAATTTACAAAAAATAGTCAATGCCCATTTTTACCAATATCTATCTAGGACCATCAATATATTATAGCTAGGTGATTTATAATTTGCAAGACTTTGGTGGGATAGTGGGACAAAATAAAAATGTGAATGGCTTGACTTATGAATTTTACAATGCTTTCAACTGTCAAAAGTCTATATGATAGTCACAGCATTGCCGAATTCATTGTTAACTAATAAAGCATTTAGAAATTGCTAGAATGCAGGTCTTTTCATGCCTCTATTACAGCCATAGCCAGAAACGGAGATTGTCAACCTTATTGATGTAGTCACCACTGCCACCGTTATTCGACTGGATTGCCGGGATGATAGGTGCACTGAGTGTCATCAGTGATGGTGCACTAGCTGCGAGCAATTTCGAAGCGGCGGACTGATCATAATTTGTACCTGACAACCAACTGCAATCAATTTCAAAACCAACAGTTATAATTAAGACTCACTATGTAATAGTATTCTGCCAAAAACAACAAAAAGACAAACTGGAGTTTGACATCATATCCAAGGAGGTGAGGAAACTATGTTGCAACCCAACTTAAATTTTGAAAAATATGATGTCTAACCGTTTGGATTGAGGTTCGCCATCCTTGGATTCACTGTGACTTTGAGCTTGGTGTTTGCCCAGTACACTCTCTCGGTCACCATTATCAGCATCTGCACAACAACCCATCCACTTCATCTTCAGAAAACCAACGGAAAAAGTTTTTTGTAACATGGTTCAACATTACCATGTGGGTCTTCTGTGAGGGCTTTTTCATTCACTCCTGGAAGATCACCATACAGCTCAACAAACTTGCCAGTGCCCAGCTTGGCCATCTGCACAGTGACCCGCTGCACACAACCACATCATCTCACAATATCACAAACACACAGGACACATCACAGAAGCAATTACTGCTATTATGTAAGCCCAAAAATTAACAAGCCAGAAAGTGAATTATCTGTTACTGACCATGCTATGAGAGCGACTCATGCAATGACTTGTCCAATTTGTGCTGGAAAAGCATTTCTTCAAACAGAGCTGGGAAACACAAACAATTAAATTTTAACACCATGGTCCTTGTGTTAACAAGGTTCGTGTGTAGGATACAACCAAGTTTCGTAGCTGATGACTCTCACCCGACACTCGTACTTGTTAAGGACTCCACTACGATGGATGAACAAGAGACTAGGATCCTGAAGACCACAAAAAGAGATGTATTCTCCCCATGTTACATCAACAACACACCAACAGTCAAAAATGATCACATCAGAAATGGTAACTGCAACATATATATATTTATATGTATATATATATATATATATATATATATATATATATATATATATATATATATATATATATATATATATATATATATACATACACGTGTGTGTGTTCATATATCTATATGCATATACATAAATACAGATGTATACTTACATATATATATATGTACATACATAAAAAGACCTACATATGTGTGTGTGCATGTGCGTGTGTGTGTGTGTGTGTGTGCGCGTGTGTGTACGCGTGCGCGTATGCGTGTGTGTGTGTGTGTGTGTGTGTGTGTGTGTGTGTGTGTGTGTGTGTTACCCTGACTGCATCCTTATTGAGAAACACCATAGTACCTTGCAACCAGGAACTGGGCTATGTTTATCTGTAAAGTTACATAAAAACAGAATTCAGACTTATCCAACAATGTATGTAATTTCTGTCATGTAATGATGAGAACAGTTAGATACATTTTTTTAGTTTTGTAAATGTGGTATTGCTTTTAAACTTAAGATTGCTGTATAAATATGTCAATTTTGACTCCATTATGTAACCTATTACCTTCAAGAGTGAATAGAGCTTTAGGATACTTGTCTGTAAAGCCTTTGAGCCCTAGCTGTGTGGTGCGAAACAGAAACTTCTGCAAAGAGAGAATATAATTCATTCAATATGACATGATGGACCTTCCAGGCATGAAATGCATGCATACATCTCAACAACATAGCAAAAATGTAAGTCGAGATCTTACAGATCATGAACTACAGAACATGCAAATGCCTAGAAAAATCACATTTCCATAATTTGATTGAACACCATCAAACTTCAGCTTTTTGGGAGTACATCTTACCTTACAATGCCTGTAGCTTTTACAGTGCTGATTGTAACTCTCCGGGCTTGTGCAACTTAAATCACACAGCTTGACAAAACAAGAGATATATCAATAAGAGTCATAACAGTTTCAACCTAACTATATACCATATAACCATTTTTATATAAGATATCTGCTGCAATGTGATTGAATGGTCTCACTGTGCATTTATGGGCAGATGTTGGAAGAGATCCAGACTTGTTACCTTGGTCAAGAGGGCTTTCTGCTGCAACCTAATATCACATGGAAAAATCATAAATACTTTCACAATATAGAACATGACATTTTGACTTCATCAATGTCAAAATACTAAAATAATGAAATTGAATTTCCCAATAAGGTGATGCAAACTTAAGCTGAAAATATTAACAGATGCATTATCCTACATACATTTCAGATTCCCATAACATTTTAAAATCAATGCAACATTGCAATCCTCACAAGATCGCATAAAACACCATAAGATGATAGCAGAAAGGGAATTCAAGGATATCAAGTTATTGCTCACCCAACTGAGACTTAAATTTACATATCTATTCCTCATTTATGATGAAATTGCATAAATACATTTCACAAGCAGAATGTAGACCCAAAAAGTGATGACAGAGGGTGTAAACATTACCTGCTGGCTTTGATTGATCTTGGAGCTTGATGAATGTCTGGGCAATGGCTCGGTTCTGTTTGACTGAGATGAGGTGTACGATGATTTCACATCAGATGGGCTCATGTGATGCTGGCTCGGTTGTACCTGGGGCTTGCTCTAAGTAGAAACATTCTGATTATAACAAATGAAATTCATTTTCTTCATCAATAAATGTTTTGGAGCAACAAGAAAGAGTACACTAATACCATCAAATAACTGAGGCTCCAATGTTGATATCATGAATACCTTTGAGGGCTGATCATAATGTTTCCCATGTGTACAGGCATGGTCTGTTACCGGATTAGATCTGGAACTAGGATGAACTCCTAGAGATTCATTGGCAAAAGTTGCCTGGTGATTTTTCAGTGTGTCAGCCTGTTTGCCAGCATACTCATGCGCTCGCTCCAGCAGCTTGGTCTCGTCAGCCCTCTGCTGATGCACCATACCTTGGCAATGCATATTGTAGTGCTTTACACACAAACACATATAATCTTCCGAATCCTTATGTTGATTAGCCAAAGATCTCCAAATGACCGTATGTGAAAGAATACTGAAAAAAAATTAATAAAGGCTTTTTTACCTGAGGAGTGCTGAATGATATGTTGCATATATCACAGAAAGCACTTTGTAAAAGTGATTCTGTTTTATCCTTCAGCTGAACATGCAGGCCTGTTTCTTCTTGTATGTTGTTCTCTGGCATGCTGTTATTACTGGACTCTTTCCACTGTTGACTCCATTGGCTCTGGTGATCCGTTTGACTCTGGTGATCAAACTCGCTCTGCTGACCTAGTTGGCTCTGCTGATTGAACTGGCTCTGTTGACGTAGCTGACACTGCTGAGTTAAGTGGCTTTGTTGACCTAATTGGCTGGGCTGACCCTGTTGACTTAGTAGAGACATTCTGCCATGGTCTTTCAACAGCTTGTTGCTATCATTGGTATACGAGTCCCCGTGATGTAAATCATCCGATGCAAGGGGCTTACTCATCAGGCTTGGAATACCAGATTTACTTTGATCTTGCAAAAGGTTCTTCTGTGTTTGGATGAAATCATAATATTTGGAGATGACACTAGAGCTCCCAGTGCGGGCAGTATTGGATGTTTCCTGATGGGGAATCTGAGTGGTACTGTGGGGCGCAGCATATTCCTCTGTTGGGTAGGACTGAGGCTCGGGATACTCAGATGATGACATGCCTGTATCCCGACGAAAACTGTCAAAAGATGCACTGGAATATGGTCGAGTAGAGCTGCCTTGTGTGGGATTATTCTTCAAAGTATTGTGAGATGTCTGGTTCGGGTGTAGTACCAACTCATTTGATTGGTCATAATAATACTCTTGGTCCTCATGATATTCCAACGTGAACCCCTCAGCTGCTCCCGTTTGAAATTGCCAAGAAGACATCTTGTCTTTTCGACAATGAGGATAAGGAATAACATGCACGGAACAAATGGTCTTTAGAGATGCTTAAAATCATAGAATCTGTAAGCACCAGAATAACTTATCAGTCCTAAAACATATCAAGATCACAAAATGCAGAGGAAATATATGAACAAGTTAATTAAATGGTCATGGTCTGCATTTGCAAGAAATATATAGCATTTTGTCTCAACCCTTCAACTACAAGAATATCCTGGGAAATGACTAGTACATGCCAAGATCAGTTTTTATTGCCTGTAGAGAACCCTTCAAAATCAACCTCACCACAAAGAAAGAAACAAGTTTGACTTTGCGTCATTCACTAGATCTTAAATTGCCAATAGGATGGACGAGGATGATTATGCTAGTTCAACACATTGGTTAGAAATTTAAAGGATCCACTGAACATCTAAGCCCATTCCCTCTCGCTCATGATGGCTTCAAATGAAAATAACTCATAATATCAGTGTTCACATTTACAGCATGGTAGTGTACACACAATAATTCATAATACAATGCTTGACATAAATAGTGGGCATGTTCAAATCTGCCCATGATGGATGCCTGTAATGACTCACTGCGGCTAAACCCAAGCATACTTTCAGAATGAGCTAACCATATGAGTCCAGGACTTTGTAAGCTGGACGCTTGTTACATCTGAAGGGATATAAGACTGACATCCATAGTAGCTTTGTCCTAAAATATTATAGAAAATGTTTCAAACTTGGTGGGACATCTTTGTAAATCCCACATGAAACCATTCCCGTCATACAACACTCCGCTGAGTATCAATTTGTACTGGGCAACTGCTAAAATAGATAAGGTAAGGTAAGTATAGGGTTTAACGGTACACCAACACAGATGTGTTATATGGTGCCTACAAAAGTAAATATGAAGAAATAAGATTGACCTGATTGAGCAGCCACCTTCTAGGATAAATGGAAAAAAAAGGGTAATCAACATGGATGAAAATGAACAAGAAGATGGAAAGAAAGCGAGGACTAGTCGGCAGGTTTCACAGTGGAGTAATTACTACAATGACAGCACTCAGTAGCAGCCAAACAGACCAACAGCTGGCCATAGGCTCCAGAACTTGGTTCAAAAGAGCTATTCAGCAATCTTCAGTCCATTATTAGACTGTTAGAGACAATGGAGTAATGTGGGAAGCAGGATACACATACCAACACCACAGTAGCTGCAGAGATCAATCTAGGAATTTCTGAAAGCAAGCCATTGGCCTCATCTTGTTATGAGAAGGGGCCGCCCTATGCTATTGAAGCTCTAACCAACCAGGGGTGCTATATATATATATAAATATATATATATATATATATATATATATATATATATATATATATATATATATATATATATATATATATATATATATATATATATATATACTGAAACCAGGCTCGCAGTTGACAGTGTGTAATGATCTTCAGGAACCGGTTTCTTATCTGTGATTAACAGACCCTAAAATGTGTACCTAACGTCCTAAGAAATCAGCAGCACAACATGGCCTTATTCATACGGCTGCCATACTGTGCCGTACAAATACCCCTGGGGGGCACTTGGCCTTATCCTGGATAGGGGTGTGCCGCGGGACCTCAAAAACCAGTACCCGTCGTACAAGGTGAAAATGGCCAAAAGCATACCCCGTCGTACAAGGTATTATGCAAATGTATAACCCGTCGTACAAGGTGAAAATGGCAAAAAAGCATACCCCGTCGTACAAGGTATTATGAAAATGTATAACAGGGCTAGAATTTAGCCAAATATTTCACCGGCCAGTCTGGCCGGTAACCTTGAAATTCTACCGGCCCAACAAATTTTCTACCGGCCATACATCTTCAGTTATAAATAATAGTAAAAATCAAAAATGTATGCGTTTTTATTGTTTATTTCATTCTTATATTAAATGCAACATTCAAATCAATATTTACAAATTTGTCAAAACATACAAAAAGCATACATTTCTTCAATGAGGTCAATAGCACATTTTTCCAACACACACACATACTCTTCCTCATCATCATCTACACCATCACTTCTTTGACCGCTAACGATCTACATGCAGTACAAAACATCACGTCCTTCTCGCTGTCATGCGAAAGCCATTGGCGTTTTTCGCCTCTTTCATTAATTAGCCAGGCAGGATTCCAGCATCTGTAGCGCTTATCTTTTTCGTACTGGGCTCGCTGGGCTTTTTCGTCCTCTTCAAATTTGCGTTTCTTAGGCGACAGAGGTTTGGAACCGTGAACATAGCGCCACATCGACATCTGCAGAAATTGTGTACTGTTAAAAAATCACATGCCGTTATATAGGCATGCTTACCGACGGCTTAGAAGTCAACTCGCAAGAAACGCTTGAAGAAAACATGCCACGCGCGTTACGTAAGTCATACAACTGTTGGTGGGTCTATCGTTAAATGCAATCAGAACGCACTGCAATCACACAGCAGACGCGGTAGAAAAGTCACGAGGAGCACGCAAAGAAAACATCGCGCGCGTATGGGTGATGTTACGTCTTTCCGTCGCGTCACTTCCAACTGTTACTGGCACAAGAAGAGTTGACTTGTCTACTTTCACAGTTGCATTAAGTTGTTTATTTTGTGGCTATCACTGCAAATGTTCTTGTATGCGTGAATGGAGCTTTTCTGCATAACCTGACTTTAATCTCAATTCTTATGAATACCATTCACAGATGATACATGGTAAATCAAATTAATGAATTAAAATAAAAATGCCTTTATGCGATGGAAATGCGGTTAAATAAAATTTGTCAGTCTGGTTGATTCGTCGTTGCCAAGCAACCGTTCAAGTTATTCAGGTCAGTAGGTGCATGTTGTATTCAAATACGAGAGGCTGCCATTAGATAGCTTAGGGGGGAGTGGGGTGGGCTGTAGACCATATTCTTGTCTTCACAACGATACGTGATGGGTCAAAATTATACACCGACTGCAGCCAGCTGATCCCTGATCTATGGATTTTAAAGTCTTCACAAACAATCAAGGTAGTTGTATAACTTTTTCTGTGAGCCTATCTATGCCATCGGTTTATTTATCAGTTTACTTTCAGTTCATATACTATAGGTCAATAAATTACGCAAGACATGATAGTATACAGCCGGGAAGCTTTCTTATCTCATGTGTTTGTCGGGTCTAAGGATCAAGCGGCGCTTAATCACGCGAGCTCCACTGCTGTTGTAATGAACTGGGCGCAAGGTGATTATATACCCGCCCGACTTAAATTTCACCCGCCATTTGCAGGCGGGCGGGGTGGTAATTTCGAGCCCTGTATAACTTATTGTACGTCGTAGGCAGGATTATGGATAAAAGAGTCGGAAAAATCGCAAAATCTGATCAGCTGATTTCTGATTACATGCAGTAACAACTTTGCGCGCTTGCGCTGTCGAGCGTGTGATTCTCGGCGCGTCACATAGGGACCATTCATTGCTATGCAATGCCAACGATCGTTGGGAAATCCCGGAAGAAAATCTTGACATACTGAAACAAAACATATATTAAAACCGCTGTACAGATCGGAAGGGAAAAACATACCCCGTCGTACAAAACGAAGCCCCCAAAAAACCGGTCGTACAGATTGCAGCGGAAAAACATACCCCGCCGTATGAGTACGAAGCCCAACAAAACCGGTCGTACAAGTCGAGAGGCCGAAAAAACATACCCCGTCGCGCTGCACATGTATACTACCTCTATATACTTAAGTGCCCCCCCCCCGGGACAAATACCCTCAACTTTGAAAAAAGATGTTTAACTGTTTGATGAGTAGAAGTCTTAGATAATTCCCAATTTTAGGAAAATTTCAATGTCTACCCATAAGCCCTTTTATTACCAGATTATTCCATGATCTATCAGAGAGGCAGAGACGTGGAAAAACAACAAGTCATACACACACACAATCCTGAACCTCAAAGGACTCATGTACAATCAAAAACGTATTAGAGCAATTCTTGTAACCAAATATTTTACGTCGAACGATTGTATTGTAGCATCGTTAACTGATTTTTCGTATCATCTGACAACATCCGCGCCATTTATCGATATTCCATGTCCGATGCAGATAAAATCGAAAGACAAAAAATAGCTAGGTGTTTGCCTAATGTCTACTTCATTACAGTTTATTCAACACTTCTGGCAAGGCGCACGAATTTGGCAAGGCTCGAATATAATACCGGTGTGGTATGCAGAAAGTAGCCTATGCAGAAAGTGGTGTTTACACGTACTGCGCATGCGCGTATTTAGTGAAAATGGCGGCCGTGCACAAAGTAGCGATTAAAAATAAACAATGTGTCGTAACCATTCATTCTTTCGTAAGATAATCATTCGTGGGATTACTTGTCGTGGTAGAAATAAAACGAGTTAAATTAACCTATTAATGGTCGCGGAGGGAATAAAAAGAGATAAATTCGCCTTCGGAGTCTCGCGAGCGAGGCGCTTCCGGTCTCGGGTCAAAGGTCAATTCGGGAAAACTTTTTGTGTACTCGATGTGGATGCGTGTTTTTTGCTGCACAAGTTGTGATATTTCGTGCCTTTCCAGCGTGTTTACTTCTGCTTTAATTCGCTATTTGTGGTGAATGTGACTCAGTATGACTTCGGAAAGTTTAGTTATCAAGACTTAGAACGGATGAAGGTGCCATTGTTGCATGATTAACTAGCAATAAAAGCAAGATTATTTCACAGTAAATTAAAATATTTATTAACATTGACACACACACTTCTGTTGTAACAGTATGAGAACACAACAATGAACAGTATTATTTTCATGCAAGAAGGTAAATTCCTTATGAGCAATTATAATTAATAACTTAGATCTATCTAGCCCTCCTATTAGATAAACATTTATTTCACAAGTGGGGGTGCAAGTTGCAGATAGCTACACATATAACAAGAATGTAATCGATGAGAGGTACAAGTGAGACGGGCAAAACCGCTTTATCCTGTTGATGGCACCCTCTTTTTGTCTTCTGTGCATCTTTTCTTGTCATTTGCTCCAAACCGTGGACGGTAGGTGGGATTTCTAAGGTGCCGCCACGGAAAAGAAGGTCACTCTGTATGGGAAACCCCTGTCAGCTAAGATGACATCTCCGTACCTAATATTTCCAAGGAAGCCTGACGCGCTAGTGATATGCTGGTCGGAAGCACGCCCCCCCCCCCCCCCCACCCCAGCATTCAGAAAGGAAGGATATCATTCCATTTGGCTCAATGGATATCAAAAAATTAACTGTGTTTGACTTGTTGTAGTCTGACCACGTGTAGGCTTGCAGCTTTAGGTTGCGTGGTCTCTCAATGAAAATATCAGAACAATCAATGACATTATCACTAGCAGACGACAATGCACACTCTACTAAGCGATTGAAGTAAACAATGTGTAAGACGACAGTAAACTTCATGCGGATGAGTGAAGCAGTAGAATTATTTGCCATGTAATTGTAAGAAATAAAAAGACGACATTGTACTTTCATATTGAATGCAGCCACATAGATTTCTTAACATAGGCTACTTAAGCCCTACAAGACGTCTGCGTAGACTTCATGTTACCGTTACACCGGAGTTAAGGCTACTTGTGCATACCAGTTTACTCCCATGCTGAAAGTAGCCAAATCTATAAACTCATGCTACTTTGAGCATACATGGCTACTCCCACGTTCAAAGTTGCCATATCAATATGCTGGGGCTACTCCATGCTGAAAGTAGCCACATCTATAAACTCAGGCTACTTTGAGCATACATGGCTACTCCCACGTTCAAAGTTGCCATATCAATATGCTGGGGCTACTCCCATGCTGAAAGTAGCCACATCTATAAACTCAGGCTACTTTGAGCATACATGGCTACTCCCACGTTCAAAGTTGCCATATCAATATGCTGGGGCTACTCCCATGCTGAAAGTAGCCACATCTATAAACTCAGGCTACTTTGAGCATACATGGCTACTCCCACGTTCAAAGTTGCCATATCAATATGCTGGGGCTACTCCCATGCTGAAAGTAGCCACATCTATAAACTCCAGCTACTTTGAGCATACCAGTTAACTCCCACGCTGAAAGTAGCCACATCTATAAACTCAGGCTACTTTGAGCATACATGGCTACTCCCATGCTGAAAGTTGCCATGTCAATATGCTGGCTACTCCCATGCTGAAAGTAGCCATATCAATATGCTGGCTACTCCCATGCTGAAAGTAGCCACATCTATAAACTCAGGCTACTTTGAGCATACCAGTTAACTCCCATGCTGAAAGTAGCCACATCTATAAACTCCAGCTATTTTGAGCATACCAGTTAACTCCCATACTGAAAGTAGCCACATCTATAAACTCAGGCTACTTTGAGCATACCAGTTAACTCCCATGCTGAAAGTAGCCACATCTATAAACTCAGGCTACTTTGAGCATACATGGCTACTCCCATGCTGAAAGTTGCCATATCAATATGCTGGCTACTCCCATGCTGAAAGTAGCCACATCTATAAACTCAGGCTAATTTGAGCATACATGGCTACTCCCACGTTCAAAGTTGCCATATCAATATGCTGGGGCTACTCCCATGCTTAAAGTAGCCACATCTATAAACTCAGGCTACTTTGAGCATACATGGCTACTCCCACGTTCAAAGTTGCCATATCAATATGCTCGGGCTACTCACACGCTGAAAGTAGCCACATCTATAAACTCAGGCTACTTTGAGCATACCAGCATATCAATATGCTCGGGCTACTCACACGCTGAAAGTAGCCACATCTATAAACTCCAGCTACTTTGAGCATACCAGTTAACTCCCATGCTGAAAGTAGCCACATCTATAAACTCCAGCTACTTTGAGCATACCAGTTAACTCCCATGCTGAAAGAAGCCACATCTATAAACTCCAGCTACTTTGAGCATACATGGCTACTCCCATGCTGAAAGTAGCCATATCAATTTGCTGGCTACTCCCATGCTGAAAGTAGCCACATCTATAAACTCAGGCTACTTTGAGCATACATGGCTACTCCCACGTTCAAAGTTGCCATATCAATATGCTGGGGCTACTCCCATGCTGAAAGTAGCCACATCTATAAACTCAGGCTACTTTGAGCATACATGGCTACTCCCACGTTCAAAGTTGCCATATCAATATGCTCGGGCTACTCCCATGCTGAAAGTAGCCACATCTATAAACTCCAGCTACTTAGAGCATACCAGCATATCAATATGCTCGGGCTACTCACAGGCTGAAAGTAGCCACATCTATAAACTCCAGCTACTTTGAGCATACCAGTTAACTCCCATGCTGAAAGTAGCCACATCTATAAACTCAGGCTACTTTGAGCATACATGGCTACTCCCATGCTGAAAGTTGCCATATCAATATGCTGGCTACTCCCATGCTGAAAGTAGCCATATCAATATGCTGGCTACTCTCATGCTGAAAGTAGCCATATCTATAAACTCAGGCTACTTTGAGCATAAATGGCTACTCCCACGTTCAAAGTTGCCATATCAATATGCTCGGGCTACTCACACGCTGAAAGTAGCCACATCTATAAACTCCAGCTACTTTGAGCATACCAGTTAACTCCCATGCTGAAAGTAGCCACATCTATAAACTCCAGCTACTTTGAGCATACCAGTTAACTCCCATGCTGAAAGTAGCCACATCTATAAACTCCAGCTACTTTGAGCATACAAGTATTCCCCCCTGTGCTGAAAGTAGCTTCCGGCATCAAGTTCATAACAATGGGTAAATAAAAGATGTTTATTCTTGAGTAAAATATCAACATGGAGCAATTGCAAACACAACTGTAAAATGGGTCTTTGTACGGAGCGTCCCCAATGAGAGTTTTCTGAAACATATACACATATTGTAGAATGAAATCAGAAAGAGACTTACTACAAATGAAGATTATGCCTATACAAGAATCACATGGGCAACCTGAAAGTAAGAAAAAAACGTCTGCAATTAAGTCCATACAAATCAGACTAGAAAACACTATTTACACTTGGCATAGAACCATTTGCATCATTCGACCTTAAATGCATTATCAGGGATATTGTCACAGATGCGATGAAACCATTCTTCGCACCCAGTGCACTCGACCATCAGTCAGCGTCCCTCATGAGGTTGGCGGCAGTGGCAGTGAACGGGTATTTCAACTAACTTTGGCTCTCTTGGATGACGATGTCCTTGTGCTTCTGGAAAAGCTGTCATCTTGTTGGTCCTGAAACATTCTGAAAGGTGTGGGCGCATTGGAGACTGCTCCCAGTTACAGGTTGATGGGTCCACTCCTCTACATAGGGCTTCAGCAACTGCAATAAAAAACAAACCACAATCAGTGCATCCCTTCTGTTTCTGGATGTCAGGCCAAACGAAAGTCATCTTAGGTTCCTGGGTGTATAGGAGCCAAGCCACCTGCTTCTTCAGGATCGGCGAAGTCTTGCCAGAGTAGATACTGTCAAACAATCTCACAGTCCCTGAGCCACAAAAAAAAAAAGAAACGCACATCCAGTGATTTGAGAACACATTAATTAATTGAATGAAAGGCTGCTTTGGAGTCCCAATGAAGTGACAGCCATTGTCCCCGAAGAGTAAGACATCCTGGAGTCCATCCACCTCAGGGTATTGCTTCCTTAGAAGTGCCTGGGCATTGTTGATTTCTTCATCAGTCAGCTGCATACCTGTGGAAATAGCATTACACATCCTCTTGTTCTGACGCTCGTTGGTGACTGTCTGGGACCTTCTCTCCACAGCTTTTGTCTCTGCTCCCCTGAGCTTCGCCATGGTGACTTTAATGATGTCGATGTCTTGTGCTGGTCGTTTCCTAGAACTTTTGAGAGTAGCTCTGGGTATGACTGTGAGGGGTTGAGTAGCAGACTGGGTGCCGCTTGTTACTTCAACGCAGTGTGCTTTGGTGGGACTTGCGATAGTGGAAGTGACGCTTGTGGTGGGCTGGGCGGAAGAATGGGTGCCTCCAAGTTCCTCAACGCTGTGTGGCTTGGTGGGGCATTTAATGGTAAAAGTGACCATTGATGGTGCGGCAGTTTGATCGACATCTGATTATTTGTAGGGTTTAAGTTGCACATATGGCACCTTGGCTTTCAGCGGCAGCCCATTGTGTAGGTGTTGCAGCTCTACCCTCTGCTGGTTGTCTATCTTGATGATGCGGTAGGGCCCGGTCCATTTTGGAGCCATTTTGTCCCCTTTACGACCTACATTTTTCATCTCCCGACGTAACACCAAATTAACCACCTCAAACTCAAACGCCTTTACCCCTTTTGCCTTCCTTTTACTGTATTGCTCGACTTGCATCTTCTGTTGTTGAGGACCTGCGTTTGCACATCATCTAATGACTTGGTGATTTCACTCATGAAGGTATCCAGGTCCTCTTCTGTCACCTCTTCTGACTGTAGTTCTGTCGGGTGCTGCTCATCTTCAGTGGTCTCTTCCACGATAAGCCTTGGCTGACGAATTGAACATTAGGAAAAATGGCGAAAATTTCGTGGAGGCTTGTTTCTGGGTTCAGAGCGAATATGCTACTTCATCCAGGAAGTTGTCCCAGTTGTCTTGGCACTCATTCACCAGCTTGGCGAGACGGTCCTTCAAACTTTGATTAGTTCTTTCGTCGAGGCCGTTACATTGTGGAAGGTATGCACTCGTGACAAGGCGCTGGATACCAAACTTTGCTGATAATTCATTATTGAAGAGGTTGACAAACTCCTTCCCCCGGTCAGACAGCAGCTTCTCATGAGGGCCCCATGTGTACACAAAACGACGGATCCCTCTGCAGACCTCCTCTGCAGACTTTGAACGTAGGGCATACAGATCTACAAACTTGGTGAAATAATCCGTGAACGTAAGCACATACTTATAACCTGTTGGTGTCTCCTTGAGTGGTCCAATGAGGTCCATACCTACCATTTACAGGGGGCTTTTTACTTTGATTGGGTGTAGCATGCGTCACATCGGTCAATATGGAAAACAAGTGTCATTTCATGATATATCATCCTAATTACAGGATCATCAAAGCTAAGGTAACACGAGGAGCATATGCGTGGAGATCATCATCATATTTTGCGGGGACCATCCTGTTTTCAATCATCAACTTAGGCTATAGAAATGTTGTTAACAAGGTTTCTCACTAGAAATTGGTATTTTGACATATTTGACAATGCACATTGAGGTTAAAACACATACCCAATCAGTGACATCTTCCCTAACACCCTTCCACCAGTAGCGTTCTCTTATCTTACAGCACGTGTTATTTATGCCTGTATGACCAGCACTGGGGGCCGAGTGACAGGCATAAAGAATGCTCTCCCTTTCTTTCACTTTTGGTGATGACTCGACGCGGTCTACCAGACTGGCAATAGAAGACTGTAGATCCTGTTAGAGAACAATAAATTAGCACAGCTGCTGTTAGTGCCAAAGCACAAATTCTACATAAGAATCAAATACTTGTTGAGGATCACTAAAAAGAAAGAGTGATCTGATATTATTGCTGCATCTGAGGTGGACAAGTTGAGTATCTGGACGATCAGGTAATATACCTTCAGCAACATACTGTCCCTTGGAGGTCGCCTTCCGTATAGCCTTCTTGGTCTTCTCCTCCAGCCCTGGGCTGTGACAACCAGTCCGCAGATACTGCAGGATGTGCTTGATGTAGGTAGCATAGGCCTCATAGATGTGGCTACTTTCAGCATGGGAGTATGTCACATGCAGAAAGTTTAAGGGGCGTTTACTAGCTTTCACACACTTTATTATTTTCATTTATATGATCACAGTAATTGCGCTATGGCGCTCCGCTCACTCTCGCTACTTTCTGCATGGCGCAACTCTGATCTTCCACGCGCTTGGGCTTCGCTACTTTCTGCATAGATGCGGCTACTTTCAGCATGGGAGTATGTCACATGCAGAAAGTTTAAGGGGCGTTTACTAGCTTTCACACACTTTATTATTTTCATTTATATGATCACAGTAATTGCGCTATGGCGCTCCGCTCACTCTCGCTACTTTCTGCATGGCGCAACTCTGATCTTCCACGCGCTTGGGCTTCGCTACTTTCTGCATAGATGCGGCTACTTTCAGCATGGGAGTATGTCACATGCAGAAAGTTTAAGGGGCGTTTACTAGCTTTCACACACTTTATTATTTTCATTTATATGATCACAGTAATTGCGCTATGGCGCTCCGCTCACTCTCGCTACTTTCTGCATGGCGCAACTCTGATCTTCCACGCGCTTGGGCTTCGCTACTTTCTGCATAGATGCGGCTACTTTCAGCATGGGAGTATGTCACATGCAGAAAGTTTAAGGGACGTTTACTAGCTTTCACACACTTTATTATTTTCATTTATATGATCACAGTAATTGCGCTATGGCGCTTCGCTCACTCTCGCTACTTTCTGCATGGCGCAACTCTGATCCTCCACGCGCTTGGGCTTCGCTACTTTCTGCATAGCGCTACTTTCTGCTGCTGAAAGTATCCGAGGTTTGTGCGCATGCGCAGTTCGGCCTTTCGTTACTTCGTGCATAAGGCTACTTTCTGCATGTGACACAGGTTTGAAGCTGGCGCAAAATAGTAGAACCAAATAACAGCCCGACGGGACAATCTGTATCTAGCACAGATGTGCGGCAAATAGCTTATGCCGAACTTTAGCATGTAAACACAGATCAGCTGATTGGTCGGCTGGAACCGAATATAAGGATTCAAAGCATATTTAAACAGAATGAATGACTATAGACAAGTAGAAATAGTTTATTTCTTTTCTAACATAAATAAACAACTATAATTAAGCATCATGGGGAACCATGATCCCCTTCAAGTGAACTTTTATATACATACTATGTATATTGAGTTAACATTGGGTCCAAAATCACACATTGCACCCACTGAAACACAAAAACTGGGAGCGGAACCCCAAAGTAACTATGGTCTGCTACTATATATCCACTAGGCTATCCAAAACTGTATGCAGTATACCCCTATCAATATACACTATTTTAGATAACCCAGTGGGTTTTCGTTGCTGGGATATATTTTCAATGAATGGGATTGTTCATTGCTATTATCACTGATCTGATGGTTTTTTGGGGGTTTAGGGGATGGTCCTACAGATTCTTACATTACATGCCAGGCTCTCAGACTAGGATTATTAAGGCATGGCATATGGGAAAGCAATATCACTATTTGGTGACAATGTAATGTCATTCAAGAGAGAGAACAAGTTTATATCATTTAGCATGTGTTCTTAATAGGTTTTAATCATACTTTATCTGATTAAATCATGTGCTCGAATTCATTGATTTATAACTTAGTGGTCCTATTATGGACTTGATTGCACAAAAAACCTTTCAATATCGCTCAAAGCTAAAGTTAAAATATCATATATGGTTCAATAACGAATGAGAACAACTACGCGGGTGATTGAAGATGCACTGGTTATTATTTCTCACAGCACTCGAGTCATATTCAACATTTGGCAGCAATTACCAGTATAAAACGAAAATTGCAACATTAAAATAAAGCATATCGTAGCAGACGAGAATATCAAACTAACTCGGAAATATAGTAATATCTGCAATAAGATATTTGCTTCTTTTTTTATCTCGCGAGATCTCGTCTTATATGGTTCTACTATTTTGCGCCAACTTCACACTGGTGAAAGTAATATTTTATAAAATCAAGTCATCGCAAAATTGTCCCAATCTGGCATGTATGAACACTTGGGATATCAATTTCCGCATTGACAATATTGACAAGTGAAAGAGTATTTTACTGATATCTGCGAATTATAATTGTTAGTTCTCTTAGAATTGACTGCTGTATTTGAAAATAAAGTGTTATTTACCTCACACGATAACGTCGGATATCAGCTGCAAGTTAAGCATTTATGTACATAGCAATTAAAATGCATTGGCTTGGTTCAAATAGCCGTGCACGACGTTTTATTAGCCGGTATATATTTATATTACCGTCGGGCGCGGCTAGGTTCAAACCGAGTGAGAATATTATGTTCTCTCAATAGGCAGATTGATAGCATGTTAATTTTGTTCACATATGTGGCTTTTCGTGTTCACGCGACTCTTTTGTTATTTTGAGTATCAATATTTTAATACTTTAAAAAAGACCAGTCACCATTTGATCAGAGGCGTAGGGGAAAAATCCACTATATTTATCCAGAAAAAAGGAGCAATATATCTACCATCCGGAACAATAACTATGATACTTAATTTGCCCGTAGTTAAAAAACATTTCTGATATTACAGAAGATTGAAGAGGTATCCTTCAATATTGTACTCCTGGAACCATATGTAATATATATGAATTTCGTTGATAACTTTATCATGTCATTTCACTTATCCCATGTTTACAGCACTAACATTTTCAACACCAAGATAGCTTGTCAGGCAAGTATTGTAACGGAGGTATTAGTGCGTAGCGGATTCCGCGTATAAACCACGAACTACAACCACAGCATTGAGGAGCCCGTTCAAGTCAACTTATCGGTGTTATATATTCATCAAGAAGCCTATTAAAAGGATCATGCATGGTTCTTAGGTGGTGGGACCCCTACTACCTAAGAACCATGCATGGTTCCATGCCAGAGGGTTCCAGTAGTTAAGAACCATGGGAAAACATGATATGGTAGCGGATTCCGCTACAAATACCCTAAAACCCATGGTTCTTAGCTACTGCAATGAACCAGCTTCCAAACATGCATGGTTCTTAGGTGGTGGGACCCCTACTACCTAAGAAACCATGCATGGTTCCATGCCAGAGGGTTCCAGTAGTTAAGAACCATGGGAAAACATGATATGGTAGCGGATTCCGCTACAAATACCCTAAAACCCATGGTTCTTAGCTACTGCAATGAACCAGCTTCCAAACATGCATGGTTCTTAGGTGGTGGGACCCCTACTACCTAAGAACCATGCATGGTTCCATGCCAGAGGGTTCCAGTAGTTAAGAACCATGGGAAAACATGATATGGTAGCGGATTCCGCTACAAATACCCTAAAACCCATGGTTCTTAGCTACTGCAATGAAGCAGCTTCCAAACATGCATGGTTCTTAGGTGGTGGGACCCCTACTACCTAAGAACCATGCATGGTTCTATGCCAGAGGGTTTCAGTAGTTAAGAACCATGAAGCAGTAAGTACCGAGAGAAACATAACATCAACTGCTTGACTGATACAGTTTTATTTCAAACATCTGAGTCTAAGGGGAACACAAAGCATGGAATATATTCTCCCGTGTCTGATCTGGTGCATCCCAAGGGGAACTTGCTGCAGTACCTCTGTACACAAAGGGTTAATGCCTGTTTATCTTTTTGTCATTTTAAAACATTTAGTTGTATCACAAAGATATCAATAATCATGGAAAGTGAGTTTCTACCAAGCCCACACAACTCCTTAAAGATTATTAACCAAAAGATCACATCTCAAAAACATTAACACATTTTATCACTTACCAATGTGTCAGTATCATGCCTCAGTTTATGTAGTTTAAGTCTGCAACCAGAAGGACCAACTGATGCAATATTCATATCATGGGATATGGAGATATTAGAAGTTACAGCTCCACTTTATTCCTTCTGGGTCAACTGAAGATAACAGACACATTAATATGTTCAAACAGGTTCATTGCAACTTATAAGCATAAAATACATTTCACTAAGAACAAATTAATAATGTGCATGCATACAATATACCATTCTAAATTGATTGATAACGAGGGCTCAAGCAAACTCATTATCTGTGTTATATTGCCACAAACCATTAACATACCATTACCTTCGAAGTAAAAGTTCTCACCTCTAGTGAGACTGAATGCGTCTCTTCTTGTTTTGTCTTCGTATGAATTATAATATTTTATGTTGCCTTGTTTCATGGTACCATCTATACATACATAACAATAATTCCCTTTCCATTTAAATGTAAGAATGCAGTTTTCCAAAGTACCATTTACACAGACAATTTATTAATGCCCAATTGTAAGGTATCTAAATTGGAAAAAAATAATATAAATAAACCAAAGATATATGTCACATTCTACACCATGCTCATTAAAATCCACTAATTACAATGAAATATGCTAACATAATGTGACCACAAACTAAATGCTGCCACATTTCTATCATTTCAGCAGTATTCTAAGCTGATTTAATAAGGGGCACAATATGTTACTTATCTTATGACATAGGCAATACTTACTACTGCTGTCCACCTTGAGGATACACAACAACACTGATGTCAAAATCATCTGCCGGGCAAATAACAGTATAATTGTACAAAGCAGACAAGCAATGGTTACTGAATACAAAAAAAACACAGCTTACTCAATGATGCAATATTACACCACAATGTTCATAGAAAAACAGACTGGACTAGAAGGGTGTGAAACTGTGTCAATAAAATAAAATTACTTCTTTTTGGTGGATGACTGTATTTCACTGGTATTATCACGTCCCAACGCCTGATTAGGGTGTGTTCGAACAACCTTACACAAAACATGAGGGCTGGTACCTGTTTCTCAATCCAGGACTCTGGTGTATTGGCAGGTGCAGTAAGCATCGATTAACTGTGATCTATAAACCTTTGGGTGTTAATGACATCGTAGAAGGTCAATGAAACCATAAACGACTTAAATTCCTGCAAGCAAACAAACGACATCATGTCAAAGTTAGTTAAATCCACTGCCTCGGATACTGAGGAAGTCATTGGCTGAAAGTGGATATGGCCTGTGATAAGCAAGTACGAAGATGCCATTCTTCCCAGGTAATAAGAAATGTAGGGAGCCCAGCTTTTAATAGAAGGAAAAAGAAAACAATATGCTTGTATTATCTGTCTCATGTATATCAGATCATGTTAATCACAACCCCATTTATAGTCAACCCTCTTTCACAATATGTAAGATGAAGAGCATGCAGATACATTTGGCTTTAGGTAAATTTTTTAATTATTCAAAACATTCAGATCCAATTCCCTAATTTGTTTATATTCTTCCCAAGTACCGACAGAAAAAATCATACTAACCAAGGCTGACTTTCCTTATGAGTGTCTTATGGAAACATCTTCTGAAAAGCACAAAGCAAAGATAAGCAAAGAGGTATTTGACTTCCCTGTTTTCAGTCCAAAGGCAGTGTCCAAATGCTTTTTGTGTGCAGATACACATAATATGGTTATAAATGAGATTTAAACAAATTTACATCAAGCTGTTATGGTTGCCGGTTAAATGCATAACAATGGGCATATGTAAACTAATATCAGTAATCCAGTAATTTAAGTCTGGACTCAAAAATTCCAAAACTGGAATGAGACTCAAAGACAATTAAGGCCTGCATAATGACCAGTTATGACCTGCGATCATAACGCGATTTATGAGAATGGCGAACCTAATCTTTTTGCCTCCATGTAACTTACTCGGCACCGTCCGCCTCCACTCGGCCTTAATGGGTCAACTAATCCCTTTACCTCAGGTTCGCGGTTGAACAGCACGCGGCCGCAATCACCAGCGCCCTCCCTCGGAGGTTATAAAACCCGAGGTCTTTCATTTGAGCCTCCTCTTTTGCTTTTCAAAGCAAAGGGAACGCTACGCATTTTTTGTCTCGATTCGAGATGGGAGAACTGTTTTGCTATGTTTAATTGGTATGCCGCATTTGTGACAGAAAGACAAGAAGTTGTTAAGATCTGATTGCACCTTTGTGGAATTTGATGGACCAACAAATATGAAATCATCCAGTATATGAGTTATTCCAGACACTTCCAGTTTGTTAATTGCCACCCACTGCAAAGCTTGACTGAATGATTCAAAAATAGAGCAAGAGGTGCGGCATCCCATTGGGAGGCATTTGTCAAAATAGTACTTGTTGTCAAACGAAAATCCCAGGAGACAACGTTCAGAGGGGCGAATGGGGACTATTCTAAATGCCTCTTGAATGTCACATTTAGCCATAAGACAGCCCTGTCCAAAGGACTGAACCAAGTTCACAACGTTATCTAGGGTCTCATACTGTACAGCAGCATTGTCTGGGTCTATAAATGAATTAACTGAATTGTCCAAGGGAAAGGAAAGATCGTGAATCAAACGGAATTTGCCCTCTTCTTTTTTAGGTACCACCCCCAGTGGGGACACTATTAAGGGCTGGAAAGGAGGAAAAGGAAAAGGACCGGCAATGCGGCGTTGGGAGATTTCTTTTTGCAACATGTTTGACACAACAGTGTGAAAATGTAAAATGCTAGCATGATTTTTACTAAATTGACTGAAAACAGGGCCCTCAAAATTGATAGAAAAGCCGAAAGTGAAACCCTGTGTTAAAAAATGAACTTTTGCAATGTTGTACCCGCGCAAGAAGGAGGCCAGCTTAATTGGATTGACCGGGGTGACCACCTCTTCGAGGTGCTGCACCACCAGTGGGTTTTTTGAAACTAAACGGTTTCGCTTGGACTCTACACTGAGATGTGGCGTGGCCTCCATTGCAGTTGTAACATTGATGAGTGGCGGGGAACCTACAATTTGGGGTCGTGCACCTGCCGTGTCGTGTCGTTGAAATGACCAGCAGGTGTTATGCCGAAAGGGCAAATGATTAGCAAGTGTGGGATTTTTATGAAAGGGACGAGGGGGTGTGACAGATGCCTGGATTGCTAGAAGAGAGGCCTCTGTGTACAGATCCAAGTCAAGTTGACCCCACTGGAGCGACTGGTCAAACGATTTTGTCCACCGGAAGCCCTGGTCGTAATGGCGCCAGGCTTGAGGACCATAATTTCTTGCCAACTTTTCCACATTTGCCATATGTGTCAACATGCCCGAAGAAGCCTGAGGGAACCTTTCGCTCATTATGGCAACATACACATGAAATGCAGTAACCCACTCCTGAATGGACACGAGGGGGTGAACTTTTGGTTTGTGATCTTGCAATGTGCCAGGCTGGGGCACAGCAAGATCATGGAGGTTTATGAAATGCCCCTCCCAAATGGCACTTTCAATTTTGGCCGTAACATGAGTACCTAGAGGGGCAGATATACGCACACAATTGGAGTTGGGGATGAGTGAGGGATAAGAGCTGCGCGACTCACCATGGGGGACGTTTATGAATTCCGCCAGAGCATTATTCACCAAGCTCTGGGGTGTGTTATTGTCCAACACAGGCTGGGGTTGGGTAGCCAACGGCACATGACCGGAGGATCAAGATCCTCAATTTCCCCTCTTCCCTTTTTTCGCTCCTATCCACCCTCACGTCTACCCTACCACCCATCTCCGGACACTTACCGCTCAAGGACAATCCTCCAGGAGGAATCCCAATCTCCCGCACGGACAACCCCATGCGGCAATGCGGCGTTGGGATGAGCACACTCCTTTCCACTTTTGCCAATCCTTCAATCTTTTCACCCGACTATGTCAACAGTGTGAAGAAAACAACTCCATAATTAGTCATGATTTATTACTAAATTGACTGAAATAACGGGGCGCTCTCTCAAAATTATCCCGATTTAGAGAAAGCCGAACCGTGGAAACCCTGTGTTAAAAAATGAAACTTTTCCAATGTTCGCTTGTACCGCGGCAAGAAGGGAGGCCAGCTTAATATTGGATTGACCGGGGGTGACCCCACCTCTTCGAGAGTCTGCCCACCAGTGGGTCTTTTTGAAACTAAACGGTTTCGCTTGGACTCTACACTGAGATGTGGCGTGGCCTCCCTTTGCAGTTGTAACATTGATGAGTGGCGGGGAACCTACAATGTGGGGGTCGTGCACCTGTCAACCGTGCGTCCGTCGTTGAAAAATGACCAGCAGGTGTTGTTATGCCGAAAGGGCAAATGATTAGCAAGTGTGGGATTTTTAATGAAAGGGGACGAGGGGGGGTGTGACAGATGCCCTGGATTGCTAGAAGAGAGGCTTCGGTGTACAGCTCCAAGTCAAGTTGACCCCACTGCGGAGCGATGGTCAAACGATTTTGTCCACCGGAAGCCCTGGTCGTAATGGCGCCAGGCTTGAGGACCATAATTTCTTGCCAACTTTTCAACATTTGCCATATGTGTCACAACATGCCCGAAGAAAGCCTGAGGGACCCTTTCGCATTCATTATGGCAAACATACACAATGAAATGCAGTAACCCACTCCTGAATGGACATGAGGGGGTGAACTTTTGGTTTGATGATCTTGCAATGTGCCAGGGCTGGGGCACAGCAAGATCATGGGAGGTTTATGAAATGCCCCCTCCCAAATGGCACTTTTAATTTTGGCCGGAAACATGAGGTACCTAGAGGGGCAGATATACGCACACAATTGGATCATAACGCGATTTATGAGAATGGCGAACCTAATCTTTTTTGCCTCCATGTAACTTACTCGGCACCGTCCGCCTCCACTCGGCCTTAATGGGTCAACTAATCCCTTTACCTCAGGTTCGCGGTTGAACAGCACGCGGCCGCAATCACCAGCGCCCTCCCTCGGAGGTTATAAAACCCGAGGTCTTTCATTTGAGCCTCCTCTTTTGCTTTTCAAAGCAAAGGGAACGCTACGCATTTTTTGTCTCGATTCGAGATGGGAGAACTGTTTTGCTATGTTTAATTGGTATGCCGCATTTGTGACAGAAAGACAAGAAGTTGTTAAGATCTGATTGCACCTTTGTGGAATTTGATGGACCAACAAATATGAAATCATCCAGTATATGAGTTATTCCAGACACTTCCAGTTTGTTAATTGCCACCCACTGCAAAGCTTGACTGAATGATTCAAAAATAGAGCAAGAGGTGCGGCATCCCATTGGGAGGCATTTGTCAAAATAGTACTTGTTGTCAAACGAAAATCCCAGGAGACAACGTTCAGAGGGGCGAATGGGGACTATTCTAAATGCCTCTTGAATGTCACATTTAGCCATAAGACAGCCCTGTCCAAAGGACTGAACCAAGTTCACAACGTTATCTAGGGTCTCATACTGTACAGCAGCATTGTCTGGGTCTATAAATGAATTAACTGAATTGTCCAAGGGAAAGGAAAGATCGTGAATCAAACGGAATTTGCCCTCTTCTTTTTTAGGTACCACCCCCAGTGGGGACACTATTAAGGGCTGGAAAGGAGGAAAAGGAAAAGGACCGGCAATGCGGCGTTGGGAGATTTCTTTTTGCAACATGTTTGACACAACAGTGTGAAAATGTAAAATGCTAGCATGATTTTTACTAAATTGACTGAAAACAGGGCCCTCAAAATTGATAGAAAAGCCGAAAGTGAAACCCTGTGTTAAAAAATGAACTTTTGCAATGTTGTACCCCGCGCAAGAAGGAGGCCAGCTTAATTGGATTGACCGGGGTGACCACCTCTTCGAGGTGCTGCACCACCAGTGGGTTTTTTGAAACTAAACGGTTTCGCTTGGACTCTACACTGAGATGTGGCGTGGCCTCCATTGCAGTTGTAACATTGATGAGTGGCGGGGAACCTACAATTTGGGGTCGTGCACCTGCCGTGTCGTGTCGTTGAAATGACCAGCAGGTGTTATGCCGAAAGGGCAAATGATTAGCAAGTGTGGGATTTTTATGAAAGGGACGAGGGGGTGTGACAGATGCCTGGATTGCTAGAAGAGAGGCCTCGGTGTACAGATCCAAGTCAAGTTGACCCCACTGGAGCGACTGGTCAAACGATTTTGTCCACCGGAAGCCCTGGTCGTAATGGCGCCAGGCTTGAGGACCATAATTTCTTGCCAACTTTTCCACATTTGCCATATGTGTCAACATGCCCGAAGAAGCCTGAGGGAACCTTTCGCTCATTATGGCAACATACACATGAAATGCAGTAACCCACTCCTGAATGGACACGAGGGGGTGAACTTTTGGTTTGTGATCTTGCAATGTGCCAGGCTGGGGCACAGCAAGATCATGGAGGTTTATGAAATGCCCCTCCCAAATGGCACTTTCAATTTTGGCCGTAACATGAGTACCTAGAGGGGCAGATATACGCACACAATTGGAGTTGGGGATGAGTGAGGGATAAGAGCTGCGCGACTCACCATGGGGGACGTTTATGAATTCCGCCAGAGCATTATTCACCAAGCTCTGGGGTGTGTTATTGTCCAACACAGGCTGGGGTTGGGTAGCCAACGGCACATGACCCACTGCTGCATGTAGTCATTCTTCAGAAGAAGAATGACCTTTTTTGGCAGCCAGCCTTATGTTACCTATATTCACCTCAAGTGTTGGCAGCAACGAGCTGCATGATCCTCTGTTTTTATTTAAGAAGTGCAAATCATGGCAGCGAGCCCTGATCATAATGACCAGTTATGACCTGCGATCATAACGCGATTTATGAGAATGGCGAACCTAATCTTTTTGCCTCCATTTAACTTACTCGGCACCGTCCGCCTCCACTCGGCCTTAATGGGTCAACTAATCCCTTTACCTCAGGTTCGCGGTTGAACAGCACGCGGCCGCAATCACCAGCGCCCTCCCTCGGAGGTTATAAAACCCGAGGTCTTTCATTTGAGCCTCCTCTTTTGCTTTTCAAAGCAAAGGGAACGCTACGCATTTTTTGTCTCGATTCGCCCACCACCACCCCACTCTCCACCTTTTTATTCAGCTGGGCTGTTTTTGCCCCCACCTTGCTGCCATGCACTGTATCATCCATGTCTTTCTACAAATTGTATCAGTATAATATTGTTAAATATAAATGGCTGTCATATTTTACATATGTTTCTTGTATATTATAACGCATATAGGAAGTATAATTTTATGTATGCAACTTTGTCATATTATGTCAAGAGTTTTTAAGTGTATATTGTCTAGTGACATAGTCGTTATATTTAGATACTCATAACATGTATGTTCTTACTCAACTATGTCACTATTGTCAAATCTATTCTTTTGGACATAGTTGAAATTATTATACTTTAAGAATTTGTGTACTAAACAACTATGCCATGTTGTTTTAAGTCATAGTTGTGAGTTCAATAAATGTAGTCATTCTTCAGAAGAAGAATGACCTTTTTTGGCAGCCAGCCTTATGTTACCTATATTCACCTCAAGTGTTGGCAGCAACGAGCTGCATGATCCTCTGTTATTATTTAAGAAGTGCAAATCATGGCAGCGAGCCCTGATCATAATACAAAAATACCAGCAGTATACTGCTGGTATTCTTGTATAATGCATGCAAACTATAGTTTGGTTTTGTGGGGCACACACCTTCCTTCAGTTTCCCCTCAGTGGCTGCTGTTTCTGTACACATCACAATATGAGACTCTAAACTTCTGAAGAATACACTCCATTGATACAAAATATCCTGAGAGACAGGGCATAGAAAACAAAAGTACCTTTTCTTGGTGAGGAAGTTTTCCTTCTTATCTTTGTCCTAGCCTCTGTATAAAGCAATGCATCAGACTGTCAATATATACACCTGTGACACTTTTTACAGACAATGTATGGATAATAATTTAACCTGTGGCTGTTTGATCTGGCTGGGGGGATCCTTGAATTATTTTCTTCTACAGGTGATGCTTCTGTTCTTTAGCAGACTTTAACCTTGAAAATCCATATGCATTTAGCTGGTTGCCTAAAATATTAAGCCCCCTTTAAGTGAAGGTTTGAAATAGATAATATAATATATTTTGATGTTGCATTTTCCCTCTTTGCTTATTATTGATTATCTTATCATCTTATACTAGGATGAAGTTGAATAACATTTAAAAATTCATAAAGTATGTACCATATTAACACATTGTTAACTCTGGGGGACTTTCACGGTTCAGTGTGTTCAAGTTTTTCCGCTCTACTATAATGGGGCTGTCCTGGTGGAATCTGTCAAATTCAGCATCATTGTAGTCAGACCCGGATAGTGGATGGTTGGTACTACTATCATAGCTGTGGTTACTGTTACATTATACAGCACATGGGCCAAATCTAAATGTGGGATGTCCAGTCTTCTTTTGTGCTCTGCAACTTTTCCTCACAACTCTCTGCAAAGCGGCCCCGATGTGGATGCTATTGTTCCTCCCGTTCCCATGTCATGCAACGTCACGTGATGTTTTAATGACAAAGGAGATCAACAGAGTCACGTGGATTCTCTCCTCAGAGCGAAAACTTCACCCCACAAGAACCCCACCTGCAACAATCATAAAGCATTACTGTATGTGTGCGTGTATACGTATGGTGCATGCCACAGGGATTTGGTGCATGCATGTATATATGTGTGCGCACGTGTATGCATGCATGCATGTATGTATGCATGGTGTATGTATGTATGACGTGTAAGAGTGAGTGTATGTATGTATGATATGTGTTGGTGTGTGTTTATCTATTTATGAAAGTATATATGATGTGTGTGTATGAATGTATATATGTGTGTGCGTGCGCATACGTGCGTTCATGCATGCATGTATGTAGTATGTGTTTGTATGTTTGCATGCATGGATGCAAGCATGTATGTATGTACGCAGGTAAGTATGTATGTATGTCATACATATGTACGTACGTATGTATGTATGGGTGTATATATGAGTGAGTGTACGTATATGTATGCATGTTTGTATGATGCGTGTGTATGCATGTGTGCGCGTGTGTGTGTGCATGTATACATGCATGTATGTATGTACGTGTGTGAGTATGAATATATGTATGCATGAATGTGTGTATGCATGTATGTATGGAAGTATGTGCGTACGTACATACGACTTTACGTACGTGCGTATGTGTGTATGTTTGTATGTATGTGTGTTCAAGTGCATGTGTATGCGTGGTTGTACGTACGTATGTATGCATGTATGTGTGTACGTATGTTAATTGACGTGTGATTGTGTGTGTATGTATGTATAATGTGTGTGCGTATGTGTATGTGCGTGTGTGCGCAAACACATGCGTATGTATGTATGTATGTATGTATGTATGTATGTATGTATGTATGTATGTATGTATGTATGTATGTATGTATGTATGTATGTATGTATGTATGTATGTATGTATGTATGATGTGTATGTATGTATGCACGTATGCACGTGTATGTACGTTCCAATGTAGGTACGTTCCAACGTACATATATATATACGTATGTATGTATGCATGTATGATGTGTGGGTGTGCTTGTCTGTGTTCAACAGTGGCGTAACTATACTGTGTACGAATGTGTTCAGGCTTGCAGTAGCTGCAAGAGAAGTGAACCGTTATTAAACCATTGTTGGAGCTAATCTATGCACCGCACGAGGGGATTCTCATTTTGCGATTCATACTTAACGTTTTGCCTTAGAACTAAATGCTCTGGGGTTTTTATATTGTTGTTGTTATCTCCTATATTTATCAGTTCACGCAGATTAATCATCATCTCACATGTTGTGACCACAAGTTGAAACCAAGATAAAGTGTTAAAGTCGATGCGCTTCACCGCTAGCATGTCGGACGTCGATATTTCTCCGAATGTCTGCAACTTGAACACCGTTTCGATGCGAAGGTACGCTTTTCTAAGTCACAAAGAGACAATTCTCACAAAACAAACAAACACAAAATATAAAATTAGCAACTGACCATACCAGAAACCCATATTGAATACCAAAGTCACATGACTGGCGGTTTTATGTTTAAAAAAACGTGGGATTATGCGACGTAAGGTAATTGTCATTGGAAAATTTTGATTTCTCTTACGGGCCAACTAAATTTTGAAGTTAAATAATTCGTAGTCCCGTGGGAGTAACGATTTATATTACGGGAAAGTCATACAGTCCCGTTTTTAAAATCCAAGTATTTACTCGAATACTCTGTTATACTTTTCGTGTGCAACCTAACCACCTTACTTCACAGGGTTAGCCAGACACCAACCCACCCGTCCATGGGGCTACGTAGAGAGGTCGACATAATCCCATCCGACCCCACGTCGCGATCACAAGCACTTAAGTCAATAATCCCAAGCAACAGTGACATGTATCGATATAAATATACGAGCCGAGAAAAACCGAAAACTACCGAACATGATCGTTGAATTGACTTGGGTGACTTTTGTCGCGATCGCTAAAAGGTGCGAATGCAGCCAAGCTGGCTCCAACAGCAAGGGGGTCCATTGCTATATAAGATAATAAGGACTTTTGACGCCTAGCATCTTGTCCTTAAAATTGTTTCTAGCTGGTGGATCATCCATAAGTTATAACCTCTGTGATTTTCTAAATAACCATGTTAGTTTGATATTTCTCCGATTCGTAGTCACCGAGATATTGCCTCCCAGGCATGACTAGAATGCTACAGCGAAAAGGTGTTAAGGAGACAGTTTGGACAGTCACCTGCGATGTGACGTCACAGGTCCTATTGGACGAGTGATTTTAAAATACGGCGGGCTGTATTGTATATCCTAGAGAAAAACACTTTCTTTAAGTTAGTTACATTTTTCACAAACCTACGTCTTGGTCTAACTTTTTTTCATAGAACGCAGAATATTACTGCGATCGCGCAAGTAAACGTCATGCGGACTTTCAAGTCGGGAACATTCTTGTACAGCACTGCAGTGTATATTATTGCCCGATCCAATAATTTCCCAACATGATTTTTGAGATATAGCTTGTCAGCTATTGAAACTAACCCTGCATTTGAGTTCCAGAAAAGGCTAAGATTATACGATACAAGAAAGCACCAGTTTCACAACTAAAACATTGCACTAAAACTTCTGCAGCATGCAGTTGATGAGCAATCCAATAAGAATTTAAAACATTTCCAGTGGTGGGCCGTTTGCGGGTAGGGGTGTAGACGGGACGGTTGGGTTGGGTTGGGTTGGGTTAGCAAGGGTAGGACGGACAGTTAAGGAATCCTGGCTAAGACCTTGGTACCGCTGATCTTGTTATTTACTTATCAAGGCCATTAGTACGACTACAACCCCAAACCTACGCACTGCAAACACGCGATGCGTCCCCCACCGAGCGATCAAAGGCTCTACAACAACTTCACATCCGTAACCTGATAAGATTCGCAACCCTGAATTGAGTCAAGATAAGGGAGGGGGGTAAAAGGCAAAACCATGCAATACCCACACATAGGGAGAATCGACGGCGTGAAGCCCCTCCACACGAGTAGTGGTTTCCGCCGCGACAAGCGCCTCGTGACACATTAGACGGTTCATAGTCGGTTCTTCAATGCGTAAATAAAGGAAGCCAATGGGATTACTCGAGGATACAAATAGTGATGCGACGTGCATACTTGAGGATACATACAGTGATTCGAAGGAATTATTCAGTTTCAGGGAAAATAAGCCATGACATTTGTTCCAAATGATACTGACTACTTTTCCAAAGACATAGTAAGTACGCAGTTTTTGTAAGCTGTGACTCGTAAGCTGCAGACGATCTACACAATACTACTCCGTCTATTCCGTTTGTAACGCAGGGGAAGGAGTAAGGTCATAGGGTAGGAGCAAAGCAAGACACGTCGTCTCGATCTTTAGATGTTCTTAGTAGATCAGCTCGCTGTAATTAACTGTAGGGTGATCCCTCTCAACTCCATCCCACCTCGCCCACCTCGAGTGAGAGATGCAGTTATATCAGCGAGCGCACCGAGGGGCGCTTGGTTGAATTCGATGGGCACTTTAAGATCTCATCGTGGCCTGCGTACCTTATACAAACTCTGCATAGGCGGCTCAGTATTTATCAGATACTGGCTGCTTGAATCTTCAGTATTCGCAGTCAAAATATTTTAGTTTTGTAACGGCTTTTAAATCCGTCGTACATAGTATATAGTTGCTGAAAACCATATGACGCTTGATGCAACAACAACAACAACAAGTACCGCATTGAAATTAAACAGATAGTCAAAATCGTACTCAAAGGGGTCATTAACATGATGTTTAAAGCCAGTGTGTCTTTTTTTCGAGACTGCCACCTGGTGTGTAAAAAAAAACAGTCCCCAGCAACATTATGACGTGTTGCCGTGGGTGCTGATAGATTAAACCACTGGTAGATTTACCCCATACCCAAAACAAAACAGTACGTGGAGTAAGATGCCTATATCCTATATATGTGGACATATACAGTTACTTAAAGTGAGTAAATGCCTCACCGAATACACACGCCCCATTATCCTCCTCCTATCTCCATGGCATACACATGACCAATATGCTGAATATTTACAGTATTTCCGCTGGTTAGCTAGCCAAAGGTTAAACAATGTGGTGCAAATTACTGCTAGGATGATGCATAGCCATAGGCACACAATGCTGCCAAATAGCTTGAGATAAGTCAAGTTATTAATTTGAGTTGTGGTTAAAGGCAGATATAGATTGTGGTCAGGGAAGAGTCAGGCAACTTTGGTTGTGGGCATATTTTTAGTTTTCTTCACAAAGTCAGAATGGCTTTAAATGATACACACGAGTAGCAAAAATACATTAAAATATTTTTATACCACTGCCATAAATACATGTTTAAGATTGTGAAGTAATCTCTTAACGTGTTATCATTAAAAACTATTCTATGACGGATTATGATGAGCTGTACGTCGCTGTTGTTCCTTATGAGCTAACTTCTAAAAAGGGTGCTATTTTCCGCGAAAGCATAATATATTTGCGGAACACAGTGTGACATATTACCGTGGAACATAGGATTTTATTTCTTGACTGGAGTCTAGAGTAGAATTGCGACTTACCTCATCGGGAGTCTTCCATGATGAAGTGCTGAAGTTGATTAAGTGACCTCTGAATGTAGTAACATCAAATAAAAATACTCCTCAATATATATATTTGCCAAGTTTTGCTGTGTCGGAGTATTTTCACTTTCTTCATTATTCGTGTAGTCTGATGTAGTCAATAAAGAGCGATAAATGAGCATCTGAGAGCCAGGACTAGCACAAACGATCCCGTTCTCGTGATAGTCAGCCCACGATTATTCAAAAACGCGGCGTTCCATCCCAGCATCATGCCTCCTATAGCGTCATAGTTATAACTATGGTTGTAAATCGTGGTTTATACGCGGAATCTGCTACGCACTAATGACTCTGTAACGGTACAAACTGTACAACGGTACAGGTTGTAATTTTGGGCTTGTCAACACAACAGCACAAGTGAGTTGCTGGGTCCAATTGTGACTCAACCCGAGATCAGGTGATCTTCTGGACGGATACACTTGTCTGTCAGGGAAGCCACGTGAACTGTACAATTACACGGGTTGACAGAATGGGTGTGCAGATTAAGGTTCTAACCCTTAATTGTTGGTAGGTTTGGTATATTTTGTCATTGTCCTGCTAATTAAATTTTTTATAGACGTGTCAAAGCCCTAAAATTGCCCAATAGGCCAACGTCAGGTTTTATCACATTGTCTAGCAGTCTAAGAGGGAGTGCAGCACTCCCTAGTTAAAGAAACTCCGCCTCTGACAGCGCCGCGCTATTTACTACTTTCCATCTCTCACATCCGCGCTACACATCATCAAAACACCAGGGGCGAGTGACTTGCCTAAGCACTCCCGTACTTAGTTCAAAAGAGCTACCCAAAAGGCTAATGGTAATAAACAGGTAGGGACGACCGCCGATTGAAGTAATGCACGTCGATCGAAGGAAAACCCTTAGATCGAAGTGACTCTTACAACGCAGAACTCATTGCACCAGCAAATCACCTCTTCTGTTATAAAATACCCTTCGGTGCATATGTTAACATGTTTTCGATTGGTTGAGAGGTATAAACATAAGGGGCCATCTCCAAAATCGCAAAAGCATGTGCGTAGAGCGAACAAACAGCCTTTTAATTGAAGTGAAGTGGCTAAATTCATGCACGAAAGCGTCACCGGATGCGAGATCCTTACTTTCTATCATCTCTGGAAATCTAGATAATGTCAATACTCTGAAACCAAACCTTCTCATCACTACCATCTAGACCACAAACGTGACCCTCAATGTTTTGTACTCACTGTCAAGCATTACAAAATTGTATTCGCTTTCATTCATTCGCCGAGTAAAGAAAGCGTAACACCCGTACACTGTAGCTCATTTTTTGGCGAGAAAAGCTGTCGCCACTGCGTTGACCTGGCGGGCGCAGAGCTTATCAGCGTTAACTAAATTATGTTGCATAGTGGGAGTCAGCCATGTTGAGTTTTTGAACTAAGTTTCTTGATGTGCCGTATTTTAGTGCTCTATCAGAACAATTATACAAAACTGTAGTAATAGAAACAGTCCTCGTGTCATTTTGTGATATAACCTTTCATTTTGTCACAAATATTTTGGCGTGGAGGGCTTTTGTAAGTTTTTAGCAAGTTCATCTGTTATTTTGACTTTGGAACCTTAGAAATTTCGTAGGCGGCTCTTCACCTCTAGAGCGCGGATGCGAGAGATCGAAAGTAGTAAATAGCACGATGCTGTCATAGGCAGAGTTTCTTTGCCTAATGAGACTATAACCAGGAAACCTCATATTTTTATTCGTTTCCTTCATACCCACATCCTTGAATGTGACTTAATACATCTAGCTTTAAAAAAAATATTACTATTCAATCGATAGTTCATGTTATAATAGACCCAGAACTATGGCCTGTACAAACAGCTGGACATACAGTGTAACCCTGTGGGACTAAACAGTTAACTCCATACATACTTGATAACTTATGAATGTGTTGAACATTATTTTAATCATTTTTTTCGTATTGCTGTATTGATCTGCCTTGAGACCCGTTCACATATTTCCAATCTAGATGCAATTTATATGATATATAATCAACCCAGTGTACCTAAAGTGCCTATGACATAAATTTTCCATGGTTGGTTTTATGAAACCGAATGAAAGATAAAGTTACGTTTACTCAGTTTTTGAGGTTAAATTTTCGTACAATCACCCGAATCTAACGCAAATTGAAATATAAAGTCGATTTTTCGGCATTCCGCCATCATTTTTCAAATTTTCGGCCAGGCATCTTGTGACGTCACTTGATGAACTCGTCCGCAGTTTTTACCGTAAACAATAGCAAATTTTGAAGTTTCGGAGGATGCAGCTGGTATTGTGTCATTCAGATTCAAACCATATCTGTCCGAAAACTGCTCAAGTGAATCTGACAGTGACAGCACTGATTCTCGTGTTCCGCGGAGCGATAATCGGAACATAGACTGTCTTAAAAACATTGATTGGTGAGTCCCATTTGAATTGTAATCACTGCACGTAACTATCTTATCTTTTGATTTTGGCAATTCTTATCAATCTTACTTAATCAAGCACCTTTGACCTAGCATGTTTAATCCTAGGCAAAGAAACTTCACCTAGTTTAATCTAAAGCACTCCGGAGTATCTTAGTCTCAGACAGAGTCTGGCAGGTATTTGATAGGTTTTCAAACCCTGGTTTCAGGTGCCAATGTGGAGGCTGCTCAGACATGCCAACGGTCAGGGAAAGTGTCTGCATTCTCCTGCGCAGGGGATACTGCTCGTATCCATGCAAAAGGGTGCAGTGACAGTTTTGATGTAAACATGGGCAGGGTTCGCACCTTGAGACACAAAGTCCCAGCAATGTACTCCGCGAAAAGAAGTTATGTTTTGTTGCTCTCTATGCTTGGATCCTTCCCCAAGTCATCATTATACGCTTAAAAATGACAAATGACTATTTCACGAAGGCTTTCTTCGATGCCATTGTTGTTTACTGAACCGAAGCGTTCGTTAGGATGATGGCACTGATGCTGACGCAAAATAGTTCTGATATCTTGGGGCAAAAATGGTGCCATCGCCCCGAGGCAGAGGTACTTATGTATCCTCTGCTCAGGAGAATAGAATGTCTGCTGACGAGAGCTGTGTGGAGCAGGAGAAAGTGATGGTAAAAATAGCAAATTTACTAGAAATTAAATGTGAGACACAACATCCAAATTTTAATGCTGTATGTCTAAATGAAGATGTGATGGAGACACACAAGAAAAACAAGTAAATACTGACAAACATACTCAACAACTTAGGCACGCCATCCCAATTCTCATGGGACGTGCAGTAGCCAGGTCAGTGAGGGTTGGGGCCTTCGTGCGTTGCCTGGGCAGGATGGTCATGTGGCTCTGGAATATGGGGTATGTATGAGGAGAGGGGGGAAGTGGCAGGTGACATGTAGGTCACTTGTGGAACTGGGACACTGGGGTTTATAATTAATATAAGCTGTAGGGGGTTACTCCATCAACTGATGACTGAGAGAGTACGTTATGATGAAGGGTAGGTTTGTTATCAATTTGGCACTCAACATAGTTGCAATGATTGATCTGAACTTTTCTATCAGTTTGAAACATGATAAGTATGTGCTTTTCATGTTTAATTCGCCAGATAATTGTGATAAGTGGAATTCATCAGTAAATTAACTTCAATCATGACTTGAATGAATGGCATGAGGAAAGATACTTCATGAAATTAAACAGCTGGTTTATTCCACTTAGTTTTTATTAATGAATCCCCTACCTGATAAAACTTATCCCATAAAACTAAAAAAACAATCCTACATTGACTGTGGAAAGCCTCTGAAGAGCAATTTAACTAAAAAATTTTTGGGTGTTTTTAGTCTAAATTCTAAAATGATATGTTGCAACACTTGGCTTGATCCACATTTTTCACATCTCTCTCAACCATTCAAAGGCCCATGAACACAGGACTGGAACAGACCACCAAACATTATATGTATATATCAAGCATCTAAACCGAGAATATTAAAGGATCACTAGAGCGGGACCACAGTCATTCCCCTTTTCCTGGAGAGGCAACAATGTCTCCAGAACCCGATAATCAGAACAAAGTTCTTGTAAATAGAAAAAAATTATGGAAAAAAGTAAGCATCTAGTTTAAATGTGCTAATCCAAGCAGCTATACTCGTTAAGGGATTTTGAATACCATAATGCATTATCATATTAGAGGATGAGTTTAGTTAAACTTATTCATAGGCACTTTAATTTTGATCAGTCTGTAAAAGGCACTAGTGAAGACAATGGAAGAAATAACTCCCATGTGATTTAATTGCTTGGCTTCAAAGCCTCATCAATGATCTCATTAGGATGCATACAAGTGACTTAAAGATAGTGTGGAATATACCAATTCTTGGTAAGGAAGGTATAATATAAACCATCCATTGATCAATGATGTTCACTGTTCTCTCATTCTATGCATATGTGTTTGTTTGATAGGGGCATACCATTACCAGTGGTTTGTCAGCGTCGTGTGGAGAGACTCAAGGCCATCAGCCGCGAGCTGAGTAAAGGGGAATATGACGTGATACTCCTCCAGGAGGTTTGTTTGTTATTGGTATGATACTCCTCCAGGAGGTTTGTTTGTTTGTTATTGATATGGTACTCCTCCAGGAGGTTTGTTTGTTATTGGAATGATACTCCTCCGTGAGGTTTGTTTGTTATTGGTATGATACTCCTCCAGGAGGTTTGTTTGTATGTTATTGGTATGATACTCCTCCTGGAAGTTTGTTTGTTATTGGAATGATACTCCTCCAGGAAGTCTGTTTGTTATTGGAGTGATACTCCTTCAGGAAGTTTGTTTGTTATTGGTATGATACTCCTCCAGGAAGTTTGTTTGTTATTGGAATGATACTCCTCCAGGAAGTTTGTTTGTTATTGGAATGATACTCCTCCAGGAAGTTTGTTTGTTATTGGGGTGATACTCCATCAGGAAGTTTGTTTGTTATTGGAATGATACTCCTTCAGGAAGTTTGTTTGTTATTGGTATGATACTCCTCCAGGAAGTTTGTTTGTTATTGGTATGATACTCCTCCAGGAAGTTTGTTTGTTATTGGAATGATACTCCTCCAGGAAGTTTGTTTGTTATTGGAATGATACTCCTCCAGGAAGTCTGTTTGTTATTGGAGTGATACTCCTTCAGGAGGTTTGTTTGTTATTGGAATGATACTCCTCCAGGAAGTTTGTTTGTTATTGGAATGATACTCCTTCAGGAAGTTTGTTTGTTATTGGAATGATACTCCTCCAGGAAGTTTGTTTGTTATTGGAATGATACTCCTCCAGGAAGTCTGTTTGTTATTGGAGTGATACTCCTTCAGGAAGTTTGTTTGTTATTGGTATGATACTCCTCCAGGAAGTTTGTTTGTTATTGGAATGATACTCCTCCAGGAAGTTTGTTTGTTATTGGTATGATACTCCTCCAGGAAGTTTTTCTTTATATCATGTGATATTCCTCCAATAGATTAATTTATTGTGAAATGATACAATACTCCTCCTGGAGGTTTGTTTAATCATGATATGATTTGATATTCCTCCACAAGGTCTTTTCGTTCTGAACACAATTTGAGAATCCTTAAGGAGGTTTGTTCTCACTTATCTTTACATATTCCAGGTCTAAACCTTTGATATTTAATTCAGTTATGATACAACGGTAATTGATGCACACTATTTTTTTAGTTGGGATAATAAATTAAATTGACCTCGGTGCTGAGGCTTATCTCAAGATCATTTGACAAAATGTTATCTTCAGATGGCCTTGTCGAGGGAGTATCAGTATTCATGCTTTGCAGATCCCACACTCAAGTTGTCATGAATTGAACTTGTCAATGATGACAAAAAAGTTCAGAAAAAGTTATTATCTTAATGACAGGCAAGCAACACTTAAGTTTGTGAAGTGGTGTGATTTAGCATATGAACCAGCTGGTCTATGCCTGACAGAATCATGTGGTCAAAAGTATGTGGCATATTCATGAGGGCATTCAATATAGGCTATTGTTAGTTGTTGTAATGGTTTTCATTTCAGATATGGTCCCAGAGAGATTATACAAAAATTTGTGCTAAGTTGCTCACCGTCTATCCCCATACACACTACTTCCACAGGCAAGCATTCCTGAAATTTCTCTTATAAATATATATGATGCTAAAAATGTAGCTGTCCCTACCATAATCCAATATGTTTATCAACTTAATTATTGTCTACACTGCATCTATAGTTAGTTGGTTTTGTTTTGGGTGTGAAGTGGTGTTTTAGGAAGTGGTGTCTGCATCTTCTCAAAGTATCCAATCCTGGAGACAATGATGCACACCTACTCAGTAAATGGATACCCGCACAAGATCCTGCACGGCGACTGGTTTGGCAGCAAGATGGTGGGCTTGGCCAGACTGCTGGTTAATGACCTCCGCATCAATGTCTATGCCACACACGTTAGTGGTCTTTTCACCAACAGCATTGTCATTGATCATGTCATTCTCAGAAAGAATTTCGTTACAGATCTACACCCAACTCATTTGTTGCATGTGTTGGTAATCATTGCCTGCGATGGTTCTTATGAGTGTATCTATACAAGCCATGGTCAGAATTACCATGTACATTGGTCGATTTATGAGTGCAAATTATTATCTGCGCATAATATGATGATCATTGTCAATGATTGTATTGCTTGCTATATTGGCCAATGTGTACAGACCCATGCTGAGTACAATGAGGATAAGGATGAGTACGCGGCTCACAGAGTGCTCCAGGCATTCGAGATGAGTCAGTTTATCCGTCACACCAGTGAAACATGTGATGCTGTTATTGTCGGGGGAGACTTCAACTTCCAACCCCATGACCTCGGCTATAAACTTATCCTTTACAATGGTAACCTGCAGGATTCTTGGACAGCCCAGGTAAGTTCCTCCGGCTGATTTGTCAATGTGATGATTACAAAGTTCACCTTTTTATATAACTAACATTTGTAGGCATTGGAATCATAGGTCAAGTTAGCTTTAATTGTAAAAATTTTGGTTAAAGATACAGATGTGTTTGACAGTTAATTGTGCTATATATGAGAATTGTTTGATTGCAGAAAATATCTGTCCAAAACATTAATTTTGACTACCAAGTTTGACCTTTTATTGTTACACATCCTCTTCCCCTTGTAATTATGCCCACACATTCATTGATTCCTAGCCTCATACCATGACAGCTGAATATTGTCATAGATGCTCAGTTCCCGATGTCTGGCTTCTGTGAATGTTGCATCAAATCTACACTGTTATGTAAAGATAAAGATACTAGGCATTCAAAAGCCAAATATCAGGAATGGAGGGTCTGTGGTTAAAGTATTATGAATAAGATTAATGACTCTTATCTGTTTCTGGCAGAACGATAAACCCGATTGCCCCTTGTACACATGTGACTGCCCGCACAATGTGTTTTCTAACGCTGCTAGCTTGGTTAGACGTGTCCACGGTGTCTGCCTTGATTACCTCATGTATCGTAGTAATGCAGGTAGCTATCATGCACTGTTTATTGAACTTTGGGGGTCAACTTGGTGAATACTAGTTTCCTTTATTCTCTAGCTCAGTTTTCACTCTTCACCTTGCACACATTGCTACACTTCATATGTACTTAGTAGGTAAATGACACGAGGTGCGTTATCTGTTTCGTCTCTATGTTTTCCCCATCCATGTTCTTGCGCTTATTGCTTTCCCTGCCAAGGTGATGGCTCATGTTTCCCCGGCATAATTCATATTACCAGAACCCATCCCCCTCCCCTAATCTAGTATGTCTTTTGTTTAATCGTTGCCTGGGGCACATCACTGGTTCCTCGGTTTGGACGGACTGTTGTGATATTACTCATTATGATGACATGATGATAATTATCATAACATGTGTCCGTGACAGAAACTGCTTACAGCTTATCGTGGCTTTTGAGCATGCACATTGTGTGTGGTAGAAATTCTCTCGACATGTTGGGACCTCAGCGTGCCCTCAAAACTCCTATACAACCCAGCACTACAGCAAAGTGCACTGTGAAATAAGACATCCTGAGGGCAAATGCTTAGATTTCCTTCTCATCAGAAGCAATGCTGGTAAATATTAACTTATATCTAGGGTAATATGTGGTGGGAGCATTTGACCATATTAAATGTCACTTCTTTTCTGTGTTTTTTTTCCTGGCCCTGGGGTAGCGCTTACGAGTGTCATTCATTTGATTCTTTTACGCCCATGAATGTTTTTCAGCATCACTGCCATTTAGTCACTTCAACATATTATTAATGAATCTCACACAAAACCCTACATTTTCGTTGTATACATTGTCAGACTTCAGTCATGATGCTCCTCTCAGACTGAAGCACAAAGAATACCGAGTTGTGGGGGTCAATAATGAGCATTTTATCATGAACAATTTCCTTATTTAAGCTGGTAAACGATGTACTTATGCAATCTGAACCAAGCCACTTGCACTGTCCATTCCTTATATAAGTGTAATGTGGTTGGTTTTTTTTATTTCATCTTGAAAGATTCTGACAGTTTGATAAGAAAGTTCACAAGCACAGTTCCAGGGATAATATAAGATTAAATGAATAGTTGCATTCTCAACACAAAATAAATCAACAGCTACTATTGATTTTGAGATTAACAGCAGGTTGTACTATAGCAAGTACACTGTTATATGTTGTACAGTTATTCCCTTGTCACAGTGTGCTGTTGCATGATGATGTCAATTAACAATTCCAGCAGTGTCCATATATTAACATCTGTATCACAATTTCAACATTTCTAGAATTTGAGCTACAGCCGAAATTTCTAATGCGATATTGAATAGTAGGTTTTCTGTTAGAAGAATTTTCAAACCAGATATAAGTGTCAATTGTTATATGAAGGATCTGCCACACCCCATTACAATGACATAAAAATGTTGCCCTGCAACCTTGCCCCTCTGGGTTATCATTTATTCATTAATTAGTAACATTTATTCAATGATCTCATCCACTAATAAACAATATGAATGGTCTATAACTGTGCGGTTGTGGCAGGGTTCAGTATGAAATGTGAGAAGTGTTACCTGGCCATGCAGAAAATACCAGAGGAGAACTTCAACTACTCTGATCACGAGGGGGTCGTGGCTGTGTTGACCATCACACGCAACGTCACAGGTGCGTCCTTCATGCTCATATGGCATGCTGTCCAGTGGGGGACCAGTTGAAGGAGGAGATTACGATTGACCTGATATTCATGTATATGTGCTCATCCTTATGATTTGTATTAAGACTTGCTAACACATTCTGTTTTTGGACATAGGATGTGTGGTAGATCTGTCAGTTAAGTATCAATTTGTAATCCTGGGGTTTCTAGTTGAAGTTTTTTATTGGGCTGTGGCACTAAGGCAACACCACACTCACTTGATCCTTACACTATCAAGTACTGATGTATTCTGTATTAATGTGTGTGATCTTGACGGTGTGGTCAAGATGGTCTATCCTACATGCCTGTGACCGCTTGCCCATTGGTCATCATCTGCAGTGTTGGTATGATTCCAGCTCTTCCTCCCCCGAGAGAGAGTGGGGAGATCGAGAAACACATGCTGGCTGCAGTCCCTGTCATCGAACACGGCCTCAAGAAGATTCAATCCAACCAGATCTTCTATGCAGTCCTCCTCGTGCTGTCTGCCATAGCACTAGTGTTCGCAGCGAGTCTGTCCCTGCCATTCGGACTCGACTTGCTCGTGTTGCTTTTCCGTGTACTGCTGGTGATTGTCATGGTGTATTCTGTATGGAGCATGACAGTGATTGCCAGACAGGAACGGAGTGCGCTCACTGCTTGTAAGAAAGATATCAATAATCTGGTCAAATCCAATCCCGCTTTCTAATCAGGTTTACATGATTTATGTTATAGTTAATACCCAGTTATGGTGCTCGAGTTTACTACTGGTATCCATATACTGGACTTGGATTTTAGTCGTAACATTATGTATGAAATGTCTACATCTGTTGGTAGATATTATCTATGAATTATTCAGTCATGTGATTATATTTATGAAACAAGTGGTGGAATCATTCATTGTTGACCAGTTTTAATGATGTACTCAAATAAATCAAATACACTACTTCTGTCATCAGTGATTTTGCTGTTGTGAATATGAAAAATCTGAACAATTAGATGCAAAAACAGCACTAATGTCAGATAATGTGTGACGTGTGGACTAGACGACAAAGTCTGATATTTTGTTTATTTCAGTAGTCGAGCATGGGCAATATATGCCATGCATCCATTCATTCATTGTAATCCAGGTAATGTTTCATCTCATATTCCCATCAGTCACATGCATTTTCACCAGCTCACTCAGCAGTTATTAACAATATCCATAATTTACACATTAAATTGCAAGTGCTGTGGGGGGGAAAAAACTATTATGCAATAACTGAGATTACATCTCCTTACAAAATTGTATCTGTGGCCCCTTCACAAATGACTATACATAACCAAGTGTTTTTGACATAAAAAAAATTCAGTCCATACCACATTTGAAACTTTGCTATGTTATTCACTGCACAAAGTTTGTGAAGGCCAGATGTATAGTTAAAAACATTGTAGGAAATTTATGCATATACACATCCTACAAAGCACAGTGGAGTGGGGGGGGGCACCTGTTGGTAAGAATAAAGGCTTAAGTGATGTACAAGGGTATACAGACCAACTGCCTGTCTCTGAATCTGCACAACCAAACAGGTCTTATCTAAATATTTAAAGCGTTTTTATTGTCATTGTACACTCCCTAATCTTGCACTGGTTAAGATTTTTGGCTTTAAAAGAAAATCACAGTATAACATACTCTAAACCAAGAATAACAAAACAGAACTAAAAATGCAGGAACAAGCAACTTTAACAAATATTTCGATTACTGTTAAACAACAAGATGTTTTCTGGTTGACACTGCCTAGCCAAGTGGAATTTAACATTGACCCATATTAAAGTCTATACCTAAGAGTTAACAGTAGCCTACAGGGGTAACAGTTCAACATAATTTGAACCAATCACAACCAACGTTAGATGTAACCAATAAATGCTGTTCTCACAGAGACGGGTACCACACTAACAACCTTATACACAGATACTGTCGCCATTGAGTAAATACAAAATCACGACACCACATAGTCTGTTAAATGTGATATCAGATGATAAATAGCCACTATTCCATAAAAGTGAAAAAAACATCCAGACAAAGGAGCACCGCTTAATGTACCTAGGTCAAACTGAACAAGGCTATTCCCAATAAACAAGTCGGTTGCTTATTGTGCTAACTACTTAATTGGTTCAGCTACAATTCTGTCAAAAAAAGATTGCCTAGGTATAAATCCAGCAGTGGATGCAATAGATGTCATCCCCTGCTGTTAGTGACTAGGAGCAAATGATATGACAAACCACTATGGAACTCAGTTCACAGTGTGTGGTGTTATTGTTCCACAAATAGGCACTATACAAAGGTCAAATGAAGCAAGATGAAGTTCACAGCAATCATTAAGGTCATTTGAGATTTACAAAGTGCTTGTATTATAAATGTTGAGAAGTTTTAAAGTTTGTAGCATAAAGTTGAGAGAGAGGAAGACGATGTCAGGGTCAAGTTGTACCCATGGACCTGAAGCTGGAAACACGGAGGCGCATGTTCAGGGGACGAGGGGACAGCTGGTAGCCCTTGGCAGACATTATATCTCGTAAACCTTGGTCTGCTTCTTGACTCCTGAAACCGCCATCATCAATGCTGATAAGGGGACATATTTTATGAGGAGGTAAGTTTAAGACAATACCAATCACTGCTGCTGGGACCAGTGAACAATTATCACACTCACTTATATACATCCACCAGTCTATAGCCACGACTTAAGCAGAAACCAAGGTTGTTGCAGGCTTACCGTAGTCTGTGTTCATCCAGTAGGGCTACCAGCGCATCCCTCTGTTCTACGACCTCGAGCAGCTCACCCATGATCTGCTGCTCTTCCTCGCTCTGCTCAAACGACTTCTCCTCCTCTGTCACACACAACACCACATCCCACCATCAAATCAAATATGGGAGTTTCAAGTCAACAAGACTATATCGCAAAGGTCAACGCACCTGAGGAGAGGCACTCACAACAAAATCGCCAGCAATGATGTTCTCATAATAAAACTCCCTGACATACGACTGCACTGTGGAATGCATAACACAATAACTATTCTAATCCCTGACATCCTTATGTTGAGCAGTCACCTGGGATGGACATGGCATCCCGTAGCCTCGTTTCCAGTCTGCTGTGACGATCTTCCAACTCTAACTCCTTGGCACTGAAACAGACAAAGATGTAACTTATCACCACAGTGACATTTGTCCTTGGCCTTTTTAATATGGGTGTTGTAGAGAGTGGGAATGTTAGTGGTCAATGTGTTACATTGGCTTATATACATGTTATGAACACATCATATTTACATAGGATACAGAGCTTTCAGTATGAGAAAAGCTTGCCGTGCTACAAGCCCAGTGGTAAAGCACAGTACCATCACAGCTATAATACACTGCTGCACTGACTTGTGTATAGGTCCCACTTGGCTATGATTTGCATCCAACATTTTCCCTTGAGTATTAGTACAAACTTAAATCATCCCAATCTAATGTAAGATTATATAGACCCGGAAGCTCTTCAGGTTATGTTGTACATCTAAGCTCACTTGTTTGATTGATAAACATATTCAAGATGGCTGCCAACTTATGCAATATGGGTCCACTGGCTACAATCATAACATTTATATTTGGCCTCATGTATAAGTCATGCATATCTTTTGTACGGATTAGGGTTTACAAAAGTAGGACTTATACACAAGTAAATATGGAATACCCTGAATTAGACCTCATTTCATAATAAAACCCTGGAATTTAAAAACCTGGTGAAGAAACAGGAGATGAAAACAGGAAAGAGACTTACTGGATCATGAGTTCAGACTCGTAGCGAACTAGGACATTTTTCTCGTGCACCACATTGAACCAGTCCTGGAGGAGGCAGGATTCATCCTGGCTGGAGGAGGCTGTAGGTGACATGCGCGTGGGACGTTAGTCTCACACACACTGACTCTCTCATGCACCCAACCCAAACATGCCACAATCCCAAAGCCATAAACATATGCATCCATGGTTAAAAGCCTCAGACATTTGTATTAAGATATCTTAACTGCTTGGCTATGGGCCACCCGAGACTTAAAACGCCCCTTGTATGGTAATTCCTTAAGTATATGCGACCATAGGCAAGGGACAAGATTTGAGTGCCTGAGGGGTCAACAACTTATACATCTAGATGTGCAAATAGTCCATCATACAGAAAAGTAAGCATTAATAACAATATCAGACAGCAAATGGAAGACAGGCTTAATGATTCAGATTAATTTACCCAAAGCCAAGAACAGGTTAATATATGACTCATAATAGTAATAGATTAATTGATAACTTCTGAGGAATGTGGTATTAGACATAGCATGCAGGCTTGTATATACCATAACAGGAAGAAGTGAACTACCACATAACAATGTAGGGTAGACCATGACAACCTATGCTTAAACTAGTCTAGAATCTACCTGCTGAGAGCAGAAGTTCTAAGACTGGATCACTCACAAAAGTCTGATCTCAAAGGATGGAAATAGATTCATAATGACATAATTAAGTCCGAGGAGAAACAGACAACAACAAGCCAAAGCCCAGCGTATGTCGGACCCTCACCTTTGGTTTCCTGTCGTAGCTGCTGTTCGATGCGAACTCCCTGACCCTCCACTTCTCTCTGTCTCTGTTCCACTTCCTCTAGCCCCCTCTGGATCTCAGAGGCCATCCTCAGTCGCTTTAACTCCTGCTCTTTCTGTCGACGCTGGGCAGCTTTCTGTTGTCGCTTCAGCAAGCGAGCCATCTCATCATCAGAGAGGCCCGTCTGCACACATCACAAGACACCCTCCAACAGATGCTAAAGCTTATTCATATATATGCATATAGTAAATAGAAATATTTATATATACATGTGTGTGAGCGTGTGTGTGTGTGTGCGTGTGTGTGTGTATATATATACATACATATACATACAGGGGTGGAAACTAACGGTCTCCCTCCCCCCAATGGCGACTGAAAATGATTTCAAGTTGAATTCACTGGGTGGTGAGTCAGTTCATTACTTTCCGGCGTCATTGCCAAACATCAAAAGCATGTTTTTCACCCGTGCATGCTACCATAAAATACGCATGTCAACAAGCTTTAGATCAGGCAAGGCGACTGGTCCAAGCAACTGAGCAGTTTGAGCTGGCCCCAAGATAGAGAAAGAATGCTCAAATGTTTTGCATTTCTTTGACCTGATATAAACAATTTCTTCATCTATGGCAGAATGTGAGAGAGGTTTCAATATGACTGGCGGTCCAGTTTATGCCACTCCACATCAGTCAACCTCATGACTGTTCTTCTTCAGTCTCCTGATATTCACAACTTCGATCCTGACAGTGATACTGAATCATTAGATCCTGTGTGTGTGTGTGTGCCAACATACTGCCTGAATTCGCAAGCATGGGCAAGTGATGAGTGTTTGGACATACATTTAGCAGTTAAGGCCTGCTAAGTGTTCATTTCTATTTGTTTTTGTATATATTTTATTTGTGAATTACATGTATCATAGTGGGTAATAAAGATTTATATTTGGGCATATGCTTACATTATGTTTTTAGCCGGTAAAATTTGTAAAATCTGATGGCTGGTAGCTATTGTTGTTAGTTTTCACCCCTGTACATATATATATATGTTTGTCTATAAAACATAGATATATATATTTATCCATAAAACAATCTATTATTGACACACCTGCATCTGGAAGCTCCTGAGGGACACTTTGTCATCATCATCCAGATCAAACTCCTCCACTGATCACAAAAACACACAACCAATCAACAGATAATCCAAGGAGCCATATTTAATTTGACCAAACACATGACGGGTTACAGTGTACATACATGTAGCTTTGGGCGCAGTGAGTGACTTGGGCATTGAGGGAGCTACAGCCAACAACTTCTCCCTCATCGTGTCTCTTGCTCGCTGCTGTTCCTCAGTCTTGATCTGTAAAGAGCTCATCTCGTCCAGCATACTCTTTCTCTTCTCCTCAGCCTCCTTTGCTTTAGATGATTTGGGACGCAGTCTCACCCCGAGCCGCTTCCCTGCCGAAGCCGGTCTGCCTTGCTCTGGTGATTTTGTTGACATCTTAGGGTCTGTAGGTGGAGATTTACTGGAGAAGAATGTTGGAGATTTAGCCCGAATGACCTCGGGAGGAGGGGGACTTTTAGCTCGTTTTTCTTTTCTTTCCTGGCTTTTTGAGAGTAGCATAGAGAAGAGGGAGCGGCGTTTATCTCGCTTCTCCTCCCCACTCACTGCGGTTGACTCGGAATTCTCCTTCTCAGACTTGTCCTTGGATTTCTCCATTTTGCTTTTCCCCTTACTCACCTTTTTAGATTTGCGTCCTGTACTGGGGCTGGCATCAGAAGCACTTCCATCAGACAGCATTGCATGTGGGATAATACTGGGGCTACTTTTGTTGGAGCTGACTGCAGACGACGAACTGGATGAGGTGGACTTAGGGCGGTCTGTCGAGTTGTTTTTCTTGTCTCTTAACACGCCATCAGTTTTGCTCTTTTTGTCTTTTGATTTCAACGAAACCTTGAGAGGCATAACGTTTGCGTTGACACCCAGATCTTCATCACTCATGAGCCTGGCTCTCTCCCTGACATCCTTCTTCATCTTCGTCTGCTCCACAGACTTGATGAGTTTGATTTCAGCAGCTGTCAGTGTTTTCTTTGATAAGTCTACTTTGGAATGCTCGGCTGGAGTTACAGGCAGCTGTCTCTTCTTCACTTCCCCGGGTTTCTTAAAATCACCATCAGATAATGCGGAGAACAACTCAGAATCTCCACTTGCCGAGTTAGATCTGGGTACTGCAGCTGTGGGGGCATCGCCTTTACCAGTATCAAATACCCCATTCTGCTCATGTCCCACAATACTGTTGGTAAACTCACTTTCACTAACTTCCTTGGCAACCATCTTTTTGGGTCGGCCTAAAGACTTGAAGACATTGCTTGGATCAATCCTAACTGGTTGTGCTGTCTCGAAGAAGAACCTTCGCTTTGCATCAACGAGGTGGTGTGGAGAATAAACCTGACCCGATTCCATTGACGAGTCCGATTTCACCGAGCCCACAGAGCGACGATCGCTGGGCTCGTTGGCCGCACTAACTGCAGAAAGTGTGCTGTTATGGGAGTGGTTCTTGTGTTCAATAGGGGGAGCAGAGGGTGTTGTGTAATAAACACTGCCATTACTCATTGTATTGTTAGCTGACTGCATCGTGGTAGACTCACCAGGGCAGGTCATGTTACTTAATTCAGTCACACTGATCTGGGGTGAATCTAATTTTACAGCAACGTCACCGCTTTTTGCATCATCATCTAAACTAGCATTTGCAGCAACCAAGTCGTCCAATGAATCTCCTGTGGACGACTCTTGTTTATCCACAGACACACTGGCCACAGATGTTGTGCTGGGCTCGTTTGTCACTGATACACCCTCCTCTGTCAAACTCAATGTAGCCATCAATGAAGATGAAGTGAGGTCTGTCACCAAGCAGTCAGAATCCAGAGACCTGGTTGGCATGGAGACAGGGATGCTGAAGGTGTCATCAGCAGGGGCTGCCTTCTTAGGCTTCTTTTTGCGGGTGCTTACATATTTCTCGTCTACAACAAACGAATGGTTGCCGCATTCATCCATGAAACTGTACTCCACAAATTTACTATCATTCCCCTCGACCTCTTCACATTCTACATCCACATCACAGATGTCCAACCCTTTCTCACTAACACCTTGGTCATTTTCAATTATAGATTCACCAATGGAAGCAGTCAATGTATTCTCACTTTGGGAACTTATTAGGCCATCATTATTGGATAAAACACTTTCACCCTTACTAGATGGCACTGGTGATGTTTTTGTCACAGCAGGTTTGGAAGCAGCCAAAAGTTCATTCAGAATGTCTTCATCTTTGATGACCACTTCACTGGTTGCTGCATCTGCGTCTGTGTCCTGGGATACTATGAGTCTGTGTGGGTCAGAGAGAAGGGCATCAATTCGTTTCAATGCCTCGCTCTGGTCTCTCTCCGCCTCCACATTCCTCCCACACAGCCTACGACCAACTTCCACTTCTTTGGTGTGCGATGACACTGGTGAAACTGGCAATAAACTCACAGGTAATTGGTTGGATTGTTCATTAATTGCACTACCAACAAACACCCGTGCAGTATTACTGTCCGTGAATAAACTATCATCAGCACTAATGAACTCTACATTCTGAGCCACAATGTCTGACATATCACCAGCATTTTCCTGGCTGATCAGATTGCAAGCCACAAGATTAGACATATTGAGATCTTCATCAAAGCTATCCAGATGTTCCAACTTAAAGGGAAGTTTTGTCAGAACATCAGCCTTTTGTGAAGATACAGGTGTAGAACTAAGAATGGTGTCCATTGAATGTATTCTTTCAGCAGGTTGTTCAGATTCATTATCATCAACTGCAGGTTCTGGCAGGGTTTCTGCAAAATCACTTTCAATTGTCGGTCTTTCAGACAGAGGACTTGATGAAGCACAGCTCTTCACAATGACATTGTCCATAGCGTTAGCCTCAACCATATCTGTGATATCCACACTGGTCTGACTGGAGATGTTCCCTGAGACTAAGCTGCATAATTCTCGCTCCAGACTGTCACTGTGCTGGCTGTCCTTACTATCAGCCCGGGTGACCTTTTGCAAGGAATCATGGGATGGCTCAGGAGCAACAACTGGCTCCTTTATCAGTGTGGCATCGTCTTGACTTGCATTTCGATGTTCATCATCTCCACCAGACGGCACGGAGAAGGTAGTTCCGTTGTCAGTTGATAACCCGGACTCACTTCCACCATTGACCCTCGGCGTTCCTATATTGTCTTCAATGAGATCAGACAAATCATCAAAACTAAGCTGACTTGCCAGATTTTCAGACACGAGATTAGACAAACTGAGATCCCTATCCATACTAGCATCATCCATGGACTGCCTTGCTTTAACGGGAACAACATCAACTCCCTTTCCATCTTGTGATAAAGTTGATTTGGTTTCAGTACCACTATGTAGAAGACTCTCTGTCTGCAGCTCAGCCACAGCCTCCTGTACCACTTCTCTCACCACCTCCTCCATCAACTCCTTCCCAATCCCCAGGCCAGGCAGGGTAACGGCACCGATCAGTAAACGTCTTTGAGACACATCTGCTGTTGTTTTCTCATCCACTGACTTGTCATGGTCAACTGTGGCAGCAGATTCTTTACTGGTAGAGCTGGCCTCCCCTAATGCTGGTGGCACTGGAGCATACTCATGACGTAGAAACTTAGCCAGGATGCTACTACCAACTGCTTCTTCTTGCTTCTCTCCAGCATCTTCAACTTCTGTAACAGAAAGGTTTCCACTGCCCACACTAGCTGCTGTAGCAACCCCTGCAACTACCTCATCACATTCATGTTCAGTATCAAGCCTCAGGGGACCCTCACCAAACCCACTGCTACCACCCTCGCCACCAACAGCATCCTCTCCAGCTACACCAGGCTCATTGCTACATCCACTAATACTGGCAGGACTTTTCATGGACACATTGTCCTCGTCACTCAGACTCTCAGTAGTGGCCCGTGGAGGCATGGTAGTGGATGTTTGTCTGCAAGGAACCACTCTGTCTATCTGTGAGCATTCGCTTGCAGAGGAGGTCTCGGTAGTACTGGGGCTCACCGGCATCTCAGATGACAGGTCCACAATGTGGTCCTCTGTATCTGGTGAGGACGGCATCTCTGCACTAGATAGTCTCCGCATAGTGGCTGATGATAATGGAGCAATTTCCTTTTCTGCTGATGTAGGTTCTGTTGATGTAACAGTTTCTTTTTCAGTTGATGTATGTTTTGGTGAAGGGGTGCTTTCCTTTGCTCTTGGTGTAGGTTCTAGTGGCTGAGGGATCTCCTCCTCTGCAGATGAAGGTTCCAGTGAAGGGTTGCTTTCCTTTTCTGCTGGAGTAGGTTCTGATGATGGAACAATTTCCTTCTCTGCTGACGTAGGTTCTGGTGAAGGGGAGCTTTCCTTTTCTGTCAATATAGGTTCTGGTGAAGGGGAGCTTTCCTTTTCTGTCAATGTAGGTTCTGGTGAAGGGGAGCTTTCCTTTTCTGTCAATGTAGGTTCTGGTGAAGGGGTGCTTTCTTTTTCTGTCAATGTAGATTCTGGTGAAGGGGTGCTTTCTTTTTCTGTCAATGTAGATTCTGGTGAAGGGGTGCTTTCCTTTTCTGTTGATGTAGGTTCTGGTGAAGGGGTGTTTTCTTTTTCTGTCAATGTAGATTCTAGTAAAGGGGTGCTTTCCTTTTCGGCCGATGTAGGTTCTGATGAAGGGGTGCTTTCCATTTCTGTTGATGTAGGTTCTGGTGAAGGGGTGCTTTCCATTTCTGTTGATGTAGGTTCTGGTGAAGGGGTGCTTTCCTTTTCTGCTGATGTAGGTTCTGGTGAAGGGGTGTTTTCCATTTCTGTTGATGTAGGTTCTAGTAAAGGGGTGCTTTCCTTTTCGGCCGATGTAGGTTCTGATGAAGGGGTGCTTTCCATTTCTGTTGATGTAGGTTCTGGTGAAGGGGTGCTTTCTTTTTCTGCAGATGTAGGTTCTAGTAAAGGGGTGCTTTCCTTTTCTGTTGATGTAGGTTCTGGTGAAGGGGTGCTTTCCATTTCTGTTGATGTAGATTCCGGTGAAGGGGTGCTTTCCATTTCTGTTGCTGTAGGTTCTGGTGAAGGGGTGCTTTCCTTTTCGGCTGATGTAGGTTCTGGTGAAGGGGTGCTTTCCTTTTCGGCCGATGTAGGTTCTGGTGAAGGGGTGCTTTCCTTTTCTGTTGATGAAGGTTCTGGTAAAGGGGTGTTTTCCATTTCTGTTGATGTAGGTTCTGGTGAAGGGGTGCTTTCCTTTTCTGCTGATGCAAGTTCTGGTGATGAAAAACTTACTGCCTGTGTTAATGTTGGCTCTACCATGCTTTCTGTCTCTATTACCACATCCTCATAAGAAACCGCCTCTGTTTGAGCATTACTGTACCCAGAAGTCTGCGTCTCTGTCTGCAGCTCAGCCACAGCCTCCTGTACCACTTCTCTCACCACCTCCTCCATCAACTCCTTCCCAATCCCCAGGCCAGGCAGGGTAACAGCACCGACCAGTAAACGTCTTCTTATCCTTTCTTCTTCTTCTCTTTCTTCCACTGCTGATGAGTCCTCACTAGATGTGTGTGTAGACTTTTTATCAACTATTGTACCATCTTTTAGAGTTTCTGACTCATCCCCTATTACAGTCTTTGCAGGTTCCCCAGTGCCAGGATGCTGTTCATCACCCACCAAATCCTCATCACTTGTGTCAGTTTGATCACTGTCCCCAGATGTCCACTGGTCCAGGCTCCCCTCCTGGCCCTCCACAACGAGTGCCTCACCTAGACCAGCATTGTATAGCTTCTCCTCACCCTCACTCATCGATGACAGAAATGGTTCCTCCCCCTCACTCAGAGACACATCCTCCTCCATCTCACTGCTTGATGAGGACATATCCTGTGCGGCCACCCCAGGGGGCACCTCCTCCTTTGAACTCACTCCACTGCTTTCATGGTCACCACTAGCATCCACAGAAGCCTCATCGGACTCCAACTTATCATTGTCATCTTCAACCAAGTCCACTTTGATCTCAGGTTCATGAGGAAATGGTGCAGGGCGAAGTCCGAGGAAAGAGTGTGCATCAATCCTGACTGGTTCCGACACGGCGCTGAAGAAGGCAAGTCTGTTACGAGAGAGAGCTGCTGAGGATGGCGAGGGCTGTGGGTCTTTGACTGTGGGCTGAGATGGAGGAGTGAGCCCCAGGCGTTCACATGCACTCACTCTAGGTGCATCCATGGTAGGCGTGGTGATTTCATCCGAAGATTCCTCATTATATTCATACTCTGCAAAGGCAAGAGCTGTAATTTAGAAAAATGCTAGACAAATAACGTAGAATAAATTGAATTTAAGACAGATGTCTGGCAATCAGGCAATATTATCATTTGATAAGTTATCTTGGCTGTACTTAAATAGTAAAAAATATATCAACAATACCTGAGTCACTTTCTCTTTCAGTTTCAGTCTCCCAATCCTCATCTTCCTCGGCAGTCTCCGTCTCTGTACCTGACTCATCATCTGCATCCTCGCCATCCCCACTCTCAGCAGCAGTAGCTTTCTCTTCAGCAGCCTCTTGCTTCCGCAGCTTACGGCTGTACGACTTGGCTAGGTCCGCCCAGGAAACATCAGCGTCTGACAACTCACCATCTGACCAATCCATGTCGTCCTCTGAAGAGCTGTGAAACATGTCACATCAAGTAATGAACAATTGGCAACGACAAAACCAAACCGTCAAAGCGGCCCCATCACTTGTACATTATTCAGACTTACTCGGCTGAGTCTGCTGAGGCATCCACACCACTAGTGAGGTCCAGTAGTGAGGCACTGAGGTTGTGAGCTGTCTGGTCCAGTTCACTCTCCTCCATCTCACTCTCCGTACAGTACTCCACTCGCTCAGGCGTAGACTTCACCTGGACCACATCAGACTCTGCCAACACACGCACAGACACACATCATGCAGTTGGCCTTATTCTCAAGGCATCACGTTATGATGGATTATAACATTAAATCATATCAATTGTATACATTATATTACCATAACCGCACAAGTCGGACAACAATAACAATCATACATGCCTCACCTAAAAGAGGAGGTTGTGAGGGTGGTGTGGCTGGGCCGACAAAGTCTGCCAGGTCTCTGCTGCCCCTGCTTCTCCTGCGAAGTCGTTTTGGTGCTGGACACACAAGGCCCTGGTGCTGACGGCAGTAGAACTTGCCCCCTGACCAATTAACAAATATTATTCAGAGCAAACTTGTGTAATCAATGAAGAATCTTCATTCTAAGTTTCATGATTTGTGTTTACATTGCTTTAAATTTCAGATGAGAAATACGCTAAACCACACCCATCAATAGTGAAGTGTAACGGTAAGGTAAGTATGGGGTTTAACGGCACATCAACACTAATGTAAGGAAAATTAAATTTACAGCATGTAATTTAAGATTGAATTTAACACCTTAAAAAACATCCCTTACCTCCGTTCTGATCCTTAACATAAGCATGTCCGCCAATGCGGATTGCAGCTCCGCAGTAGTGACAGCGGAAACACCCCCGATGGAAGAAGACACCCTCGGCTGTGTACCTTTCCACCAGGTACACCTTCTTGCCACAGAAGAAGCAGGATTCCCCGTGAGACTTGGCTTCAGCTGTTGGCTGACAGAGCTCCTTGGACAGAAGAACATGCATCATACAATACATTATCAATCATTCAGTTATATTTATTGTCCCACCAAAAAAAACCTAAAATAAATAAATACAGATAAGACATTGAACCATCAAACAATGTTTAACCAGTCCAAACATACTGGTTCAGCAATGTAAATAGTAGAAACAATCCATCCCTGTAATATGTCAATAAGGTCACATTAGGACCAAATTAAGCTCACAGGGTCAGCTGTCTGAGGTGCAACCAGTCGAATGTCAAGATGCTTAGCCAGCGAGGACACCTGACCTCTACGGCCAGCCTGCATGGCCTTCAGCTCTTTCTGTAACCTCAACTTCTCAAGGTCACGGGCGTCCAAGATCTTACCTGTTCCGTTATCCTGTGTGGTGAAGAGGTCAAATTAAGTTACCTATAAACTAATTAAGCAAGTAGATAAAATCTTGCACGAGAGCTGGAGAATCAGATTGCTTATGTTAACAAAAACATGGACTGAATTGTTATAGAGCCATAAAGTACCTCTGGTCCAGGGTTTGTCATCTCTTTAATACGCTTCGTGGCCACACCATAAGTGTACAGTGGTTTGCCGTTTGTGTTTGTTTTCCTGCCTAGTTCATTCTCTGCCAGGAACACATCATCTATATCTCCCTGTAAAAACACACTCAACTCATTATGCTGTCAAACATCCTAGCCTTTCCTCTGTCAATGGTTCAATTCATAAAAAAATCAGAAGCCTAGTTTTGACAAAAACAAATATACAGTGAGCTTTGATTGTTTTTACATTTTATGTAAATTTTACAAAATCATCACTATTGTATTCCATTTTCTTGGACATAGTAATGCAAGATTACAATGCTACCTCTTTACACTACAAAAATACACAAGACATCTCCCACAACGAAATGAAACAGTATAACCTATCAGTTACCATGGTTACAGAGACATGAAATCCAGACAGGACTTGCCATTACACTTGGGAAGAGATAAGCTAACAGTGGGGTATACAGGTATAGCAACAAACATGTCATGATACCACACAGGGTAAACATGCTGAGTAAACAACACTGTTACCATCAAACATCACAAACAGCCTCAATGCAACCTCATCCAAACACACTAAACAATGCATGGCTTAATGGACTGGCAACCTTGAGATTGGAGTGGCCCATCTCAGACCAGATGAAACTAGACCTTATGATCTTCTTACCACTCAAATATTAGGAATGTGGTGATGTTGTCAAAAGGATACAGTCAAATAATCTCAGCAAACAGTTAAGAACACCAACCATAATGATGCTTCAAACATAACGAAACAGACCAAAGCATAAGAAGTTAGATGAGGAATATGACCAGGGCTGTTTACACCCTCATCTAAAGGGATACTATCAATTAAGCAACACATGCAGTAATTGAAGGGAATGATAGTCATTTGTCTATTTTGAATCAAAGAATATTGTTTCAACAAAACAACAAGGAAACATCATTTGTCAACTTTTTCACTAATGGTTGATGTGGTATATGATTTTGAACTCATCAAAAATGTAGTTTAAGAATGTGTGAAGAAAATGGTGCAAAATCAAACTAATTGTTGGAATGAGAACATAGCCACAAAGCAAGATGTGAGCACCCCTGGCAATGGTGTATGTTAGTGGTAGCCGTTGGGGTGGTGGAAGGGGTGGGAGGTGCTTAACTCACATAAACACTGCTGTCACGAACTATATCCTCCGATGAGGACCAGATCTGGATGCTTCTCTGAACGGTGATCTGTTCATTGATACACGTGCAATGAGTTGAAATGACAGTAAACAATTATCGTAGATGAGAATGATGAAGAAATACAAACCCATATAACACATACCTGCACCCAGAGTGCCAAGATAAAAAGGAAATCACTGATGCATTACCATTGAGTCACGGGGACTAATCAAAGACTCTACATGGGACTAAATCGAAATCTTGTCAAAATGTAACATGACACTATCATTACTACCAAGACCTACTGTACAACAAGATGAGTGGAAGTGACAACACATGTGACATAACACACAACATAAGCTATCACACATCTGACACACACAGTGCTCTGCAATATCTACACAGTGAAACAGCACTTGGTATTTAACAGACATATACAAGGTGTCACAAATACAGCTACCCTTATCCTGTACTGAAAAAGCATTTGGAAGAGGACAGACAAGGGGGTGGAGTGAGACCATTACATATATGGCTAGTGAGAAGATGAAGCCTTACTGGTGAATCGTCATCACTAGATGACGAAGAATCTCTCTTCTAGCAGCCAGGGTCCACAGGGGTCAATCAGTGAACATCATTGCAGTAACAGTACATTTCATACATCTGATAGATTCTTAAGCTTAGAGACTGTGTTATTAATACAATTCTCAACAATTATTTTCACACCATCTTATTGATAACCAGTACTTGAGGGGCCTTCAAGACTGGAGTGCCGATATAGTATTCATAGATGCCCATTTGCCATGTTACCACCTGTACACCAGAGTTGGCTCAAATCGCAGGACCACCAGACTGCGAGGAAAACATATTGAAAGGTCCTACAGTGTGGGCTACCAAACCATATGGTCCAATGCGTGAGTAAAAGTAATATGAGAAATACTAAAGAAAAGTCAGTAAATTCAGTGATCGGGGCATCAAAACCAGCGGGCCATATTGAAAAATCGGGTGATCGTAATAAATTCCAAATGAGATATTGAAGTTGAAAATGGCTCTGAACATGCCAAGAACAAGAACTGAAGTATGTAATTAGTCCCTCACCAGACCTAACTAACATCGACTTTCTGCTTGCTACTGCAGATCAGAGCAACCGATTGAAGACTAGTTTACCACACGCTCAAATTAATAAAAGTACATTTGCTTTACTTTAATCAATACCTTCGAACATTGTTTCTTTTAAAATGCATCAGGATGACATGTCAAGAATGACTAACAATGCAAAATGATCCAAATGAACACAATTAGTGGCATGCAATGAGCAGGATCAAAATGTCTTTGTTTCAAGAGTCAAAATCATTAAGCCAATTTCTTATCATATAAATCTATCCCAAGCAAACTGAAAGGATTTGAATATGGCAGTTTGCCTACTGTATGCTTAATTTGTGTTGTCCCCCTCATATCAAGAAATAATGTCAATAAAATTTGATTAAAAAATTTTAGATTTCGCCAACTCTGGTACACCATATAAATTGCCAAATCACAAAGAATATCTCATTGATAAACCCCCTCCATCCTTACACATAGTACTTAGATTACATCACCAGGGTATAAACACTACATGAGATGAATGTGTACCTTGTTAGGACGGCTCCTCGCTGCATGCTTTGTAGCATTACCTAGTGACTGCCTCAGCAGCCCTGGCGACTTGGTGTGATGGTGTCTGCGTGGTTGAACAGGACTCTTTATCATCCTCTTCTCTTCCACTGGTTTAACAACTGAAACACCAAACAGAACCACTAAGACTTGATTCAAGCAAATATCTACCATACAAGAACATGGAAATATAAGCTCAAAGCCCAAATATGAGCAAATGTACACATCTAACTACCTCTTCAACCTTATATTCATGTAATCCAGACCATGAATAAAACCACGAAGATTGTCCATGCATGACCACTCACGTTTAGAAGCTTTGATGGCCTCTTTACTGAAGACATCGTAGAACTGCTGGAGATATTCAATCATGACCTGTTTCTCTGGCATCTCATAGCGCTCCATATCACTCCCAGAGGCAATCGGTTCAATACCAAACTCCTTGTGGGCCAAATCAAACACCTGACACAAAACCATACAGCACGGTCAATCTGGGAAGTATGGAACAACAAAGTGTGATCAAAGTTTCCTATTTACTGATACAGATGCTTTGACTATGACGGCCAACGATTTGATCGTACCTTCTGATTGTTCTCAGCCACTAGATTGGGATCCAGAGCATATAGATCTCTGCAGAAAACATACATCATTGATAGATTAGTATGCAAGTACAGAACACTGTTATAAAAACTTCACTATTTAGAAACAATGCATGAAATTATCCAATGCGTCAACAATAGTCACAATATCCAGTGTTTGTCAAGGTGTCTTCATCAAAGAAGGTAATTTCCAACAGTGCTCGACATGATAACTTACATTAGGTGGGGTCTGTATTTGTGTATGAGGGCAGCCAGAGCCAGGCCATTCCTCCAGGATGAGGTGAGGTCTAGCACCTTACACTGTTTGTGATAGGGCTCTAATTGACGCTGGAACCACTTCAGGAGATAATGGGTGTCTCGCACACAGTCTGAAAGCCAAGAAGACAAAGAACAGTCTAACAGCAGGTATTCATTAGCACCTGAAAATGCTTGTCTTTTTCTACCATGATCACAGAATGATGACTTACCATATTTTTTGCTGCGTTCCTCGGAAACGTTCACCATTTCATCCAGACTAACTGCTGTTCCTCCATCATACAACCGCCTCATCTGATGTGGTTTGAAGAAATTGGAATTGCAGTTAGGATACCTACACACACAAATATCAATATACCAAGGACAGTATGGCGACAGGAGTTAAGTATTTACAATCATGCGCACAGTGAAAACTAACCTTGTATTGGGGTCAATGGTGTATTGAGTGAAGTTTTTGTTGAGGTTTTCTGGCGTGGTTTGTGAGAGGAGTTGGTAGATGCTCTCTCGCTGACCCATGACTTCCAGAGGGGTCAGCTTACCAGATGCCCAGTTACGGATCATCCAAGCCGCATCCAGTGCACCAAGAAAACCCCTAGCACAACCTGAACCTGTCGGCCAAAACGGCTGCACACACCCATGTAAAGCCCATAATTTATTGCACAAGGAAGACAGGGGGTAACAGCAAATATATTTAACTTTCAATATGACCAATCATACGTATGGCAAAGGGTGACCAAGACAACAGAAGGTACTTAAGCTAAACCGACAAAAAACGCTAAATAAATTCCAGATTTACACATAGTTTTCCCCAACCTCGAGAAGACTGTCCCCAACAAGTCCAATGAGGAGTTTGTAGCCATTTTTCTCCACCGTGCGCGAGGCATGCTCCGCAGCAAACATGGATGTGAAGTCAAACATGGCCACATCAGGCTGACCGTAGTGGTTGTGAGCGAAATCGTTGTGAGGTAGGAGGTTGTTAGTAGACACGTCAGCTGCTTGACGAGCATACGTCAGCAACGCAGTCTGGTCCACATTCGATTGGGACAGAAGCTGTTCCGGGTCTTCATAGTCCTGAACCACAAAGAAAACATGCATATGGTTCTGTAAGACTGGCTGTAAGTGACTATAAAGGTGGTTACCAGGTAACAAGCATCTTTACAGGTGGAACTGTCAATCTAAATGATCACCCAACCGTAAGGTCTACACAATGCCTAATGTAAATCTACAACTTTATATGTGCAGATCTTGATCCCATTTGGGCTACCTACTGCTGATTTCTGATGCTTTATCATATATAATGCTAGTGATTCTAACAATTAAGATACTTATGTTGACTCACCCTGATAAGAACTCCTTTGTTGAGCAGACTGTGTTTCTTTGCAGTCATTACAAAATAATGGGTCTCATCCTTATAGTATACAATGTTTTCCAAGTCAATGCCTGTCTTAGCATTCAAGTCCTTGAAGAACTTCTGATTGAAGATATAAGCCACTCCTGATATCTCCTCCACCCTGGCTTCCTGTTGAGTATTGCGGTTAATGAAATTGGCTGTGATAGCAATGGCAAGCTTGCCTCGAAACTCCTTCCGTCGAAAACCTACAGCAAATCATAAATGCAAACATATATTTTGTCTTACAATGAGTTTCAGGAGTAAACCATTGTTGAGGGCACAAAATATTTACCTGTGAGGGTGTTGCGTTTCCCGTCTGCTCCTATGAGGGCATCAAACTCAAACTGACTGACAGGATGGTCAGCTGGAGTGACTTGAGCTCGCCATCCCACTCCTGTTACAGGAACCTCATCAATGCACAACCGTACACAGGAAAATAGGCCAATAGGCATTGAAGCTAAGCTACTTTACATAATGAGTTATGATTAATTCATGATGCTACATTGGGTTTAAATGAACATTTCCAAAAATAACTCAGAGGTCAAACGTCATTATGGTTTACAAGGAGCCATCAACATCACAGGGGTCCTGGTGTACATTTGGGGCAGCTAGCTTGCCTTATAAGGAAACGTGCCATTAACAATTATCCCCACTGGGTTAACATAGTACGAAAATTTTCTCTTATAACTCAGAAGTAAGGTCATTCAGGGCCGATTTTGATAATTGCAAGGACCCATCAACATAAGAAGGGTCCATGTCTTATGTGGATATGGAAGCTTACTATTAAAAAAGTTCCATCAAAAGTTTAAGAAAGGAAGACTCATAGCCAAAGACAGCTATAAAACTTTAAACATTATACGGTTTCTTAAAAAACACAAGAGTATTTGCTATAACAAAAACTTTGTATTTATCTAGGTCATATTCATACATTTATCTAGGTCAGGTTGTGACCTTGATCTGACAGAACCTACTTTCAGAGTCATCTAGTGGTGAGGGTTCAACAAGCCCATCGAAGCTGACACCAGCGTGAATCTCTACCCCAACCAGCAGGGCCACTTTGAGCAGGATGCACTGTAGGGTGCGGATACCTGTCACATACAGTTGAGAAACCCAATCAAAACAGCTGGACAAAGTAAACAGGTGGAGATGTGCAACCCAATCACAAAAGTGGGCGAAGCGAATAGGTGAAACACCGGGAAAAGCACATCATTAATACATACGTAGAATGTGTTATTCAATTTGCAGGGACCGCTAAAGATGAGGAAAATACAAATCAAGTGAGCTTAAGTCAATATATGCATGGTATCTGCTTACAACTTTTAACTGCCATTTCAGAGAGACATAAAACTTATACACAAACCACCGCCCTCACTACAGTAAACATCATTATTACCACAAACAGACCCAAAGACACAAAACTCATCCTACACAGGTTTACCAACAGGGGTGGAAACTAACAGTCGCTCGTCCGCCAATGGCGACTGAAAACAATTTCTGGCGAGTTGAATTCGCTTAATCACGCATCCGGGTGGCGAGTCAGTTATCGCACTCTCTCTTGGTTCATTACTTTCTGGCGACATTACCAAACATCAAAAGCATGCTTGAGACGCTTGTTTCCGGTTTTTGTCCGCACATGCTACCATAAAATCCACGTGTGTCAACAAGCTTTAGATCAGGTGTTCATAAAGTCAACTTTTTGAGAGGGAAAGCTGAGTTGGCTGTCTCAGCCGTATTCATAAAAAAATATTAGTCGTTGGGTCAACTGAAACTCCGTCCTTGGTCTTTATGGATACGATCTGAGATCACAGATTCAAGTTGCGACAACTCAAGTAAAGATTCGTTATAAATACGGCCCCAGATAAGCGCAGTTCGTCAACGATAAAATTCATGCATGACAATATATGATAGGTATCCCAACAGACCAACTTCAGGTTTTATTATTGCAGCTCCCGTACTTGGTTCGATAGGGCTGAGCAGTTTGAGCTGGCCCCGAGTGAATAGTATGCTAGAGAAAGAGTGCATTGATATTGTTTGACCTAATATTAACAATTTGTTCATCTATGGCAGAATGTGAGAGAGGCTTCAATGTGATGGGCCAAATCAAGAGTGACTTTGTACATATTTTATCTGTGAATAACATGTACCGTAGTGGGTAATAAAGATTCATATTTGGGCATATGCTTATGTCATGATTTTGGCCAGTAAAATTTGTGTAGGGCCGGTAACTTTTGAAAGTTACCAGCCCTGATGGCTGGTAGCTAATTTTGTTAGTTTCCACCCTCTGTTAACCAACATAACTCAAATCAAATACTCACTTATGTGGTCAATGGAACTCGCACAGAACTTGCCAAAGAACTTCTTGGCCCCCAATGCCTTCAGATCGTGAATGAGAAAAGGCCAGAGGTGAAGAACATTGTTACGTGAAAATCTGTCTCTTTTCTCCACGACAACAGCTTTGCCTCCGAGTAGCGCAATCTCGATGGCTGATCTCAGACCACATGGACCCGCCCCAATGATCAGTACCTGAAAGCAGGGGGCTGGCTTACATTCAAACATTATAAAGTATCTCAACAATTATTAACGTCAGTAAGTTATCTGATGCCATAATTGATACATATGAGAATACAGAACATGGGATCAACTGGACAAAGAGATGAAGCTCCCTGGGTGTGACAGATAGCATGCCCAATTCAATGAGAAATAGCAGGTGAAACGGTGAAGTTTCTATAAATTGACAACAGTCGGACGGAGTTTAGTGGGGAGTACACTGGTGAAAGTGTGTGGTATAGCAGTGTGCTGAGGTGACAGTGTATACCTGTGTGTTAGAGCATGCTGTGGCCTTCTTGTACTCCCGCTGACTGGCTCGCTTGTCCAGTTTGGACCACAGTGACTGTGCCTTCCAGGAGTTGAGACGGATCTTTAACTGCTTGTAGAACACCTGGTGATTCTGGGGCTGCATAAGATCAAACAGGAGTTTATCGTAACACTAATTGGGGCATACATACATAGCAAAAATTGAGAAATATGGAATTATTTGTTTATTGCAATCTCTTTCTGAAGTTTACAAGTGACATAAAACCCTGAACAAATTCTGTCATGGTGATTCCCATTCCATGTTACTGACCTTGACCTTATTATGTAGGATCCCCAACCCCATCTTCACCCTTTCACCAACCCAACCCGAGCCATATCCCTTCCCTTAACCTTTTCCACATGATTGTGTGACCTTTATTAATATAATTGACAACCATCCTATGACTGACCTTGAGCTGCAGGAGGTCACAGAGCTGATAGAAGCAGGCCATGGTTGTCTGAAAGGTGTTGGCCTGACAGAACTGGTCGAAGAGAGCTGCAGCAGCTTCCTCCTCCGGACCCAAGGGTACCACTGCTGTGGCATAGGGTGACCGGGGGGCGCCCATCAACCGACGTGCCATCACGTGGTCTACACAGCAGCAACAGAAATGGCATTAGAGTAGAAAGAACAGCAAGTTTATAAGATGATTCACTGAGTGGTGAAAAAAATCAGTGTTCAAAGAAACAGAGCTTCAACAGCTAGAAAGCAAACTTAAAATAGAAAGAAAGAAAAACTATATATTGCTGATATAGAAACAATATTGTCTTTCAAATTGTAGTGAAATGATAAACCAGAAAGCTTATGAATGCAATAAAAAAGTAAACATGCAGTAGGTCAATGCTTCTTAAACTATTTCAGAACCATTCACCCTCAAATTTTATCACAAAATTCCAATCACCAGATTTTGCACTGCTGTAGATGCTATCTCTTAGATTAATGCAAAGTTAATGTTTGACAACTTAAGCTTATGTGGGGTTGGGGATATCGAACAGACATGCATCGATTCCAGACGAATATTTACTCAATAGATTCATACCCAGTTGAGGGGATATCATTAGATTGTTGATTACAATTAAAGCCGAAGTTGAACCAATCAACAAGACAAAGAAACCACTTGTGGAACATTTGCAACCTCATGCATCACACCAAACATCAGCAACACCCATACCTTCAATAACCACTTGGTGGAATATATCCTTATGGCAAATACACACTCACAAAATCACCATGCTATTTAGGCAACACTGGTCTGGTAAAAATGCATTGAGAACCACAATAACTTAAATATACAGCTATTAGCAGAATAGGTCATATGTGTATGAATATCGACACCATACAGTAGCCATAATGGCAGGCCAACAATAGCGATGGTCATTCACATTACATTATGAGTATGACATGACATGCTTGGCTGGTTCGCTTGACAGACTCATGCTAACACACAGACTGTGAAGGTTAAAACTGGGATATGGTGGGCGGTTGAGGGTTGGATTACTCGGGTAGTTGGGGTTGTTGCGGTCAGAGACTCGAGAGCTACTACTGTAGCATACCAATGTTCCTACAGAATGCGCCGAGACATAGAGGTTAGATCGCCGTATCCCATCAGATCACTAAGCGAAGCTGGCATAGATGATCTGAGTGATGATCCGCGGAATCCATGGGATTAAGAAAGGAACACACGGTCTGACTGAAACCTGGGCAGTGAGCGTGACGTAAGCTGCTGCAGACCGGGTACAAGTGGGCTAAGCTGTGTGTTGAAATGGGATGAGAAGGGCGAGGTCATTACACTAACACAGAACAGGCGGCCGATGGTAGACCTGGTAATGACGACGGAATGGGGGTACAATAGTAGAGATTCATGCAGAAACCGGAAGAAGTCTGCCGGCGTGCACACTTCCCATCTTCGGGAGACTCGAATGAGAGTTGTGCGGCAGGTTAACGAGGTGGAGAAATGCAGTAAGGAGCAGTCAACAGCTACATACTGATAACCTTGGAGATGCATTATCGCATCATCACGGCCAGGTAATAAGGTCAGGCCGGTCACGAACCCAGAGTATATTGGTATAACGCCTGTCTCTACGTCACAATAAACATACCAAATTTTCACAACAGATGGCTTTAATGTCCACGTGCGCACCACATTACCCATCATAAACAATTGGTTGGGACTCCCCCGGGCAGCAAAACCAATGATTCCAACCTTCAATAAAGCGCCTTCATGAAGAAAACCTATTCACGACGGCGATTATCAATATTGGGCTGTTGGGTATTTACTTCGAGTTTAGCAACGCAGGTTTCTAGTAAATATAGTAACAAAAGCCAACACTTCCATTCATTAACCACAATTGTATGTAAGCTTGTGTCAAGAGCGATTTCCCACGTAAACGTTTAACCCGAATCGTATGTTGACCGATCAGCTGATCGAGTATAGCGCGAAATGCTCGTCATTCACCGACAAGTGGCGGTGATGAAGCCTCACAACTGAGCGACTTGTTCACGGTTTGTAGTCTACCACAGCATCATTCCATAATCCGTGTGGGTTAGCTCTGATGTTGTAGGTCAATGGGTGCAACGTTCACACTTCCGCCAGTTCAACATTGACCGGAAAAAAAATAAACAAACTGACTGCGGTGTTTGATGAAGCATTTGTTGGCAGTTGACACTATATCTAGAGGCAATAGGTGACGTTAACACGAGCCACGTGCGTACAATGCGACGTGCGGGGAAGCAGCCGTCATCAAGCACTGCGCTCTAAACGATATGTCATCGCTGGTGAATCGGTGCGGGGCATACACGATGATTCAGAGCAGATAATAATAGTGGTGTAGTGTCGGCAGACAGTTATGGTGGTAGATATAGAAAAGATGGTCATAGACGGCACAAAGACATGAAATGCGACGGCAAGCAACAGAGGGTGCGGTTTGTCATATATATATATATATATATATATATATATATATATATATATATATATATATATATATATATATATATATATATATATATATATATATATATATATATATATAGAATATCACATGGCATGTGTGTTTATAGCGGTGTCATACTGGTGCCACGTGCAGAGAGACAGGCCGTGTTGGCATGCTTTGATGTTCATTTGCGGCCACGTCGATCAGACAGTTGGGCTTGACGGGATAGAGACAAAGGAAGTACGGATTGAACACCACACTACAGCAGTGCAAGGGAAGTGCCCCACTACCGTATATAATACAACGCTCCCACACGAGCCACACCGTCATGCAACAAACACCCAAAAAAACATACAAGCGCATGATAACTCCATCCATTAGTCCATTAGTTTCGTTCAAAAAGCACTAGCTGGTCAGGAGTAACGAGTATCAATAGCTAAATTGAATCGCGAAAGGCTGATTACATGAAACTGCAACTGGAAATAGTGGAAACAATGCTGTTATCCAAAACACACCATGCGTGCAACAAGTCATAGCAAGGTCAACATCTGGTTTGGATATCAACATACAATTCACGCGTATTATACCAACCGTTTAAACACCCGTTCAACTGATAAATATCTACCCCCCCCCCCCACTCCAATCAACCCAACAGCACATAACTCAATATTGTATTCAACATTTTTCTTTTATGCATGCCTTGGTAAAACACCAGCAGACTAACACACAGTTCAGTTGTAAGGTCAAATTTTGGGATGATGCATTCACCCTCGCGTGATCGCCGACAAGACAATTCCAGTACAGAAAAGCATACCAGACCATGATGGGACATCTTACGTGCCTATATTGTAGGGCCAGTTATTGCTCGTAATTAATGAAAACAGACTGTCATGAAACAGGGCGCGTGTTGGCCATTAGGGGTCTTGAAACGCCAATACAGCCGGAGATTATTCATGTTATGGGAAAGGGGTCAAGATGTGGAAGGAAGGGAGATCAGAAATAGCATATCTGGGTAGTGGGTAGGCTGCAAGATAACAGGCCAGATCTTATTTATCCATTGCAATCAGAGAAAGGTCAGATAATGTAATATTACATTCGACTTCCATGTCGAGGTACGTCTCACCATAGGCATTCGAGTCTTAAAACGCCCATCCTCCCTGGCCGCTTATAAATGGAGACTTTAAATTCAAACGATTCGAGAAAAGGGATGTCTTTACAAATAAATTGCCAGAGATGAGCGGCACCAGCAATTCAGTTGGTTATAAACTGAATGTACCATGCTGAATGAAAACACAGTAACTATGTAAAACAACGGCCGATCTAGGTGCACCAAACCAGCAAGCACTCGATGATTGAATGCGCAATCACATACTTCGCAAAATGACTCTTGTAAAAAAATGTCGAATGTTACGAGCCCACGCCCTTGTAGTAGTGCAGGCAGACACGAGCACTCGAGCATGCCACGCCTTGCAGTGGCTGCAGGTGATGCAGAGCCCTGTAGCTGCTGATACAGAGACTGGCAGGCGACCTATTCTTAACCACAATCCCCGTACACACTCACTACATAGACTCATACAGCAGATTTTTGTTCCAGCTACCGTCAAACGTCCCGGGTAGCCAGCCTAGCAGAATTAGAGAACCGTGGGTACCTATACACGTACAACTAAGTGCAACACACTCAGACACTTACGAGAGCTATATGTACACTACGGAAGTCACCCAGGATCATAAATATCCAGCGCTCATAATCGCTGCATATCTTTTGCATTCTGTTTGGCGAGAGGCCAATGCAATGTTCAAGAATGTCAGAACTATTAACCCGGACGCGGTGTATCAACAGCTTTCCCCCGTTAACCAGCACCATTACCTCGCACCAGCAGACGCGCTAGAAGTACGGGTATGCCTGTAAGGTGTTTGAAATGCGCGACCCAGTGCCAAATAAACTCCTGCTATATAAGGCTTACTGCATAGAACATGCGCGACAATGGTGTAGATCGGCGAAAAGAGGAGTGGGGGCGGGGTGCGAAAGGGTGAGGGGGTGCGAAAGGGTGAGGGAGGGGGTGGGGGTCGATAGAAGCATGCAATGCAAGCCCGACGGTACAACACATCACACAATCTGACGGTACTCAAGGGAAACAGGATCGCATAGGAAAACATCCAGTTGAGAGATGCATGAGTTGGACCGCAAGTAAGTTTTTCCGGGTCCATCACATTGAGACGCCTACTGCAGTGCATCAACTCCCTATTCCAGCCGTAGCCTGAACGGAAAAACGAGGATGTGCCCCTGAAGCTTACAAATGACACTTTTCCTGTAACCTAACAGCAACAATTTACTACATAAACTGTATTGTGGCATTGACAATGTCACAGCTGAGCTAGCATAAAACATCTATCTAACCCACTGCTGAATTCAGTGATAGTTTTCATCCTTTAAAGCGCCCCTCGTCGCTGATATTTATAGACTTGGGTAAAGGGCAATTTAAAACTCGATTGCCTGTGCTCGCAACTAGCAATATAGTCGTAGAGATTTTACCAGATTACCGCCAACCTTACTCTCTTCAGAGACTCTGAGAGTTACAATTAAGACTTAAGGAGTATTTTCATATGGGGCTGAAAAATTTTGGTGACAACCATGCAGACAGATCATCAGAAGCCTACGGGGACGGGGACGGAAGAAGAGCGGTTCCGGTGTAAAGTCGCACGGATGACAGCTGATGCATCAATCACTTAGTGACTTATGTCGCGCTATTAATACCATCTGATCTGAGAAAAGCAATTTCAATAAAGCGACAAATGCGACGTAACAGGCCATGATGACGCTGTATTTGCAGCACCCAGGATATGGATGGGAGCACATTAATGGAATTTCAGAGCGTAATGTAGCATAACAACAGCATGCAGCGCTCAAACATGCCATCATATTCTCTAAACACACATATAACTGTATCACTATCAGTATAGCATGCAGGTTATGGCTGCTACGACAGTGGACTTTCCGCCAGTCATTTGTCACCGTGCTAGGGAGGCAGTCAGTGTATCTCCATGCTGTTAAATGGCTTCCGAACACACCATTCCATCCAGGCTGACTCACGGATATGACGGTGTGCAGCGCGACCTCCATAGCGGTGAGGTGACTTGCGTCGCCGCGTGGCCGCCGGTTTGAGGCTCTTCATCCCCTCCTCTAGTAACTTTTCCATTCCTAACGGAGTCTCGTCTGGTACCTCTCAGATAGCTCACCTCACATTGGCATGTCCTTGATTTGTAAGGTCACGGGAACGAAGCAGGCGGCTAAGTACGTCTGCGGAGAGCTGTGTATCAGCATAACACAATGATTGGCGGTGGCCGCGACTTGGGTGATAAGGAAGCTGATAACAAGTGGGGTTTATGGACATATATATGTAATATTCACGACAACAATACTACAAGCAAAAAGCTGACCTCATCCGAGTCTAATCCCAGTTAACACACCATACCTACTGGAATACTAACAAACAGTAAGCGAAACGTGTTCAATTCACACTTTAAAGACAGAAATTATCCCAGGCACGTTTTCTGTTACGGGTTCGGCCGGTGATGCCAGTGTATCTATTGAGGGAGACTGATAGAATTAGAATATAAATTTTGATATGACCCCTGGTGTTCCTTATCTGCATCAAATATCCAGACATGAAAACTTACTCCATAAACAAAGTAGCAAGCAGCATATAAGGGAGAGTATCAAGACTCGTACAGCTGTGTCAGTTTTTCTATTAGACCATCCTTCTCGATTGCACTCGGGCAGAGATCAGAACCACACGTCTGCGAGTTATGTCCGGCCAGCGACAGCGCACTTCATAATCCATCACACCAAACAACAACACGGTTCACTCCCGACAAGATGACAGCAGCTGCGTCCTGAATACCATCCTCACATTGCCAGCTATGCATTGCCCACTTACACCAACATCCCATCGGATACAACGAATACCACAACAAAACAGTGATTTTATTCCCACGATAAATCTTGCCAAGATAATCCAGTGCGGCCTGTGCCAAATTCTGACAACATAAAGTTAGAAGTGACCAATATAACATCTACATTGCTAACACTGTTCCTATGTTTGGAACAAAGATGCAGAAGTCACCAATATTGGCACCCCATACCCAATAGTCCACCCTATCCTGTCTCCAACTCTGTATCAAGATGCTCAACGACAAGGAAATGCCCATGCATTAACCTGTGTTGTTCCATTTTATGTGGCTAAAACTTAAATTCCCTTTACAGCACACACACACAATCTCTAGCATACTGCTTGGTTACCATAGTAACTGGTATGCGAAACTGAGATCACCATCTGCAGTTACCTAGCTGCCGTCAGAAACATGAGCATCACCATTATTTCAACCTAGATCCTTGAACATTTGCCTGTAAACCATTCATATACTTGGCCCAGCTTGCAGTGAGGGCTATTAATATCCGAACGTTGATATGACAAGGTCGTTGGCTTTGGGGAGAGGGAAGTCGTAAATGATGGTGGCATGGTGAGGATGTCCTGGCGTAACTGAGCAGGTATTAACCTTCACCTGCGGATAATACAATACGCATTCACGCCAGTCCAACAGAGCAGTTACAGCCACCGGTAACCGCAGCTTCTAATGACGAATTATCCCCTGGCCTTCACCCTGGATACTTGACAATATGGTGTATGTTTGGTGGAGTGGTGGAGTATCAGAGTGGCTGATGGGACAAAGCTGTCATGGAAAATCAGTTAGACTGATCTTCTCTTTAATGAGGGGACATCATACTCAATTGTGTACACTTCATTTATCTTTCTCAAGAGACCCCATGACATTGCCCTCATTTAATAGGACTGCCCCATCATTTTATAGAGCTGATCTTATCAGATAAGAGCACCAATCTATTTACCCATACACAGACAGCAAACAACTGTGATATAACGTGGGGTTCAAACCAAGCAAATATCCACAAGTTGAACACAGTGTAAAGAATGACAGTCCTGTGAGGTCACAACAACACTAAGCTGAAGACGGAGGGCCCATCCATGTCAGATGGAAAGGTATTCACTGCAGACCCTACTTATCTCACAAGATTGGTAACTAAAGCAAAAGCAAGTTTGTTGACTAAAGCAAATGGTGTCATTGTTTCTTGCAAAAAGCTTCCTTTCCAGAAATTGGCCTTATAAAAAACTTAATTGGCCTTCTAAAAACTTAAATATATTTAACTGATGAGCTTAATCATTCATAAATATATATATATATATATATATATATATATATATATATATATGTGTGTGTGTGTGTGTGTGTGTGTGTGTGTGTGTGTGTGTGTGTGTGTGTGTGTGTGTGTGTGTGTGTGTGTGTGTGCGTGTGTGTGTGTGTGTGTGTGTGTGTAGTCTATACATATATTTATACAGATAAGTGTACTTAGGGGTATAACTGGTCAATACCTGTTCAAAAGTACAGCTTGATTTTCTATTACAGCCACACAATGGACAAACTTGCATAATCCCTTTGGATAGGGCAATAGGCTAGGTACTGGTAAGACAACTAATTCAGTAACTGAAGTGCACCCCATCTATGTTGATTGGCACATTTGTAATAAACTAAACTTAAATAGCTAAAACATGATTTTAGAACCACATCACAATGAAATATACCACAACATATCATTTGCAAGATACATCATGTGTCCCTGGATAAAAGCTATAATTACATGGCTAGAACAATAATAACTTAAATAAACAAAAGCATCCATGGAGTGGGTATCCAATATTTTTAACCACCGAATCCAATGCCAATGCCAATGGCAATGCATCGGAGAGGGAGGAAAACATTTGAATTTATTCCACTGGACTTCGTTGGTTCTCTTAACATAATAGCTGGTGAGTAAGGAAATTTTGGCCTCATTAATTATTACATAAACAATGCACATATCACTGACAGGGTGGATCTTCACATATTGCTCACTACAACATGTGATTGTGAATAGCTTTAGCTTATCAGCTGTCAAAATAACCGTCAGTCCGCGTCTGACACGCCGCTGACATAAAACACAGATAAAATTAAACAGATTACCTTTCTTGTAACCTGTGGCAGAAAGCTGGTCCGTTACATCCCTTTCAATATCACACGATGCGTCTCGGGTTGCATTCGTGGCAGAAAATATATCACAAACGAGTTAATCCATCCGAAATAATCCAACCAAATTACGAACAGCACCTCCGACGGATGTGAACTTATGTATACTGGGGTCATGTGTGATTCACTCTTCCTCCAACAGATGGCAATTTTCTCATGACGTCATCGGAACATTATGACAAAGCATTCATGACGTTTGCCATTCAGGTTCCCCAACACGCCTTTCTCTGTACGTTTTTGCGTGCATACCACCGCCAGTATCCCTCTAGAGTGGCTCATCGTGTAATGAATCATCGATTTGTATGTGCAATGTGTGAAGTTATAGAATCTGCATTGGTGCTTGTATGCAGTGCTATACCGATAAAATCATATCAAGAATATATTACGTCTATATCCGTATCAAACAAGAGGCTGAGAACCATTTCATGCCGCACAAAACGATATCAACATAGTTTTGTGCCACACTCTATTTATGTTTTTAATAATGTCTAATTAGCCTGCACTGTGTCTATGTCTAATGTCTCGTATGCAACCATATGTCAGTGTTTGTTTGTAGACTGTAAAGCAAATTCCTGAATCGGGCTAATAAATTATCTTATCTTATTATCTATTTCTTTTTACTTAAAGTGCAAGTAATGGCTAAAATATAAATTTTCGGGATCATATAGAACGCGATTTTCCGACCAATAATTTGCAGTTCTTTTTTCGATCCGACGCGTAGTAAACAAGAAATACGCAAAAACAAACAACCCATTCCGGAACTTCCCGACCACTCGCCGAAGATTAACGAAGGCGCTGTGACGTCATATGTCACCAGAAGATGTTGCCATGGACGCCGTTTCTATTCGCGAACGAGCTGTCGTACTAATTTATCGCTATTTACAGACTCTCATCAGCGTTTTTGTAACAATCGTTTCTTGAGAATCTGTAAGTATACTCATCCTTACATTTCCCATATGAAAGTCGAATTAGAATTCATTAGTTATGTTTCTGTACTGATTTTGAAAACAGAATTTGCCCGTTGACAAAATTGGCCGGTAGTAATCAGTGTGGGGCGGCTAAAGTTTTATAAGGCTGTTCCACAGATAACATATACCCAGTGAGTCAGTCCTGGCCTACTGTCAAATTTGCTTCATATAACTTTACCCTTATGTCTTCCAGTCTGTATCATCATGGTGCGAATTAGCCGCGCACGACGGTAATATAAATATATAAACGTCGTGCACGGCTAGGTGCGAATATGTGAGGCCCAGTACTGCAATAATTCGCATCTAGGGTCTCAAACGAAGCATGTCATTTCTTTTGGATGACCAAGGACTCCAATTGGACTGCATCATCACCGACAGCCACGAGAGTATCAATAGACAATAAGTACATCCGTGATGACCAATGAACCAGGAGCACTTGCTGAAATGTATGACTACCCTGACAAGGAGGAGGCTGAGAGGCAGCATATGGAGAGATTTCTTCTTTAGATGAGTCATGTAGTAAGGTATCTAAAGGTGATGATGAATGATGGTAGTGGTGGTGATGGGTAGGGCACGGGTGGTGATAGAGTTGATGGTGGTGGCAGAAGCATTATATTGGTGGTTGGTCGATTGAAATTTCTTGTTTACAATAATATCTATGCTCTGTTTATTTTTCAGCTTTGGCTTCAGCTTAGTCAAGCTTGTAACATTTAATTTTACCTGTCTGTTAACAAGTGCACAAGGACATAACTATTCCTTATCATCATACTTACAAATTAAATGGTAAATATTGGGGTTGAAATTCACTTTCAAAGGTCATTTCAAACTGGTGGTGTAGGCTGACAAACAGACATTGGAGTTTAAGATGCTATCGCTCAAATGGCACTACCGTGCATAGCACACAGTGGGATTTGACCTTGCCACATTTGGGCAACTAGACAAACACCCACGCTGCTAGACCACAGCTGTCGGCCTATCATCTTAAACATCATTGGTGAGGTAACCGCCACAATATGATGTCTGATGTTGAAAGTGATGTTAAACAATAATATTAACCATTTTTATTTTCAAATCATCCAGCATGTCTATGGCTTAAAGACTTAATTTGAATGTTAAATGGGTCTAAGGAAAGCTAAGCTGCGGTGAAACTCAAAAACTGCTATATGCTTCCTCTTTGTGGCTTGCTGAGAACTAATCTTGTAAATATATATGTTGGACTGGTGTATATATTTTTTCTATTATCACAGACAAGTGAATAAGAACCAGACATTGTTGTTATTTGTGAGCAGAATTGTACAAGCATTTCTTGTATAATGTGCCCACGAAATTTAATCCTGATGATTGATGTGCAATGACACAGGATAAATCAAATATCCTGCAAAAAATATTGAATGACTGTTAACATACCGTTATTTGATTGATACATTTTTTGTATGAGATACAGGATACAGGAACAAGATGCCCTGCAGGTATGTCATGATTTTGGAATTGATGCTTCCTATCATTTTATGCATATGGTATAATAAATAAGGTGGACCACCCTAAACTGAATTTTGTTGCTGGTTGTCATCAGTGTGTAGTATCATCTATAGTTTCTAATATTTTTGAGCAAAGCTTAATGTTAATAACAGAATAAGACACAATGCTTTTTTGTCCCTTTATTATTTCAATGCTGGCAGTTTGAAACCAAAATAAACTGATTCACACTTGGGAAAAACATCTCTAATTTTTAGTACAGCACAAGCTGGCATTGGCACTCTATGATGTCTGCCTAGATACCCCCAGCACCACTGTACCAACTGCCGATATGCAGTGATGGGAATAACGCTGCAATATAAAGTGATCTTTACAACATACAAATGGCGGTCCCATCTTTGAAAAGGGATGTGTAAGATCCTTTGAGGATGACGTGCTCCGTAGCAGTGACCAGTTTAGAGTAATTTACTCAATTGTAGTCGTACATAGTTTAGTTGCTAAATAGGAATATGTTTCGAATATGATGCTCACAAACACACAGACACCCACGTTACTGGTCGATTACGTAAGGTTTGGACTACTTAGAGTTGGCACAAGCGCCAACGGCATGTCTTCTAACGGCAAGTCTGGACGACCAGCAATACGGTATTAACAATATTACCCAAACTGATGTTATCTTATACTTGAATTCCACAGTGATATGATTAGAGTTGGCACAAGCGCCAACGGCATGTCTTCCAACGGCTAGTCTGGACGACCATCAATACGGCATCAACATATTACCCAAACTGATGTTATATCATACTTAAATTCCACAGTGATATGATCAGTCTCAGAAGAGCAGTGTCAGTGAATAAGTTATTAGTGAAAAATTGAAGTATAATATATTTATAACGGCATTGTGACACTTTATGATGTGTCATTGTTCGTGGTAAATTATGCGCATAATTTTTCAAATATCATAGATGATAAATTACACATAACATAGTAAAATTACTTAGATAATACTTATTATTTTAAAACATATAACTCGAATAACACATAACATTGAAAAATTAAGCTCAAGGTGAAAAATATATATATATATATATATATATATATATATATGCATATTTTTTTGTACTTTGTATAATGACATATATTTTAGAGTACCTATCGCGATTTTTGCTACGAGTTCTCTCCTCGCTGATATCTCTGAAACGGCTGTATTTACGGACATGAAATTTTGTCAGTATTTAGAACTTGGCCTCGTGATAATGATTGTAACAGTCATTATACAAAGTACAAAAGGTGAAAATAAGTATTTTTCTCGCCTATTCCATGCTACGATGATTGCTTGTTACTAGCATATAATTCATATGTTCGTAACTGCAGTAGTTATGAAGGAGATAGTTACAGAAAATGGGGGAAAAAATCGACGAAAAATCGATCCCATAAGCTCTTCTCGGTCCGTGTATATACTGTCTTTTTGTCTCAGCGACAGTGTGCACTGGATGTCCCCGTGCAATCAAAGCGGGTATATACACACAAACACACATGTACGCACATATATATATATGTATACACACGGTTTCCGATGCCAAGCTTCCGAGCGCTGAGCAGCTATCTATAAATAGCATATATATGTGTATATTTATAAGTGTGTGTGTTTATATACGTATATATATATATATATATATATATATATATATATATATATATATATATACATATATATATATGTATATATATGTATATATGTATATTTATATATATATGTATATATATGTATGTAAATATATATATGTATATATACATGTATATATATATATATTTATAGATATTTATTGATATATCAATGTATATATGTATATTTATATATATGTATATAAATTTTTTTTAGTAAATTTCTCTAAACTGGTCACTCCTACGGAGCACGGCGTCCTCAAAGGATCTTTTACATCCCTTTTCAATGATGGGACCGCCATTTGTATGTGATCATCTGAGTCACGAGTCAGGTTGTCACACCTTGGAGTCGAACCCACAGTCTGTGGATCAAAATGCGAAGCAGTAAACCACCAAGCCACTGAGACCGGCTTAGTTCCATGACCCCGGCTTTGTATTGACTTGGTTAAGGGGTCATGTCAAAACATCTGCTAAGGGGTCATATCAAAACATTTAAGGGGCTGCAGCTTGTGACATCTATCCAAAAATAGTGCGCGTTACCAGCTCCCCTCGCTGACATCTATCGTAAACGTGTGCGGCGCATAGGGTTTCTTAACAAGGCGCAATCACAGAACCGATTGCTTGCCATTGGAAGACATGTCGTTGGCGTTCCTGCCGAATCTAGTTTAGGTTGGTACCCCAGGTAATACAAAGAACTATTGTAAGGCGTTGAACTCTGTAAAGGCATATGACATATGTAGCCATAAACAAATGGCACTGAACTTGGATTCTGGGCCATAAGTACCTCTCTACAACTCACTGGAGAGGTACATTTAATTGTAACAGATAATCCCTGAAAGGTCTCGGCTCACCAAACCAGTGCCAATATTTAAAATAAAATAAGTATCTACTTATCTGTTGACAAAGAGAATATAATTTTTTGAAATTATATTCGATTTATTGTAAAAACGAAATATCGCGTGAAATCCCCATTTAATGTAGTATCAGTTTTCATTTGCGATAACGTTTTAACATTAAATCAAATAAAAGCACAAGTAAAGATATTTATATTTTGCTGTCTGTTGAAATCGATCATTGATACTTGTAACTGAAGACTTGTTTGAACAGTTTAAACCTAACCTAGTGAATGTGAATTCTTGAAGCCAATCAAAGAAATTGATTGCAGATTGTTCCTACGCTTAATTTGCCTCCATTTCTCCCACAGACCGAGATCGATAACTAAATGCATATAATTTTCAATTCATAATATGGTGTTGCCGGAAATATAACAAACAAGGGAAATACATGCGAAATGTTACACATTCTGTTCTTTGCCTTAAGATTGGGAGCAGGATGGCCAGATAGATGTTGTCATTGACATTGTATCAATGTGTGTGTCAATTGCGCATTTGAATTCAACTTAATTGTTGTAGTTTTTTTTATCCTCAAGAGCTCCTCTCTTATCATCTGAATTATCGATTTGATATCATGCAAATTTCGAAAATTTGATTTGAAATTGTGTCCAATAATTGCTTCCCAACAATATATTACTGTTCAAAACAGTTCGCGCCCTAGCCCTTAAAAGTTGTCAGGGGCAAATATGCTTAGGACGAAGTACTTGAGACTGGATTTTCCATACTTATCAGCCTATGCTTCCGCCTTTTTTCAAAACAAACATTGGTCATGTGAATTATCCCAGCTGAGAGATTACTGTGTGAAATCAGTGGAATGTTCTTGCGGATGACAATTGATTAGATCTTGATTTTATTGTTAACATATGGAAGGCCAAGAAAAAGAACCACTGTTGAATCGAGCAGGTCGTTTAAGGAGTGTGTTAAGAAACATCAACACAAATGACACGGACCACCCTTCCGCGGACAGCAAGTCTACGGCTGCCGCGGTCCGCGCGAATCTTGCAGGTACGAATCCGTTTGAACCAAGTCATAATGACACCGTAGGTAAAAGCAGACAAGGCACTGATATTTTTAGTGTAATCTGCAGATATATATTGCTGCTCCTGTGATTTAAATTGATTTTGACGCGGTACGTCGGTGGGCAAAAACCCCGGTGGGGGGGGGGGGGGGGGGGGGTACTTAAGTGTATAGAGGTAGTATGGAGCTTACGGTCATCCGGGTTTTTCGGGGCTCCCAAAATGCATTGCGCGCTAAGCGGCCTTGGCAACGGTGAATACATGCGTTCGGTGATATGCCGACTCCCAATGTTTTCAATCAAACGGAGTGAATTATGTCTTTCTTTGGAGCCACAACATATGTTGTGCAATATTATATAAGATATATGATGACTGGTTTATATGATGGTTGGTTTTTCTTCAGCCTCGCGTCTGCAGGGAAGAAATATCTAACCGGCTAAATCTGTCATTCATTGTTTATGTTAGATTTGTCTGTGGCATTTTGGGTTGATTGCACGTTTCCAAGATATAAACACAAGGCAGTTAACCTATATGCTACAACTTATTCGCAATGATGTTGGTAATCAATCTGTTCCAGAAAAATAGCCGTTGCCTAACGATCGAATGTCACTTAATTGGAGCTGCAACCGTTTTCTTCAGATATATAGGTCAACCCACATTTTCTACTGTCGTAATATTTCGATACGTCGGCTTATCGAATGTCTAGAGCACTCAACGAAATGGCTTTAAATATAATTAGTTAACCATAACAATATGTCACCCCACTGAATATTGAGACGAGTCAAACATTTGAATACCGCAGCTGTCACCCACTGAATATTAAAATGAGTCAACCTAGCGCCGGTTGGATGGTAATACATACAAAGCATTCTGCAGGGCCAGAGTCAACCATATGAATACCTATATAGCTGTCAGTGAGAGTGTCAACCCTGTGAATATTGAGATGAGTCAACTATATGAATACTTATAGCTACCCCCACCCCTCTGACTATTGAGATGTGTCAACTATATGAATGCCCACAGCTATCACCCCATTGAATATTGAGTGGAGTCAACCATTTGAATAGCCACAACTGTCAATCCATAGATTGTAATGATAGGTCAACCCATTTAGTACCTGCAGCGAATATAAATTGAGATAAGTCAACCCATCATAATACCTGGCGGGTTCAACCAACCGAACTTAAAGTAAGTCAGCCCATTGAATATCAGTTGTCAACGCACTGCTTAGCCAACCAAGTTCTTTCAACCACCAATCAACCCATTTCTACCTCAAGATGCATACCTTAAGTGATCAACCTTGAGACCTACATGAGGTCCACCCGAGTGTCATAAATCTTCAACCAACCAAATACATACATTACACCAACATAATTTCATGCATAGTCAACCCATGTTTGCCAATAGTCTATATATATATATATATATATATATATATATATATATATATATATATATATATATATATATATATATATATATATATATATATATATATATATTACTGGTTTGTCAACCAAATCCACAATTTATCTACCTAATACGGTGAGTTTTCAACCAGCTTGCATGAATAATAAAAGTTTTCTCACCTTTGACATTCTTGACAAATCTGGATACTATGAGTTTCAGTGAACAACTACAATATGTCATTGATAATTAATCACATTTTCATGTTGTAACACTTTTATTGTAAGGCAGAGAGAAAAAAACCTGCTGTGTAATACTATTACCAATCTTGCCTCACAACTGTGGTACATATTTTCATGTGCGACTGGTTTCGCTTGTGAGCAGGTTCAAATCCAGTGATAAATTTAGGTAGAAAATTTATTGAACCTGCTTGTACTGACTTTCTACTGTAGAAGAAGATGACCATTTCTTGGTGATGTAAGGGAAATGTATTATGGTGGGATATGTTTTTTTTAATAAGTAAATTTCCATGATGGAACTGAATCATCTAAGGTGCTGTACCTGGTACCAGTATGTTATTTTTCTTGTTTTACTATTGGTGAAAATGACAGTTTGAATAAGAATCTAACAATAAAGGTACAATGAACCCTATGAATATGGTGATGCTGACAATGCAATGGTTATTAACTGACAAACCAAGAACAAATCTCTTGATTGTGGTTCATTAAACATAAAATCCAAACTTATACACAATATTAATCAAGGGCAAAAATAGTGGATGACATCATCTCACCAAAGGATTTTTTACAAATATCTATACTAAGTTTCCTTAAACATCTAGACCTATATAACATATTCTGGTTGGCGTTGGATGGCATGAATGTTGTTTGTTGTCAATCTTTTTTCCATACAAAGCAACACCTGACCACAGCTCATGCCAAAAGTTGGCAACAAAAGTTATTACAAAATCGGACGAATCAGTGTTTCCTTCGATAAATATTCAACTTTTATAATTTCCCTTTCCACTGATTGTTTATTTTATAGCTCTGTAACACATAATTAACCATAAAAGCATAAATGAACACATAATACCTTGTACGACAGGGTATGCTTTTTTGCCATTTTCACCTTGTACGGCAAGTTATACATTCGCATAATACCCTGTACGACGGGGTATGCTTTGTGCCATATTCAACTTGTACGACGGGTTATACATCTCATAATACCTTGTACGAAGGGGTATGCTTTTTGCCATTTTCAACTTGTACGACGGGTATGGGTTTTCGAGGTCCCGCGGCACACCCCTATCCGAGTTAAGGCCAAGTGCCCCCCCCAACCCTGGTGCAAAAACATTCGTATCAGATCTAAAAGGGAGAATGTTAAGCTAACAGACTGTTATTATACTTTGCGTCAAAGCTTATCAAGAACATCGTTTCTGTCATTTGAAATAAGCAAAAAAACCTTCAGCTGTCAAAATGGGGACCACAGGCTATATCTCTGCTTAATATGGACCATCTATTGCTCCACTTCGTTTCATAATATCTGCACTTTGATCAAGAAAAAACAGAACATATGAAATGGTGGCTGTATGGAACAGTTTGCAGTCAAAAGACTTTGATTTTTATACCACTGAAGAATTCAGTGCAGTTGTATTTTTCAGTTGTCACAGCTTAACCAGGCTCCAGCATTACCTGACAGGTGATCGCTTGACTGCAATGTTAGATGGGACTAAGACCCATATTTATGACACCTACTGTGCCTGTGGTGTCAGCATGCGCATCATCCTTCCCTCATTACTGCTTAATTGCTGCATGGACATGAATAATGAAACTACCCAGTGGGCATTCTTAGGTTGGAAAGACATAGTGACAACGTCAGATCATTACGTCATGTTTTGGTTGTCAGAAGGTTGGATATGAAAGTTTTTACAACATCACCATTGCAACGTCATAGCGACGTCAGAATCATAACGTTTCCATGTATGGACATCTTACCGACATCATCATGATGACATTACCACTGTAGAGTTATTAATCTATACTGTGAATGATTACAAACCAACAATTGATAATACATATGGTTATATTACACGTTTTTCAATAATATCCTTTTGCAGTCGGCTACCCCCTTTTTCACTCCTCTCCATCACACATGGTACACTTGCCTCTGACACCACTTGTATTTCATGACATTCTATGAAAAATGATGTTTGTAATGTTTGTGTATTGTTTTGCATAGGAGTCGTACACAGTAGTGAGAAATATTCTTTCGGAAAGAGAATAGGTCAAGTTGTGGTCCCAACACCAATCACCAATGATCTGAATAAATGTAGTAATTTTAGGTCACAAAGACATTTTGTATAGGAATTAAATGGAGATATAAACACTTCAACAGGCATTGATAAATTCTAATTGAGTGGACACTGACAAAACATGCCACCAAAATGTATCGAACTCCTCTGGTCCATCTGGGGTAATTCTACATCTCCATCAACTATTTTTGCTGTACACTGCAAAAGCTTACTAGATGGTGAACTAATTTGGTTAGATGGAATCCAGACTTATTTTACTGGCTAATAGGAAAAGTATTGCCAGCATTTCTGACAGAAAATGATGGATGAGAGAAATTGCAATCAGAAAATAACTATATGTAAGTTTGTAACAAAATCTAAGTTTCAGGTGTAGGTAGTAAAAAGGCAAGAATGTGTTCAGGCAATCAAGCAAAATCATTGTCATATACACATCATTTCTCAATGAAAATTAAGAATATAGGTCACCTGGTTCACTTGCAATGTTTATACTGCAATGGACCACAAACCAGTAAAAGTCGTATTCACGAATGGTAGTCGTTTTCATCAGTGATAAATAAGACTTGTGTTTGGTCATTTTTTCTAGGGTAAGGTCCTCTAAGTCACCACAGGCTCCCTGTGTGACTGAACTCTGGAGTGCATCAGAATATACAGTAAACTGTTTAGTCACAGGTATTAAAAATGATGTCTGAAAGACTGGACAAAATGAAAATAGTAAAAATATTGACAAAGGCGTATACTGAACCAATACCTTGATGTTCCAAATGGGTAGATGAGCTCAAGAACCGATTATCTTTTCTTCAGCATCCAATGTGTCATTATAGAGTGGGCTCTCTTCATTACAACACTCCTTGTTCACCACTCCCTGGTTTTGCTTGAGTAGTGCAATGCAGCTTAACACAATCTCTACTATTTTCACTCCAAATGATTTTGTTATGTTTTTGTGTCTCATATTGTTAAGATAACAAAGTAGCTTGATTCTAAGGCTGTGCCTCACTTGCTGTAGAGCTGGGGTTTTTTTCTGGTTGGCAGCACAGCTTGTATCTCAGAGTTTGTGAATTTTGCTCAGCACCCATATCGTTTCATTTCTCAGTCTATTACCTCTGTGAAAGTTAACTTTTTATATTTGCATGCTGTGGTACACACCAGAGATATAGACTGCTGAATAGAGAACATATCCAGCTTATCAAATATTGTTACAGCGAAAATGGGGATTTAATGACATCAAATTTATTTTAGGTTGTCAGAACAGCTTGAATTATAGTGTAAGTGATCGCATGCAGCACTAATGTCATTTCATGATGTAGTAATTCTAGTCATGCTTTGTACACTGACTACATTATGAGACCCTCAATTGTACCTGTGTTCACAAAGCTGCAATAAATGTTATGATTTGTGGTGAACATTCAATGACTACTTACATTGTGTTTTCCAGATGATATTAGCACTGTTAGGCAAGGAATCACAGATGAAGCACCTAGTACCAACCCAACAATCAATATGCAGCCTCCACAGTCCTCTTTGAGGGCTGTTCTAGACTGGGAGGTAGATGAGAGGATGTCATTGGGTGGAGTGTCATCTAGGTCGGCCTCCACGGCCCCCATGCTGAGCAGCGCCAGCTACCAGCGAAATGACATGGAAGATGCCCATGATATGTCTGACTGGATTAATGTTTCCTCAGGTATTAAAAGTAAAATGATGAAATGTACTTGACATGTGATATATAACAAAAAAAATGGTGTTTTCTTTTACTTGTGTAGTGAAATAGAGGACAACATGATGAATGTATATCTTTAACATAGTTGCAACACAATGTTAGCACCAACACCACATATTCCTCTTGTCCATCCTTTCCTGTCTCAGCTAGAGCCTCCCCTAGCTAAGCCCCTCCTCTGTTCCAGGCAATGATTCCTCACATGTTCCAGATCCTGACAGCATACTACAAGCATGTGTGTTTGTGGAAGATGCTATCCATGTGAGTCATTCAGATATTGGGACTTGAGTGTCATGACATATAAAATCCAGCTACACATTTTAAATCAACTGATGTCCATGCTGCTATTGGCATTACTGAACTGTAAATTTGATAATCTGTTTTATATTAATCCTGTTTGTATCTTTGTGTTTATGCAGTATCGGTCAATACATCACCGTGTTGACAGATCATCCCTCATGATCTATCGCATTTATTATTCCATGCCACTTCAGTTGTAAGTATCATATCAAAAAACAAGTTGTATCATTTGAAGTCTGTAGGTACTTTTTATTCGTAGTGTGAATGAAATTGATGGGAATGCCAGCTGATCCCATGTGAGCCTCGATCAATTTGTCTTCGTAGCAATCCCCACAACATGGAAATTGTCATCTTACAAATATAAACTTTTGTATTTTGATCTAAGAATCACTTACACCCTGTATTCTGATAATAATTAGGATATATCACATTAATATGACATATTTTGCTATGCAATTTGAAGGTCCATTTATTTCACGATCGCAGTCATCCACATGCTGGCCTTTTTTGAGTTCCCATCTTCCTTGACCTCTACTGCCGACATCAGGTCAGGTCAGCAGAGGCCTAGATTTCCTTGTGGGGTTACAGAAAGTATTGAGTTGATTTGCCTCCTTGTGTTCCTCTCTGATGCTATAATGAAGGTGATAAACCCACATTTATCCATACAACTCTTGATATCGATAATAAACATTGACAGTTCTTTATTAGAATAACATGAAATATTATCATGTTTGGTGAGTTCTGCCATTGATATATGGAATGTCATTGCCATACTATGTTGCAGAGTTATTTTGCTGGCCGAGAGCAATTTCGCAAGCAGTATTGGCTCTTTGCATATTTTTCTGTGGTGCTTATTTCCTTGCTAGATTGGGTGGTGAGCATGAGTCTACTTTGCCATGATGTGAGTGAATACCACATACAAGTCGACTATTTCACCATCATCGTGGCTGATGCTAGTTTAATTTATCATCCTTGCAACACCTTTTTCTGAGAAAAGCATATAGCATCATGATAGTCTCATTTATATTTATTGAATGTTTGATGTTATGAAATGCTCTTAATTATATCAAATGTATAGTATGATAGAATTGGTGTTAACATTATGATGTAATTGCTGCAGTTTAGGCCTATCAATATTTATAATTGTGATATTTTCTACATCAATGTTCACAATGTAAACATCATTTTACAGACTGTACGTATTCGTCGGATGTTGCGACCATTTTTCCTGCTCCAAAACTCTTCTCTTATGAAGAAAACAGTGAAAAGTTTGAGGAAAACCATGCCTCACGTTGTCAGGTGAAATAAGATACTGAATAATTGCTACATTATACATATTCATTTCTGTGGTCAAAACCAGCATTCATCGTCCAAAACTTTTTCACTATGATGTGGAAACGTAAGCTGTGGTTAGTTTCCATTGGTTGAGGTATGTGCTTTTCTTCAAGTACAGTGTTCTGCTGCTGCTAGTCATGCATCTCTACTTCTTCACACTGTTTGCCATGCTTCTCTTCCCAAAACCAATTGTGAGTATTTCTATTTAGGTTTTTTTCACTTATTATATTTTTTAAAAACCAGGGTTTATCAATTTGTAATGGATATTAACTCAAGGCTGTGTGATTTTGGTTATGTTTTTCCCAAGACTAATATAGGATAATATGACAATATGGTGTGATTCAGGTATAGTTTGATCTTGCTGCCTTTGCATTTGTACTTGTCATATTCCATATTTGTGAACTGATTGTGGAAAATTATGCATTCTATTTATGTTATCAACACACACACCCAGCCTGAACAATGTGGTTTCCTAAAAGTACCCGGTACTTTGTGTGTATGCTTCTATCCTGCAGAAAATACATGACACTAATATAACATCATCTGAGTTCACTGATCTGGTAAGTCCTCGGGTAATTTGATGCTCTCTGAATATTGATTTAGCTGGAAGTTTACATTCTACCTTGACTTGATTGAAGCATTATCTTATGATAATAATGAATCACATCTCTTTGCTTTTGATGAATTTAAACATGATGAGATTAAATGAGATGGTTGTCCTCCAGCAGTATGGGATGTCAGCTGAGCATGAGCCATCAGCTGAGCATGAGACAGCTGAGGAGCAGGAATATTTTTCTACTCTCACGGAAGGGGTCATTAACCTCTTGGTGCTCCTGACCACCGCTAACAACCCAGATGGTGAATCACATTACCCATACCAAGTCAAACTGCTGCATTGGGAATTTTGTAAAATTGTTATTTAATGTAAAAGGAATTTGGTTTAAATTCACCCTGTTTTATCAATTTGACATTGCATTGGTTTTGTTACAGTGACAATGCCAGCTTACAATGAAAACCGTTTCTATGCCATTTTCTTCATCATTTACCTGGTCATAGGTGAGTACAGATTTCATCATCACAAAATGTAGCATGTCTTGATTGACAAACTGTAATTTCATGTTTCATGGTAGGAGATGTCTGTGTGCAGGTCTCTATTGCATCATGAATATGTTAACAGCTGTCATATACAACCAGTTTCGAGGGTACTTCACGGTAAGCTGGTATATCTGCCTTGATAAGAACTATCATCAGTTGAACAATTTAGCTGTGAAGCATAGACTCCTATATTTCTCCATGTACTATATACATGTATTGTCAGGTATAATATCAACTTACATCGCAATCAATCTACTGGCATATTTATATTTTGTAATATGTATTTTTTTTATGACCTACTGTTGTAAGTGAGATCAGTTTGTGCTTTTTGGGATGTGAATATATCTCATCACCACCACCAATGTTGTGTTGACTCCAGGAGTCCATACAGACAAGTTTGTTTCGTCGATGTCTGGCAATACGTGCAGCGTTTGAGGTTCTCCGAATGAGGCGTGTTTCCCTCAGATTCAGGTCGTCCTTCTCTACAAGCAGGTACTGTCTGACCGCCAGAGAGCTTATCCCACTGGCTTCATCTGTTTCTACCTGACCTTCAAGGCACTCCGGGTTATAGGATAAATGAAAAGATGGTGTTTATGTTGAGAAATATGTTGTAGTGCCAGCATTTCCACCGAGCATCTGCGGTTAGTGCTGATGCAGGCCAACATGAAGAAGGCTTACCGCGATGCCATGCTTATTGTAAGTTAACGTCCCAATACTAATAGGTGATAATAGGTGAATTACAACAGTGGATATGCTGCAGAAATCTCAACAAAGTTTAGCAATGATATATATGACACTGAGACGTCTGGAGCATATTCTGCCAGTTATCAACCCAAGTTTATCACCAAGTTTAGATCAACTACAGCAATTACAGCCAACTTAAGAGAGGATACATCTGTTATAAATCAAACTTTTTGAGATGAATGCAACTTCTAACACCCAAGGTCATTAATTACCCATGTGACATGGTAATAATTAAAAGGAATTACTAATTATTTCACAAACAGGCCATGTATATATTTTGTCACTCAATTTGTAAAGTATCACTGAAATCAAAATGATACCCCTTTTACTGATGAACACCGTCTTTCATAACTACTCTTCTTATCAATGATAAACACAATCTATCGTGACCAAATCTTTCTCCTCTTACCGCCTTATGACTACGCCACAATGAATTATCACAGTACTCCTAGATAACCACTTGATTATAACATTAAAAAGAACTATATGAACTGAGATGGACAGCTTGTTGGTTGTGTGAAGGAGTTAGAGAAACACCCCCCATCGGCTGTCAGCTACAGCTTGTTCCAGGAGATCTTTGTCATACTTGATGCGGACCTCAACAAGAAACCTGTAACTTTTCTTCACAGAATTTGTTATAACATTGACAAATGAATACATTATTTGTACTTAAGAAAGGTCCTTGAGAATGACAGATATACTGATTGCACACTTGATTATTACTAATTTCTCATTCACCAAGAGATGCTGCTTATTGCGTTTTGATTGCTATGACAGCGACCACCTCTTCCTGATGTCAGTCATTCTGTACTACGGAAGCTCCAGCGCATCTGTTCACATCAGTATTTTAACTACGCTGCCTGTGTAGCCGCAACGCTTAATGTTATCTGCCTTACGGTATGTCATCACAATTTTATCTTCCTTTCGTTATTATTTACCCATCAAAACATCTGATATATTCATTTATCAAAACGACATCCCTGGACACTCAAGTTCATCATGATGAATTGATTTTCAGCTTGAGTTACAGTACGAGTTTCAGCACATCCGCTCATCTAAAGACACATATCTTGGGGTAGGTATGAAATAAATAGAAATCTTGCATTGTGATAATGAGGTGATATCTTAATACTTTATATCATCTGCCACTCAAGAAATGTAAACCAATCAAAAATACTCCCTCTTTACACTGAAATGACAATATGGTTAGCTACCAACAATTTTTGTCCAGAACTATTCAGTAACTTGTCTCTGCAAAGATGAGACTTTACCAAGTGGAACTGTCAATGATTTTTCCGCTTCGCTGGAGAGTTGACGATGAATTTGGTATCAAATGCTGGATGGTACATGGCCAATTTGTATGTGATTTTTTATCAGGTTCCATACCACTTCAACAGAATAACCCAAGCTAATTTGGTTCTTTCGTTTTCAGGACTGTAGTTCAGATGAACATTTACCTTGTAGCACTTAACAATGTAGCTTGAAGTTGATTCTGTTGGAAGCACCAATCATTTCCATTCTCTGGTTGAGGCCAGGTAGCATGCATGACTTCATAACATCATACTCTTTTCTGCAAAAAACAATTAAGTATGACCAACAAACACAACATTAATTTATCAGCTGTTTGTCTACTTTGATATGTGCTAAATGAGTCTCAACATGTTAATAATTTCCCTGCTTGTCTTATTTTGACATGCAACAATGTCACGTGCCCAATTCAGCTGTCATGACTTCATTGTCACCACTAGCACTAATGTTGCCAAAAATGTTGATACTTTGTTACCCTGCTTTTGATTGCCTCTCAGCGCTTTTTGTCATGTTGTGGTTAATATGTTGTCTGGCTTCAAAGGCTGCCATGGTTTCTCTCCCACAGTCAACATAGCATCTGTCAATCTGTTTGTTCAGCTTGTTAACCTAGTCTTCGCCGTCTACTATGCAATTGAACAAAGCCTCAAGCTGTGGGCCCTTGGATGGAGGAGGTATTGTTGGGACCACGGCAACATATTTGATGGCTTCATCACCGTCGTCTTAGTCGTCAGTTTCCCTTTGTTTATATTTTCCAGTCTTCTTTGTATGTAGCATTTATGTGTGTGGGGTGTGGATAATGGTCCATGTTCCCATAGATGTTAATGCATGCAGTTTTGTAACCATGTGATCATGTCGCGTGTGTTTCAGATTGTTGAAATTGTATATATCAGCTTGTTTGGCCTGCCTTTTCATGCGAGGTATGATACTTCAGAGTTTAATGTTAAGATTTTCAACATTCATCCTTGTTGTCATTCATGTTGTACATAATTGATAAAAATAGCCTGTGGTATTGATAACACTCTTGATGAGCCCTTGTGTGGTGTTCAGTTACCCGCATCACTACACTGGTATCACCCTGTGGGACCTGGTGCGCGTCACCAACATGCTCATACTCATCCGACTGCTACGTCTCATTGTCTCACAGATCAAGGTGAGTAATTGATGGATCGGATGTTCAATGTTTTCATGGACACTATTCCCATGGCTGTCGTTGTGAATGTCAGTTTGTCTGTGATTGACAATGGTTGGCTATCTAGACTTAGGGTTTGAATCACCCATACACACCACGCACACACACACACACACACACACACACACACACACACACACACACACACACATATACATATATATATATATATATATATATATATATATATATATATATATATATATATATATATATTATATATATATATATACATATATATATATATATATATATGCATATGTTTATATATGTGTATGTATATATATATATATATATACATATGTATATATATATGTATACATATATGTATACATATATATATAGACCATATATATATATACATATATATATATATATATATCTATATATATATATATATATATATATATATATATACTATATATATATATATATACATATATACATACATATACATACATGCATATATATATATATATATGTATATATATATATATATATATATATATATATATATATATATATATATATATATATATATATATATATATATATATATATATATATATATATATATATATATATATACAGGGCCTTAGCCAGGATTTGAAAACTGCCCGTCCATCCTCACCCCAACCCCGTCCATCACGTTATGACCAACTGATTATCATAACGTAGTTTGTTGGCGTTCGCGCGAAAGCTGGTGTGGGGGATGCCGTGTGTGTGTGTGAAATGTGAAATATCAGACTGTTGTTCAAAACAAATTTGATTACAAATTAATGACACATCCTGCGCTGGCACAAACATACGGTAGAAATAAAAACTTTGTCTAAGACTTGGCGTCAATATGATATTTCACCCAATTGCAATTTGTGAGCTTCATTCCTTAGCCGACTGTTGACCAAAAGTTTATTAGATCGTGGTAAAAGCGATACCACGAGGCAGAATGATGCTCCAATCGACCGTGCACAATGTACGCCAGCCTTCTAGTTTTCATTATTTCTACAAACCTCGAACACATCGTGTATCATTTTAGAGAAGGTATACGTTCGACATGGACTGGGACCTTGTTTTGCGAGTAGGCGATGCTGGTCTCCATTCACCATCGTTAAAGTAATATGGCGTTGATTAAACCCCATGCATCATAAGAAGCCTTATCAAACAGAACAGTATTTATTTTGATCGTAGATGAGCAGCCAGCGCGCTGCGTCGCTGTTTGTCTTTAAATGATCTGTTTATACTGGCTTGGCTAATTACTTGTATCCGGCCTGGTATGTATGTATGTATGTATGTATGTATGTATGTGTGTGTGTGTGTGTGTGTGTATGTATGTATGTATGTATGTATGTATGTATGTATGTATGTATGTATGTATGTATGTATGTATGTATGTAAAGTAAGTAAGTATGTATGTTTGTGCATATGTAGGCTATGGTGTGCAACCAAGCATCTGTTTTCTGGATTATCGTTAAGACAATAGCCTATACTGTGTAAATGATGTGATAGTAGACGTGTGTTGTGAGTGCAGACCATGTTCGTGGTTGCCAGCACACTTCTAGATCTCATGAAGAACTTGCGTGCCTTTGCTGGTCTCATGGTGGTGAGTTGATAAACGCCTGCTCAGGATTTCCCCATGTACATGATTCCCTATCAAACATGTGCCTGTACTGGCTAGTATGGGTTATGTGTGTCTGGCCAGGTGATATTCTACTCCTATGCACTCCTTGGGATGGAGCTGTTCAGTGATAAAATCTACCTGCAATCTAACATCACAGAGAACAGGTAAGGTACAATACTTGCCATGAGGCTATTTATAACCGGTGGCATAGTGATTTGTCTGTTGTTCCCTTGTCTTATAGCACAGACCACAGTAAGGTGTGTGGCTCATATGAACAGCTTGAGTACTGGGCCAACAACTTTGACGATTTTGCGGTAACTTTACCTACGTCCGTCTTGCGAATCTGTGTGTCTTTCAACACTTATTGTATGATTTCTCACTATAGAAACATTGCCCTCATCTGAAGATGTGTTCGTGGCTGTGTGTGTAGGCTGCTCTTGTTGTCCTCTGGGATGCCATGATTGTTAACAACTGGCATATATTTCTACATGTCTACTCAAGATTCACCAACAGGTAATAGGGAATAGTAATTATCTAGAGGTAACATATAGACAGGCAAAATTTACTTAATCCAATCTTGGAAATCCATCATTAATTTAGCATTCAATACATTGGCAATCTACAAAATTCAATGATGCACCTGTTGGTGCAGTTTGACATGCATGGTGCTGGTTTCAGCTGGTCGCAGCTGTATTTCATCTTCTGGTGGTTGGTGTCTGTAGTGATAGCTGTCAACCTCTTCACCGCCTTGTTATTAGAGGTGAGTGTCCATGGTGATAGCTGTCAACCTCTTCACCGCCTTGTTATTAGAGGTGAGTGTGGGTGGTGATAGCTGTCAACCTCTTCACCACCTTGTTATTAGAGGTGAGTGTCCATGGTGATAGCTGTCAACCTCTTCACCACCTTGTTATTAGAGGTGAGTGTCCATGGTGATAGCTGTCAACCTCTTCACCACCTTGTTATTAGAGGTGAGTGTCCGTGGTGATAGCTGTCAACCTCTTCACCGCCTTGTTATTAGAGGTGAGTGTCCATGGTGATAGCTGTCAACCTCTTCACCGCCTTGTTATTAGAGGTGAGTGTCCATGGTGATAGCTGTCAACCTCTTCACCGCCTTGTTATTAGAGGTGAGTGACGGTGGTGATAGCTGTCAAACTCTTCACCACCTTGTTATTAGAGGTGAGTGTCCGTGGTGATAGCTGTCAACCTCTTCACCGCCTTGTTATTAGAGGTGAGTGTCCATGGTGATAGCTGTCAACCTCTTCACCGCCTTGTTATTAGAGGTGAGTGTCCATGGTGATAGCTGTCAACCTCTTCACCGCCTTGTTATTAGAGGTGAGTGACGGTGGTGATAGCTGTCAAACTCTTCACCACCTTGTTATTAGAGGTGAGTGTCCATGGTGATAGCTGTCAACCTCTTCACCACCTTGTTATAAGAGGTGAGTGTGGGTGGTGACAGCTGTCAACCTCTTCACCACCTTGTTATTAGAGGTGAGTGTCCATGGTGATAGCTGTCAACCTCTTCACCACCTTGTTATTAGAGGTGAGTGTGGGTGGTGACAGCTGTCAACCTCTTCACCACCTTGTTATTAGAGGTGAGTGTGGGTGGTGATAGCTGTCAACCTCTTCACCACCTTGTTATTAGAGGTGAGTGTCCATGGTGATAGCTGTCAACCTCTTCACCACCTTGTTATTAGAGGTGAGTGTGGGTGGTGATAGCTGTCAACCTCTTCACCGCCATGTTATTAGAGGTGAGTGTCCATGGTGATAGCTGTCAACCTCTTCACCACCTTGTTATTAGAGGTGAGTGTGGGTGGTGATAGCTGTCAACCTCTTCACCACCTTGTTATTAGAGGTGAGTGTCCGTGGTGATAGCTGTCAACCTCTTCACCACCTTGTTATTAGAGGTGAGTGTGGGTGGTGATAGCTGTCAACCTCTTCACCGCCATGTTATTAGAGGTGAGTGTGGGTGGTGATAGCTGTCAACCTCTTCACCACCTTGTTATTAGAGGTGAGTGTGGGTGGTGATAGCTGTCAACCTCTTCACCACCTTGTTATTAGAGGTGAGTGTCCGTGGTGATAGCTGTCAACCTCTTCACCGCCTTGTTATTAGAGGTGAGTGTGGGTGGTGATAGCTGTCAACCTCTTCACCACCTTGTTATTAGAGGTGAGTGTGGGTGGTGATAGCTGTCAACCTCTTCACCGCCATGTTATTAGAGGTGAGTGTCCATGGTGATAGCTGTCAACCTCTTCACCACCTTGTTATTAGAGGTGAGTGTGGGTGGTGACAGCTGTCAACCTCTTCACCGCCTTGTTATTAGAGGTGAGTGTGGGTGGTGATAGCTGTCAACCTCTTCACCGCCATGTTATTAGAGGTGAGTGTCCATGGTGATAGCTGTCAACCTCTTCACCACCTTGTTATTAGAGGTGAGTGTGGGTGGTGATAGCTGTCAACCTCTTCACCGCCATGTTATTAGAGGTGAGTGTCCATGGTGATAGCTGTCAACCTCTTCACCACCTTGTTATTAGAGGTGAGTGTGGGTGGTGATAGCTGTCAACCTCTTCACGGCCATGTTATTAGAGGTGAGTGTCCTGGCTTCACAATCAAGTCATGAATGCCATTATGAGGAAAAAATCTGACTACAACAGATGGCACAATGCAAACTGTATTGTTCCACAGTAGCAGGGCTCGACCCTGTATCTCTGTCATTTGCAGAACTTCATCATGCGCTGGGACCGGCAGCTTAGTGGACGACGAGAGCCTAGCCAGGCTGTCGACTTTGACAGTTACCAGACCAGCTACATGACTGTGCATGACATGTTCAGGTGAGATGAGTGTCTGGATTGATTGGTGGTTCACCTTGTGTGACATGGAGTGCACTAGCTTCCTCCTCTACTCACCTGTAAGAGGCAGTATACTGTGGCAGTGTTATGTAGGGTACTCATAACTCTACCAGATTTTATCATTAGAATCTAGACTGTAAATAATCTTCTCTTTTATGCAATGATCATTATATGAAACAATCAATATATGAAACAATCATTATATGAAACAATCATTATATATAATGTTAATATTCCTCGATTGTTATATGCAATGATCATTATATGCAATGATCATTTCTGCAATGATTATAATGGTCCCCCATCAATGGCTGATCTTCGTCGTGCCTAACCAGTCATTGTGTTGTTGCTAGGGATGTGCTGCAGGTCCCCTCGGAGGACTCACTCCTTGTCGAGCTACGATTACATCCTCACTTCAGCCAATCATAGTGAAGCAAATACCATAAAATACATAGCAGCTGGAACCAAGACTGATCGATATCAGGGTAAAGAACATGTAAATGTTATTATAATGTTTGTCATAATAGGCAATGCGTTTGACTGTTCCAATGATGTATGTGAAACTCATTTGAAGATGGTTGATGTTATTGCATTTGATGCTTAGTTAATGGATAAACATTTGATATTTTTATCTGTTGAAATATTCAGCATGCTGTCATGTTTTGTTTAATTGTCCAGTTTGATAACGGATGAGAAACAGATTACATACTAGTCTTTCAACAGCTATTCCAAGTTAACTCCTGAACAAATCTAGTGTGTCTCATCTCAAATGGGATATTTTTGTTGTATGCTTATGATTTTATCATGTCACCAAGTAACTTGCCTTTTATATATGCTTAGCATTTATGTTAATTTAACATTGCAATACATATGATTTATTTCAAGTTTTGGTCATTGTACAGTGACCTTATTACACTATTATGCATTGAGATGGATTTATTATGGGTTCTGTTATGACAGAGAGAATGTGTATAGCAAACATAAAACCATCGTGATATGCTAGCATTGCTGATGAAATCCAGGCATCACAACTGAGCTGGCCTCCTATGTTGATGGCTGTGACTAATGCAGAATAGTGTGATATTTCATGCTCTTGATATAACAACATGGCCAACAAGTATTGAGGTTTCTTGTCGGCAGTAACAGAAGGAGTGTATTATATTGTGGGATGATTGCTACTCGCCCTTTGTTGTAGGGAAATTATTGAGTACATACTACAGTGATAATGGTGAATTAAAAGTGAGAGCTAGGGGTTGACAATTGACTGCAAATATGGCAAAGCAATCATTATTAAACTCTGAGGCAGTATGCTCCATCTAAAGGCATGTATATTTATATGCACAGTGCTGTGATGTTTTCTGGTCTGGCTGGTTCCTTGTTATGTGTTTGTCACTTCCCCACATGTGTAGTAGATTGAAATGGCATCATAAACAAGTATTAAAGTGAAAGTAATGTTTTCCAGTTTCCCATTTAGGGTTGAAAATCTTTGCTCTGTTGATGACATCATTACCTACTCCGGACCATGTTATTTATGCACGGCTACATTCTAATGGTGACTATGACAACATCTTATATTGGATTATTTGGAAAGGATTTAGTTTATAAATCCCTGTTTGGCCGTCTTCCGTTGTCACACAATGACGCAATCGCCAACAGATCGACTTGGATGTGGCGAGCTATATCATCAGAACGTTTGCAAGATATGATGCGACCCAAAGAAACTTACGATCATAACGTATTCTGATGACTCTGCTTGAGTTCAAGATTTGTGTTAACTTTACTTGAATATTTTGAAATCATTTACGAAGAAAGATAGCTAGATTCTTTCGGAGTTTTTCGACAGCATGTTGCATGTGTTGAATAAGGAAGGAAACGAGCAGTAGCAATCATCACATTGTTCAAACATATCATTATATATCCAATTATTTCAACCACATTAATCTGTTCATTCTGAAGAAAGAGAAATATGAAGTCACTTACTGTTACTGTTAAGTAAGATAAGTTATTAGATATTATGTAGTATAAAAAATGGGTCGTAGCAACATATTTCGTGTGTGATGACTCCATGTGCGTCTCAGTGTTATCACGTGCATTAATGACTGCGTTTCACAAAGCATTGAAATCTCAGGATAGGTGTCCCTCTGTGAGAATAATGACTTCAAAGAATTGTGAAAAATTGCAATTGATGCAATTGAGTCATTTCAGCAACTCTACAAATAACGGAATTTCATGAAATATCCTAATATTGTATCTTCAAAACAAAACGTTGCCGTTGGGATCTAATACGTATTTACAATATGTTCCATAGATCAGATAACAATGGTGGTGATCGATATTTGAGTCGGCTTCTCAGTGTTCGGGGATTTCCACACACATTGGTTATAGCTAGGTTCAGTCTAGAAACTGGTGTCTATATTAGTTTATATGCAGAGGTGCATTCTAGACAGCAAACGGTACACTGTTACTCGGTGCACCGTTTGCTGTATTACTGGATGGATCAGGTGTATGCCAATGCATACTTCAGTATGCGTAGAATAGGATGCTCTATGTTAAGCGGCTCGTGGTGATATCAGTTTGTGTGGTGGGGGGATGTGGTTAACGATTTGTTGGTGTGATGGAACAACAGTTGTGTTTGCTCTAGCTAGGTATGTGGTATATCAGTGATATGAACGGTGCAAAAGTTGACGCTTGTTCATGTGCGGAATCGCATTATTAAGTTTATTGGTGTACAGAGGATTAGCTGAATGGCTTAATAAATCAGAATGGAACAACTAAATGTGGTGCTGAATGGACAGACGGGAATGAACGAGCGAGGGAGGGAGATGACGTCAAGTGAAATTGAATGAAATACTGTTATGTTTCTTTCAACAACGATGTGATAGTATAATGGTGATTGATGATTGTGATGTTTGTACAACACCTTATACGCACAGGCACACGAGTTCGGACAACATGATTCCCCTACAGTAGCATTATGATATATTATATTATATCATAATAAAAGGCAGATAACAAATCATGATGTGCGAACTCGAGGGCATGTGCTTTCGCGTACCGTCGCCTGCTTGGCACAAACCCGCCGCCCACGCCGGGCTGCGAACTCCCGTCTATGCGACTGAAGTCCACAGTGTGTGTGTGCCTCGGTCCGGGTTGGATGGAAGGATTGCTGAATGGTCCGAGATATTGGTTGTATGGATGGATGTCAGAAAAGAGGAACCATTAGCAATAATAGATGAATGAATTGCCGCTACGTGGACGATTCATGTTCACTCCAATGTCGTTAAAAAAATGAAGCGCATAATTTTACATTTTTGTTCGAGTATGATGAAGTGAATGAATGAGTAAACGCCCTTTGACACGCAGACGGCTGTGCGTCCGTCACCTCATTGTACTCGCAGTTATCGCCATTGAGTGAGGACATTTAAGCGCGAGCGCCATAGGTACATCCACGTGCATTGAACTAAAGTCGACATTGCGCAGGCAGGTGAGAAATATCACCTGCAAAGGTAGGGGTGTGGGGTGGCGCGGTGGTGGAGGGCGTAGCTGCGGGCTTTAAATGGATCAAGCCGATGTGTGTTAACAAAACCTCTCTCTCTCTCTCTCTCTCTCTCTCTCTCTCTTTTTATATATATATATATATATATATATATATATATATATATATATATATATATTATATATTTGTATATAACTCGCTGACTAAATTAGGATACGCTCCTTGCTGAAACCGTTTACGTAATAAGCTATGAGCCCCCCACCGGTGCTTCCTTTTATGTTGGTGCTTTTTCCACTGTTGCAGTGTATATGACATGGCGATCAGTCTATTTTCCTCTTCCATCTGCAACAACACCAGTTGCAACTTTGACTGGTTCGCCATATTTTCCTTCCAAAATCGTCGGCAAGAAAGACTGAAAACGCATGCGTATACGTATATAAGGAATCATACCAAACGGATGACGCATACCGCATACATTCTGTGCATTATGCATCCGCATTACGCATTACGCGTATATGGAATCTCAGCTTTACAACACCGGTCTCCGACAAAAGGTTAACAGCCCAGGAAGAAAGCGCCACATCGTGTAACATCATGTAACGTCTTTTAATTTATGCATCAAGACAGGTGGAATGTTTAAAGCCCATGAGAAGCACATCCCCAGTTAAGAGCGTAGATTTGCATTCTGTCCGACCACCTTTAGTCGATGTCGTTAACCTTTGTCGCCCTACGAAGAGAAGAGTATTGTCAATGTGTAACCCTATTTCCTGTGACCTCGGTATTGAGCCCGATAAAAGGACGATTACCCAGCCAGGCCAGACAACCTCCTCTCAGGTAGATAAGCCTTACCTGGAGAAGTCTGCAGCGAGGAGGAGGAGGTAGGGTAGAGGTCGTGTTGGCCGCCATACGGGGTGGGCGGTCTCTGTCTGGGCTGGGTAGTCGATTGCCATGTTGAGGGTTGGGTGAGTGTGTGAAGTTAGTGCGGACGCGAGCACGGGGACAATGAGAAGGGTTCCCCGTTGAATGTATGCATGCGTTATGTCCGAAGGAGCAACGAGGTGGGAGATAGGGCAGGAGGGAGGCAGTGTATGTATGTGTATGTGTGTGTATGTATGTATATGTATGTATGTATGTATGTATGTATGTATGTATGTATGTATGTATGTATGTATGTATGTATGTATGTATGTATGTATGCATGTATGCATGTATGTGTGTATATATGAGTGAGTATGTATGTTTGTATGTATGCATGTACATACGTATGTATGTATATACGTATGTGTGTATGTATGTATGCATGCATTTATGTACCTTACTTATGTATCTTACTGACGACGTGGCGGTTTACGGCAGTATGACAACGACTCATCAGCTTGCGAGGGAATGCGTGTAAGTGTTAGTCTCAACGAGGCCCACTTTCTTCTTCGATCACTAGATCCACAGGGATTTGCATTGGCCTGCCGGCCGCCATCTGCTATGTATACATAAACCCAAGGGGGACAACGATTTCGCCACCAGCGCACAAAAAAATACCGCTTAAACCATCCTAACTCCCGTTTACTGGCCTGTCGCGCCTCACATCCATTGAGAATATGTTTTTCTACCTAACAAAACCATCCGCCCCGACATTTGCCACCCGAAAGGTTACTTTTTTCGAGTTCAAACGCTATTTTAGACATTTAGACCAATTGCAGTGCCCGGAAATTCATCGATCATCTGCCCGTTGTCCGGGGAAAAGCAATCGCGAGCTCTGATTGGTCGAGCAGGAGGCTCACACAATTTTCGGCAAGATGATCAAACCTATCGTAGACAACATTAAAAATTACTGATAAATTTATTCACGCATAATCTTCGTTACTAAGAAGTGTTTAATTCGTTTTAGCGCGAACACGAACGTTGCCGTACATTTTGCAGCGGTCGTTGGGCCAGCTGATCATGAAAATATAAATTTCTCTCCGAAAATTCACGAAAGGACACAATCCACTACCTGCAGAAGATGTGGAAGTGTCACGTAGGAAATCCTCTGTCCGCATTCACATTTAGAGAGTTAGAGAGTCATTGGGTGTGTAAAAAACAGATATCAACTGCCGAAGGGGACCCTACCTATCCGGTCGGTGAACTCTCTGAAGCCTGAAGCCAAAGATAATGAGCTCTCTAGTGTGGACAAGATGGTCACTGTGGCTTGTTGTTTGTTAAATGTTGGGGGTAGCATTATTGTACGAGACAGTGATTTGATTGACTGAAATAGTTCAAATTACATATTATGTAGTGATATTACCTGTACGCTTTTTCATTTTGCAGTAAATTTGTTTTCAATACTCAATCGTAATAAAGCATTTATGAAATGTTCCGGTGGTTTCTTATTGTCCATGCCACACTTAAAGATTATTCATTGTGATATTTCACATTTCTCTTCATCCAGAATTTGCATTTGATTGCTGTTGGTCACATTGTAAATTTCATAGTGGCACAAATCAATTTAAGAAGAGGATAGAATTTGAGAATAAATTTTATTCGCCCAACTCATCCACCATATAACAGTCAAAGACACCAAATAAGTCTATAAAAGGAAAATCTTATATACAGAAAGGTTGGCTAAAGATTTATTTCTTGCAGACTTGCAATACCAGGCACCCTTTGATACTCTTTTGATGCCGATGCATGAAAAATGAAACCACTTGTATTTACAGCATGGATTGTCACATCCAATCATATCTTCACCCGAGTTGCATCGACACAAACAGAATTCAAAATCATCTACGCCTTCCTCTTTCTCATTAGAAGTACATGCACCATCCTCTAATCTGCTTGTCAGAAGTTCTGGAAATACTGCTGACTGCCAAAACATACTGATCTTGTTACACAACTCCAAAAGAAAATCACTGTCTGATCACACACTCCCCAGGAGTCCAGTAGACAAAGTCCCCATATTCAGCTCCTGCAACGTACATTTGACACTGGATCTGGGTGTAGTATTGGTCAGTTTTTGTATATACCTCTTTCTTGCCACGTTGGGTAGTCCTTCCAAATACTGGTAAGCCATGATTGTTGAGCTTCAAACATTATCGGCCGGTTTGTACTGCTTGTCAGCCATGGCTGATTTTATATCGCCGAGTTTATAGCTGTCACTCGTTAAATGTTCTTGTTCGCAGATCAAAGTATGCTCAAGATCGTTTCTGATTATTGAAATTGTCTAAGATCCTCGTTATCAGCTACTATTTACCGCGTCATTGACGAAAGAGCGCCACGCGCACGTTAAAAGCGTCGTGTCTTCCGCGCAACCAACAAGGTGTCAATACGCTGACAGCTGCTTGTATTCACCCCCGAATCGTTGCTCCGAGGTGACTTCCGGCGGAAAACCATCATGTGGATTTTGTATAACGAGGAGTTGGCATGGACAGACTTTCCGACACCATACAAACCTATCGCTAATATCATCCAGGACTATTTCACAAACTGACCACTCAACAAAACAAAAACTATTCTCGAACAATGTTATCATGTTTTTCCTTTTCCTGTGACGTCAAGCTTTGCAAGTGCTTATTGCAGTGTGGCTGTGTATCATAGGGTAGTATTATGTATGTAATGATGGCTGACAACCTGATAACAGAAAACTGGTGAAGTATGTTTTGTTGACGACTGCATACACATTGATGGTATGGGATTGTTGCATGCTCACTGAAAACCGGATACGTCAGACTTTTTATGGGTAGTGCGCATGTTTGCTTTAAAAAGCGCCTCCCATTTAGTCTTTAAATAAAATTCTGCCTGTGATGACATTGGGTATGTTACCACACAAGAAAAAAAACGTTGAAGGGTGTTTCAGCCTACATATTTTTTTATATGGCTCTTGCTTTATTACACATATTTCTGTTTCATCAACCGTCGCAAGTCGCATGATGCTGGCTTAAATGATGTTAATTTAAGGTAAAATGATGCTTTATTCCAAAACTAACTTAGTACGACATACTGTTTCGAACACAGGACTCTTGGTTCAATCACAGAGCTCGGTGGCTCCATACAGATAACTATTTTTACAAGCAAGGTCGCCGTCATCCCCTGCCAAACTGTTTATTTCAGCCCATTCAACGTTCTACCTCCATACCACGTGGATGTCAAACCAGTAACGGTAAATGCGACAACCTCTTCATACCTCTACTAATCTTACAATGCATGAGGATTATTCGGCATCTGCCGGCTCCCACCACAAGCCTCTTGACCCGAACTCTTCACAAACCTCTCACACAGACCACGACAGGATACAGTATGCAAATTATATTCAAATGAGTCACGGGCTTCAGTCATACCAAACACAACACGTGCTCTTCAAGATGACTATATATGGTGTAAAATTACGTATTCACGGTTGAATTCCTTCGATGTGAGACTTTCACACAGTGGTAGAAATTTCCCAGCCGATAATCCCCCAGTCCCAGGCGGTAAGATAAGGGCTCCTCAGTTCCTGGTTTACACTTGCTAGGCAGCTAACTTAATAAGCTTAGTACATCTATGGGCACAACGATGGTGCATCGACTGCAAACCGAATAGCCATCTCTTGTAAGAACAACAGATGGCTCAAAGTGATCTCTACGTCCTTCATATTTGACCATGTCTCGCAAGGGACGTCGAATACGAAAATGAATATTTGATTCACATGTTCTATATGAAGGAAATGATGAGGACCTTATGAAAAGAAACATTACTAAGGTAGCAAGTGTCGTGCCTGTCATCTCCAGTCAACATACGGATATGATTGAATGATTCAACTGAAGCGGTTGAACAACCTCATCGGCAAATTATCAACAAGTTGATACTGTCACCGTCGCATCATTGTCCAGAGACAAAACCACTCCAGGAACGGAAGATATTACGGGTGATTTATGGCGATTTCATAATGACCTCCTATTTGAGGCTCTGTCATGAGTCGGTGTGAGAATATAGCACCTGTTACTTCTCTTCACGACCTGCCATCTTATCGCCTCAACATCACTATTAGTGTCACAAGTTTAAGAGAACTCTCTTCTCACTTTACACCCACCCTCTCATTTTTATCTTGTGCCTATATCGTTTTTGGGACAGGGCGGTTGGAAGACAATACTTAAACCCCACCTTCCGTTTGCCTTCAACGCGTGCCATATCTCGCCCTAAATCTCGCTTTACGACGAGTCTTCGCGGCTGACTGACGGCATTGTCAACCTGAGATTCTCATCGGTAACGAGGCCCCGTTAGAGTCTGCCAAGAAGTAGCTGATTAAAATGTCTCTTTTTCGATGCTTGGCCATATTATTTATTGGCCATTATTTCTCCATATCAGGAAGTCTCCGAAAAAACTCATATGTGTTTCCAAAACAACGCACGTTCAGTAAAACTATAGCTTTACAGCAAGTCATAATTTCGACGAGGAAGTTGACCAAATTCCGTGGATATTGGTGATGGGTGTGTGTCATATTGGTGATGGGTGTGGGTCATATTGGTGGTGGGTGTGGGTCAAATTGGTGATGGATGTGGGTCATTTTGGTGATGGGTGTGAGTCATATTGATGATGGGTGTGGGTCATATTTGCGGTGGATGTGGGTCATATTTGTGGTGGATGTGGGTCATATTTGTGGTGGATGTGGGTCGAATTGGTGGTGGATGTGGGTCATTTTGGTGTTGGGTGTGGGTCGAATTGGTGATGGGTGTTGGTCATATTGGTGATGGGTGTGGGTGATATTTGTGATGGATGTGGGTCATAGTGGTGGTGGTGGGTCATATCGGTGATGGGTGTGGGATGGTGTTCCGATTACTGATCATGATGCGGCATCATACATGGTTGTTGATGGCATGGTCTTGCCTAAAGATGTACTAATTCGTAAATACACGTCGGAGTAGGAACGGAACGCGCATTGCCCATCACATCTCGCGTTAAAACGCGAAAAATAATGAGTTGCCCAATATTAAACGGCACTACTTCAGCATAAGAGCGATTTAAGTAACCAAGTAAGGCGTAGTTATGCAGTGGTCTTGTGGTGAGGGAATATACAATGGTGTCTTCACATTAGATATCTTTATCGGTAGGTGTTTACGATGCACAGGAGTGTTTATTCCGTCAAACCATGGTTACTAGACAGGTGCTGGACGTATCTGCTGGGATGCGGACCTGGCACCGTCGTGTACCGCTACCACGTGACCGCTACCATTGACTGCCTCTGTCAAAGCATTAAGTTGGCACTCATATTTATTTCATAAAAGTAATATCTTTTGACAACTTTCTTATTCACTTGCTCCATTTATTGACTGAGTTTAAATGATCAGCGACCATTGATAATTCCTACGCTGTCGCAGTCTAGTTGACAAAGCTGAATGGCGACGCGCGGAGAGCTAGAGGCTTGTTTAGGCGGGGTCGGGTGTAAGTACATTGCTGCATGGGGTATTTAGCGGTGAGATGAAGAGCCCTCGTTCACAAAACCCCGGATATAACATATGATCCCATCATTCTAGCGCGGCTCCCGAGCACAGACTCACACCCACGACCGACCGACATCACGTGAATGGAGCTATAAAGTGTGTATTTTGGGTAACGATATGTCTCTAGAGGAACAAGACAAGTGGACTCCAAAAAAAATAATCCCGATGGCCCAAAACTAACATGCTGTGAACTTTGATGTGGTGTGATGTCGCGCGCCTGACTGTTGAGAGCCGATATAGGAGGGTGTCTCGGTCTTTATTGATGCTAGAGTGCACTTCGCTCCCCTAACCGCCGTCAGTCGCCCTTGTCCTGCGTATCCGCACCTTTTTCACTTGTTCTTGAGCAAACGGAATCTTGACACAGTGTCAGTGGTGAAGGTGCTCTGAGGGATGAAGAGGGGAGGGGGTACTGGGATACGCCCTCAGGATGAGCTGTCAATGTCAGTGTTCTACGTCCACATATCATTCACGTGATCGTAACACAAATTATCCACCCATCCCGAACAAATTGACCAATTCACTATCAAACAACCAACATTTCAAATGACCAACCAACTAACGAACCAATCTAGAAACCAACCAACCAATCAGCCAACCAACATAAATCCAACCAACCAATCAGCCAACCAACATAGCGTCCAACCAGCCAACAAACATAGAGACCAACCAACCAACCAACCAACATAGAATCCAACCAACCAATCAGCCAACCAACATAGAATCCAACCAACCAATCAGCCAACCAACATAGAATCCAACCAGCCAACAAACATAGAGACCAACCAACCAACCAACCAGCCAACCAACCAGCCAACCAACCAACCAACCAACCAACCAACCAACCAACCAACCAACCAACCAACCAACCAGCCAATCAACATAGAATCCAACCAGCCAACAAACATAGAGACCAACCAACCTACCAACCAACCAACCAACCAACCAACCAACCAACCAACCAGTCAATCAACATAGAATCCAACCAGCCAACAAACATAGAGACCAACCAACCTACCAACCAACCAACCAACCAACCAACCAACCAACCAACCTACCAACCAACCAACCAACCAACCAACCAACCAACCAGCCAATCAACATAGAATCCAACCAGCCAACAAACATAGAGACCAACCAACCAACCAACCAACAAACATAGAGACCAACCAACCAATCAATCTAGAAAACGACCAACTAGTCAACCAATGTAGATACCAACCAACCAATGAACCATTCATACAACCAATCATACTACCAATCATTCAACCAGCCAATCAACAAACCTGCCTGCCTGCCAACCAACCAGTACAACACAACGCCTAACCAACAATGTGACCAACCAACCAATCAAATAAATGTAACAGTCGGAACTCGACCGGCCTAATTAAAAACAACCAATTGACTGACAAGAAGCAAATCCCCCCTCAAATCACTCATTTTATGGACGCTTCCAATGCGATGGAGATGATTACGAAGGCCATAACAATAATAGTGTTGCCATTGTGAACTTCCTGTGACCTTCATGTGACTTTCAAGGAATCATTCAGCGTGACTGGCAGACCTGTTGTGCTTCCTGACATGAATATATTACAATGGCAAGAGGAGTTTATCAAAGGTGATTCTGGGTGAAGTAGTTTTCCTCTCTCTTCCTCTCCATAGTCTGACCTTTCTGGCCTTTTCTTCACAGAACTGAGCATGTGATAGGAGGGGTGATCTCCATTTCCTTATCACTGGCTTGGCAGATGTTTGCAGGTGCATCGGCTAGTTAAGGGATTCGGATGGCTTACCTTGAGTTTATTTACCTTATCACGAGCACCTGTCTAGAACAACGAGTCCCTACACGACCTCGTGGTATACGCCTAATCACAACACACCCTACACTGGCCACATCCAGGTTCTGCAAACAAAAACGAGTATGGTGATTTGATTTATGAGGATGTCGGGTTGATGAGAGAGGATGTTGGATTGTCATAATGATGTCGCTTTTGATTGTGTGACAATGGGAAGACTGTATGACTATGTGACTAATATAGGTTTGTGTATTGAGGTAAAAAAAACTAGAAGTAATCTTAAATGACAAGTTTAAAACAACTCTACGACGGATGTTTCTGCATAAACACGAATAACCTGGTTGTTAACAGGGGATGAGGTAGATGCGCTGTTTCTCGAGTGCTCGTTGGACGGATGCTGACAGCTGGTCAATATGCCAGATGCTGAAAACGACACTGATGAACTCAGCATGGCCGGACTTCTCTTCATCTCCATGAAATCTACGATCCTTGCTTCGTACGGCACATTTACTTAGTCGCGTTGTTTCACAATAACCCCCAAATGTAACGTTGCCAGTTGGATGGAGTTGTTCTGTCACAAATCACAGAGGTCAAATTGCTGAAGAGGAAAATTTAATGCCATTGCAGAAAATGTGCCCCTGTTTATGCGGTTAAATTCACATAGTCATGGCAACTAAAAGTGATGTTATATGGCAGGTACCAACAGGAGCAAGTTAGGTTAGCGAGAGATAAAAAATATAGAATTACCTTTGTAAACCCCTTGCTCGATTGAACACGAAAATATGAAAATACCGTTTACATTCTCGTTAGTAGCTTATTCAGATAGGTAATGGTGCGCAAGTCGGCGTGAAATTTTGTTTTTTGATATCTGTTTCAGTGACATCTCAAGGTTGGCGTCTGCGTTATCTTCGTCTGACTGTGCCTGGTATTACAGTGATAATTAACATAAGCATATGACTCGATTATGTTCCGTCACTGTCTGGACACAGCATTCAAATTTGGGCATCAATGTCCTTTACTGAGACAGGATACACAGATGATGGAGAAATTAATCTTCGTCTTTGACAGCGATACATGATGATGACGTTTGATAGACAATAAGAGCTGCACGCCCACCCCCACCCCCACCCCCGGCCCCACCCCCACCCCCACCCCCGGCCCCACCCCCACCCCCGGCCCCAAGGCACGCACACACAATACCACAACTGCCTCCGGGTTGCTTAGATAAACACGCGTGTTGAAGTGACCAGGATCAAAGGGTTAACTCAATGGAAGTTTTATAGTATTGCCATATACTTTATGATAAGATAAATAGCCACCGACGGCCATTAAATCACTCAAAAGTTACTTTCTATCCAAACAATGTAAGAATAATCAATCTCTATAATCTGCGCGTCATTGATATTGTGAAGTGTTAAACAGCTGCTGTTGCGAATGAGTGAATCGACTGGGGGAGCCAACAGCAGACCAGGCAGATGAACGGCTTGCCACACTTACATAGATACTGACGTCTGGTGTAGATTCATACCAGTTATTGTGGACATCAAAGGGCGATTTTCAACAGTAGTCAGGTGTTTTACTTTATGTGAGTACTCACGTGTAGAATTGCATTGATCGATACTTTACGGTGAAAAATCTCACCGAATGTACCTAATATGGATATTTGAAAACCGAAAGTAAAAATGTTTTTTTTTCAAATGTCTCGTACAAACTATTGATGCCATAATCACCACGGGCAATCGAGTCATAAAATTCCCTAAAGCAATATCCAAATGAGACGCAACGAGCAGGGGGCGTTTTAAGACTCGAGTACTTATGAGAATCACCCCATCCCCTTCGACATCTCATGTAAGGTGTATGATGCCGACGAGAGACTCGAGTCATCGGCACATCCACTCGATCTGCTCCATCGGAATCATGTGGAGGATGGCACAGATTATTTTTGGGTGCGTTTTTACCGATAAAGAATAAGTTGTAAAGCCAATTACACCGAATGTTCAGCCTTGAACCCTGAGCTCATGATGCCTTATTAAGCCGATTCCAGGGCCTCACTTGTAGGTTTACTTTTTAATAAATAAATATAATAGAAGTTCTCTTGGTACTGAGGATGCCTGACACGCGACAGAACACTCACCTCGGCTATATCCACGCTAACGCCTCCCCCAACCCGCTCCACGCTCCCATACACCCAGTCATAGGACAGATGAAAGGAACATCTGCCGAGAAATATGAATATTCACGAGGAAGTCGCGTGGCAAAGCAGGGCGCTGCATACTTATAGACCACTCACAGGCCTTCACACATGTACACCTGCAGTTCCCTGTGAGCTACCCCACCCCAAATAGCGGGTCCTACCCCATCTCGATCTACAAACAAGTCATTAGTCATGAAATACAGTGAGATTTATGGAAATTGCATCGGGAGTTTTTTTCGCACTCGGTGAATGCGGCCGGTTTTTAGGAGAATCTTGGCGAACAAGGCGGGGATGGTGTGGGGGTTAGGTGCTGTTACACGGCCTGGCACGCGTCGAGGGCAACAACGCCGAGTTCTACCCTGGATTCGTCCACACCTGCTCAACGCTCTCCATGAGAATGACAGGGCATTGGGACCCAGTCACCCCATTCTCTCTCCACACCCACCACAACCCACCGACCCCACTCCCTCACCCCAACACCCCCTCCTCCGACCCTTCGGCAACCTACCATCTGTCCTCGTCTCGTCTCGACCAAAGAAAAAACTCGTTTTTTGTGTGTGCGAGTCAGAATAAGATTACGTGAGGTTGTAATCCCGCTTTATTTGACAGGGCACTGGGCCTAGGTTCTATATTGAGGCATCTGAGGGGCATTGGGATCCAATATGGCAAGCACCTCGCGCCTACTTTAATTGATGTGCCGTGTCAGTGATGAACAAAGATGCCATATGGTGAACGAAGGTCTTAAAATATGTACCCAGGTAATACAAGTAGCGGGGAATTGAATGGCGTTTATGTTAGGTCGGTACACATGCAGTCATTTTCACCAATACCCCGTTTATTATAAGCCTAACTCTTGAGCAGCTGACAACGGGCGACAAAAATAGAGTGAAGTAATCTTATGATGCTTATGACATCCTTATGTGACCTGGTCTCAATTGATGTTTACGAAAGGAAATGAACCAGTTGTATCGAGCTCCTTATTGGCAAATTCGAAAAATTTCATAACGATGCAGCTGAACTGATAAAATGTTAATTTGCACTGTCTGTGCGGGGACAAAACTGCCTGTTTCTGTAAAATGAGATTAGACATACACAGCGCCAGATGTCGTGCCATGTGCTATATATATATATATATATATATATATATATATATATATATATATATATATATATATATATATATATATATATATATATATATATATATATATATATATATATATATATATATATATATATATATATATATATATATATATATATATATATATATATATATATATATATATATATATATTGTTGTGTGTGTGTGTGTGTGTGTATGTGTGTGTGTGTGTGTGTGTACATTTGATTAAATTGTAAACACACACCTGTCTATTGAAGCCCGAAAACGAAGCGTTTTCGGGAACCCAGCTTTTACAGGCAAAGGACGGTTAGAGGTCACTGTCTGACCAAGGGGCGTCCCTGGGCCAACTTCCGGTAGATTTCCCTCCTGATCTTATAGTAACCATATTTTCTCTGGCTCTTTCAAGACTTTTTTACATGAATATGATGATAATATATGTCGCTTTTATTTTCTAGTTTACATTTTCTTTCTTGAGCAAATTCTTTCAACTTAACATTTGGTTTACTGCGCTTAAAATTTCCTACTCCGCTTTGAAGTTTTGTTCAGCTCCAATATTATTCCACCCGATAATATTTCATAATGATTCCCTTCGCCCTCGCTATGTCATTAAAACGCTGCAGGGGATATTTGAGAGGCCCTGAACTCCCTAAGATGGACTAGGAGTAATCATAATCGTAAGTCTGAAGGGAGATGAGAAAGCGTCATTCAGCGCGAGCCGCTACTCACAGACAGCTGCGCATGCGTCGTTACTCTCCTTGGCATTGCCTTGACCTTAGGTCATTGAGTGAAGGTCAAATCAACAGAGAAGACAGGTGGTTTTAAGGAGCGCTTGCTGCATCTATGAAGTGCCCCGTGAAGAAGCCGCTCGCTAGCTGCCTTGTGACGAGACCAGTTAATCAATTGTCCGACGCACTTGTCAATCCAGGTTTAGTTCTATATACTCAGACAGCCGGTCTTTTTTCTCGAAAGTCTTTTGAAGTCGCGCTCAAACTAAGCACTTCATTACATATTAGGGCAGGTGCATGAGTCGCGTGCTGTGAACTAGGTGTCTGCCTTAAGCACATATTTCACCGAACCCGCCATGACGTTTTTCACACTGTCTAACGAAGAAATCTGACATACTAACTGGGTTAGACTCAGTATTTTCGGTCTAATTATCCAGCTCCAGTCGTGAAACGGAGTTAATAAATTAACTCAACCAGGAACCTCAAATGTCCTAATATCTGTTATTATTATTATTAAAAATTGTAATTGTCAATTTTCATAAAAATGTATATTACGAATTCAAAGCACAGATAAGTATACACGAAGTCATGGTCAAGGGACTGAGTCTCGTGGACGCTTAAAACCTGACGCTTTGACCAGACATCCGAGTAGACAATGTCATCTGTAGGTGGAGAGGGGAGCTTCAAGAAGAGAGCAAGCAGTTGGCTGCAGGGCTGCGTCTGACGCTCTAACTGCCCGACAGATATACGACTGAGCAGCATCATTACCATCACTTACCAACGGATATAGAAAGCCTCAATTCTGGTCATTAACAGTAAAGCTCCCCCTGGCGTGACCGACCAAAACAAGCTATTGTTCTGTAAATACCAACAGGAAGAACGAATGCTTTTGTAGCTGTTGTTACGTTAAGGATACTTATGCTCGCGAGGGGGTTGAATGAACACAATACAGTTACATAGAGTGAGACAGGCAGGTGAAATGCGATGGTCAAATTGACGGCTGCCTTAATACCCATCTGCTTGCGGTCAGTTCCTCAATAACAACACATCGAAAATGGGGACAGTTGGGCGAACGTTTTGTCAGGAATGTAGCATGATTGTCAGCCGCGAAACAAACCCTATATGGACAGTTATTCAAGGCAGAATTCCAGACCCCGCTGGTGGTCGGTTTAACTTCGTGTCGAGCTTCTGGGTTGTGTTATATAGATAAGTAAAAGTGCGGACAATGGTCACGTGTGGAACTAAGCATGAGTTGCGCGGCGAGTGGTGAGTGGTGGCCGTCGTGGAGCGCTCAAAAGGTGGAAAGTGACGAGGTGAGAAAGATAGAAACACCTGCTCAATATTTTCCTGTCTCCAAGCGAACAGAGCGACAGACCCATTATAACACAGGCACTGTATCCCTTCCAGTTGCAATGTTGGGGGATCGATAAGGCAGCTCTAGACTCAGACATTCTCTGATCTGGTGATTGCCTCATTGGGATTTGTGTCACTGGGATCAGTATCATTATCTGTTTGTGCCATTGGGATGTATGTCATTGGGTTGCGTGAGTCATTGGGTTGTGCGTGTCATTGGGTTGTGTGTGTCATTGGATTCTGCGTATCGTTGGGTCGTGTGTTCCATTGGGTTGTGTTCCATTGGGTTGCGTGTGTCATCGGGCTGTGTGTCACTGGGTTGTGCGTGTAATTGGGTTGTGTGCGTCATTGAGTTGTGTGTGTCATTGAGTTGTGCGGGTCATTGGGTTGTGTGCGTCATTGGGTTGCATATGTCTTTGGTTGCGTGTGTCATTAGGTTGTGTGTGCGTCAGTGGGTTGTGTGTGTGATTGGGTTGTATGAGTCATTAGGTTGTGTATGTCATTGAGTTGTGTGTGTGATTGGGTTGTATGAGTCATTAGGTTGTGTATGTCATTGAGTTGAGTGTGTCATTTGGTTATGTGTGTCATCGGGTTGTACGTGTCATTGGGTTGCATGTATTATTGGTTTGTGTGTGTCAATTGCTTGTTTGTGTCACTGGGTTATATGTGACATTGGGTTGTGTGTGTCACTGGGTTATATGTGACATTGGCTTTTGTGTGTCATTGAGTTGATAGCGCCATTGGGTAGTGTGTCATTTGGGTGTGTGTGTCATTTTGGGTCAGTGTCATTTGGATTTATGTTTTTTGGGGCGTGTGTCATTTGGGTGTGCGCAATGTAATTTAGAACTGATTGTGGGTGGATGCAATTACAAAAAAAATTGCTTTTACACTAATTATCTGGTTTGGTCAAGTTCTTGAATCTAAATGAGCAAGAAATTATCGATATCGGCATCTTTAAATCATCTTCTGAACTTAGTTTACAAACAATATACAAATGCGTAGATCCCATATTGCGTATCTACATGCCCATCTCAGTCATGTGCTTGGTATAATCGTCAACTCCACACCTTTTCAGCTTCATATGTCCAACACCGTTCATTCTTCACGTCCTGCGAACAAATAAACAGTTCTTTTTAAAGACCATGAAAAATATACGGGGTCACCGACTGGACTCGACTTAACCGATTATCATTTCCAATGTAAGTAAGGAATGGTTCGGTGAAATTTTTCTATTCACTCCTGGCCGGCAGCTAACTAGAATGACTTGATTCCATGGCTTGGCCGGCAGCTAACTAGAATGACTTGATCCCATAGCTTGGCCGGCAGCTAACTAGAATGACTTGATCCCATGGCTTGGCCGGCAGCTAACTAGAATGACTTGATCCCATGGCTTGGCCGGCAGCTCACTAGAATGACTTGATTCCATGGCTTGGCCGGCAGCTAACTAGAATGACTTGATTCCATGACTTGGCCGGCAGCTCACTAGAATGACTTGATCCCACTTGGCCGAATAACTAGAATGACTTGATCCCATGGCTTGGCCGGCAGCTCACTAGAGACTATCCCACTAGACTAAAATGACTTGATCCCATGGCTTGGCCGGCAGCTCACTAGAATGACTTGATTCTATGGTTTGGCCGGCAGCTAACTAGAATGACTTGTTCCCATGGCTTGGCCGGCAGCTCACTAGAATGACTTGATCCCATGGCTTGGTCGGCAGCTCACTAAAATGACTTGATTCCATGGCTTGGCCGGCAGCTCACTAGAATGACTTGATTCTATGGTTTGGCCGGCAGCTAACTAGAATGACTTGTTCCCATGGCTTGGTCGGCAGCTCACTAGAATGACTTGATCCCAGTGCTTGGTCGGCAGCTAACTAGAATGACTTGATCCCATGGCTTGGCCGGCAGCTCACTAGAATGATTTGACTGGCTGATCCCTAGAATGACTTGGCCATGGCTTGCCGGCAGCTCACTAAATGACTTGATCCCATGGCTTGGCCGGCAGCTAACTAGAATGACTTGATCCCATGGCTTGGCCGGCAGCTAACTAGAATGACTTGATCCCATGGCTTGGCCGGCAGCTCACTAGAATGACTTGATCCCATGGCTTGGCCGGCAGCTCACTAGAATGACTTGATCCCATGGCTTGGCCGGCAGCTCACTAGAATGACTTGATCCCATGGCTTGGCCGGCAGCTAACTAGAATGACTTGATCCCATGGCTTGGCGGCAGCTAACTAGAATGACTTGATCCCATGGCTTGGCCGGCAGCTAACTAGAATGACTTGATCCCATGGCTTGGCCGGCAGCTCACTAGAATGACTTGATCCCATGGCTTGGCCGGCAGCTCACTAAAATGACTTGATTCCACGGCTTGGTCGGCAGCTCACTAGAATGACTTGATTCTATGGTTTGGCCGGCAGCTAACTAGAATGACTTGTTCCCATGGCTTGGTCGGCAGCTCACTAGAATGACTTGATCCCAGTGCTTGGTCGGCAGCTAACTAGAATGACTTGATCCCATGGCTTGGCCGGCAGCTCACTAGAATGATTTGATCCCATGGCTTGGCCGGCAGCTAACTAGAATGACTTGATTCCATGGCTTGGCCGGCAGCTCACTAGAATGACTTGATCCCATGGCTTGGCCGGCAGCTAACTAGAATGACTTGATCCCATGGCTTGGCCGGCAGCTAACTAGAATGACTTGATCCCATTGCTTGGCCGGCAGCTCACTAGAATGACTTGATCCTCTCTTGCAACAAGGAATAGTTAAATTCTGCCCAGATACTTTATGAATTCAGCATCGACGATGCGAAAATACGATGGTGAAGGATTTCACTTAAGATTATATTCAAAAAATAGTCGCATCCTTTCGAGTCATGTAACTTAAATATGTAGAGCAGAGGTATATTAGAGTGAATTAATTGCGCCATGTTCATAATGTACGAAGCAACATCCTAATATCTATAAATGCCTTGGTGTATGACATGCCGCGTTGTACAGACCACACCACGGATCAAATCACCTTGTACTCATCAGCTGTTGTATGCGCTCTAACAAGAGTGAGTATTGCACTGCATTGTCTCTGTAACAATTCATCACCGTGCTTGAGACAGCCAAATAACATTTTTTTAAGTTAACACGTAAGCACTCTGTTATAAGGTAAGGAAAGGGATTCAAGTAGAACTTGACCGGTTTGGAAATGATCCACTGAGGTTGATGTTAAATGATATTCCCATAAGCAGCCGCGATTGGTGACCTTGTCTGATGAAACCCAAAGCTGCAAACCATACCTTTTCACCAATCAAGCCCCAGACGATAAAATTATTCGACCACCACATGGTCCTTTCCTGTTTCCTGAACCTGTAATTGCCAGACCAAGATCGAGAAGGTTCGCTAAGACTTCGCTATAGGAATCCAGTTTGATTACCAGGGTACCATTTAGCGGCACAATCATCCCCAACTTTATTGCTCTGTTAGAAAGGGAAGGCGGCGATAGAGAGAAAAAACTTCCTTGAAATCAGAGGGGGTCGCTGCAGAAGGCATTTCGTCTCTAGAGAAAATAAATCACGAAATTCACACTTTTACAGCCACGAAATCACCGATTGACCGTACTTATGAAACTCCCCGGTATGCACAAAGGTCCAGATGTATTCATCTATGGCAACCATGGAACGCCTTTATATATTACCCATTCTGACGTTTATACACAAAGACATTTCGATGTGCCTTAGTCGTGAGCTGAATCACTGGCGATTCGCCGTAATGTTACAGGGCGTCACAATCTGTGACAGTCCATTTCAGCCTAATTTCTGGTTTCTCGTTTTGTTACGACGCCATCGACGTAGTACATAAAATGTCGCTGCGAAAGTGTGGCGGCTCCAAGGGCCCTTCGCATTAGAGCCGAATTCGAATCAAAGCGGGGCGCTTAAAATTTCACTGTTATTGTTGCAAGCTTCATGAAACGGAAACAAAAAATGTTCGAGGCTCTACGAAGACATTACCGCCTCGCCACCCACCCACAGCACCCCCCCCACCCCCACCCCCACAACCCCTCCCACACCTCCAACTTCGCAACCTCATGCGCAGGTTATTTCAAAACCATCCTTTCCTTATCCTTCAATCATGGACCATAATTGGGACATTTGCGCGTGGCTAACGTGTCCCCTATTCTATTTTATTGCAGTTTTATTGTTCGTTTTGGTTGGGAAGGGTACAATGTTAAAGAGTATATATATAATGGTAATCAGGGCACGAGCCGTGCGTCTCTGACAATGGTCATCGCCACAAGCAGTAGCTGACCATGCAATGGTCATCGCCACAAGCAGTACCTGACCATGCAATGGCCATCGTGCCAGCGAGTATCATAACGACAGCGGGCACGCATGGTGACCGCTAATTGTTTAAAGAGGACCTTGATCTCTATATCTGATTCAGGTGGACTGACCGGAAAGGGGTCAAGTTAATTGATGACCAGGTCAGGCAAATAACCACTCTACTCTGTATGTCATTAGCTTTCATTCCACATCCTCTAGCAATCCAGCTGCTTCGATGTATTTAATACAAATCGCTGAAGATGGTTAACTTCAGCTAAGAATGGAGACATTCAGAGCAATCAACGCAAAAAGCATCTCGTCTCGTCCGTGGCTTATAATTTAAGAATCAACCTGGATTGATTTGTCATTAATTGAAGGTGCAGTCAGACGGGAGTAATTGAGAACAAGGAATGTCGCTCCAGCAGCTGTTGTAAAATGGTTAACAGCATGTGTGATTTGAAGCTCAGGCGCTGGTGCTGGACCATTATGACCCTACCACCAAGCTCGCATGTAATGGTATAATATAGAGGTTTTCTATATAATGCTACTGCACGTGCGAGCTTGGTGCTAGATTCATAATGGTCCAGCACAAGCGCCTGCGATTTCGATCCTCCAAGATTGTAGAGGTCGCTGCCAGCGGTTCCACGTGGAATGTATGACCCAATCGAGCACCACCTGGAAGGCTTCACTATAACGAAACCATCTCACACAAGAAATCGAGCTATTATTGTCAAACAAATGTGAGTAACAACTCGTAAAGATGGAATATTGCATTTTGTAACGATGTTTACTGGTAATCATGTCTGACAGCCGTATATTGACATGGTATATTACAGCTGTAAATGTGTTTGTGTGACAATGGTTGTATTCAAAGGCTTTTTTCATGTATGCCGACAAAAGTAAGGAGGTGTGTATTAAAATAACACCTCCTCATCCATGATAGAGGAATTCCGAACTTTGTCCCCTTTGCTTTATACACATTCTGCTTGATTTACAGAATAATGCCAAATTCTCGCAACATCTGCCTCAGTTGCTCGGTTGTCGTATATTTCTTCCGTATTTAGCCGTGACACAATCTTTGACACTGCCACGTCCGAGCCGGTCTAGTGTGAGGGAACAGCAGATTCACGCAAGCTAAATGGGCATTCCTTGCTTTCAGATGGGCCATATTGAGTCCCTGGCGTGTGGCCTGACGCCATGACCTTCACGATCCATCTTCTCTGATGTGTGACCTTAACTGGTGTGACCTTGACTGGTGTGATGGGCCAAGATGTATGGTTGTGTGAAGCGACGGGGACAAAATGATGGTGTTCAATCGGTCATGTCAGCAGTGGTGGAATCTCAACGCCGTGTCTACCTAAGACCTTGTCATAGATTAACAAATGGGAAGGGACAGATAAGTACCAAAATGATATTACGTTGAAAGAAATAGTTGTTGCGTCTCTGGCTGAGGCAATTTGAAAGCTACTGACATAGTGAAGAACACATCTCTTTCATCGACGGGACGTACTGTGTCCTAATTGCAACCTCTTACTAGCTCATATACATAAATATATGTTACACTTAAGTCGAAGAGGTTTTAATGGAACCAAGACTCTTGTTTCAAGTCATATCAGCATCTATAATTCACACCAGAATATACCAAGAGCTTTGTTTCTGATGGCTGCGGACAACGAGACCCAGCCGTTTGGACAGCTGCCATGTAAGAGAATGACATAGCCTTTGTTAGGTTAAGTGCGCGGGTTGGCTTAGGTCACGTGATCTCTATTACTGTCTTCAATGAAGTCCTATGTAACTGATAAACGTATTTCACCAGGGGCTGTTTTAGAAGCGACAGATATGTCATTCAAAATATTAAAATGTGGATATTTGTCTTGAAGATAAACTGATTGATGTTTAGCTTGAATGTTGACTATCCTCTAGTTAGCTTTCGATTTAAATATATAGGTATATTATGGTATGCCCCCTCATGGCTAACGGAGCGTTGTATAACACCGAACTTACGATACTTCTACTCGCAATAGGATGCTCAAACGTTGGAAACTTGCAAAAGTTCCGAACTGGGAGTGTCGTGTGACCTTTGAACTCTTGACCGCAAGCGAGCGAGAGAAAATACATAATTCATCTATCCCTCGATGTGGGCAATGAATGGAGCGAGGAGAGAGTGCCGACTATCAACTGTGATTTCGCTGCGTCCACCAATTTTGTGCATGACAAACTCTCACCTGGGGTCGATTCTTGGTTGCTTGACTGTTCACAGTCTACCCACCCCCGCTACCCCAACCCCAAGGATCCATCATAGCCGCCCTGGTCAACTCCTGTTTACCAAGTCTGACCGCTAACCTGACCCCACAATGACCTCTAAAACGACCCCGACCCATGCCCCGTGTCGATCGTGCCCTGACTTGGCCTCGTAGCTGGCAATCTCGCCTATATTGGGGCATTTGATAACGCTGTTCTAGCATCAAAGAAAGCAAATGGTCGTGATTTCCAGATTCAGAAACACATACCGCGGACTACAATAGCTTGTCAGCTCTTAACCCTTTCACCTTAACCTATAAAACTCCCCGCGACCCTCAAAGAATCGAGAATAGAGGAGTGCAAAAGGTTAGCCAGCTTGATCGGATGAAGGCTGGCCTGCTATGGTACGAAAGGAAGGTCAAATTAACCAAGTTTTACAAATTTACAAAATCTGCGATCTTTGAACACCATTGCAAACATGGAAAGCAAGAAGTTGCAACGTGCAAAAATATAGAGGGTTTTTTAAAGCATAAAACAGAGTGAAAGAGTGAAAATGGTACTCACATAGCTGACAATAATTGTTGCATTGCTGCAGTCACATCTCGACAAATGTTGATTGAATTGTGACATTTATTTGAAGCGCCCTGATATTTGATGTCACAGGTTGAGGTTGCATAAATGTCGATCTTTTGATACTTAACCGTAGACCACAACGAATCATCAATTGTCATGTCGTAGATAAGAAAGAATACACGACAGTTACCATATAACTGACAAATTGAGAAAAAAAAAGCAATAGTTGCCATGTTAGTGACAAATTATGAAGCAATAGTTGCCATGTCAGTGACAAATTACGAAGCAATAGTTGCCATGTCAGAGGCAAATTACGAAGCAATAGTTGCCATGTCAGTGACAAATTATGAAGCAATAGTTGCCATGTTAGTGACAAATTCTGAAGCAATAGTTGCCATTTTAGTGACAAATTACGAAGCAATAAGTGCCATGTTAGTGACAAATTCTGAGTTGTAGTTGCCATGTAACTGACAAATTACAAAGCAATAGTTGCCATGTCAGTGACAAATTACGAAGCAATAGTTGCCATGTTAGTGACAAATTCTGAGTTGTAGTTGCTATTTCACAGACATATTATGCATTTACATTAGCCATATCACAGACATATTTCGAAGCAACAGTTGTCATCACCAATTTTATTGCAACATTTACTATGTCATAGACAAGTTATAAAGCTACAATTACCCTGTCAACGAAAAATTATGAAGCAACAATTGCGATGTCACAGAAAAATTATCAAGAAAAAGTTGTCACAGACAAATAACGAAACAGCAGTATTTATATATATATATATATATATATATATATATATATATATATATATATATATATATATATATATATATATATATATATATATATATATATATATATCAGCTGTCATGTATATATCAGCTGTCATGTCTAAGACAAATCACAAACGTCTGACCATTCTACAGCTATCTCATCTTCCTCAGGTCGTCATTCCCGCTCTTTTGGTGTTGATAAGCATAAACCTCCCTACGTACCGAACCCCTTCAATCAAGCAATGGCAAACTAATACCGCCCTTCACCTAGTCTCGGCTATTTGCTGACCGTGAAATGACTTTGGATATATAAAGCAGATACTAGCTCTAACGACCCGCATATTGACATTGAACACGCCTTACATATATGTGGAATTCGAATCATGATTAACTTGATGTTGTAATGGAAACATCACGAGGTCATTCAAGATTGAATGTGATTTGACCTTTAGACCAGTCACGCGCGCGTCCTCCTACAAACTCCTACTGGCGTCACCATGTCACATGACCTTCATGACCAACTGCTGAACCCACAAAACTCAATACAAATTGACTATTTATGGATATCCGCCTATTTAATTCTCTCAAAAAACTTCCTAAGCCCCCTGACATGGCATTTATAGGGAAATAGCCGACCTACTGGCAGGATGAGGATACCAGATGACCGAATCTGTGTCCACCCTCCTACCTCACTACCCTGGACACCTGTCCACTTTTCCAATCACAGTTAGGATTTATTGCGAATTACACAGACTATTCATCAAGCAGACCCTTCTTTTCACACCATGCTACCCTACCTTTAACATGGCGTGTAGAGGCGGAATCATTAGTTTCTTGGGCAACCTGGTCAATGGGAGACGGACGAGGGCGATAATGGGTGAGTTTGGATGGAGGGACGGGTTAAAGGAGGAGTGAGAGATGATGGTCAACGATGGTCAGCGACATGTCCAGGTGTGCCCTTGTGGGTGCTGGGCGCCACGGGTGCCGGTCACTTGTTACCGCCCTGTCTGGACCAAGTCCAGTTTCATTATACGGGGGAAAAAACAGTGTGGATGGGATGATATTCAGTAAGGAAAACAAAGGGAGTTAAGACTTCACATGTGTGAGGAAGAGGATAGTTTAGAAGCGAGAGAGGATGAGGAGGTACATACTAGCTTAGGGAGGTGAAGGTCGTCGGCGTATACTGAGACAGGTCTTTCATAAACTTCACGAACGTCGCATAACATATCGGAACATAATGCTTTGATATTACACCTAATATGTCAGGTTGTCTCCTCCTAGTCGCGTTCCTCTACCTCTACGCCAACACTCTCATATCCCTCCATTTATCGTGCTTTCATGAAACCCAACTATTGTAATATTACTCACTATTTAAGGGCCTTTATATTCTGCGGATACGTATTTGATATGACGCTTTTAATGAATAGCCAAATTCCATGGTATTTGATTATGGGTTGTCAAAGCGCCGACAGACCACATAACACAATGCATCCGAATAATAAACTAACGCTTTGAGAAGAGTTTCATGACTCCCCTCCCGCCCTTATTTCGCTTATTAGTAATATATGAGTTGATGGAATGATCTTCGTCAGCGAATGACATTCTACTGTTGAATTCAAATTTCTGCGATTTAAATATGGAGAAGAGAACGCATTTACCGTTGGAGTTCTGATATTGACCTGTCTATTGTCTGTCGACTTTGTTCTTGTCAAATTTGTTTTCAAACATGAATTCATGAAGCTAAAGAGATTACGCTTGTGAAGATGCCGGCCGTAAGTGATCTTGTGCTGGGGGAGTACTGAGTCTGGTCAGGAATAAGTAAAGGCGATTTGTTCATGAATTATCAAATCGACAATGCATTCGTGTAGGTACGACTGAATACAGTTCGTCATTTCTGTCCGAATTTAGTGTCATTGACTAGAACCTTTATATCGTTAAATCTATCTTTTATTGTAATCTGAATGATCTGGGACTCACGGATGGTAGATTACACAAATATTATGGCAATTCACAATTAACCAGCCATTACCGGGTACGAATGTGGGTCACTGTATTAAGGTAGGCAGGTTAAGCGACACATCATTTTCTGATAACTTCGATATCTATAGAGCTATGACAGTAAGGATATTGAGTGATATGAGTGAGTGATAAGACCTCGATAGGTTCACAGGCTGTCCATGCCAACACCATCCGCTAGAGGAGTTTTTATGAGGAGATGAGGGTATCTCAAAACCGCAATTCTTCAACACTTTGAGCAAATATTAACTTGCTACTTGAACAACCATGTCTGCCTGTATTTACATGAGAGTGATAGCTGATGAGCAGCGAGAGTGGGCAGGTGTGGTGGATGCCAGGTGACACATCGCGCCTAACTAATATCACCCACCATCTGCCAGATTGGCAGTAACTAAGGTCAGTGCGTTATTGCAACGAATCTGATCCAGTCATCAAATAGCCATGTCAAGTTCACTGCTTTATGCCTCTAACGCAGAATTCTTCTCCCTGATAATTTTACAGTGTCTTTCTTCAATACGCGTGATGATTGAGATTGCTGACTCAACTCAAGGCTAATCAGGCAACATCTGCCTTTCCCCAGTTCAGCAGCAGTGGCCGAAATTGAACTCTATTGTGCGGGAACCTGACATGGGTGCAAGAAAGCTGATCCAGAAGATGCGGCAGATTTGACAAGCCAACTCTCGTATTGATGACTCTTATCCGCATTCGCAGCCCGCCCAGTTTCCTGTCTCCGCCATTGTGGTCTCATTATATCTTCGACCTAATAAATTCTTACTTACGTTTTACCTCTTTAAAAACGAATGAAAGACGAGGTATTCAAGGCGTTATGACAGCATCCCGATTGCGCGTCTGGCTGCGCTGTAGAGATGGTGTGTGAGTGGCGAGCTGCCGCAATGGAGACGTTAAACCATGGCGTTACCATCTTACCTACATAAGAATTATGCTACATGATAGGATGCAATGATCCTGACTGAGGCGGACACGTGACTCGGTGCAGGTGTTAAGTCATGCCTCATGAGACACTTATAATTTGTATACAAAAACTCATTTACTTGGGAAGTAAAATAAATCAAAATTGGTATATAACGACGGGCGACTGCGTGCGTGTGTTCCCCTAAGGCAGTTCGCTTCAACGCCAAGGGTGTGTGTTGCCATAGATGTAATATAAGAAACGGTGCGATAAAGTTGGGTGAGGAAAAGCGACAGAGGAGCAAGGACAGTTATGTGACAAAGGCCTAAATTGCTTTATTGTGATAGATTGTAGAGAAACAAAGACGTGAGGCTGGAGCGGAGAGGGTGAATATATGAAGAGGGCGCGTGCTGGCACGAGACCTCTTTTCTATTGAACTCCCCTAAATAAAGGCGATATGACTTAAATGTAAACAAAAGTGAGGCACAGGATGTGCTTGTGAGGCAGGTATGAGAGGCAGGTGATGAGGGTGCTTCAGGAGGCCTCCTGTTTCACCTGACACTCGTCCCACGTTGTTCATGGCCAGGTAACTATATACTCAACTCACCTGCGTTAATCAGCCAATCACAGCTAAGGACAAAACCCACACCGTTCTTACCCAGAGAATCACTTAAGAGTATTTCTGCCTGGCTACCGATCTAAATCTTAGTATAACGCTGTGATATGCTGCGGTCAAGTCGGGGTTAAAACATTTGACCCTGAAGGACATAACTCGAACGTAACTCACAAAAGAAGAGAGAGAATGTGATTTAATCTGGGCCTGGGGCTGCTTCATTTTTTTACCGAAAATCTATAGAAATTCGAAAAAAGTGACAGTCAATTGAATAAGTTTTAAGCTTAGAAGACGAGACAGTATGGTGAAGTAGGGTTGAGTCGGGTTCTTTTAGGCGGGTGGATTTCATGACAAGCTAGCACGCCATAATACCTAACAGCACGAATACTAATGACCTGTCAGGTCTCCCGGCCCAGATGCAACCCTTAACCGATCTCACAAAGCGTGCGTGTTTCAGATTTGAATGAGGTCTGTGGTTATAAGACGCTAATTGAACTTAAGGAGAAAACCGAAATCGCTCAGAATGCCTTTGTCAACATATCTTTTGATGCGCTTCGTTTAAACATGTTTAGTTGGATGGACCACCGCCTTTTGGAAATTTCCTCCTCTTTGCTTCGTGTTGATTTGGAGTCAATAGCGGTACGTAGGTATGCGGGGTAGTAAGGCTGGGGGGCGGCAGTGATAGTGAGCGTACCACGTCATTGCTCCAACACTTCTGAAGTGTCCCTTAATGCGCCCAGGTGGACCGCGAAATTATAACCAATGCGGAGACGGTTCCTCGCGAAACATGCTTTGATCGGAGAGACCGAATAGAAGCACTCATTGAAGAGGTATTTCTGTTATAGACAACAAGCCTGAGCTCGCCTTTTAAGAGCGTGGCGGTATGCTGTACTAGACCCTTGTAGTTCATCGCGGCTCAGTGCTACATCAAAGTTCACCACGCTGTGTAATGCATCTATTGGATTCCTAAAGGAAATGTTACCAGGAGACTAATTGACCTGTTCATACCTCTGTATATAGAAGAACTTCCTCTTAAAATGAGAACTCAATTACTGCAAATATCACCTCAACTATAGGCTTCACCGAACGAATAGTTTTCCTCCACACAGGAGCTCATTTACCGACGACACGCCCCACACCTCAGTCCACTCACGACAATGTCAGCTCTATTTATAGCATACAGGCATCAACAGCGAACATATCGCAACATAATATCCAAGACCACTTCTCTCGCCCGTATTACAGTACACGCACGCGTCATATATATATATATATATATATATATATATATATATATATATATATATATATATATATATATATATATATATATATATATATATATATATATATATACATACATATATATATATATATATATATATATATATATATATATATATATATATATATATATATATATATATATATATATATATATATATATATATATATATATATATAAACGATGGATTCCTGGATGACATATAATTATGCAATTATATCTCATACGGGTAGCATAATGTTTAATCGGAGGTTAGGGTGATCCTTTCTCGCTCCTTTCGTGTGAAGGAATATCGTTAGGTTGAACTATGTTTCACATTCTTTGCGAATACATTAACTACCGCGAATTGTTCCTATGTTAAGACTATGTTCATCCGTTAATACAGATATTGGAGGTATAATAAAAGCCTATATTGTTGCTCTCACACTCACTCCTCTATAGTTTAGACACTTAGCTCCCGGAATCTTCCCTTCATCTTGAGTCGCTCCTGGAAGACGTTCAACACCCTAGAATGACTGCCCGCTCACTGAGGCAGTGAGAGGAGGTGTGAGGGCCGTTAAGGTTGTGCTCGCCAGGCCAGCTGCTGTCATTATGACGCCGATTGTTCTCTGATCAACCAGCCCTCACTCAGCTCCACAACGAGCAGATCTTTATGACGGTTCCATAATAAAACACAAATGTCAATTGCGATCACTAGGCAGCCGGCTCTAGAAAGTCACACCTATATGCGAGACACGACGCAGATAACAGAATATATGACCTCTACAAATGCTCACCGCCCCAGTATACATCACATTCGTATCTCATTTAGCAAACGTTGACCTCTGTAATATGGGCCTTTCTGTTGTCCGTCAACGCATTGTTCTCGACAAAAGAATGCCTACTTAAATTCAGATAGCTTTTATTGCGTTTGTGTGGAGCGAGCAGAGAAACACCTCATTCGGACCTTTTTGACCTCTTCAACTTGGACCTGAAACCGCAATAGCGACGGGGAAGGTAATGACCTCTGTATTCAGGCGGCCACAATGACGGCCAGCGTCAGCAATTAGTAGACCAAGCAGCGGTGACGTAACTTCAGGAGGCTCAAACTGGACTCATACATGAGGATCTTTGATCGCCATCCGTTCGGTCTTGTGTCACCCGCTTCGTTATAACGGATGATCCAACGAGGATCCAACGAGAGAGAACCCTGTGTGACGGCAATACTGTCATTTTTTTTTACCTTTCAACGATCAGTCCTCATTCATAAGGTTTGCATAAATATCAAAAGATTGAGAGTTCTGCAAACGACGGCATTTTCGACACAAGAACCTAAGCCAAAACCCAACTTATCCAACTCGATATAAATTTCGTCAGGGATCAGTTATCGTCATTGTTGAGTCTGACAAGGCTGCATTTGATGACAAGCCCTCTGATTGCGGCGTATACAACTCCAATAAGTTCATCGTCAGCGTTTTGATAAACGACTCGTCGACGAACAAGACCTCATTTAACTCCGGAATGCGTGACTGTTGTTGGTTTCAAGGCTGTCTGTCTTTCAAGAGCAAAACTTAATCACAATTTGTTTCTAGACACATTCTGTCTCGTGCAATAAGGTTAAGAAGCGTTGAGTTATACTTCGAAGAAACATATCTGCGTATGAATGGACGTGAATATTGGATGTGGGTTTGTGCCTCTGCCACGCGCAACGATCTACACGATCGCCCATTTTCTGGAACGTTAAACCACTGATCCGAGATGGTCTAAACAAATGTCAAAGGCGTATTTTGTTAAAAGCCATCCAAATCTGCAGTGAAAAGATTGTCTGCTTAACTACTTTTAAACAAATGTACTGAGAATGGAGTCAAATCGGTGACCTCGGTTATTTTAGAGGCGTTTATAAAGTCCTGTTGTTTATTTTTATGGGACGAAAGGAATAGACCAAACAGGGTAGACACTTCAAAACACCCGACGCTGAAATATGATGGAATTAGAGCGATAGTAGCAGTTGATTAAGGAATTGCGCATGCGAATGCATATTTTCACGAGTATAGCTCGAACGATGCTCCTGAATAAACCGTTGTCACTAATCTGTGAATATCTGATTATCAAATGTCATTTAGCATAAATGAGTGGGCATGTATAAACTGTAACAGAACATATTCTCTTACCTACTAAAGTTTCCTATTTGATACTGGTAAAGCCCCTTGGTGACTCTGACAACCTCCTATCACTTATATCATCACGAATGTCAAAGAACAGAGTGATTAATGATGATCGTGACCAGATTCGCTTCCCCTTCTTGAATACTGCATGCTTGCAATAATCCAAAATTAACTTAACATCATTGTATCCGCCTGAGCTAAGACATCCAATCGATCAATGAAATAACATTTTGCAATGCAAAGAAGGAGAAGAAAGTTTCCCTTGAAGTCGCGACATTATGGTGATAAATTTGAAAGAGATTAGATAGAGTCAGAAGTCGTTAAGGGGTATATCACCAAAATCCACCGAGTTTCTGACTTTTTTGGGTCATTGTGACATGACAAAACGAAACAAGGCGCTGTCATAAAATCACTTCCTTTTGAAAGAGAACTGGGACAGTTTCTGGTCTTTTCCACAAATACGTTGAGATATTTGGGCCACGCTCCGGAGCGAGCTATTTACGGTGCTCCATCGCGCAATCCAAGTAGTGGCAGGGGTTGGAAACCCCATGAAGGCAGGCGGAGCAGATTAATCATAGATGGGACTTTCTCTAATGATACATAGAAACATACATAGAAACATACATAGAAACATACATACATACATACATACATACATACATACATACATACATACATACATACATACATACATACATACATACATACATACATACATACATACATACATACATGCATGCATACATACATACATACATACATACATACATATATACATACATACATACATATGTACATACATACATACATACATACATACATGCATGCATGCATGCATACATACATACATACATACATACATACATACATACATACATACATACATACATACATACATACATACATACATACATACATACATACATACATACATACATACATACATACATACATACATACATACAGATACATACATACATACATACATACATACATACATACATACATACAAAGATACAAACAAAGGCATACATACAAACATACAACAACAACATACATACATACATACATACATACATACATACATACATACATACATACATACATACATACATACATACATACATACATATACATATATATATATATCTATATATATATATATATAGATAGATATATATATATATAATAAATATATATATAGATATATATAGAGAGATATATATAGATATAGAGAGATATATATATATAGAGAATAAAAATCTATATATAGAGAAAGAGAGATAGATATCTATATATATATATATCTATATATATAGAGATATATAGAGATCTCTCTCTATCTATATCTCTCTAGATCTAGAGAGATCTATAGAGATATCTCTCTCTATAGATATCTCTCTCTCTCTATCCTCTATATATATGGTCTCTATATATATCTCTCTGTGTATCTCTATCTCTCTATATCTCTCTCTCTATCTATCTCTCTCTCTATATCTCTCTCTCTCTCTCTCTCTATATATATATATCTATATATCTCTATATATCTATATATATATAAGAATATAAACCCGTAATGCGAGCGTGCCTCTATCAGTATTAACTAAATCATTTTCATTGACTGGTCGTACTTTATCGATTCATTCAAGTTGACTGTAGCCAAAGCATGACGTCATCGTGTAATCCCCATCCGCCCCATCATCGTCGCACCATGAATATACTACTGACCATGTAATTAAATTTTTGAAATGAACTTCCGACTTCTTCTTATCATTTGGACTATTACTCCGTGGACCGTTCTTGACAGGTGCGCGCGTCGCCACAGGTATTGGTAGACGACAGGCGGGAGGTGAGTGGAGGTGAGTGGAGGTGGGGCAAGGATGTGGTTGCGTGGCGTGGGAGGGACTTTTTCTTGACACTCTCGAATGATAAGACACGCAGCTTAGAATGCCCAGCTTCCGTTCATGCCCTCAAAGACCCATCAATACACGTATGCCCCATCATAAGACGAGAGCTGGTCACCTTATGTAGGAAATGACCTCAGTCAACAGGCCAATTTATGACAGGATGAAGTGCAGATACATGCCAATATTGCCGAGGAGGTGAACTAAATGTAGGGCTAGGTGTTAAAGTCAGCTGTCGTACATGCATCCTAAGTGTGTCAGTATATTTTCAAGTTTTCTTACACTTCTTCCAATGAATCTGTATCCAGACCGATCACGGGCAAGATAGGGATGGTGTGAATCATAGGCGCTTGGGCTAGACCATTATTAATCGATGCACACCTCTTACCCATTGGTTATATTCTAACGAGAAGCACACATTCTGATCGCATGCAGTAGTATCATGAAGAAGACTTTATAGCACTACAGCTTGCGAGCTTGATGATAGGGTCATAATGGTCCAGCCCAAGCGCCTGTGTTGGGAATGACGTCCCATGTGAAGCAAAGCTGGGCTGTGAATTGCTTAAAGAGTTGCCTTTCGCAGCAGAAAGTAGCCTCGCTTCACAAACCCACGAAGCGAACTCCATCGTAACTTATACTGGATAAGTGTCTCACTACGAAGCTGTAGGGGTCTTTTTCTGTATTGGTATCAGAGTCCATTTGCAGACCAAACAAGGAGTATGGTTGGCGGCCGACTGTTGCTGATGATTTGTGATGATGTTCGGTATGCTAGTTACGCCACAGCTACAGCACTCCTATAAGACTTAGCATATACCTTAAAAGCCGTGCGATGTGAACTTAATGGCTGTTATTCGGTGCATATTGCGTAACTCAACAACACATACCAGTCAGTGTTGTAAACACACTCTCGCACACGCACGCAAGCAACGCGCGCACACGCACGCACGCACGCACACACGCACACACACGCACACATACACACACACACACACACACACACACACACACACACACACACACACACACACACACACTCACACACACACACACACACACACACACACACACACACACACACACACACACACACACACACACACACACACACACACACACACACTACAGCTTCTGGACCGTAGACGTTGACATCGATTTCCGCTATCATTTTTATCTCACATTCGTATCATCAAGTATACTTAGTTTGACATAAAAAATAACCTTTTCAGTGAATCAATTCTGTTTCTATTTCAGGGTTTCTTCATAATGAACTCACTCCATTAACATCTTAATGATAATGGACGCCCTGTACAGTCCACACGATAATTAGCCATTTTTATGGCAATAAATACAGACTTATCACTCTCTTACTCTTTATTGTAATAAATATCATAAGTGATGGCCGGTCGCAAGGATGGACGGTCAGTAAATTATGGAAAGTGACACCCACTTCAGCCATTAATAACGGGGAGAAATGCATTGAGCGTTTCACATCTCGCCTCTAATCACGCGCCAGGGCCCCGGAAACCTATCAATGCGCGACATAGGTGCGCACTCGTGCAGAATCAAGTAGATAAATGGTGTGAGGAGACACCTCTGCGTTTACTGCGTGGATTTCTCTTTACTTCGGATCGCTCTCGTCCCTACAGGTGGCGAAATGTTTCCCTCAAGTGTCTGTCCAACTCAATCAAACTCAATATGGTCCGCTCGTAGGGTCCTCTGAGCCGTGTTTGAGGTGCAACATTGCAAGCCAGTCTAAAAAAAAACCCCTTAATTCAGGAAATGATATACTGCAGTGCTGCTTACATCAATGCAATGCAGACTTGATAATACGTTCTTATTAATCGATGCACATCTCTTACCCATGGGTTATATTCTGACGAGAAGCACACATTCTGACGAGAAGCACACACCTTCGAATGCCAAAGGGTTTGGTTTGGGGCTTAACGGTTCATCATTCAGAGTACCCTGTACGGCCTTCTCGTGGATTTTTCCTGGTTTTTATACTATCCATTTTAAGAGGTAACATTCAAAATGTACGGGCTAAACAGTTATCGTTCTTTTCAACAAAGTTAAACCTCTATCTCCTGCAATTACTCGGTCAACATTCCTCTCTCAGCACCCTTCTTGTAGCACTTCGCTTCAGTACACCTCTCTACAACTGATTACGTTTACGACCGATCAGCTGGCTATTTTCAGCCGTTATCCCATACGGTCCTTCCCCTTTTAACGCTGTGTGAAACAATGGATGGAAGGTCGAGTATATTGGCGTGTGAAACGTGGCCACTTCTCAGTCGGTTAAAACTAGGTACTCCACACGTAGCTAAATACAGACAGCGAGGTGTTCAACTGGAAGACATCAGACGGGGGATGAGACGACTGGAGCGGGGCAGACAATGAAGATGAATAGGATTTATGACGCTAAGCTATGCGAGGTTCACTTGTAGGCGCGACCCAGACATGCATAGAGGAGCAAGACTCCCTGCGCTGCGGCTCAACTTTTAACCGGCTGCCGCATTATCGCCCATTCCTCTCCCCTACTTATATTTACTGCAACAATTTACTCCATCACCTATCACGGACGCCTTGTCCACTTATGAAGTCAATCATGCGTGGATGTGGTGGAATTGTTAACTCAACTTACATATTAGGCATTTAATTGTATATATCTCAGTAACTACATCAATGAAGTGAGAGGTTCGCACTGTCGACAGTACCGAGTATAGAGCGGTTGAAAACAGTACTGGTTTCTGGAGCTGTAGCGTATTTTACATGGCCTGTCTTCTCATTGGAACGGGAGCGTGACCCCTTGACCCGGGCACGTTTGATGTGATAATTAGCTGCGGTCTTCGGTCTCCTCATGGGTGAAAATATTTTCTAATTTGTGAAAACTGACCCAGACGAGAGATGAGACGAACCATGGTACTGGTACGAAAACAGCGAAGCTTCGGGGTTTAAAATATGGCGAATTCGTCCTGATATCACAGACGTTATCTTAATGAGCTTAGCGTGGCAGGAGCTGCATAGCGCCACCCAGATAATACCATTTGTACCTAAATTTTATCGCAGATGTTGAACTTTTGACGTCAAATTAAACGACCCCCTAACTATGTCACAGAAAGGCTGCAGTCTTCACACCAGATGGAAGGTGAGGACATGATCTGGAGGCTCGAATGAAACCACAAACAAGCAGCGTTCATTGTTAGCTGTTAGGTCTCCAACGATGAAAATTCACTGTGTGTCGTAGTAAGTAATTATAGGGCTTTACGGCACACCAAACCTTATATGTGACATGGTACCTGCAAAGGTGTTTAGATAAGTTTGACCTGATTAAGCACCTGCTTCCTATGATAAATGGGTAATCGATGTTGATGAAAATGCACTAAAGAATATGGAGCCAAAGATAAAAATGCACACATTTTCTAAGGGCATGTCACCGACAGCCGATTGATTGGACCAGGCCATTCGAGCCTCTCTTCTAAGTGCAGACCACTCTACTCATCCACCAGAATCCCATTGCCCACCGACACGAGTCGCAACCCACGGCCAACAGGTTGCCCTCTATTAGTCACCTCTTACGACATGCAGGAGGTAACAGTGGACTAATCACCCCCCCCCCACTCCCCGACACGCAGGGGTAGTTATCGTAGGTGCTGTCTAGGTGTACCCATAGATGGGATGGAGGTTCTAAAGTTCACTTCTTGTTCTATCTACAACGTTCACTTATTTCGCTGGTTGCTTCATTACAGCACATAATTTGAAGCAGTGTGGTTTGGGTTGGGGGGATTTGAGTTACCGATTCAAATTACCTGTGAAAGCAGCCAACAATGTTGTATAATGTTGTTCTTTGGTCGAGATGACATAATTATAACTTCCATAATCGCCAAAAAGTCGAATCGTGAATCGTTGTCGAATACACAATTCGTTGTCGAATACACGAATCGTTATAGTTCGATCAATTTGGGAAGCGGTAAAAAGTCCGAAACACAGAAACATGTTTGTTTTCAAGTTCAACACCACGTGCATCGCGCATGCTTAGAATGACGTGACCCATCGACGACTAATGCTAAGGCAATGCGGATGAGGCGGCGGGATATCGCGGGAAATCACGTGTCCCAATATTTTCCAAAATGGCGGTCATCGTATCGCGATTTTTTTTCGGAAATTATATATAGATGGCATTTCTTAAAAGAATAGCGTCGAGTGGTTTTATTTGTGTGCGTTAGGACTTTTTTGTACAGGCTCTTGATGTATTTTATTTTCTATAAAACCACGAACACCAGAAGTGGAGAAACTACGGGCCTTTAATGTGCGATCACAAAGCAACAGCAAAGCATACAGTTACATAATATTAACAAGAACACAGGTAATGATATTTGTTGATATGATATGCTCAAAATATGAGTAAGAGCACATGAAAGGCAAATAAGTTATATATAGTGATGTAAGAATATTAATAATAATAGTTTATCAAAATATGAATAAAAAGCATTATGTGACAACAACAAAAAAGGCCCAAGACCACAGAGTGTAGGGTAGTAGATTAGTGAGTAGGGAGCCTGGAGGCAAAGCTATCAAGGTAATTAAAACGGGTATTTATATGTATATCTAAATAACGCGTGTAACACTGGGAACGCCAGTCACCCATGGTCTGGATCACCTCCCCTGGAATACCGGCAGTGAACGCCCAGGTTGCTCCTCCTCTACGAAAACTGTGACCAGAGTATTTTGTGACAGGGAGGCCGGATAAGGCGAGTACGGACTGGAGGCGGCGCACGAACATTTGTTGAGTTAGCAAGTGGGGTCCACGCGGGGTTGGAAAGGAGAAAAGAGGTGTCGAGGAAGGTGCAGTACCGTCCAGGATAAGCACTGCCGATAGGGCAGTGACCGGGCACAAAGGATGTCCTTGTAGATACGGTAACGGGACCCAGCAAACACGCTCCTTATATTGGCTGGTTTTGGACCATTTCATTCGCAACGCGAGACCTCGAGGTGAAGCGAACACATCGTAACACATGTTTTTCGGGGTTGAACCGGCTCGCTGAAGGTGGCATGATGTTAGATTTGCGCAGCAGCCCGTAGAACGCTACAAGGCATGCTGCCCAGAACACGAGATCTCGCGGTGAGGAGAAGTCCATGTGCTTGCGAATTTGTAGAAGAATGGCCGGTGTAATGGGTAGCTTTTGGAGGGTCGACGCACCCTTATCTCGCTTAATGCCTTTTAGGACTCCCTGTAGCTCCCAGTTATCCTGCAAGGGGTTCCCCAAACCATTCTCCATGTGCAAAATGCGGGTGATGTTCAAATACTTCCTTATCGACGCATAACTCAAGTCGTTGGCCAAATAAGCAGCGTACATACATAATACACTGCTTGTGACGGGTAATGGTGGCATCTTTAATAGTTCACAAAATTTGAGGTAGCGGGCTAGATGGGAGGAATACGCCTTCTTAGTGGCCTCTGCAAAGGTGAGAGACCTGTAGTAGACGACTTCAGCGGCTAGGGTGGCTGCCAGGGAATCAGGCGAGGTACCTGTAGCATAAAATAATTGAGGGAAGTAGCTGACATGTGATCAGATAATATTACGGGAACGGTACGAGTGCTGAGTGGGGCACCGGCGGACAGGATCGTCAGCCAATGGAGGAAGCTCCCTTTATGTCGTAAGCGGGAAACGGCATCGGCATAATAGTTTGCAGTACCGGGAAGGTGGACAGCAGTCACGGAGAAGTTGAACCGCGTTTCCAACCAGAATACTTGTCGAAGGTGACTCATGAGGAGACTGTTGCGACAAGCGCCTTTGTTAATTGCAGCTCTGGTTGTAATGTTGTCGGTGTACAGGACCACGTGGTGGTTCTGCCACAGAGGAGCCCATCTATAAATTGCGGCAATTGCGGTTAATGTTTCCTTAACATTGATGTGGCGACTTTTGATGTCAGGGCAGTCTAGCTGCCAGTCGAGATAGCACCAGTCGTGTGATGTAATCATGCCGCCACCGTCATTACAGGCATCAGTATACACGAACGATACGGGCGGGTTTGATAGAATCACTCTTTTGCCATTGAAAGTTGGTAGGAAATTAAGCCACCATTCGACATCAACGAGAAAATCGGGAGATAGGCGAGCTTTATGCGAAGATTTCTGGAGTGGGCGCAGTAGATCAAGGACGCGTTGCAGGTAACGTCTACCTCCGTGTACAACATGTGATGCCCAAGATAATTTGCCTGCTAGCTGCTGCAACTGGCGAGCAGAGGCGCGAGAGCGGTTTTTAAATTCAGTCAGTAACTGGAAGAGTTTCTGAACCTTATCAGTTGGCAGGCTCAATGTTAGAGAGATGGTATCAATTTGAATTCCTAGGAACACCATCGCTTGAGAAGGGCCCTCGGTTTTTTTCCAAGCAATAGCAAAGCCAAGCTCTCGCAACAGAACTATTAATGTGTTCATAGCAACTAAACAGGAAGAATGCGATTCACCTACCACTAAGAAATCATCCAAATACACTACAATCTTAAACCCACGGCGTTCCATCATTCGCCTAACAGATTGGGTGAGCCTGTTGAAGATTACTGGCGATTTCCGAGCCCCAAACGGCAGCCTTGTGTCGTAGAGGAAGGTGAATTCCGATTGACTTCCGAATTTCCATTTAAGACCTGTCAACGGATATTGAGACGGGTGTAGACTTACACTACGGTATGCTCCCTTGAGGTCAACTTTGGCAATAAAACTATTTGGTTCAATTAAATTGACGACGTCTTGCATGGTTTGATAATTTGTTTTATAATTTAGGTTGGCATAATCGTTAAGAGATGACCCTTCAGGTTGACTACAGTCATGAATCAAACGTACAGTTCCATCCGGTTTAGGTATAGCGCTTATGGCACTGATCAAAGGGGGTTTTGTGGGCGAGATGACATAATGCCCTTCACGAATTCCCTGTACTAATTGCTCTTCCACCAGAGCTTTTGCGTCAGTAGCAGACGAATAATTGTTCATTTCAGCTGGAGGTATAGATTCGGTTGAGTCAACAATGCTGAATCCATTGCGGATCCCATCTAGGAGGAAGGTGGAGTCTGGATCATTTGATAATTCTCTTTCCCAAGCAGAGACGCGGAGGGTAGTTGTAATATTTGGTGGTTGTAGATTGCGACACAAATTATCTTCATTGGTTCGGTAATGGTCTGTTAATGCTGGCTCTGCGGCTAGGCGTTTTTTGGCGTGGTAATGTTTTTACCGTGAAGGGCGGAGCATTTATGTAGGAATCGGCAGGACTGTCCGTAAGGGCACTGCTGGTTTCTGTTGAATATGCGGCAGTGTACAGAGGGTGCACTGTCGGTCTGGGACCTGGGTGAGGTCCCTTTCCCTGGGGCACGTTGGTGGAGGTCGAGGCCACGTGGTCGCAAATGTATGGACGTCAGATGGGGACTGTCACTCCCCCATCGGAAACGGTGTTGCGCCTGCAGCCTCCTGTAGGACCTGTCAAACGCAAGAACTGATGTCCACAGGTACCTGTCAGCCAGTTCGCTGACTTTGACTGTGTATGCGAGATAGTCCAGCATTGATTCCTGTTTCAGAAGCCCCTCTCGCAATAGCTGCATCATTATGTGTATGTTTGCTGCACTCCACTGCATAGGTGTGACGTTCTCTAGTTTTTTTGTCTTTGGACCAGTACGTAGAAGTACTTGCTGGTCGACATTCTCCGAGGTAATCTGTTCCTGAGCACCGGTGGTCTCAGTGAAGTCCAGAAATTTAGGTTTTTGGGCAGGAAGTAGATACGAAAGTGGATTTAGATCAACTCGCTCACCTGTATCGGTCGGGCGCTTGCCGGTGCCACAACTGTTTGTTCCTAAATTGCCGAGTAATTCGCTCAGTCCCAGGTTTAGTTCCTGCATTGGATCTTTGCTTGGTGGTGAGACTCCGCAAGGAGATTGCGGTGCGTTGTGGGCGACACGGTCCCGTAGCAGTTGTTGCAGCAACCGTTGCTGACCAAGAGGCTTGATGCCGATGGCCGCGGGGTCCTCTGGCTGCATGGTCACGAGCGTCTCCCATGAGTCAAATCCAGCCGACATGATCTTGCTCGCGGTGTCGGACGTCAAACCTAATTCCCGCAGTTGTTCGTCGAATTCGGTGGGTCGATCACAGTTGTCCGATCCCGACTGCTGAGGAGGTTGCTGGGGAGTTTGCTTTTGCGCTATACGTTGTACACTAGCGTTTGGGTCTCCATATAGAGGAGCCAAAGTCTCAGGCCACGCCGTGGCCATAACTCTACTATAAATTGCTGATTCAAAACTATGAATTGCTGCGGACGCTGCTGCTGTGGCAAGTGCGATGAGAGTGGAAGGGAGCTTATTTATACCTGATAGAGAACATTCAAATTAGCATGGGCGACCGGAAGGGACTCTTTGAGGATTCTTAAAATGAGATGCATATCCTGAATGGAGACAAGACTCTTTGATAAATACCACAAAGGCCACCCTCATGTAATCACTAACGGTCGGCGATTTATTATTCGCCAGCTTCCCTCACATCTTGTGCCGTGGTTTTACCTCAATCCAAATGAATTGACAAGATGCGTTATGCAACACTTTAGCCAAACGCGTTTTCGTGGACGCGCGGAAAATGTTGAAGCAGAACGGTATATATTCATATTACCGTTCGACCGGAGCTAGTGGAATACACGAATCGTTTGCAAATTATATGAATCAGAGCCAAAATTACGAATCAGTTCTTCGCATACGAAACACCAGTCCAAGATCTTCTACCCAAGCCGATTAGGGTGGTACATCAGCTACGACGCTGATGTAACTCAATCCCCTCCCCCAACACTATTCTCCACCCACCACCACCACCACCCCACAAACATCCATACCTGGTAGTATTTACCGATGTCTCGGATGAAGATGGCAAGCTGTTTATTTCTGACGGATGACCACGCCGTCGTTAACGATGTTTTCTAACAGTAACTTAGTGTCAAGCCTGGGACAATAACTCAGTCCTCAGAGCAGGTGGAATTTAACAATGAAGGTTAATTTCCATATAACAGTTCCACCGACTTAGTTTGTAAAGGCATCCATTTTGGATCACAAAAGGTGATTTCTACTAGATGTTATCATTCTGATAGTTAATTAACATACATATCCCGTTCATTATCATAATTAATTCATGAGTATCCGCTAGTTTTTGACTAAAATATGTGCCGTAAATAAGCTACCTTCATGATAAGACTGAATGCCTGGTTAAATTATCTTCATCATATTAAATAAGCATTGTGTGAAGACGATTTAGCTGCATTTGAGAAGAACAAATGGTATTTATTGCTATTTAGAGTCGTCCATTAGTCGGCGCGTTGAGGGCGCCAAGAACAGCAGTCCATTCAGCGTTTCTAAGTAACGTCATCCCAAAATGGCCAATGACATCTCACCTTCTGTTATGATGCCGGCAGATATTTTTCAGATCAAGCGGGCACATTTGATGTCATTGCGTCCGCTTTTAGAGCAATCTGGCCAGAGGCACATGCAAATAAACAACGGAAAAGAAGAAGGTATCTTGTGTTGTTCCTCTCCAAGTCACCCTTTACAGCTGTGCCTCATATTCTTGCATTACGGCAATTGATAAAACTTCACAGGTTGATGGTTACGTCAGAGGTATGGGATGTCATTGAACTGCGGAGCCTGCAGGTAATGTGGCAGGACTTACGCAGCCAAGCCGCAGGGGTTGACATCGGCAAAGATAACTCAACACGGCCATTGGAGTCATTATGCAGGACCAAATGCTGAGAGCGGCGACTAATGCAAGCGACGAGAGTGACTTCTCTGTGGGTCTCGTCTGGTCTCGTCACAGCTTTTGAAGTCTCATTAGAGCTTAAGAAGACATGTCCAGTTGTTTTTACTAACGCACCTGCGATAACACTAGGTCTGCACAAGCAGTATAGTATTAATGTTGGGTGTATGCAGTAATGAATGAGCCCATGGTTGGGGCAAGAGTTGTCAGTTAGGTGCTGATGCAGGTTGTTGGGGCGGGGGCGGCGCATCTGGGCAGGTATGGCGGCTATAGTATACACGATGAGTACAGAGGAGACTTAGAAGCATTTGTCCTTTTGTGACATGACCTTGATAGGCCACGAGCTGTTTAGTGACATGTACTGTAAGCCACGGAAACTTGGATTAGAACGCTATAAACGAACCATCAAACTCACATGCAGTAATATTGTATTACTTGCTGCATACAGAGCTTGATGGTTGGATCTAGTCCAAGTGCCTGTGCAGTAATCTGTAGAGGTGGCATTACCTATCAGTTTTATCATTAAAGCCGGATGCTAGAGTTGGCGATGACAGAGGGTGATGTCGACGATGACAGAGGATGATGTCGACGATGACAGAGGGTGATGTCGACGATGACAGAGGGTGATGCCAACGATGTGACTGATACCTACACCTTGTGGCCATACAGTTTTTGAATATTGGTTTCAATTGTGATGTCCCGGGTGCGTATGGAGCGGTCCATACTACCACTGAAGAGGCGACGTTTGTCCATTTACATACACAAAACTCCCATCCATATGACCCTGTGTCAAATAGCACTCAATGTTTATTACCCTGTCACATATAGCATCCCATTCCTATGGCGGTGGTTAATACTGCGAGGAAGGGTGATATGACGAAGACGATTACTTTATAATGGAGGTGACGACGATGGTACATTATGCTAATGGTGTTGATACTTCTGTTATTGGTTGTAGTGACGATGATGGCGATGATGATAATGACGATTATGAATATGATGACTAAATGATGATGATGACAATCGCGCTGGACATGATTTCCATGACGACCAAAATGGTGATGATGATATGGGTTAAGATGATGATAGTTAGGAGTTCGGCAATGATGATGATGATGACGATGATGATGATGATGATGATGATGATGATGACGATGATGATGATGATGATGATGATGATGATGATGATGATGATGATGATGATGATGACGATGATGATGATGATGATGATGATGATGATGATGATGATGATGATGATGATGGTTTAGATGATGATAGGTAGGAACACGGAAATGATGATTATGACTTTAACCATTTTAATGACGATAATGCCGGGTATGATGCAGATGAGTAGCAGGGTAGGATGAGGGTGGCCCGGCGGAGAGACTTATCTCATAAGAGGCTTTAAGAAGAGGTCCAGCTAGAGGTCACTGTGTTACCCGGTCAGACAACATAACCTACGACGGTGTAGAGGTGAGAGACAGGTCCAATCTTCCTCGTTCACGTGACGTTGCTTCATTTTGCGTCATAAAACTGGTGAGTTCGCTGCTAAAGCCAGCAAATGATAGGACGGTCCATGTAGGGCCTGACTACCTGTAAAGGGAGACAATGTCGGCATTATGTAGGTGGCACACTGACACCTGCGAACCCATCTTGTTAACTTGACCAAGATCATACCAAACCCAGCATTAAATGAATATTGCAGGAATTGCGAATGAAGCAGGTGAGGAAATTCACAAGCCAGCCGCTGTCAGTTGCCATCATCCTGATGTTCCATCCTGTTCGGTGATCAGCGCGCCAGGCCTCATCTCACCTGACTACCCCGCCATCCATCTGGAACGCCACTCTACTCGACGATTCCCTTCATCTCATCTGCTTCTCCATCATTTACCCTTCACCAGCCTCAGCAACCCACCTGAGGTCATTCATCCTCACCGCCTCCTGCACACACTCCCTTCTGATCATCTTCAGGGACCTCTCAAGCTAAATTAACATAAATCCCCCCACCCCTTAAGGGCATCCCACGTGTCTACATTGTTTTCCTTGCATTATGGACAGCCCCGAGGCGTCCCGTAGTGGATTGGAGGGGAGACACCCAATATATCTCTGCATAACCCTCGAAAAAGATATTCCCCCACCCCCAAATCTTTATATTATATAACTGCTCTCCGAAGACAGGATCTAAATCAGTAACTCTCCTCTGAACTGATTCACTCTGTAATAAGCAAGAAAAGAAATAGTAATTTGGGAAGTTTACCTGAGATGTCATCGATACGTGAGAGTTAGCATGTGTTACCACATACTGAACTTCAGCAGAATGTCTGTCTTACCTATATTCTTGTCCTTCTGAAAATAGGCCTTTGGCGTGTTCGCTGTAGCCTCCCCCGTTGGGCGTGTTCGCTGTAGACCTACCTCATGGGACCGAGTATGTGATAACTAGGGCTTTTAGGCAACATGGTGGACACCGACGAAGGGGAATTATTCCCTGGATACAACACGAACCTCTTCGGCGGAAAAAATGGTATGACTTGTTTGAATGCACCGACTGAGTGGAGCTTCATGGTCAGCTTGTCATGGATTGGTCCTTTGACAATAATTGGCTCCGTCTGTTTGCTGCTGGATAAATGTCAAGTTCTGACCTTATTGTTCTTTCTTCATTTAATAAAGCAAACCAACAGAAAAATCGTTATATATTCATGTGAATAAGGCTGTGGTGAGGGCAGTAAATAGCGCCATCGCAACGCGGCAACAGTCGTGAAATGCAGCTTGCGTATGATATCAGTTAAAGGGGAATACCATTTGTCACGTAGCAACTGTTCGTGACCCTGGGGGAAAAAAACAGTTACCAATGAAATTGGTGGAGGGACAGCATCTTGGTTGAACTGACATCGTCTGTCATGGTCGAGTTAGTCGTGTTCATCTATGTGCCAAATGCATCTCGACTTGGTGTGTCAGAAAGTGCTGGCAAGAAAGAGGGGCTATTTTCTTCCCGTGTGAGCATGCGGTTTCGTTGCAGTGGTATGAGGTACCGAAGCCGTTTGGTAGATAGTCTCGGGCCTCTGCGTCCGAGCTTTTCTTCCCTTGCTTTTTTCAGCACCAATATGCGATGCCATTCGCCGATTGATTCAGCTTCTGTTTAAATGCATTGACATGTTGTCCTCTTGAAGCTAATGACACTCTCAAGTTTAAGATTTGTCCTCCCAGCCCACCAGACGATTAACCGCGTGCGCAGTTGTAGAGTCAGATGAAAGTCATGGTCGCTATTAAGGTGAAAAAGCCTTGAATATATTACCTGGACAGAAATAAATCGAATAATATATAAAAACACGTTATCATCTGAATTAAACTCGGCCATCCCATTACATCAGCGACCTCAACACCCCATCCGAGCGGGAGAAAACATGGCCAACAAAGACAGCCGTGTAGCTGACGGTGAAAGTCTTAGGAGAAGTTAACAAAACTTGCTTCAAGCAGCTTCCATCACGCGCCAACCATCACTGTCACGTGATCATCGCCGATATCACATGATCACCGCCGATATAACATGTTCGGCTCCCTGAGGAGTGAAACCCGCCTAACCAAGAAGACCTAAGTTGGTGAACTGTCAGAAAATTACTCAGACCCCCGCCGTTAGAGGACGCTCGAGCCGCATAATCTGTTTCACTTGACACGATCCAAAAAGATGAACCGAAGAAATAATGAGTATTCAAGAATTCATTAATGGCGTAAGAAGTATGAAAAGTCACAAACTAAGCCGATTGAGAGGAGCGGATCATGGCGGATCATGGCGGATCATGGCTGCGTGGAATTCTAAATCAGGAATACAGTCATATACCTTAGGTTGGATCTGGGCGGAGTTTGATCACGTGGCGTTCGATCTGACAAAGGGAGGATGACAGCTGACAAGCGAGGCTCTTTCCGTCTCGGCATCGTCCGCGAAGCAACATATGTGGCACCCACCGCTGTAAACTTAATGAACGCCCCTCGAAGGTTAGAGAATAATACAAGAATTAATGGACGAATGAGTGAATAAACTATAAATATGAAAGAATAAATGATTGGAATGATTTTGAAATAATTCATAATATATCATAGCCAATTATAAATTTGCTTAATGATGTCCATGATTACCAAACATCTCCTTCCAAGAAATAGACTGTGGCTGTCATACTTTGTAATTTCCCAGCGTTTGATCCTATTGAATAAGAAGCGGCAGTGTCGCATGTTCGAGACTAGCAGCGGGCAGTTCAAAGTATGAAATGGCGAACACATCCACGCTTCTGATCCTGTTTGTTGTCCTGCGTTGTTCACTTTCCATCTTCTCATGTTTGTTGTCCTGCGTTGTTCACTTCCCATCTTCTCAAGTTTGTTGTCCTGTGTAGTTCACCTCCCATCTTCTCATGTTTGTTGTCCTGCGTTGTTCACTTCCCATCTTCTCATGTTTGTTGTCCTGCGTTGTTCACTTCCCATCTTCTCATGTTTGTTGCCCTGTGTTGTTCACTTCCCATCTTCTCATGTTTGTTGTCCTGTGTAGTTCACCTCCCATCTTCTCATGTTTGTTGCCCTGTGTTGTTCACTTCACATCTTCCCTGCTTTGTTCACCTCCCATCTCATGTTTGTTGTCCTGTGTTTGTTCACTTCCCATCTTCTCATGTTTGTTGTCCTGTTTTGTTCACCTCCCATCTTCTCATGTTTGTTGCCCTGTGTTGTTCACTTCCCATCTTCTCAAGTTTGTTGTCCTGTGTTGTTCACCTCCCATCTTCTCATGTTTGTTGCCCTGTTGTGTCACTCACTCTCTCATGTCTTCACCTCCCATCTTCTCATGTTTGTTGCCCTGTGTTGTTCACTTCCCATCTTCTCAAGTTTGTTGTCCTGTGTTGTTCACCTCCCATCTTCTCATGTTTGTTGCCCTGCGTTGTTCACCTCCAATCTTCTCATGTTTGATGTCCTGCGTTGTTCACCTCCCATCTTCTCATGTTTGTTGCCCTGCGTTGTTCACTATCCAGCTTCTCATGTTTGTTGTCCTGCATTGTTCACCTCCCATCTTCTCATGTTTGTTGTCCTGCTTTGTTCGCTTCCCATCTTCGCATGTTTGTTGTCCTGTGTAGTTCACCTCTCATCTTCTCATGTTTGTTGTCCTGTGTTGTTCACTTCCCATCTTCTCATCATGTTTGTTGTCCTGTGTTGTTCACTTCCCATCTTCTCATGTTTGTTGTCCTGTGTAGTTCACTTCCCATCTTCTCATGTTTGTTGTACTGTGTTGTCCTGTGTTGTTCACTTCCCATCTTCTCATGTTTGTTGTCCTGTGTTGTTCACTTCCCATCTTCTCATGTTTGTTGTACTGTGTTGTTCACTTCCCATCTTCTCATGTTTGTTGCCCTGCGTTGTTCACTCCCCATCTTCTCATGTTTGTTGTCCTGTGTAGTTCACTTCCCATCTTCTCATGTTTGTTGTCCTGTGTTGTTCACTTCCCATCTTCTCATGTTTGTTGTCCTGCGTTGTTCACTTCCCATCTTCTCATGTTTGATGTCCTGCGTTGTTCACTTCCCATCTTCTCATGTTTGTTGCCCTGTGTTGTTCACCTCCCATCTTCTCATGTTTGTTGCCCTGTGTTGTTCACCTCCCATCTTCTCATGTTTGTTGTCCTGCGTTGTTCACTTCCCATCTTCTCATGTTTGTTGTCCTGTGTAGTTCACTTCCCATCTTCTCATGTTTGTTGTCCTGCGTTGTTCACTTCCCATCTTCTCATGTTTGTTGTCCTGTGTAGTTCACTTCCCATCTTCTCATGTTTGTTGTCCTGTGTTGTTCACTTCCCATCTTCTCATGTTTGTTGTCCTGTGTTGTTCACTTCCCATCTTCTCAAGTTTGTTGTCCTGCGTTGTTCACTTCCCATCTTCTCATGTTTGTTGCCCTGTGTAGTTCACTTCCCATCTTCTCATGTTTGTTGTCCTGTGTTGTTCACCTCCCATCTTCAAGCTTCGTTCGACTTCCATTCTTGTTTATTTTCCTACAATGTTCGTCTCACCTTTTCTCATATGTGATTACCTACAATGTTTAAATTACTTCTTCACTTGGTTGTATTTCTACAATGCTAAACTCGCTCACTTGGTTGTTTTCTTACATTGTTCAACTCGCTACGTCACTTGGTTGTTTTTCTTCAATGCTAAACTCGCTACGTTTCATGGTTGTTTTTCTACAATGCTCAACTAGCTACGTCACTCGTTTACCGGTCCGGTGGCTGTTGCTCTTGTCGTCATCTCTGGTGTACAGGTCAGGCGGATGAGCTTAATCCTGTTTTTTGTCCGTATGCTTTCTAGTCTGCGTAAACCTACCGCACTATACACACGCACACACGTGCGCGCGCACGCATCCACACACACGCACACACGTGCGCGAACACTTATTTTCATATTCACACACACACACACACACACACACACACACACACACACACACACACACACACACACACACACACACACACACACACACACACACACACACACACACACACACACACACACACACACACACACACACACACACACACACACACACACACACACACACACACACACATGCACGCCCATGGCCGCAGATACGTGATTCTTAGAGACGGTACTACCATGTCTAGCGTTAGCTTGACCCTTGACCTCGTCTAATGTTAGCTTAACCCTTGATTTCGTTCACCAGACGCATACTACTATAAGGACACACAACGAGTTGACATCGGCGTTTAGGGGGTTGAATTAGGACGGAAGTGGGTGGCCCTGGACCGCCCTAAATTGTACCATAGTCAGGCCAGTAATCTCCACCCCACCCCCCCCCCCCAAGCCTTCTTCGTGTCTATCGCTCCTTCGCATAGTAACAATAGGTCATTCCTTGTAACAGTTATGACATATCCGCGCCCAAAGAGCGGCCAAGGGAGGATTAGTCAACGCGGGGAAGAACGTTTCATTGGAGTCTCACTCGAGTATATATCTTTTTGGTTGTTTTAAACACAGGATATGCAGCAGACGGTTGTCATCAAATCAGCTCAGTGTGTACAGCAATCTGTCAGATGGGTTGGGTTATACGTCACGTGGTTGCATGCAAATACCGAATTCCTATTTTAAACGATTGGATGGTCAGCAGCGTGTACACAATATAGGGTATATCTATTGGCCGTTTATATTACGGGATGTCCCAGCTCATATGTCATGATCATAATCATCAACATTATCATCGTCTTAATCATAATTATCATAACTGTCTCTAACATCATATTCTTTATTGTTAGAGCCGCCTGGACGCATGAAATATATGGTATTAGGGTGACTTGTGCTGGAAGAGATAAATGCCTCGACATTTTTTTTAACCCAAAGCCCCGCCTGAAATACAACACAGAACGTTATCGGCCGGGGAAGTGATTCCTCCTGCTGTCAGAGTGCAGTACATGAACAGGTGAATACATAACTGAGTATACTTAGCATGCACAGCGACATCTTCCCTAAAATATACATCTAAACATATACATTTCGAGGAGAGAAAGGCTAACATCCTCTTCAGAAGCCACACACATCAACGTCCTTCGATAGTTCCAAATAAGGAAACGGGTTTTAAGAGGTGATACTTAGCCACTCAGACTATACAACCTCCCATATAGATCAAAGTCCGCGCCGACCATGAGGTCAGGTGCTGGCACGGGGCAGATTAACCACGATTAACAGGTGTAAACTCACCTGCACGCCAGACCATCCTCTGATCATCGTAGGTGATAAGCTTACAATAACCGTCAACCAGATCAATCGACCCCGTGTGTGCCTCTCTGTTTATTCATCGTCACCCTATGAGGTCCACCTATACCCTCAACCTTTATAATGAGGTCATTATGCCCAGCCTGCTATTTACGCCACGGAACAACGGACCTCGCGTCATGTAGGAATAAGCATTTCCAAAGCTATTAATACCCAACATCCTGTGAGATAGTTGGTGGTCCGTCGGAGGTGTAGGCACGCTGAGGCCAAATGAGGGTCCGTATTTCCATGAGGATGAGAGCGTGCTTTAACATCAAAGGGCGCAGGCGATATCGCTTCCTGCTTGCTTCCTTTTGAGTCGCGCCCTCTAGAGCCCCGCCGACTCAAATAGCCGGCATTAGGAGAGTAACCGCATTAGTGAATTTTTATTCCGTGCTCTGAGCTCATTTACGCCTCCTAGCGGCGGTGTTAATTAGGAAACGCATAGATAGTAGGAATGAAGGTGAAGAGGAATGCCTAGCAACGACACCATGCCATACATATGCTAATCAAGGGCTTCTAGAATTCGCTGTGGCAATGATCAATGGAGTTATAATAGTTCGTTACCGCATAACTACGCGCCCTTCGGGCCAATTCATGGGTCCCCGGTGTAAGCCAACAACAACGCTTGGGCTGCGATGTGTCGGGATGTTCTCTTTTCCTAAAGCGTTCTATTTTCACAGCGCATCCAGCATGTGTACGGGATACATTTTATTCGAAGCGCATAGATGGTATTTTGATTATGTTCGAAATGGGTGAAATAAATCTGAGATGGTGAAATAATCTTATAATTCTTGCGTTAAGATTCAAAGTGATATAAAGCAAAGCGACTCATGACTTCAAACGTTGTTTTGTCAACAATCCACCACAAACGATTCATTCGCGAGATTCGCGGAAGTTGCACTTGGGTCCAGACGGAGTTCAGCATTGTTATGACTGCTCTCCTTGTTAATATACTCGGCTCAGATATCACCCACAATGCGGTCAATAATTAACAATTATAGTCTCGGAATTCCTATAGATTTGACGAAATCATTCAGTTCACCTGTGATACGTTTTCCTTAGATGTTGGTCTTGAATTTGAGTCGGCTTATAATACAATATGGATCGATTATGGAGGACTGGAGCCATTCACAAAAGATGCAGAGAGAAAGAGAGAGAGAGCCATTCATACTGTCAAATATGCAGAAAGAGAGAGCCATTCGTTCTGTCAAATATGCAGAGAGACGGAGAGAGACAGAGGGGGAGAGGAGAGAGAGAGAGAGAGAGAGAGAGAGAGAGAGAGAGAGAGAGAGAGAGAGAGAGAGAGAAGAGAGAGAGAGAGAGAGATAGAGCCATTCATGCTGTCAACGATACAGAGAGAGCGTGACCGAGAGAAGGAGGGATAGAGAAGAGAGAGAGAGAGAGAGAGAGAGAGAGAGAGAAAAGAAAGAAAGAAAGAGAGAGAGAGAGAGAGAAAAAGAAAGAAAGAAAGAGAGAGAGAGAGGGAGGGGGAGGGAGAGAGAGTATAGAGGGAGAGAGAAAAGAGAGAGAAAGAGAGTATATGTGTGAGAGAGAGAGAAAGAAAGAAAGAGAGAGAGAATAGAGGGATAGAGAAAAGAGAGAGAAAGAGAGTGTGAGAGAGAGAGAGTGTGTGAGAGAGAATGAGAATGAGTTACTATATCGGTAGCCAATCACAGTAGACAGGGCATTCTGTCCACTTCATTGCGCGAATGTTAAGATTTCTCCATGTTGTTAAGATGGAGTTTGACGTAAGCCAGATCCACGGCCATCTGCTGTCTGGGGTGGATGACTTAACTTAGTATTATACAGCTGAGTGCGAGATAGGACGTTTATTAGTGATAAAGCCTAACAGCTGTGCAATGTTCAACCAGCCCAGGGTTGTCGCGGAGAATGATATGACTCGATTAGGTTACATTTATGATTCTCGTTAATGATGAGTGTGTAATGCCGAGACATCATTAACATTCGCGACACGAGATGACTTAAACACATAACAACAACACAGGCCCAGGCAATGTAAGCTTCCAATAATGCAATGAAACATCAATGAACACATGACTGACATGTCATGTTGACATCGTGATCGGATTTAGACAGTTATTTAAGCGGATCTGAATTAAACTTTTGCCCATTGCCACCATTTTAGAGTTTGACTTTACAAGCTTCGTCACCTGAGGTGGCACTAAGGGTGTGGTTAGAGTGGACGACGTCGAGCTGCATCATCTGAGGTGACACTAAGGGTGTGGTTAGAGTGGACGACGTCGAGCTGCATCATCTGAGGTGGCACTAAGGGTGTGGTTAGAGTGGACGACGTCGAGCTGCATCATCTGAGGTGGCACTAAGGGTGTGGTTAGAGTGGACGACGTCGAGCTGCATCACCTGAGGTGGCACTAAGGGTGTGGTTAGAGTGGACGACGTCGAGCTGCATCATCTGCGGTGACACTAAGGGTGTGGTTAGAGTGGACGACGAAAGGAGGGACTCGACCGAGTGGTAGCTGTGACTAGTATATTACAGGATTGTCTTTATTAAGCTGATGAGGTTTGGGCGAATATGTGAGGGCGGCGTGAATGAATGGGTGACAGAGGGTCATCGCAGTGGTCATCTGTAGGGTCATCCCAAAGGTCATCTACGTGGTACCTCATCAAGTCAACTCTGGGTCATGCTAAAGGTCTGGGATTAATCAACTTCTAATCGGCCAGGAAACTGTCATTGGACTAAAGCTGGCCCTGCTACCCAGAACCTTCTTTCGGTATCCTTAAGCCCGTCGCCTCCCCACACCAACCGCGCACCTGACAGCGGAAGCTGAATGCCTCATTCCCACCACCTTATCATTCCCCTATATACCAAAAGCACACTGTCTTGGTCGTGAGGTCATCAGCTCTAGGAACCCGACAAAGAAGACGTCAGTCGTCACAAATTAAGACACATTGGCTGCCATTGTTCTCACGACCCAACAGCTCGCTGGCAGTCCCTAATTACCTACGGTTGTTCACCTCTGATCAACAGAAGCCTGTTTCTCACCAACTTTACTAACGACTGTAATCATGACGCGGAAGGTGGACTGCCGCAGAGCACGCAACCCGGGGCTTGACCTTCTTATTCGCACTCTGTAGCAGAAAACAAATTTGAAAATTCGTTACCGAGGCAACAGCTCATTAGGCACAGGTAATTGTAATTACATGTGTATGTAGCTGGTCAGTGAAGGGGCATGTGGATGCTCGTCATGTGATGTCACGAGCTGTATTCCATATTCTAATAAGTAGACAGCTCGGGGCTAAAATTTGATTTCATGATTCATCCATAGAATATTTCATTAAAGTGTACAAAGAGTTGCATTCGATGGTTAATTTTGAATATATTTATTTCATTCCTATTCCAAATGGACGCATCAGTGTTTCTAACCAGATAAGGAATACACACTGAAACAAGTGTATGAGACCGATTGTAAGTCGAATGATGAGAAATGTCAATTATCATACAAAGTATACGAATGATTTCCCACGCTAAACAGCCCAGAACACTTTCCTGTCTTCCAACACCAGCAATGCCTCCCACTAGCGACTTCTACACTATGACGTACACCAACAGGCAAGGCACTCGCCCCTGGTGTTTTGATGATCTGATGCTACAGCGGCAACAAAGAAGATCGAGAATACAAAATTGCACAAGAGCTGTAAGAGGCGAAGTTTCTTTGACTTGACGTAGACCGCCACTTCATAGTGTCTTGTCTTTGATTCAAGAAGCCTCTATGCCAGTATCACTTCAAGCATATTTAACTTTGTAACAAATATCACTCTAGAGAGAATGCTTCCGCAAAGTAAAGCTAAGGGAGGTAGTGAAGTCGCACTAATGCCTCCGTTGTGGGCAGAGGTGCTTTACGAGATCCCGCTTGCTAGAAGCTACTGTGTTGCTCCTGAACCTCAACGGGACCTCTTAAACAATGAGGCTCATAATTGAGCCATCCTTGTCCTTGTTGTGCCTCTTGATCTACTGCCTCTTATGGTAGGGATCTTGATCGAGTAGGTATAAGCCGGTGGGAGGAGGTGGTTCGTCAAACGGACAACGGACATCAAAGTGTACTAATCTCACCCAGCTAGAGGATTCCGATGCGGAACAAACGAAGTGAAGAGCCGCTCTTAACTACGTGTATTCATGCAGGCGTCTACATCGAACTATATAGGGCTGCTGATTGGAAATTGACACCCAATACTTTAACGTTAGGATTGTCCGTTATGGGAATAAATCCGGGACTTCGTCCTATTCTTCTGTTCACTTTCGTAAGGTATCGCTTCAACTCAGCAGCGAATGTTTTGAATGACTGACGCGTTACGTTTTCCTCATTTCATGCTAGTGTCTACGTGTCAAGTTTTCAACAAATACTCAAGTGCCCAAACATACGTCAGCGTTTCCGAATATGTGAACCTCTCTCAATGTGTTACCGTTGGGTATCTCAGTTCAATTGAAACAGCGAGCCTCGCCATTCAAGGACACCCCTGACAAATTGAATCCCCTTTCACTTCTTCAGGTCACAATAACTTAGGGTTTTAACGCCCTGCAAATTAAACTGGACCTACAAAGAATAGGATATTTGACCCGACCCTTGAGAATCTGATCTCATTTAAATCAGCCAATGTCTCTTTTTTTTAATTTGGCGTTCAAATCATCTCTGTTTTGCCCAACAATCCATTATATATCAAATTCTGAGCCCAATTCCGAAACCCTTACGCATGCCACTACATAACCGAATCTGCCAAACCACCGATTTCAAATTTGACTGATTTTAAACAGGATTTCTAATTGAAAATTGATTTCAGTCAATTACAGTTTTCAAATGAGGCGGCTTCTGTGGAAGGTGGTGGAATCAAGGGAGGATGGTCGTAACATGGCACAGCGAGACGTCGACAAGACAATACTTATCTATTATAACGCAACCGCAATTGTCTAGAACCCCATGATGGTCGAGGCGGGTCTTATCTATTATAAATGAACAGTGCACGAGGTGGGCGTGGCAACACCAGGAAAGGAGTCGCACCTCACAATGAATGGGTGAGAAACCGAGCTACCAGGGAAACTTTTGTCTTAAGTTTGAATTCCATCTTTTGTTTTGCTTACAAATAGGTATGTTGGTGCCTCCGGTGAATCCCTCGTGGAGTTTCTGGCAACTTAAGTGTAGATGACACTAATCGTTTTCATTGGGTTATATCTGAAAATACCACCCCAACGCCCCCCACCCACCCCCCACAAGCTGAACGATAACATATTGCTCTCACTTAAGGCTTTTTGAACCAATCATATAATCTTTGTTTCAGGGTGCATGGCAACAACGACATTGCCTTGTGTTAGATTTAATGACGTTTAATCAAGCAAATGCAATACGATCGATTTCCCACCCGATATAATGAAGCCTTCAGGTACACCGCTTGGACGTCTATTTGACCTTCACCTTTAGTCTGAATTATTATCGTATAAGCGCTTATCCCAACAGACAGAACGTGTAAATTTTGTGAGCGAGGCGCCTGGCTGATAAGAGTTATTTCTATCACCTCAACACCACGTGATTTCTAGTCAACGAGCGATGCAATTCTGGGTTCAATCTAATAGGACAGCGTGTGTCGGGGTTTTCCTCTGTAATCTTACGAGACGCCATGTGGAAGTATCTTAAGAAAAATCATGTTTAGTCAACGTAATGCCGGTATAGCCAGCTGCGTGTTCAATTTATTGGCCAATTATTATACGCCAAATTTATTTCATGTAACACTGCTGTCCTTTGAAGCTTTGACAACAGAGTTCAGTTATTCTGAAAGGTTGTCCGACAAGATGCAATGGAAAGATGACACGAACGACTCGCCGGTCCGACTTAACAGTATAGTTACCTGACTAAGATGACATAATCAGACAGGGATAGAAAACTTTACTATATAATAAGGACACGATTATGCCCACTGAGGGTAACAAGCGATGAAAGATGCGCCAAGTGCCACGCGCCCGCTGAGTATTAACGGACAGGTGAAAAAGACGCTTCAAAGCCGGCCTTGTTTGATAACCTTACAAGTGCCGCGCGATTCATTCATTAGAGGTCACAGATTCGCATCGGGGATTCGCGTCCTAAATTGACAAAAGCCCGTTTGGTTGGTCGCTGAACGCGAGGCAGCGTTGTTTGGCGGAAAAACCCAACAGACGGTTTCCTCTGAAGGAGAATGAATATTACGTCGTCGCTTTAACAGGTTAAATCCTTCCGACGTGGCGCATGCACTTGTTGCGGGATTACAATGCGTTGTGAGGGCGAGAATGTAAACCCCAGATGGTCAACTGGCCCATACACTTCAAAACAACCTGTTTCATACAAGCCGTCCTCTTGAAAAGGTCCTTTGGTAGCCCCTATCTTGTCACCCCCCCCTTCCCGCATTCTACCCTCTTGATATCGCGCGCAGTCAAGTTGGGTTTGATGTCGTCCGCTTTGCCCCACGAAAGGCGGCAAAATATTGAGCCGCTCTGCCAGAGATGAAGCAGGGCGCAGAAACAATCTTGTTCTGTCTCTTAAGAAATAAATGACCAAACTTTCTTCAAAGGAAGGCACGGGTTAGATGTAGAGCTTGTCAGGATGCCACTTTTCAGCGTTCTGAGTTCTGGCCCCATGAATAATTCCATATTCGGGGTGATTGGTGGAAGGTGGGGGTGGTTTCCCTTCAGCACCAATTGGTAATTACCATGTTGGCTGATAGTCAAGTGCAAACAGATCTTGTAAGCTATTAATCTCAAGTGGTTTCCATGGTGATTAACCTTGTGTTGGTGTAGACAATATCAGTTGAACCCACGGATTATCTCATCCGACTATTTCGTGTAAAACTCACCATTTGATTATTTATCTTTATTAGGAGGCACAAGGCCAGCAGGATAGCGACCTCCGCGATTAGATAGGGTGGAGGGTCAGAGGAGGATCAAATGCTCCTCTATCTGTAGATCTTACGTCATATCAGTGTCTGACGGCAACTGTGGGTTGTGCGGCAAGATGCCGGCAGAGATGACCCGCTAAACATTCCATGAGGACTTCCCTTTGAATCATAACGATTAATATAAGCTTCATTTAAGGTCAAATAGCTATCAATCCATGACTTTATTGGTGATCTTCACCTAATTAGACAGCATCCATTCATCTACCGGACCAGACGATGCCATTCAACTTATTCGTGCGATCGCGCACCACGTGATTATAGCCAATATGGCCGACATTTCGAGCTGTAGAGGCGGTGCGTGCCTTGTGGACAGATTGCAACAAGGTGGTTCATCTGTTCGCTCCTCACGACACCGAGTTCAAATGGCACAGCCATATGTCTCTGTGCTGTAAACATGTCCTTATGCGGGTTGCCTGTCTTAAGCGGCACTATTTAACTGCAATGTTCCAATCGCTCTCACAATGAGAGTAGGTTTGGCGGGTGGGGCCCAGGTGTAAACAATTCAAGTTACCCCCTTATTCAAGTTACCCCTCGGTAACTTGAAATCGATTTCAGATTACCCCCCACAATTCAGATTACCCCCATCCCTAAAACCATCTCGTAACTATATGAAATTTGTATTGTTTTAACATTTTCTGAATTTTATCATTCGTCCATATTCTTTGTTTGATTAAATGTAGTTTTTATGACATTATATTAAGTATGTGAATTGATTAATGGCAACATGTAAGTAAATGTGAATCATTAAAGTAACACATGGGGGTAATCTGAAGTTGATTTCATCCTACCCCCCGGTAATCTGGAATTGACGGGGGTAATATGAAATCGTCATTCAAGTTACCCCCGGGGGTAATCTCAAATCGATTTCAGGTTACCGGGGGGTAATGTGAATGGAGGGTAATTTGAAATCGGTACACCGGGGATTGAATTAACAACCCAGGGAACTGCTGTGGGGCCCATTAGGGGTTAGTTGAGATGGAGTTAGTTCGGGGTAGAGGTACATGTTCTGATGGAATGTGACAGCATCCTAAACAACTCAGTGTGCACTTGGTCAGGAGGCTGCGTATGAGGGACGCCTCGGTAGAGTAAGTGAGTGAGTTAGTTGTAGGGTAAGTTAGTGTAGGCATATGTACATTGATTTTATGGAATGTAGGCGTATGTGATGTTTGTAGGAGTAGTATTGGCGTAGGTGTTGTTTGTAGGAGAAGTATTGGCGTATGTGATGTTTGTAGGAGTAGTATTGGCGTAGGTGTTGTTTGTAGGAGTAGTATTGGCGTAGGTGTTGTTTGTAGGAGTAGTATTGGCGTAGGTGTTGTTTGTAGGAGAAGTATTGGCGTAGGTGTTGTTTGTAGGAGAAGTATTGGCGTAGGTGTTGTTTGTAGGAGTAGTATTGGCGTAGGTGTTGTTTGTAGGAGTAGTATTGGCGTAGGTGTTGTTTGTAGGAGTAGTATTGGCGTAGGTGTTGTTTGTAGGAGAAGTATTGGCGTAGGTGTTGTTTGTAGGAGTAGTATTGGCGTAGGTGTTGTTTGTAGGAGTAGTATTGGCGTAGGTGTTGTTTGTAGGAGTAGTATTGGCGTAGGTGTTGTTTGTAGGAGTAGTATTGGCGTAGGTGTTGTTTGTAGGAGTAGTATTGGCGTAGGTGTTGTTTGTAGGAGTAGTATATGTGAAAATGTTGTTCGCGAGCGGTGTGAAAAGTGAAGGTGATGTTGCAGGCGCGTGAAATATTTGTGGAAGGTGAGGTGCGCAAACTCTTGATATTGATGGATTTATGAGTTACGAGCAAAACACTAATCGATTTTTTATAGGGCGATTCTTGTGACATTGATTAATCTAATGTACGTGCCATCCACGTGACTCATTAGATGCGCAGTTGGTCAGAGCCATGCGATTCTTCATCGCGTTGCCAGGGGAGACTCTATCATGCGCATGCGTGACGACCGTCAGCAGCAAATGTGCTCTTCCATCACAAGCGATGCGCGCGATGGTATCACCAACCGAGTCATAGGAACCCCGCATGCGCAGATGTGCTGGAATCAATCATCCCCAACAATAAAGGAAGAGGAGGGGGAAATGCAGCCCTGGACGAGACGGACGCAGTGACCTTATAAGGTCATCGAGGCAGCCATTGAGAAATTGGCGTCACCTTGTGAAAAGGTTATTTTTGCATTCAGACGCATCTTAGTCAACCCGACTCAATTGCAACGCCAGTCACCACCTCACCACTCCTAACCCCACTCCACCCCACCCAACCCCACCCACCCCGCTCTGACCACCCAACCCCACCCTCCACGCACCACCCCACCCTGCTCCGCCCCACCCCATCCCATCCCATCCCACCCCACCTAGCTCCGCCCCATCCAACCCCACCCCGCTTCGCCCCACCCAACCTTACTCCACTTCATTCCACCGCACCGCACCACACCTCCAACCTCACTGTCAAGCATACTGACCACGGCGAAGGGCTGCAACGAAAGATAATGGTCGATGGGTGTGAAGTTCGAATCCTGGTTTTGATAATAGCAAAAATCAACAGATGGTGATATGGGCGTGACTGGGATGAAAGAGGCCCGGTCAAACCCTGCGACGCCTCATGCCAAGTTTGTCTGTGTTCCGTAAACATCCCGTAAACCTACCTCATTTGTATACTTGTTGCTAAGCACCACTATTCCCCTACCAGCTTTTTTTTTGGTTTTATTTATGTGATTTAAGGACGAGAAATTCAAATGTGGCGTCTTTGATCGGCGGAGACAGGGAAGACCTGGGTGGGCCTGGACGAGTGAGGTCATTGGAGTTTTGGAGAGGGTCTTATTTTCCGCTTACTCAAAGGTTCTTGCCACATTACTCCCCGGGCAGCTCTCAACCGACTACGACTTTTCCTTGTGTGAATAAAACAATAGCAGAGCCCCACCGAGTTAACGACCGTCATCTCGGGTCAGCTTTTGTTTGAAGTAGACGAGAGCGACGTGGAGTTAGTAATCGCTTCTTGTACCGTTTGACATGTGAGGAGATGATGGCCAGTAATTGAATCACCAGTGATTGACTAACTAACCATTGCCTCTCTGTAATAACGAGCCGTTACGATTCAAGTGACGTCACTTTGAATTCAACATATGTATCTCACATGCGGACAGGCTTTCATCATTTAATCATCATATGTTTTACAAAAAGTATAACCAGTTCTGATTTGAACGACCTACGCATTTCATAACATTCACCGCTATCGGTTACAGAAGACGTATTGGTAAGGCTACATCGCATGCAATAGGACGGGCGTGCCCTGTATGTACCCGCGATCTGCCTCCACACACCTGCTGCACGCTACTTAGCATGTATATATAACTGTGTCCGTTCGTACATCACCAAGAAGCCCATTGGGGACCGCTCCTACATCTAACTAATCAATAATGTACAATAATTAATGCCCCGTGCGCCGAACCATTAAGCACATTGTATATCAGAATCGACGGCGCATATGCACGAGCGCCGTGGTTCCCGCCATATAGTCATATATACAACATCAAGAAAGCACCCCATTCATATGGAGGCTCATATCTCCGCCGCCTAGCCGCATTTCTCATCCATTTCTTTAGACTGCATATGAAGTTGGCCACCTGCCTGTTTATCGGACTATCTCTCTCTGTACGTGGGATTTGTGGAGTGATGGAACAACCGAAAAGTATAACTAGGATTTTCGTGAGATTATGTCTCGTCGGCAATATTGTCTTGACTCTATTGTGGCTGCATAGCACGTCCAAGCATTACAAGAAATCCACAGAGATCGACAGGTTAGAGCCGCTTCTGTTTGACGTCTTGAACAGCAGGGAAGTGAATGAAGAAAGAGGCACCCAAGGCTCTCCGGAAGTCACAAAGGATGGGTTTGATTTAGAACCTCCTTCATTTAAGGTCGAACCTGAAGATGTCGACGAAGAGTGGATCATATCTTACAGAACCAGGTTTCCTAAAGGGACAGACCCTAAAGATCCGGAAGCAAAACCTATGACCATCACCGGATGGACCTACTTCCAACCGACCAGCCCCTCGTGGTTCCGTGACGGCGTCTTCCATCGCCATCACTGCCCCAACCTCCACGAATGGATGAAATGCGAATACCTCCCATCAGCATCCATACAACGCATCTACCAAAGTGATGCTGTTTTGTTCCACGCTAAAGGCATCACCGGCAACAACAGTATACCCCCTTCACGACCGCAGCATCAAAAGTGGATCTTGTATGAGACGGAACCACCGACTAACCTTTGGAACTCTGCCCAAAAAGACGCGGATTATTGGAAGCTATTCAACATCTCAGCCACGTTCACATTTGACGCTGATATACCTGTACATCACCACAGATTTCTGTGTCAGGAAAAAGAGAATTGGGTCTCACCAGGAATCAATTACGCGGCAGGTAAAACGAAAAAGGTAGCCTGGTTTGTGAGTCACTGTAAGAGCAGCAGTCGTCGTGAGTTGTACGTGGAGCAACTCCAAAAGTACATCGATGTTGATGTCTACGGATTCTGTGGCCTTCCTATTTGTCGTAAAGATGCCAAAGACGTCTCACCTGAGAACTGCATGATGGAGTTATTAGAGAAGTCCTACAAGTTCTACCTGAGCTTCGAGAATGCATTTTGTGAGGAATATGCCACTGAGAAGCTGGGAAGATTCTTGAAGATAAATATTCTTCAGATTGTGTTAGGTGCGTATGATTATTCTAATGTTCTACCTGAGGGGTCCTACCTGGACGTACGTGATTACAAATCACCCAAACACCTCGCCGATTACCTGCACAAACTCGACGAAGACGACGACCTTTACAACAGCTACATCGATAAAAAGAACTCAGTTGTGTGCGAGAGAAGCAAGTCAATGAACTTCCATTGTATGTTGTGTGAATATCTTCATAATCACCGCTACGAGAAGCAACAGATGTTTGACATCGCTAGTTTCTGGTCGGTGGACAAACGATGCCAGTCTCCGCTTCAGTTCTACGAAAATATCGCCGATGAAATAATTCCCTCTATAAATTTTACCTTGCAGTCAGATGTCTTCCTCTGATAGTTTTGCAATTCATTTTTTTTTGTAAATAAATCACACACACACAAATTGATAAAATATCAGCATAGTTTATAGTTTTAACACCACACACATCATTGAATACCCTAATTAATCAGAATGTGTGTGCGTTCATCTTAAATAAGCTTCGAAAAAGAATGAAAAGACAGCTAAAATGTTGGGATTTCAACCTGCAACCTCTCCGTCACTGGTTTGAGCTTTACAATACATAACACAAATCAATTGCAGTACTGTCACATGCAGTGCACACTTTTCTTCTGATATTCGTGGATGTTTAAGAAACTGACATCGAGGTGCAGCCCCATTACAGTTAATCGGGTTATACATCTTGATTCAAGACCTTGCTTATTGGCACGGATACTCATGGATAAAGATGGGTAGGGGTGGTTGAGATTGGTAGGGGTGGGTAAAGATGGGTAGGGGTGGGTGAAGATGGGTAAGGGTGGGTAAAGTTGGGTAGGGGTGGGTTAAGATGGGTGGGGGTGAGTAAAGACGGGTGGGAGTGGTTAAAGACGGGTTGAGGTGGGTAAAGATGCATTGAGAAGGGCCCTGAGATAGATATATATTTCCCCAAAAGTTTATATGCAATCATCATAGCAGACAGCTGTAAGCGGAGGAACTGAAGTAGCCCTAAAACTAAAGCCATGTCAACCTGCCCTGCACCATCAACATTCGCCCTCAATAGCGAGGATCTCTCTCGTTCAATTAGCTCTCACCCCTCTTCTCCCAGTAACAGTCCTTGATATTTTAACCCCTAGCTGTTCCCATCGAAGCTATTGTGTTGGCACGTAAGCGGTGGTTAATGTTTAATTGTCCATAAGGCAAAATCTTGCCGAGAATGAGTTCAGGCTATCCGTGCGTCACATTAAAGGCCACGTCTTTGCGGGCTTCCCAGTGTGACGCGCTGATGAATCAACACACTAGGGCGCTCCAGTGAGATGACGTCAGCAAATAGCCTCAGTTGCCGTGTGTCCATTTGGAACAGCTCTTGTGTAGCCCCATCCGTCCTAAACCTCTACCACCACCTCGACCCCATCCTCTACTCCTCCTGTTGGTTTCAAGCACACCCCACTAGTCAGCTAGTCACAAAACGGACGCCCCCGTGGGGGGGGGGGGGGGCACTTAAGTGTATAGAGGTAGTTTATATGCGCCGCGCGACGGGGTATGTTTTTTCGGCCTCTCGACTTGTACGACGGGTTTTTGGGCCTCATACTTGTACGACGGGGTATGTTTTTCAGCTTCAATCTGTACGAAGGGTTATACATTCGCATAATACCTTGTACCACGGGGTATGCTTTTGGCCATTTTGACCTTGTACGACGGGTACGGGTTTTCGAGGTCCCGCGGCACACCCCTATCCGGAATAAGGCCAAGTGACCCCCCGGGCGGACGCCATGACGCAAACCCTTTTATATCCGCATAAATTCACCACGAATTCCCCTACAGGGACATCTTGTCTTTTGTTCAAAAGCTTAACGCTCAAGTCATTGTTTCTCTTGGCAAGACAAGCACTCATGGGATGGCACAGATCATTAGCAGACCATCGTTGCTTCGGCAGAGCAAATTTCGCCTTGCGATTCGGACGTCTCCGATGAAGAGAAAAAAGACACCGGCGATGTCAATGCTGCGCCTGGGACAACGGGGAACTCCCTGCGTCTCCGAGAACGGGCTTACTTTACTGACGTCACACGGCTGGGTCTGACCAAGTTAATGGCTGCTGCAGCGTTTTGCCCGGCGCGCTATTTTCAACTGACATTTTATCAAATTTTGGCCTTTGCTGATCAGATGCGACGGTTATTGGACCGGTTTGAGTTTATTGATCACATTATGAATTTATTTCAGCGAAATACCTATAACCGTGCGATAGGCACTTTAAAGCAGTGAACGAAAGTGTACTTCCGCCTGAAATGGCGTCGGCTTTTCCAGGCAATATTCAGTTAACATAACAGCAACACCTGCGAGAAACAAAGCGTCTCTTTAAATGATGCTGGTTAATTAGCCAGGAATTTCATTGATAATGCATTAGAGCTCCAGTGTTTCATCTTCATTGCCTAAGCTGTCATGGGAGCTGCTGACGTCATCTAGGTGTCACGGCCATTACGGACGCCTCCTGCAAAATGCGTGACAGGAATGGAACATGACTTCTCAAAGATAATTAACGATGGTTAACGATGAAATTCCGAGGACATTGATGATAAATAAACCGGTATCATAAATCAAATTAACAAGGAATTGTTATATATAACGTTGTCATTCTAGAAAGTTGATACAGGCGTTTTTTTTCTCACATTGTTCTTGTTTTTATATCTAGTATGACGAATTGCTATTCAATATATACTCGTTAATGTGACAGTATTGCCATTGAGGAGAGGCGTTGATGAATTGATGAGGGTGGGTTATGCGAACCTTACAAACGTGATGAATGAAACCACGGCTCGCTGGTGATGCTATCTTCTAGCGCAATACGGGTCCTAATCATCATTTGTGCAAATGACCTTTGACATGGCAAGCAGCGACAAATTCACGCCGTCACAACACCTTTAATCTATTCACTCATTCCAATACCCATCACGTCGCCTTTGTTTTAGTAACAAGACCAGACCAGATATTCAGAAACCTGTTGACATTCCATCAATTTCGCACCATGCTGACCCTCGCGCACCACCTTACCCCAGCCCGCGCATCACCTTACCCCAGCCCGCGCATCCACCTGCTACTAAGAAGTGAATCGCTGATGAGGCATTGGATAAGGTGTTGTCGTCTTAGCAACTCTCACCTGCCAATCAACTCATGCGGATGAAGGGCACCTGTCGCTGAAGCTCAGAATTGAGCCAGCCTGGCGGATCCCTCCTACTGTGTCGGTCAGATCAGATATAGACCTGTTCCCAGCTTACCGGCCTCTTTAAACCATTACAGCACCTTTTGTTGCCCGTCACCTTTTCAAGCTGTAGCTCAATTACTCGCATCTGGTCGCTCTGGTTTCTAGTCCTGGTTTATAAGGCACTTGAAGAGGAAGGGAGACTGGTCAAATCAGCCTGCTACCTGTGACGTAACGTCATGGAAATCGAAATAACACGAGGTACTTAATGGAGGGGTTGAATTGAGCTGACCATTAGCGGGTGTTGGAAGCGACAGGATGGCCTTGTTGAGAACTTCCACCTCATTCCTACCAAACATGTCATGTCATTGCTCTGTCTATGGGATAAGGAATTGGGGGTGAGGGGTGATTACGTTAGGTTTCAAACTCGCGCATGATCCAGCAAAGGTGAAGGTTGTATGAGGAATTGGCGCACCTAGTCCACGTTACCGCTGTCAGTGTTCGGCATCCTGTTATCTTGTCCGCCCTCTTTAATGAGACATACGACGCATGAAATACGGTTACAGGTAGTTTCGTACACAGGTTGTTTCGTACACACTACTTACTGTTGTTTCGTACACACGAGATTGGTTGTTTCGTACACGCACAGCGTTTATTCACTCATTCTTCATTGATAAAAGGGGTCATTTCATAATACGAACGAGGATCGAAAGCCAAACCGTAATTTTGCGCGATGGTAAATCCATTTCAGGACAAATCTGATGCCTTTTATCAGTCAGGTGTGCTGCAGTGAGCTTGACGCTACAGTGACAAATATGGTCAGTTTCTGTGCGACCGTTGGCTGTGGCAACAGGGGTAACCGAGATAAAGAGAAATCAATGTAAAAGCTATGCCAATATAATCGCTTATGTTATCATATACTCAACGTCTTCACAACCCACCATGTGTCACGTTGCTGTAATCTTGTACAGGTTACTCTTGCTTGTAATATATTCTAGAACTGTCTAAAGTGACAATCTGGTATTGTGATGAGACTTTCGGTGACGCGCGAGAGTCCCACTTATTGTGGAGTGTCCTTGCTTTTGTTAAGACAGGCGAGTTTTAAAACAGATCGCATTGGCCTTTTGTGTCCTTTATAAATGACAGGCGAGTTTTAAAACAGATCGCATTGGCCTTTTGCCTTGTGTCAGGAAAGTATCAAATGTATTAAGTGTCCTTCCTATTACCGCAAATGTAAGAAAAGATGTTCCTTATAACGAGGGCATTTGAATGTGTGCATCCTGGAGCAAGTTTACGTGGGTGGTTACGAATATTAATATATATATATATATATATATGTGTGTGTGTGTGTGTGTGTGTGTGTGTGTGTGTGTGTGTGTGTGTGTGTGTGTGTGTGTGTGTGTGTGTGTGTGTATGTGTGTGTGTAAATAAAGAATGGCAGATAGAGACTGCATATAGATAAGTATATATAAGTAACACATTATTTTTCTTTCTGTATATATATATGTATATATATATATGTATGTATATATATATATATAGTGTATATATATATATTTATATATGTTTATATATATATATATATATATATATATATATATAGAGATATAGATATATATATATATATATATATATATATATCTATATATATATATATATATATATATATATATATATATATATATATATATATATATATATATATATACGTCTTGTAGGGCTAGGCTGGCCCATGGCTGAGTTGTCCTTCTTCGCCAGGTAACTCATGGTATATGCATAAAAATGACCTACGACACTGATATTACACAACACCCATGGCTGAATTGTCCTTCTTTCGAAAAAAAACATAACAAGCATATTCAGTATACGAAATAACAAGCAAAGTATTACACATTCACGACTCCCGTAAATGCGTGTACGAAAACGCAAGCCATTCAGTGTACGAAACGACTCCCGGTTGCGTGTACGAAACAACCATCTGTTTGTACGAAACGACCTGTGTACGAAACCACCGCACACCTGAAATACTCCCTCCTCAGCAGCTTCACAGTCTTAGAGCATCATTACATTAATAAAATTAGACCCCTATTGAAGGTTTTCTCTTACGAAAGCATCTCTGCGGTCGCGCCCCTGACCACAGATCTATGAATAATCACACATGGACGATCCAATTTGAGTAAGTTGGACGAACCAGAAGAGGGTGGGGTTAACCGCAGCTCGTATCACGCGCTCTCCGCAATTCTCAAGCTTCGTGATTAAGTAAGCCGCTTTCAGCTTCCTGCTGAGAACATACACAATTGCGCCTGCTTGTCAGACTCTAGCCTTCTGTTAGGGTAAGGTGGGGCTCTAAGGTCCGTGTATATACCGTCTTTTCGTTTTTCGTTTATCAAAACCAATAACCAAAAAACGAAAAACAAGGGCTAAACCGTAAACCGTTTTTCATGTGCGACAACGAAAGACGGATAACACCAAACCGATTCGTTTTTCGTTTCTCGTTTGATCAAACAGAAAACGAGGAGTGGCGCTGCAGTCGGCGGTGTTTGTACTGATACAAGCGGCTGGATATGTTGGTTGGTATCCGAAGGTGCGGGGGGGGGGGGGCGGGATAGGCTTTATTGGTTTTGATAAACGAAAAACGAAAAGACGGTATATACACGGACCCTCTAACGTAGGGATGTGCAAAGGGCAAAGGGCAAAGGGGCACTGATGTAGGGGGGCAATACACGGACCACGTAGGGATGTGCAAAGGGCAAAGGGCACCACAGGGTCTGATCAACTCGGCCCAATGGTGCAAAAGATAGCAGATTATTTGTATATTGGATAAAAATTCCTGGCCTACCCATGCTTGTGTAGCATAGCGTCTGTTTCTACATTACGTCTGTTTCTACATCACGTCTGTTTCTATATAACGTCTGTTTCTACATAACGTCTTTTTCTACATCAAGTCTGTTTCTACATTACCTCTGTTTCTTCGTTATCTCTGTTTCTCTATATAACGCCTGTTTCTACATCACGCCTGTTTCTATATAACGCCTGTTTCTACATCACGCCTGTTTCTACATCACGTCTGTTTCGACATCACGCCTGTTTCTAGATCACGTCTGTTTGGACATCACGTCAATTTCTACATCACGCCTGTTTCTACATCACGTCTGTTTCGACATCACGTCAGTTTCTACATTACGCCTGTTTCTACATCACGCCTGTTCGACATCTCGCCTGTTTCGACATCACGTCTGTTTCTACATCACGCCTGTTTCTACATTTCATCCGTTGCCATATCTAGTATATTTTGAACATCACAGCCATTACCATATAATGTGTGATTCTCTTTACAAGTGCATGATCATGGGGGCGTGCGGGGTTGGGGGTGACAAAAGGGTTAAATATTGACGGAAATACGATCCAAATTCGTCCATCACCTGACTCAACTCGGCCAACGGGAGCACTCCAACTGATGCACCACAAAAGCTTTCATAGCAATGAGTTAATAAGATCAGGAATATGGTTCAATAATAACACAAATCTTCCATTAGGTTACAAGAAAAATTTCATATATCAATCCTAAATATTCCCGTCCAATACAGTCCTAGACATTGACCGTACGTGATGTTAGCACACAATAGTGTTGGAATATGTAATACAAACGCGACAGACATTGACAGAATGCAGTAGATATCATATCTAAATTTTGGTTTACCCTGTTCGGGAGACATAAGAAAATTATCTCGGTATACATACGAAACTCATTTAGAATCAGCAAACCGTCAATATGTTCAATGAATTCGTAAACACGGATGGAATTATAGCAAACTTAACATCAAGAGAATATTACCAATAAGAAAAGCAATCCATAGCCTCAAACAGGTCCGTTCCTTGAGGTTCTAACAACAGTTGGCATTTTGTGACTTTTAATTAAGTTTTCAAACTTCGGTATGAGGTAACCCCATACCACCATTAGTTTACAATCATATATGTAGCCCCTACCTTTAATATATCATCTTCTCTGTCATTGTTTGTACTTTAGTTGCCTCCATCATAGTATTACCTTTAGGTTCCTACTTCTAATGACCCCAAATTACCCGCGTTTAATTCCGCACCCAACAAGACCATACGCATGCATGAGACGTTACAAGGTCACAGACGTGAAAAGAACACCCTCAATAGAGACAGCTTTTAATTGATGTAAATTCAAGTTGCAATGCTACTTGAATGTAATTAAGACGCGTTTGTATACACAGCCACTGCCTTTCACAGGTAGTGTATAGCCTGGTTGTTGGCGCAGACGACCTGAGCGCGATGCAGGCGTCACGACGCGCGGTGTCTGACGGAAACAAATCACGACTGGGAATCAGCTGCTATTTACCTGAATATTACTTGTTAATGGTAAGTTAGTAAGCTCCTTTCATCTGGGGGATGTCCGACACTACCGGCTATTACCAACGCTCTTTGTCGAATCCAGCGTCTAATTGTCTGCCGCTAGGACGCACGGCGCCTTCCCTATCCCATCATCTTTTTAATTTTCTATTCCTCAATAACTTCTATAAACACGATTTATCTATCCATACCGCTATGCCAGCGCAGACATCCCTACCAACCCGCCATGTCTCCAGCCTAATCACCATAAGCTGGTTAACGAGTCTATTGTAGCGTCAACGCTGTCAAAGCGATATTGTCTTTACTCCACATAATATATATAATTATGAAAATACCCCGCGAATAGGGGAGATAGCTAGAACAAACATGGTGCTGTAATCTGCATCAATTGATCTGGAAATGGCCCCCACGTCGTGGTCACTGACACTGTGCAGTTACCCACATTCCATAAGCCGACAGCCTGACACAGCGTCAGTGGTGAGGAAATCACGCGTTATCTTGCGAGGATTTACGTTAAGTTGACAAGTATATGTTCTGGGTTATAGATCAAGCAGCTCACTGTGGTGGAAATGTCACCGCGTGGTCATGTCGTTAACTTTAACCCTTATTTCACTGATCAAGCATGGGACGTCTTCATTAGGTCAGGTCTGTTCGCTTCAAGATAGACCACAGACAAGTCTATTGTCGTAAAAAAAACACTACAGCAGTTATCAGTTACCACGGGCAGATTAGGGAGAGGTAGGTTAATGTTCAGCGCGGTACTATTCTCCACCTGCTTAATGTGACGTCATGATTAACAATACTCACACTAACTCATGGACGGTGCACTTTCTCTAGGATTTGCAAGTGCCGCTGTTTTAATGTCCTTTGCTAATCCTGTTTAAATCCTGTTTTCCTACTCGTCTGGGGTGGTATGGTACACCAACCACGATGGTGGACTGCACTGAGTGAGATCAACAAGACACAACCTCCGAGAATAAGGTCCAAGCATGCTGTGTAAATCAGCAAGAATAACAATTCTTCTCAGATAGGCTGCTATTCATAAGAAAACAATCGACGCACTAGGAACATTCAGCGTTAAATGCAACATTTCATCATCAACATTAACTGTTATCAGTGAATTTTTCTGTGCGCCTGTGAAAAGCTTTTGATTATTTCCATGAACTCTGTTTATATCAACGTAAACTGGAACCCTCAACGTAAACTGGAACCCTCGCCAGAGAACCAGATTGCCACAACTTCGCCCTTAACATCTTGACCACAGTAGCCTTCATTCATCTGTGTAAATGTCGTACCCAACACTCTCATAGCTGGCTTTCTGATGTAGTGGGACAATTGGCAGGGTTTGTTTTTTTTGCACGAGGGGCTCTCTGTAAAGAACAGTATTAATGCTTGACATTTGCGGCTAGTGAGTTGGGGTACTATTGCCCCTACGCAGGATTCAAATTTGATTCTAGTAATGCACCAATTTGGTCCATCCTGATGTAGTTATGTGGAGTTATTGGGTGCGTTGTGTCGATTGTAAAATATCATCTTCCAATGTGCGTCTGTAGTTGTCTTTTCCGAACCGACGACAGTACGCAAATAACCTATGAACGTTTTGAGTGAGTCAAGTCCCTTTAAGAGCTTTTCCCGTGTAATCATTTTCCATCCCATCCGCCTTTAAATGTCATGATTCGTAGCGCAACGTCCACTGACATCTTTTGACCACAGCGAAGTATGCGCCGGCTAAGTAAATGTTCGTTACGTAGCCTTCATGGTCAGCATTTTCTTCAGACTAACCCATAATATCCCCGCCTCCTCGAGATAACCACCGATAATTGGACTCAATAAGCAAGGTGTTGACCGAAGGGATTTCCTCTTTTTTGGCTGGACCTCTCGCTCCAAGGAAGGCACTCGTCCCGGGGCACACGTACCACGCTAGGATGGACTCAGTTTCAGTTAACCACAGTCAGTTCCCCACAGGGCTTGGCTGACTGGGGAAAAGAATGTAATATCATATTTAGAGATTTCAACCAATCCCTTTTGGAGCTAATGCAGTTAAGCCGGGTTTATAATGTACTGTAATACAAGAATGTTGAAATTTGCTATCCATGCAATACATCCCTCCTCGAGGGCAAATCCAACCAGAGAGCAGACGACAGAAACGATGTCGTCTGTTTGTTACATGACCGATAGTCCAAGTAAATATGACGAGGTGTGAGTTGTCATCAGATGGACCAGGTGACGGGCACAAGAACTAACATGAGTTTTGGCCTGGACTACTGTAAGTCTAATTGGTGTTGATACTCGAGGTCTGACACTTCCAAGCCACCCCGGGGCTGTCCACACCAGTCTGTCGCATTTGGTCACGACTCAGCCCAACCCAATCATTTCGAAGGCTCTGTCAATTTGTCTCTGATTTGTACTCGGAAACTTGTATCTTTGGCAGTGTTGAGTATTGGTGTGTGAACAATGTGCTGAGTCAACCTGGTGGTGACCCAGCTGTATCAGGGTCTGCGTGTCAGTTCGTAATTAGGCCGGACTTGTTCTTGGTGGTTCATCTAATCTGTTTGCTTTTTGTGAAGGAATGTGGCCTGAATTGAGATAAACGAAGTGATTACTGTGCCCGTGAGATGGCTGGCAGACTTTGTTGGTTTTTCGCTGGAAACGCCGGGTCCTACCTCTAGAAGTGCCCTTGAGGGTAATTAGACTACAGGTTATTCATTAATTATTTCTAATGATTGGATGGGTTGTAGATACATTTCAATGGCTAGCTTATTTCGCAGTGCATTGGGGGAAATGGCAGAGACAGTGTGCAAACGACGTGGCAGCCATGCACAGGGTCAGAAATGTCAATCGTGGAAGCAGAGAGGGCCAACTGCCTCTCATTGACATGTCTTGTTGCGTTATTTGGAAGTAACTGATGAGCATGTCTGGGCTAACAAATGACAGGCTCGGGATTACAAATAAGCCGGATATCCCACAAAAGAATCAATGGAATGTGAACACCAGAAGAATAGTTTAAAAAAGCTTCAGCTAATATTAGACTGGCATGCTATGATGTATAGGGCGACCTTTGGAAATTCAATGTTAATGCGATCACAGATTGTACTTATTAAACAGTAGCATATATCATGTATGTCGAAAAGATGCTACATGTCAGAAGGCTTTTAATAGCGGCGTACGGGAGAATAATCCTTCGTCCCCAAATCGTTGCATAACAGCCATAACCAATGAGCCTGCTTGTCGGCTTGTCGCATTACGGGCACGTTCCGGGCGAGGAAATCCATTATCTCTACACCCGCAATCAGCATCCTTGAGCTGTAACTTATCCCAAGAATATCACGTCTAACACCCGGCCAAGTCATGCATACTATCAGGGTTTGGGAGTCTCAGCAAGCGCCCGATAGACTATCCGACACTCGCGTTAGTATGCATGTCTGCTTGTGGGGTTGGAGCGCTTGGCTGGTCAAAGATGTGCCTCGGGGCGCCAAGATAAGTTTGTGGCTTCTCTATCGCGCATACGCGCTGGTTAATCGATGAACCTGCCACGTGACACTTGGTGTAAGAATAGCATTCTATAAAATAGTGACAACTCAACATGAATCTATCGCTGTTGCTACTGATAGGGCGTCTCTCACTCCTTGTCTGGCACGAAGCTGTCATTTACTTCCGGGTCAATGCGCATGCGTCATCTAGATACGGCTTTATTGTTGAATACGGAGTCTCTGTGATGCGCCACTTGAGTGCCAAAACAACAGCAGTGTTGTTCCCACGAAAAGCTCGGCCTACACGGCCCTATAATTCATGCAATTGCCACCCAAACACAACATCTAAACCGGGAGAAACACACATGGTCTAAGTTGCTAAGTTAAAGGTTAAGTTGTTTTCAGAAGGCCGAGTTGGTTGCTATTCTCTATGTTCAACAAGTGAGATCTAAACCGAATCGTCAACATTGTGTTGATTTTAATAGGGGTGGTCGGGGTGCTCTCAAGGAGGAAGGTTTTTAGTTTGGATGCGAGGCTGAGAGGTCGACGTTTGAGTCGGATTAACCTGAACCCTCGAGAAAGCATCAAAGCCTAGAGGCGCCCTCTATAGAGAAATAGGTCGTCCCAACATGGACCAGGCTCATGGACAAGTGCCCTTGGTTCTCAAAATATTTGTAAAAACTTTGACCATATACCATCAGGTTAAGCAATGACACGGGACTTGTTCGTCACGACTTGGACAGCCATTTGTTGTGCTGTACGTTCTGGGTGCGCTTCGTGCGAAGCTCGCAAAGTGCGCACCCGAGAAGTTGAGGATAAAAACAGGAATTATGAATTGCACAGGCAAGGTGTAGGAATTTCTTGATGGTGTGCATTGTCCTTGTAAGGTCACCAATTGCACCGACCAAGATAAGGTCCATGATATGGGTTTTCACCTTTAAAAACGGGGACAACTGTAAAATTCATTGTGAACTTAGAAGGTATCCGCTTAAGCAAGCTCTGTATGTAAGTTATCTGTATGTAAGCTATCCGAGCGCTGATTCTCAGAGGTACTTGGTCGCCCGGCGCTCAGACGACTAAAATCAAGATCCGAGCTTGCCCGCATGCTCTTGCATAAACACAACTGCTTCATATAAGATTAAAGATCCGGCGATGAATAATTAACGACAGCTTATCAAATGATGCCCGCAGATGTTGTTATATCCTTCAATAAAACGCCTCAACAGCTAGAGAATCTTTACATGATTGATAAAGACTGTAAGGAAGTTGTGGGGCGTGGCTGTCATTTCAACCAAAGTCCGGTGTATCCATCTGCTGCGGGATAGCGATCCTGTAAAGAATCCCGCGGTGGACACCGGGATTACGTTTGTATACTCCATGCTGGTTGCTTGTGTAAGTCAAAAGTCACTCAGAAAGCCTCATCCCTGACGCCTCGGCATCACCCGCGGCTTTATCTACTTAAGACGCTGGGATGACCGCCCTGTTGACTGTACGTGGCGGCAGGAGGCGGCTGTATGCCGGGCCAACACTTGCACCTCCATCCTCGTGAGTGGTTTACTTGACGCTGGCAGGCTATTCCACAACAATCCCCACTCCCTACGCCCCTCACCCCCTGCACCCCAACTCCTAGGGACTTATCTCAACCATATACTTGGTATTTTCATACTTTTAGATATAGAATAAACGGCACTATTAACATCACATAAAGTGATGTGTTATACACATACCTAGCTGAGTGTGGGAAAAACGCATATATACCTAACTCATTCGGCGGTTTTGGGTTTTTTAACCTCGACAGTAACATCCTACTCTCCGACATTACTTGTCCTTCTAACAACGCCCATACCATCCATAAATATCAGTCGTATTTAAACGCACCTTCCACTAACAGTCTCATCGTCAACCTATTTTCCGTGGATGGTTGGTCAACCAAACTTGGCCGGGCCTCCCAGGTCGCCCGAGGGTACCTGGGGACCCCGTGGAGCCCGGGAGTAGGGCGCTGAACCTTCCGGTACCGGGCCCCACCGATGACACATGACACCTCGTAACGACGACCTGCCATCAAAACGCACCCAATAATGTTTTCGCTTTGGTGAACATAGCTTCGTACGGACTACGATTCCGTCTCACTGGACGGTCTCCCTAGTGTCCACCATGCATTATAATTGACACAGTTCCTTCTGCAAGCATTCCTTTAATGTGCGATTTTCACGTTATGCATAAAGTTTCCAATTGGATTTCACTTCTATTAAATACATTTACATATGCAAATATATGTACAACATATGTATATGAAGTATTATTAAGCTTTTCATATACTGTGATATGAATACCAAAAGCTACGATCAAAACACTTTTACAATAGAGAGAGGCCACAAATTCAAGTTTTAAACGGCTTAAACAACTTAAAGAGCATATGATGCGATGAAATCTACATGGATACAATAGCTGAAACGGTTCGCGCTTATAAGCTTTATGAGATACAAAATCCTGCGGCGGGGTCTGGATATCCGAACCAATTAGTGTGTACTTAGTCGTCCTCTGGGAGATAGCCTTCGTGAACAGTCTGACTAAACGATCTTATTTATCGAATTTCTTTCTTATCAAAACTTGGATACCAAGCTTCGGATTGTCTTTGATCAATTGATCGTTTTAAACAATAGAAAAGAAATGAGATTCTCCGCGTAATGTATGCGTCACCTGTTGTAGCATAGAGGGGATCTGTGGTTATTGTTCGCGTGAGAAAACATCTGAACCGTGATGGAACGGAGTTCATTGATCGCTAACTTTCACGATTGGTTTTTGTGAGGCAAATCTGGGCCCACGAGACTTAGCCGACCGCAGCTGAGCTTGATCGTTAATTACGCTGCACCCACCACCCTCTATGGATTCAACATCGGCCATTCGAGTCATAAAACGCCCCATCTCCATACAAATATGAAATGACTTTGTATATTAGCCACCAGGGAGGAAGTGGTGCCATACGACTCGAGTACCTGTGTATTCGGCTATTACAAAAGCCAATAAACTTCCTCTACATCGAACAACGCATGTATACATTTCTGTAAACCCTAAATAACATTGAACGCAATAGAAAACGGCAGATCTCAAGTTCAGATGCATGACAGGTGTTTTGTTGTCTCTAGATTCCTTTCTGTCCGACGAAGCAAGTACCGACTCCCCATGATGAAGCAGCCCAGATAATCAAGCAGCCGAGCTCGCTCGCAATCCGCTGTTCCATTGAAGCGACAACTGTGTCGATTTTGTGCTGACGTGTTGGTTTCCCAGCTTCATCAAGTATTGAAAACCAACCACCAAAAGAGACACACAATTGATATACACATGTTGTCTGGCGCCTGATGCTTAGAACCTATTCATCTCCGACTGCCGGTAGTTAGGCTGGTCAAGACAGCGACGTAGCGCATTCCATCAGACCAGGCGTCAAGATGTGACGCTAATATGCCGTCGTATTTGGTGACTGTCTGAACTGTGCATCAAGTAACCTTCGTAGAAGACAATCCTAGAATAAATAATTCTCAAGTTACGCGGTCATTATTCTTACCCACGAAATTGACCATCATATCCATATAACTCCCGTTGCCCGCCCATTTGTCTTACCTGACACCCCCCCCCCCCCCCCCCCACTGCTTCCCACACGGTGCCATCTATCACCGTTATCAATCAGAAATGAAGATGCCAAGATGACAGGAAATACACGGCAAGTGAGCGTTGTGGATGGGGTGTTATTGGTAGTGGCGTGATATCCGGGAACATAAGCCCAGACAGGAAGTTATCACTCACGCGCATCCTTACACTGGTACCGTGATACTCTCAGAAGGCTGACCCTGTTCCGGTCGCAATGACTAGAGCGATAGCACAAGTTAATACGCATAATAACACGCAAACACGCACACACACACACACACACACACACACACACACACACACACACACACACACACACACACACACACACACACACACAATATATTCAGGCGTCCGTACATGAATTCAAAGCGATGTTGGCCAATCATAGCAGCAAGGTCACAAAACACTCATCACCTCTTATGCATTATCTTCCTGAAATAAGTCGTAATGTTCGTCAGAAATCCGGTAACACTCTTTCAGTTATCTTAAACAGCATAACCACTTATAATATCGCAATCCAGATGAATGTTTTAGGTTAATAACCCCTCAGAAATACGACTATTTATGATCGCGATTTGACAGAGGAACAATTTGGTTGCTGCACTGGTTACTGGTGATATCTTGCTGTGATGTTTAATAGACAATGACCCGCTTCTCGGTGAATTCCCTGATGAGTTACGTTGAAGCTCAGCGGGATTTTGGCTCGCACGATATCTTCATGAGAGGGATTTTTAACTCAACATACGCTTTATGTGCTGGGTAGGTAGGGTGCACAACTGGAGCGCCCTGATGCGCGGCGCTCACTGTTCACCGTCGGCCTTATAGTCGTGCAGTGGCGCTGCCATGCGGGGGATTTCGACAACATTGCTCATCGTAGAAGGATAGAAGCGCTATCCCGGGAAGCTGAAGTCTGAATCGGGGCCAATGCAGAATGCTGTGATTGCGGTTCAAGCGATGACAAGAAAGCTTTACGCGATCAACAATATTTCAATCAGCTGTGATCATTTGTGGGTATGGCCGGACATAGGGGTAGACAGGGAGTGGTCTGAGGCGACTCGAGGCAGGTGCAAAGAAAACACGTTGCTTAATTCATTTTCATCTTCTGACGAAAGGCCAAACGAGCATACCTTTGTGATCACAATACTACAGAGCCGTATTAATTTCCTAGACATAATGGAGGGAGGGTGAGGGGAGCAATATTGAACATTTCACCCGTTGCAGATACTTGCAGCAACGTATACATTTACTAAATGAAACATTCAATTTCAACGACAATGTCTTTTAATTCTTTATTGCGACGATCTGCTGAGGATGCTACATTCCAATCATTGGAGCTTTAAAACCCCCTGATCTTCTTCGAATCGAAGTCACATATCGTTGTCGAGACTTGTGGAACGTGAAGAGATAAGACCCTACCCCCACCCCCGAATGAAACACGTACTTCTCAGTTGTACCATGTTTTTTTTAAGTTGAAGAAATAAAGTTTACCGGGCGTTTTATGAATAAGCCGTTGAACTGTGTGACATAACTAACACGGCTAACCTCTTTTCAATGGTGTGTTTGTTTGTGTAAACATTATTGATTCGTTTTCAGTAACTGACGTGAGTGGTGCATAAAACCCAGATTATCCTAGTGGGGACTTCATCGATCAGTTATTAATCGTCTTGTGAACATAACTCGAAAATGACTAGTATTTCTATTTGGACCACGTCATATTGTTTTTAAATCGATTATAAGCGCAGAAATGGAGATGGACAGATCGAACGCGCAGAAAGGCGGCAAAGCTTCAACCCGAAGGAAATGCGTCCACGCAATATGCTGTTTCGATTATTTAATTTTACCAAACACACATGCAGACATAAAGATTTTGTCACAATCGAGTACAAAACCCATTCCATCATACATATAAGCATAGTAATAATAGCCGCCAAGATATGGCAAAACTTGTATGTCTGGTCAATTTTGCATATCTCGCTCGAGTTGAGCGAATGGTGTTGTGTGGTGTCCTCTGATTGGATGGTGCCAAAACCCTGTAGGGGCGGAGTCTAAAGGAGACCGGGAGCTCAGCTATACAGAGTTGGGGCCTCCGTTTCTCGTGTCCGTTTATAAACCGCAAATTACTTTGTGACCGGGTAACAGTTGTCAGTCGGGGTGGTCGAAAGAAGTCGCGCTGTATCTGCTGCGCTTGTCACCGAAGTTTATAACCCTGCTTATCCTCGCTTGTATACCATCGCCTCAAAGCAACTTAGGGAGTGTTCTTCTGTATCTACTGCTAAGTATCTATCACTAAGTTGCATTTAGCCAACAATCACTTCGGAATATCAGGAAAAGCAAGTTGACCGTTCTTCCACGTTGCTCCACTGTTCTTAGTGGCGGAATTGCAAGTAGTGAGGTACAACTGTACCTCAATTCCGCCAACGATGGCGGCAAGGTGTCTTGGTGACTTACTTTGTGCCGAAGTGGATACATACAAGCGGGCCTTTCACGATCCGGCTCTGCTGAAGGACATTCGTGTGTTAAGGAACTTGCTTGCCGCAGAGGACAAATATCAACCCTCGCCTTCGTACTTCGATTGTGTGCAAACAGATATTAAACCTTACATGCGGAAAATGGTGGCGGCATGGATGTTGGAGGTAATTGCCATTGAATAATCTTGAAAATGTGTGTCTGTGTTAGTCGGCATCTTAAATTTACGCAAGCGACAGGTTATTTAGTCCTATTTTCAACTGTTATATACTGTCAGTATTCTGGTTTCAAGCAGTAGACGAATCACTTGCCATTCGCTGACATTGCATTGTAACCGTCGGCTGACAGTGCTGTAACAGGCGATTGTAGACTATTCCTAGTGGTGCAACTGTAAAATACAAGGACTACAACAATATTCTCTCTTGTTTCAGGTATGCGAAGAACAAAAATGTGAAGAGGAAGTGTTTCCTCTTTCTGTGAACTATTTGGACAGATTTCTTAGTGTTGTGAACATTCAGCGAACACAATTACAGTTGCTTGGTACTGTATGTATGTTTATCGCATCCAAATTGAAAGAAACTCTACCTCTACCAGCGGAAAAGCTTGTGACGTACACCGACCACTCAATCAACATGGAAGAATTACTGGTACATATTATATTAATTTCTCATATCGCGCAACGTCAATGACGTTGTTTGCTTGCGACCCTGGATTACTGTTTCTAGTTTAAAAGGGTCGGATTCTGTTTAAATCCGCGTCAACCCAGCGTCTAGGATAGATGTGTCATTGTTGGTCATAGTTTTTTCGTTGCGAGGAATTTTCACTGGGTCTTGAGTATCGCTCCACCAACACACTAAGAGCGTGTTGCTTTCACGTGTGAACCGGGGTTAGATACTTACGACAGGCGAGGTCAGCTGTCATAGGTTTAATCTCTCAGTTCGGTATCACGCCTTTGACCGTTGTCCGGTAGCTCGGCCAAGTGGACAGGAAGTGGTGTGGTGGAAGGAGGATAAGGTGTTTCGTACTGACGGCGCTAGCTGTCACTGCCCAGCTGGCCAGGGCAAGTCCACGGCGACTAAAATAGCACAATTCAAACGAGCCAGGATGCCGGGTTGAATCCATCAATATTTTACCTAACAGCTTCTGGTAATTTGCTGGGTTAACAACCTTAACTAGGCGACTTGTGGCTTGAACCGCTCTTAGAAGGCGGTCGGTGTTCCGGGGTTGGGGACTGTATTTAGTGCATCGGCCGTTACACAATATCATCGTGTGACTTGTAACTTGAAACGATTACGAACAACACTTCCCTTGTGGTCCGAACACTGACCCCCTCATGCCTATTTCTCCTATGTCTTGACTGGTGAGATGTGTGTGATGTTTGTAGGAATGGGAGTTGTTGGTATTGCGTGTCCTCAAGTGGGACATCTCTGCCATTACCCCTCACGACTTCCTGGCCCAGATTATCACACGCCTTCCACTGGACGCGGAATCTGCTCACACCGTAAAGAGACACGCACAGACATTCATCGCCCTTTGCGCTACAGGTAAGCTAGCATCTAATACTCTCTAGATCACTTTTATCTACCGTGCCTGCCCCTTACCACGGCAGATAACGGTTCCCTCGCATAATAGCTCGCTTGTGCTTTTGATACTGACTGGGCGGAAACACTGTTAACTTCGGGCAATAAACTCTCGGGGTTCAGGCGTAGATCCCTTGTGTTCTGGACTTTCATGGGTTGTTAAAGCCTGTGTGGCTTGGTAACGTGGCAAGCGACTGGTGTGCGGTATACACGTGATGACCAGAGACGCTCATCTCTAGGGCGGAGTACAAGTTGAAGAGCTTTCAATTACGTCTGATCTCTTGGCTGTAAAGCATGCGGTGCCTTGTAAATCCCAGGCTACCGTGTGAAGTAGAATGGCGCTTTGGAGGTGGGGATCCTCGTTAGACTGTACTGAACGATGACATCGATTCTTACGTTAAATATACTCACCAGACCATATAACGCCAATTTCTCATTCATTTGTCGCCTATGAGTAACCTACGATTCTCGAACGATTCCGGGTTGAACCAACCCCCCCCCCCCCCCCCCCCCCCCACCAACCTCCTTACCTCCCCATGCGTGATTAACGAATATCCGCGCAAAGAAACGTCTGAAAAAAGCTCTTTAACAACTCTGTACTATTGACCGATTCCATTGTTGGCGCGCGATCATTTCTGACCGTACCGAGTCTAAGACCGGGTCACATTCCTGTCATGCCGCCCCGCTCCTGACCCGAGTCCTGATCGATAATCGATCATCTGAAACTCTCTGACGGCCTGTTAAGGGGATAATGATCTAACTACTATTTTTGGTTTGTCCTTGTCGGAATATTCCCGGATATATGATCCATGTCGTCACGGAGACGGTTGAGTTATGCTTTAAGAAAATTTGAAAATATTTGTCAAAATAATGATCCAAAACTGCAGCAGCTGACCTGTTGCGTGCGAGACACAACTTAAATGACAGGCTACGTTTGTTGTGTAAGAACAGCGGTTTTGACGCTAGCCTCTGTCAATCCTTTTACAGCTCTAGATACAGAAGGCATACTTGGTTAACTTGTGTATATCAAAACGCCTCCCGCTGTTGCCTCGCTCGAGATGGAATGAAGCGTTGCGCCCGACGAGTGTGTGAAAACGGCAGAGGTCGCTTTCTCAAGACCATAGAAAACTAGTGATGTCTAGTGCGTGGTAGACTATCCCTGCAATGAGAACACCGACCTATTTACATACCACCAAGACGTACATCGTTTGATTAAAAAAAACCGTTTTGTGTCAGCGTGATTTAGGGCTGTCATCTCTGACTTATATAGGGTGGCCAGCGGACATTAGATGCCTATGTGGTCAGTCGCTTGAAGGCAACCAGCGAAAGATAGGAACTAGTCCTTGGTATTGGTGACGTCTTAAAGGCTGGCCTTGATTTACATGGAAGCCGTGTCTCGTTGCTTTCATCGGTCAGCGACAGTCTGCGCTCGCCATCCATTGTCAGTCCCTGTCCTTTTACTTTTAGCCCTTTGAAATATGCAAGTATTTTATATGTCGGCCATCTTTAAATACCCAGTGATGTAAACACAGCACACGTGTTTCAAGCAGAGGCGCCCCAGGCTTCATTTACCCACCCACCCCTCTCCCCTCTCCTCTCCCACCCCACCCCACCACCTCAGCCATCCACCTATCCTCTGCGATGTGTGACTCATTAGATTTCACCTACCACATATACGCCCCTACCAGTGATGGTATCTTGGAGTACTTATTTGTCAAAGTTCTATATAAGTACATTAACGTTTCTCTAACAATACGCGGGAACAGATATAAAAACGAAACTAACGAGTCGTCTCCCCAATTAGCCGGTCACCTGTAAACTGCAAGCCGTCGCTCCCCTGTTCTGTTCTCCTCCCTTCTCCTCAATCCCATTTCGTCTGTTCGACAACAGCGTCGAGTCAACTTCCGGTGTGCTAAGTAGCGGTTCACTGGTGTCGTTAGAGCTGTAGTCTGCCAATGGTTGATCACCGAAACCAAAGGAAACTCCTTAAGATTTTTTCCCTTTACTCGGAAATTTTCGACCTTGAACTTCTATTTCATTAGTGAGGACACTCGAGGTTTGATTTACATTGTACGCTGGACATGGTTTCCGATGTCGCTTGTCGCGGCCATGACCTTATAGTACTCTTCCCATCATCTTGATCAAGCGACTTTCCACTGAGGGTCATGCTGTGGAGTTCCGTCAAACAACCCAAGAGGTTTATTAGTATTAAGGGGTTTGGTGTTTTGTTCAGGTTTAGAGGGTCAGACATACATCCGTGTCAGCGAGAGGTAGACGAGATTGGGTTACCCTTGTATTTAATGTATTGGTTACCAATGTTAGTTCTCATCAATGCCGAGCTCCCAACTCAATCAGCTTTTTACATATTTAGTAAATGTTACATTTTCTGTTGCAGATTTCAAGTTCGTTATGTTTCCCCCATCAATGATCGCTGCTGGGTCATTGAGTGCAGCCATTAATGGTCTTCTAGGCATCGACTGGTGTAGCAATGCCAGCCTCCTCCAGCGTCTCACAGCCATCACTTCTATAGATGCCGTAAGTTCACCTTTCTTTTAAATGACCTCGCTGACCAATACAGGTTTCTTATTGGCTATGGGTGCAGAAAAGTGCTGTGAAAACCCTAGCTTGACGCTACTGTCCAATGCAGGTTTTTTTTTTATTTGGCATGTGTGCTTAAAAAATGTCAAAACTTGATCTTGACGACACTGTCCCATGCACTTTTTTTTATTGGCTAAGAGTGCAAAAATAAGTAAGGTTAAAACCTATCTCCGGATATGGCCCAGATACGTCCTGTAAGCGGGAGACAACAAAGGCCGCGCTAATGTTGGGTGGTTGCTCGAGCTGTCATCTGCTAGGTTTAATTTGGCCCTAGTCAGCCGTTACGAGCTGCCTGCCAGTTGACGAGTGAGAATGCAGAAGTGTTAAAAAAGTGAAGTAGTGTGTGGAGGGGGGGGGGGGGGTGCTGAAGTAATACGCGCACGCTGGTGTGGAACGAAGTGGAGCGCCTGGCACATCCGGTTGCCGTGGTAACCCTGACAGGTGATGCTTGCGCCATCAAGCGTCGGATTGTTGGGTTCTGGGTGGGAGGGGTGGGGGATTTTGGGCATGGTTTTGCTAGGATGAGGTGGGTTGTAGGGTAGGGGTGTCGGGTGGCTGATAATGTTGTCTCCAGCGGGTACTGTAGAGTCGTGCGGCATTGCGGGGTGGGGGGGATTGTGTGAGCTTGCCTGTTGCCTCATGACCTTGAACCCTACACTTCCGCTGTGGGACAAAGAAGAGGGAAGAGATGTCCCCAGACCCTCTAGATATTGGGAGACAAAGAGCCATTCAATCGTCGGCGCTCACTCTAGATAGGGTACGCCGCGTACGCATTGCCTGTAATGTGTATCACTGCCACCCTCAAGTCTTTCATATGTCATTCCTTTTGTTACAGGATTGCTTAAAGTCATGCCAAGAACAAATCGAAATGGCCCTGGCCAATAACCTGCCCGCTAATATGAGCTCCTCGTTGGTCAGTGCCACTCCGGTGCCGGGAAACGGAGTGTCCAAGACGTGTGAAGGTACCATCACGCCTACAGATGTACGGGACGTTCATCCGCTCTCCTAGTACCTCACCTGACCACCAGGGCTGACAGCCTCGCTTCCATCAAACTCAGTGACCAGCCACGCTGTGTGCAATCGCCCTATGCACACTTCCAAGTGGACTTTTACGTATTTGTCGTGGAGGCACCTTTTATTATGCAAGAAGAGCTGTGATATATCTTTTATATGTTTTTTTTTTTTTTTTTGAGTGTATTACAAACTATTTATGTTTCAACTTGGCTGGTCACCGGACCGTGATGCTGGGGAGATGTGGCGTGGTGGTGACCGTGATGCTGGGGAGATGTGGCGTGGTGGTGAGACGATGAGGAGTGGGCTGAAGCCCAGATTCTCTTGTCTAAAATCATGTGTTTCAAGTTTGTCACTGCCGAAAGAGTGCACATCAACCTCCGCAATGTTTGTCATGACTCGTGGGCTGACCACCAGGCAGAGCCACAGTTGACCGCCTGGTTACAAACCCATCTAGGGACCTTTTTAAAGGTTTCTCTTGTTTTTAATTACAGATTTTGCATTTGTTTTTAAAGTGTATTGTCTATGTGAGGGCTGGGGGTGGAGGGTGTCACAAACATCGACAGACTTATATATCAGCAGGATTGATATAGTAACATGTCCGTTGTGTATGGAGGTGGTGACACTTGACAAGCTCACACCTATCCAGTTGCTGCTCTGCCATTTCTTAATTCTGGTAACTTTCTGGTAACTTTCTGAAATTAAATTACTTTAGTAGCTTGGTGTTAGGTAAATCTCCATTGTGATCTTTGCCTTGATGACGGGCGCTGTTGATACGAGTTGCCCAGTAAGCTGCTAAGAAGGATGGTGGCCTTTTAAGATACCAGTGTATTTCCCATGTAGATTGTGTCATAGATGCTAATAAGCAGATAAACAAAAAAAAACTACCTATGCTAGTTTCTGTACAATTAGACCAAATGAAAAAAATTACTCAAAGAATGTGATATTTTTGTACTACTTGCATAGTATTTGATCTTATTTGGTTTGTGTATTTAGGTGGCTTGTGTTAAGAATGCTTATGATATTGAGACTAAGTAGTAGGGCGGAACGTGCGTGTGATGTGTGAGTAGGGGGCAGTGGGGGGAGGAAGAGTGCACAATGCTCTTGTTGTGATATCAACCGCAGCACCTCATTACCGGTATATGATGATAGAGAATGCAGGAAGAGCTGGTATGTAATTTATGACAGATATGCATGGGGCCAACTAAGTTTAATCTATATTTATTGTAGCTTAGCAAGTGTGCTCGTCTGGGAGAGTAACTCTGGGGAGGGGGCTACAGGAGTCTGGCAGTGTCCCAAGGCTTCTAGTACAATGGACCGCATCAGTCTACTTTCTCCAAGGGCTATTTATTTATCTTATATCCTTAATCTTTAGCAAATTATTTGATGGATTTTTTATGTCTGAAGAACAGTCTGCCTTCCTATATGTGTGATTTTGTCCTGAATTGGTTGACCATTAACTTGCTCTAGGCATTGGGTCTATGTGATGTGGATTGATGGGTAAATTACTATTATTTATTTCGATGTCATAGTAGAAAATGATGGAGACGTGAAGCTGGAGGCTTTTTGTTCGATGGGTAATCCAAACCATGTAATCAACTCCTCCTCCATGCCTCAATGTACCCTACAAGGCTAAGAAGAAAACTCGGATCATTTACTATTTCTACGGCATCCTGCCTTGTTGTTTTCATTCATATTCAGAACTCTATTCTTAGCTTTGAAGTTATGTGCTCAAAACTAATATCAATGTGTTGTCCTGTTAAAATCTTCACGGTCACCAAGGTTGTGTTGAATGCATACTCTAAGACAAACTTGAGTATTATCTAGTTGTCACAAGAAATGCAGGTGTTTCTTTGTATCACAAGCTAATATTTCCTTTCATATCAAACCATTATATTTTTGGACCAGTTGACACATGCCCACCATTGTGGTGTTGTTCTGTGTTTGTTAACCTAGTATTACTGTTTCCTGTTAACGAAGGTGTGGACTTGTACGTTATTGCTTAGCACCTAACTGTTGAAGTTTGAAATTGACTACTTTCATGCGATGCTGTTTCGCCCGACCTTGAGATTTCAACAAGGTTAAACCCTGTGCCCTATCAAACAGAGTTCTGCATTTGAACCTTTTCTTACATTTTTGTAAATAGAGACAAAATAAATGACGTTTATATTGAAATGATCCACTTCTTCTGTTTTGTTGAATTCTGATTGCATCCGCTCCCAAGCTGCGATGACTGACCCATTCCCATCTAACTCCATTCCATCACAGATCTAATCCTGTATTATAAATTGTCAATGCCTTCCTCAATCATACCAATATCTTATCTGGTCACGGCGAACGTGAATAAATCAGTTACTTGGTAAGACAGGCGTAGACAGCATTGCCAATGAGCAAGTTAGTTGGCCGTGGTGGCGGACATGTTAAAGTGCTCAGTCATTCCATTCAGGCAGGGCGCATTTTACTCCAGCATATATTTATAAATCGCATACCCTCGGTACGTCTGTGACAGCATAATCCTGGCCACACGCCCACACCAAGTGATTAAATATCATTACACGCGTGTTAAGTATCGGTGGGCTGAGACGGCGCAAGACGGGATGTTAGTTATAGGTTGGTGGGGGGGGGGGGGAGGAGGGTTGGTAGAGTAACAATAAAATACCACATCACGACATCAAGGCCCTACGAGTACGGACAATTTGGTAGGATGAATTTTCTCACACAATTGGAATGGAATTCTGATGATCCGGTGTCTGATAAAGCTGTCTTTAGACTTAAGCACTGATGCTAAGTGGGCTTCTCAGCCATTGTACCCCGACTCGACCGTCACCTGCCGTCCACTTTCTGCACGACATATCGCCTCTTGTTCATTCATAAATCTGCCGCGCTATAAACGCTTACCACGTGTATGGCTACATGAATATATTTGCATATGCAATTTTTTCGGTCTGCTTTTCGCCGGATCTCTAAGAGAGTAAATGCGAAATGTGAAGCCCCTTCTAAGAATTGTCATGCGGTGTTTATGCACGGCGATGTTACAGTCGGAGTGCTTGTCTCAGCAGCGTGGATGATACGGAATGCCAATTATAACTGCGGCACTGTAAGAACGTCTACAACTTACTGTCAGCAATATCCGTTCATTGAAGTTCTAAAAGAGACCGGGTTCCGGAAATCAGTACATTAGCGCATGCGCTTCTAGCGTTACTATAAACATTACCCTTTTATAACATCTTGAAATAATACGAAGCTTACATCAACAATAAGAAGCGATCTGTAATTACGTAACAAAATCCAGCTCCACAAAGAGCCCAAAACTGATCTATTATACGGCTGTCAAATTATGGCGGAGGGGTCAGGTTCAAAAACGTCCTCGTGACAGAATTTTTCTTGATGTAAGCGATTGTCGGACGACGCAGCGACCCGCAGTCTTGAACGTGATAATGACGACACCAATGAGGCGAGTGACAAGCGGTTGTTATGGTAAGAGACAAAGAGCGGCTCCAGGCGGTCTTTAGCGTCCGTGTGTCCTGGTAGACTCGACCTTCACTTCACCATCCCAGCTTGTGTTCATAACACCAAGTCATGGACACCTTACATATATACCTCACCTCATTATACTGGACGTTCGACGACTTCTGACGAGTACACATCGCGTTCGAAAGTTGCTTGATATGAAAGCTTAGGTCCTTCATTACCCCAACCTATCGCAAGTTTAACGTTTGTGTGAACTGTGTGGCAAGGAAAATTCAGAAAGGACTGGCTGTCATTTGTCATGGGGCTTGGGTCTTAACCAAAAACATTATGTTCATATCAAGAGTTTCGCGACTTGACGAGTTTTCGGAAAAACACTCATTTATGTGGTCGCTATAATGTACTGGAGTGCGACCAGGGTTTGCGTGGGTGGATAGCGAATTGATATTATCTATTCTTTGCATTTACGCGCCATATGTCAACGGTGCGTTGAGTGAAGTTTGATGTATATTTGTAAACCGTTGTTGTTTTGGTCACGTTCAATTAAACACGATACCGCCCACTTGAAACTAGCTACCCTGAAATGCAGAAATAGCAGATGCTGGTAGATACAGGCCATATCACCAGGTAGATACAGGCCATATCACCAGGTAGATACAGAACATGTCACCAGGTAGATACAGGCCATATCACCAGGTAGATACAGGCCATATCACCAGGTAGATACAGGCCATATCACCAGGTAGATACAGGCCATATCACCAGGTAGATACAGGCCATATCACCAGGTAGATACAGGCCATATCACCAGGTAGATACAGGCCATATCACCAGGTAGATACAGGCCATATCACCAGGTAGATACAGGCCATATCACCAGGTAGATACAGGCCATATCACCAGGTAGATACAGAACATGTCACCAGGTAGATACAGGCCATGTCACCAGGTAGATACAGGCCATGTCACCAGGTAGATACAGGCCATGTCACCAGGTAGATACAGAACATGTCACCAGGTAGATACAGGCCATGTCACCAGGTAGATACAGAACATGTCACCAGGTAGATACAGAACATGTCACCAGGTAGATACAGGCCATGTCACCAGGTAGATACAGAACATGTCACCAGGTAGATACAGAACATGTCACCAGGTAGATACAGGCCATGTCACCAGGTAGATACAGGCCATGTCACCAGGTAGATACAGAACATGTCACCAGGTAGATACAGAACATGTCACCAGGTAGATACAGGCCATATCACCAGGTAGATACAGAACATGTCACCAGGTAGATACAGGCCATGTCACCAGGTAGATACAGAACATGTCACCAGGTAGATACAGGCCATGTCACCAGGTAGATACAGGCCATGTCACCAGGTAGATACAGAACATGTCACCAGGTAGATACAGGCCATGTCACCAGGTAGATACAGGCCATGTAACCAGGTTATGATTATGACATCTTAGCAGGGTTGCATAGATCCTTTATCAACACAAGGTCATACTGAGGTCAACACCCTAACCCCATTTTTGCCCAGGCACTTATTGCATGTCAAGTTCTTTGTTTGTCATCATTCTATATCAAATACTTTATGAATTTAATACCTATCAGACATGTCATGTTTTGTATTAGGGCTCCGGTGAATTCACGGTAACCTAAGATTGACCCCTCGACATGGAGTTCAGCTTCCATTAGTTGGGATGCTCCCCGGGGAGCCGGATAAAGTATACAGGAAGTCCGTAAGTATTTCCGTGTCAGAGGCCCTTCCCCGTCCTCGAACCCTCATAGGATTTATGCGGAGTCTGCGGACCAGGGACTGTTGAAGCAGAGCTGCCGAGGGCGTTGGCATCATGGCAGGAGATCTGGTTGCCTGTTAAATACCCCGAAACCAGCGCCGAGTATACCAGCGCCAGCTCTAATGGTCAACGATTAGATTAGGTTGGTCGCCAAGGATCGAAGGAAAAGGTTCCAGCGACTGCACAGGGGACTGTCAGCTCCATGGAAACGGTATCCCAGGAGTCCGGTGATGGGATAAGAACACGAGTGCCTTTAGGTGAAAGTTTGGGGTCCAATTAGTCTGTCACCACGCCCCAAATGACTGCTGCTACCAGAGCTAACCGCCCGATTGCAACGAGCAGAGATATCCGATCCGGTGGCTTTGATCGAACCAGTGTTCCATGGTATAAACGCACAGTATGATGTGGGCTTTCTCTTTAATTACATCAACCTGAGAGAATGCAGAGATCTGGTTTAAACGAGACACTTTTACGGCCAGTTTTTCTGAAATCCAACCGTTCTTTATGGCTAAGATCACGTGACTTCAGGTTTTCTGCTTGAAATCACAGGGCTTTTGAGTAAACTACCTGCGTTTGGTTCAGTTGATGATTGGAAACCGGAGATACCCCAGATGCCAGCGATTATCTCTCTGTGATGGCGGTTCGTTAACAATATTTGAGATCTCAGTTTTTAATCAAATAATTTCGTTCCCTTATCAGTCAACTTAACCCCTAGGTATTTGGTTGCACTTTGTCAACGCTTTAATTCCTTGGAGACGATTAACACAGCTGATGATGATGATCGTGGGTTTAATCAGACCCCCATCGGTTCAAGTTCTCGTCGGGATTAAAAATGAAATTAGTTTATGTTGATAAGGGATGTACAAAGTTACATGAGACACGCATGTCTTAGGCACCAGATAAGTAACTTTGTAATCAAGCATATGGAAACTTGTGTCAAACATAGAGTCAGAGACGTGAGCCTACACCCGCCTCCTCCCTCCTCTCCCTCTCCACCTCTGACCCCAGTAACCTACACCGCCCTCATTCAGGAGGCGCGTAGCTGCTAGATGTTGCTTCAGAGACAAGGGGAAGGCCGAGTCCCGCGGTTATGAATTGCAATGAATATAATGATAATCTTATCACCAAGACAAAAACAGCACCCGTTGACCTTTGTGTTCCAAGATACACCGTGTGATTGTGCGTTACATAGGGTGTTGAATACGTCATTCCTACTGCCTCAAATAACAGCCTACTGGGCTTATTTTGCCAGTTGTTCCACCGTTGATCGACATGAACACAGATGCTTCATCCTTCATCCGACCTACAATCGCGGCTGTGGCAACCCAAAGTGGCCTTGTCTCGGGCGCTCGGAACTTTAGGTCATGGATCCGGGCGATTAATAAATATGTGAAGCAAAAACTATCACAAATGGTGCGGCATTGTGCACAGGGGTTTGAATTGGCCCACCCGCAGCTATCTTCTATGCATACAGAAACCCTGCGGCCGGGCAAATGCAAACCCCTGTGGTAATGCGCACTAGAATCTCCAACATTACATGCCGAAGTAAGTGGCCCTCTAAGTACAGACACCACACTACAGGCGCATTGACTAGACCATTATATTTTAACCACCAAGCAAGCGATACTATTATATAGAATACCTCTGTATAATAATGCTGAATGCGAGCTTGATGGTGAGGTCGAAATGGCCCAGCCCAGGCGCCTGTGCATCACACCTTCACTCTATCAGACATAATTCGTCTTTGTAATACCGGTAAACACCATTTAAAAGAAGCATCAACATAGCACAGACACTCACATATTGACTACTACATATTGACCCTCCTTCGCAGCTTATTTGCATAGCAGGAGAAGAGCGTTGTAGCTCTGTGACAGTCCACCTGGCTTGCCAATCCACGCTGTCCCTATGTAGGTCTGTGACAGTCCACCTGGCTTGCCAATCCACGCTGTCCCTATGTAGGTCTGTGACAGTCCACCTGGCTTGCCAATCCACGCCGTCCCTATGTAGGTCTGTGACAGTCCACCTGGCTTGCCAATCCACGCTGTCCCTATGTAGGTCTGTGACAGTCCACCTGGCTTGCCAATCCACGCCGTCCCTATGTAGGTCTGTGACAGTCCACCTGGCTTGCCAATCCACGCTGTCCCTATGTAGGTCTGTGACAGTCCACATGGCTTGCCAATACACGCCGCCCTATGTAGGTCTGTGACAGTCCACCTGGCTTGCCAATCCACGCCGCCCCTATGCTCCATAATGCCCGTCCTCTACCACGCTTCTTACTAACCTACCAACCAGACGATGCAACTTCTTAAAGAGGCATTTTATCAAAATGATGGTTTGTAAAACGAATACCTACAACATTTAGCAGTGATAACCAAACGGTGGCCCCGGCTATTTTTATGGCCTTTGCAGATTCCTATTTCTTTTTTTGGAAAGGACGTGAATTTTAAACTAAATACGCACACGATTGATGCTGCAATGCGTACGAAGCTGAAAACGGGCAGAGTCTGAGCGAGAATACCAGAAAATTGTGGAGTTGCTCATGCGAAGTTGCTGGTCCAGGTCGATATTCATTTGAATATTGTTGTAAGCGAAGTTTACAATACGCCTATCTGGATTAATTATCAATATTTTGGCTTGAAGAGAAGGTGTCCTTTGACGTGACATTTGCTCGTTATCCATATAATTTTATAAACTGCGCCAACCACTTCATGACAACAAAAATTGTCCAGTTATCTTCCAGTCATAAAGCTTACTACTTGTGCCCTATTAGGAAGATTAATCGTTGACAACTACAATATAAGTGGCAACTAAGAACAAATAATAGTTTACACATACTACAACTTCACTGCATCAGCAGCGACGAATATTGTAAGACATTGCCTTGTACTACAAGGAAATCTGCTTGCGAATAAAACCAGCCGTGTGAAATATATGCTATGTCGACCATGCACGAACTACAACAAGGGTTTAGTCATCAACGAGACTGCTTGATGGAAAGTTTACCATCATATGTAAAAAAAATAATCAATTTACTCGTGCGCGACCCAGAACTTGACTTGTTTCAGGCCGAATAAATTGTCGATTGTAGGCATAGAATGATTTCATATCGAGCTACAATGTGATGTTGAAATGAGCAGCTTGTTCATCCAGTCGATTTATACCTTAATAAGCAGGGTGACCAGGAGGCGGCCTCCACTCAGGGCTTGTTTTGTTCACCGCTTCGAGCGCTGACACGTGACTTGGCTGATGAGTCTGAAAGCGAGAAGTCTAGGGTTATATTTAGAAGCGACCTCGAGATGACGACCCATCTGCACTACCAAGAGCCTTCTTCCTCACCAACCGCCTCGTCATCCGCCTCAGCAACCGCGGCATCCGTTGTCACGCCTGATTCTTTGTTCCCTGCTTACACCAGACAATATATATATATTCCCTTTTTCCTGAGTATACAAGCATCATCCTGATACCACCCCCCCCCTCCCAACCTTTATACCCCACCTCCTCCCCTGCAAACATAGCAGGCATGATGCTCTCGAAACCTAGCTGAAGGATATATTGTGATATCCCACCCACCCAGCAGATGAACGTGGCGTGCGTTTGTTGCTGTTATCATCCGGGTACTTTCATCCGAGACGAGATCGGGTTGGTGGCTGAATATAAGCAAACAACGACGTCCTCTCAATAAATGTAGGGGTCTGCCAACGGTCCCACGACCTCTCAACTCATACGAAACATAGCCACCTCACCATGCGGTCAGTAAGACAGTGGTTCCGCCCAGGGCCTGTGTCCCGGTCTACTTCTGATTGAACCCTAATGGCACCACGCCAATGAGAATATTGTCGGGCGTTCTTAAGAGCCGGGAAACTGAATCTCTCCGCTCCAGGCTGTACCTCCTCTTCTGCCTGGGACCTCATACGCTCCAGGCTGTACCTCCTCTTCTGCCCGGGACCTCATCGCATTAGTCGCTGTATATAAATCAAAACCTGAAAGATGTGGCGAGCATCAGGAAGAGGTCGACCCTCCCCGGGACATGATTGAAGTTAGGTAGTGACCTATGAAGGCATATCTATCGAGCAGCAACGCTGGCGCATGATGACGTCACTCTTAAAAGGAACCCTCAATAGAGATAAATGTATCTACAGAACGATATACATGCAATTATATATATATATATATATATATATATATATATATATATATATATATATATATATATATATATATATATATATATATATATATATATATATATATATATATATATATATATATATATATATATATATATTGCAATGTATTCTCTCTAGCGACTGAAAGTTTGTGAGCATGTATTTCAAAAACTCCTTCAAACGATTCGCCAAATCTACCGAGAGACAAACTCTAGCGACGTGCAGATGAAAACGAGGCTTTAACGATATGTCAGCTCTTCTTATATCTTAATACCTCGTGCGTCTCCCACACAGCTGGCCTACTACAGCTGGCCTACTACAGCTGGCCTATAATATGACAAATACCACGGGGGTCTTATCCGAAGGATCGAAGAAGATTTAAGTGGTTTTAAATGACGGATCCAACTACGGAGGAATCCCATGGGAATGGACAGATACCATGTTTTCCCATGCGCTTAATGTCACTGGCCTGCGTCAGGGGTTGTTGCTGTCCACAGGTTATTTGTATCGATGGTCATTTGTAGACGGTGAACTAGTCATGATCTGGGAAGGTGATCCATTTACACTGAATTTGCTGCATCATCCAAGTCGTGAGTGATGAGTCAGTTCTCCCGTGGATGATACCCGCTTACCCGCACTCATGGATCACGAAGAACCCCCTGCTAATGTCACAAATTGATGGTATATTATTAATGGTATGCATGAATTTGTAACGGAGGTCATTACAACAATAATAATATACCATGAATTGGTTTTGCTTCACATCAAAGGGCGTCCCATAAACAGCCTTTGTCTGAAGTCAAGGCTATAAAAAGGCGTCGTTACTTACTAGCTGCTACGGGTGATGGTGTTTTAAGACTCGAGTGCTTGTGCCGTCATTGAGAATGCATGTTTAGTTGGAAGCTATTTGACGTACTTGGTGGGGTTCTTGTTGCAGTTATAGTGATGTGACAGGAGGTATATGTGATCGTTCTTTTTTGTTATTGTTCTCGGGGACGCCAAAGATGACGAGGCGTATTTACCATTTTCGGACAAACTGGAGTTGGGTGGGGGTTAGTGGGGGTTGGAGAGAGGGAGGTGGGTGGGGGGGGGGTTAGTGGGGGTGGAGGGAGGGAGGGGGGTGGGTGGGTGGGGGTTAGTGGGGGTTGGAGAAAGGGAGGTGGGTGGGGGGTTAGTAGGGGTTGGAGGGAGGGAGGTGGGTGGGGGTTAGTGGGGGTTGGAGGGAGGGAGGTGGGTGGGTGGGGGTTAGTGGGGGTTGGAGGGAGGGAGGGGGGGGGGGTTAGTGGGGGTTGTTGGAGGGAGGGAGGTGTGTGGGGGTTACTGGGGGTTGGAGGGAGGGAGGTGTGTGGGGGGGTAGTGGGGGTTGGAGGGGGGAGGTGGGTGGGGGTTAGTGGAGGTTGGAAAGAGGGAGGTGGGTGGGGGTTAGTGGGGGTTGGAGGGAGGGAGGTGTGTGGGGGTTACTGGGGGTTGGAGGGAGGGAGGGGGTGGGGGTTATAAACTGAGTCATTTCATGACAACGGTGGTTGTATAGAATGACCTCTGCCGAACCAACTTGCATTCAACATTGTTAAAACCGAAGTGTTGGCCGTTGGGTTATTACGACTGGAGTGATGGTTATAGGGAGAATAAGATAAGCTTGGTTTTAGGTGTGTGGATGGTTATACGAACACTAGTGGTTATAACAGCAATGATTTACAGAATATGAGTCATGAGTTCTGACGGCGTATGCGTGTACGCTGGCGTACGCTGCCGATTGCCATAGGTTGGTTGAACAGGTTTCCCACAGCAATACAAACCAATAAGTGTTCATGATATTATAGTAGATGATGGTTATGCACGGATGTCGCTGGTTATATGAGTGGTGGTTTAAGTCACGATGTGACATGGTTACTGTCAAGTATCGGTGATTCAAAGCGTAGAGATAGGGTTATGCATACACACTATGTGATTGGGTCTGGGCTATGAGAACAGTTCGCTCAGTTCTTTAAGTTAAGGGGTTTTTTGTACACCGAGGGCGTGTTTTTTTCACTTGAGAAGCCCAAGCGTTGTATGAGCGTCATCTAACAGACAATTATGGAATGTCTCTCCTATTCTCACATCAATCAGAACTTAGTGGGGTTTCTTTGAAATTATATTTGACGAACACTTCACGTTGCTTGCTGATACGACTCTTAAAGCCAGGCCCATAAGGCATGTATTGGTTGAGCGTCCGACCTCTGAGAGTAGTAGCATAACTTTAATAGGATCTGAAATCTGGAAACAAAAATTTTCCAACAAAAGCCCTGACAAATAAGGGTGGTCGAGTGGAGAAGGCTGGCCACCCTGCGTCCAGTGTAGCACGTTCGAGCCGGAATCAAATAGATAACGGCTGCATATTTTCTGTGGGAATCTCGATGGCTTTTGATAGGCGCTGTGGAAATTGGAGTGTAACTAACGCACTGAGAAGGGTAAATACTGTATTGGGTTGCCGGACTGGGGATAGTGTCAAAAGTTTAGGTATGAGGTATTACGGAAGTGATGGCGTGGTGTGGATGACGTTGGGTGACATTCTTCCTCGTGGGCGTGGGTGACGTTTGGTGACATTCTGCCGCGTGGGTGTGGGCAGGGGCGTGTGACACCCCCCCCCCCCCCCATTCAAACCGACAGTCCGCGTCACAGTCGGCAAAATCCTGTCCAGTCGGCAAATTGAAAGTTCCGCGCCAGATAGTCATCCCGCAGTCGGCAAAATTTTAGTTACACCCCCCCAACCAAATCACCCTGGCGACGCCCCTGGGTGTGGGTAACGTCAGTGTGATATTCTGCCTCATGGGCGTGGGTGACGTTAGGGTGGCTTTCTTACTCTTAGGCGTGGGTGACGTTCGGTGACATTCTGCCTCATGGGTGTGGGTGATATCAGGGTGACATTCTGCCTCGTGGGTGTGCGTTTAGCCTCGCTTTCTTCAGGCATGGCAAGCTGCGCTACATAGTCCAGTTCAAGTGGTGACTCCAAGGAGATGATGATGATGGGGTTTGGCGTGAAGTGTCTGTGAGTGAAACCAGTCAACAACAAGTCATCAGTCGTGATCTTGGCGAGTCTTAGCATGACCTCTTTAATGACATGATCACTCGCTTGGTGGCGCGGCTATCGACAGGACGACAGACGTGTCAACGACTTGCATTTGTCCAGAGACAGCCTGATATTTTGTAGCGGCCATTAGCAACTAGAAGCCGCTCAGTCACCTACTAGATTAAGTTTGTAAACAAAACATTCGAGATGTGTCAGAGGCAATCTAAGATCGATGGGCACTCGAATGAACTTCTTGTGAAATGACACTTAATTCTCGAAATTAATTCATACTTGACAAATCAGATCAATAGAAAGCAAACCGACGCTTTGACAATCACATATTCTCGTTTTAATTGAATAAGATATGGTCTACCTTAACCCGGTCATTAAGGGGTTAATATGAAGAACCAGTCAGTGAGCCCTCCACCTGGCATGTGATCATCGTGATCAGAGGTGGCTCTGTGGCCTCAATTAATGACCCTGAATCATGACCTCTGCAGATGTCCTCCATCAGTTCGCTCACTCCGCTAATAACTCCGATGAATGACCCTCAGTCTTTGTGTTTATCTCTAATAACTGCTTTTCAGTTGCCGAGCGCATGTCAGAAGCTCCCATCTACATTTCCATAATATAAATGTCAGGCCGTCCGGTCCAACCCCTTCATTGGGACAGCACCCAGTTGAAAAGGTAAGTACTTTACTGACCAATGAGCCCTAACCTAATTAGTCTGACCCCTGACCCTAATTGATGACCTTTACTCGCGCGGACACCGAGTACTCCCGGTATTACGAACCGGCGAATTGATCAGTCAAAGTTCTTATGTCTAAAAAATACTTTGCGCTTGCCTCTACATGGTAATATCTACGATCCACGTGTCATGGGGTCATGAAGGTCAAAAGGTAGCCGGAACTCGTGACTGACCTTTATCGATGTCCTCTTGCGTCTGGTCATCCCTGTCACAAGCTCCTAATGACCCTACATGGCCCACCCTCCTGAGGACCATTGACAAGTTGACACTTCTCTGTTGGACCTGGCGATTGATTGAGTACTTCATCACTAGATGAGAGTGGGGTACCATTGAAATCACAAAACTGTGAGGGTTAGTGAAAGAGTCCACACAGAACTAAAACTTCTCTGCATTCTTCTTTCACCTACAGACAGATAGGAATGTAATACAGACGCGATATTGGAGGCTAGCAACCAGTCACACATGCAACCTCCACACCCGAGCGACCTTGACACAAACTTCACAATTCTCCCCCTTGCCCGGGAACCATCTAGTCACATTATGAACCTCGTTTACTTGACAAGTCATGTTATACTTTCGTTTCCGTTCGTCTGCCATGGACTTGCCGCATCCATCAAATTCCGTCCCAAACGCAGCAATCATTACTCTGACCTCTGACCCAAAACCTAGAAGTTCCGGGTTGAGACACAATGATGGCACATTGCCCAACCCCTCTCCCCAACTAACTTGACTACAAGCCTTTTGTTTTTCCTCCGCTGTCACAGATGTCGTCTGCTTTACTGTGCGGTTCCCGCCTTCCGGGGATCTTTCTTCCAGTCAGCTTAACTTTCCTCAGCAGGTGGGGGGAGCTACTTGTCGAAGAGTTTGTGTCCTTTAGCCCTCCCTCTCCTTCCCTTCGTCCTGCTTGCTTCTCCGATGTTTTGAGTCAAGCTCTTTAAACTCGACTCGCCAAGTACATCTAGCAGTTGTACATTTCAGCCGGCGGCAGGTTCCTGAATTCACAATGAAGTCTTCCTCGCGTCTGTTCGTCTATTATGCTACGTAGCACAATTTAAAAGTATTGCCTATATCAAGAACATGGGGATCAAACATTCACCCGACGAATACATGTTGAATTTTGAAGTTGAATTTCATTGGTAGTTTATTTCAACTGAACAACTTATTTCATATATGTCATGGTTCGATTAACTTCCGGGGTTGAGGTGATATCTTGTTTGTTACTTAACTTACAATCTATGACTATGTGGTGAGAGGAAGGATCGACTCGATCTGTATTTTCATGTCGTGCGCAATAATTCGATAAGGCCAAACTAAAAATATCGTCGGTTATCTTCGCATGCATCACCCATACTAGCCAAGCACGATATGTTGAACCCGTTACTGAGACCTTAGACTGGGTGCTCGTATTAGGTTCAAATTTTCCCGGCAGTATTTTAAGACGCGGTAGACCATCAATATGCTTACTGGTAATGAAGATTGCTTGTGTTTGACGTGATGAGAGAGTATTAGCGTGGTGTTGAGAGACACACAGCCTGTCATCAAGTAGACTTCTCGCTGATCCGCATGCCGCCCTCTATCATTAATGAACACCATCTTTCAGCTTTTGTTTAATTCAAACATAATCACTCGCGGTAAATAGGAAATCGTGAACTCTGTGCGTGATATTTGTTTGTAAAACAATATGGCGTCTTTCATGGGAGAAACAAAGGTTACATCGCATAGATGATATATCGCTCAATCGCAGCTTGTCATTTCAGTGGGAGGTCCTATGGTGGCTATCTCTATCTATTACCCTCATTAGAGGGCACGGTTAACACCTCCGCCTCCCCAGCTGCTTACCATAATATCCCTCATCGCTAATCCCGCCCCTATCTCCCTCGATATCTCCATAAAATAGCGATGACGGTATCTGTAGGGATCGACGGAAGTTGCGACTCGGCTCGGGTGACGCTAGCCCAGAAACTGCTACTTGAGCCGATGAGGTGCACTGGTTATGATCGACAAGATTTGAGTGCCTGCGAAGGAGATATGGATTCACTCTGACGGATGAGAGGGGTTGGTTGTTGGGGGAGTGCACAACAACTCACCCTGCACTTGATGACGATATAGAATCGAGTATGTTATGGAAGGAAACATTCTGGTGAACTTACGGTCTTATCAATGTTAGCAAAGTGATAAAATAGAGCTAACTTATTGTCGGTAGTCACCTCTGCCTTCATCTTGATCGATTTCACCTCGAACAGATAACCACCTCATCGATAATTCACCTCACGTGTGACCATACTCATCAATACCTCACTCAATCCATCTTATTTACCCGGGATCCAAACTACACCAGCCCCTCCCAGCCACAGGGCAGGTCGCTCTGACGACTCTATCATGTCTTCTTATTACCTTGGACAGCTTGTTGCCATAAGCAGGTCACAGTCGTTAACTTAACCCTACAAGCAGGACATCGTAGTGAATGAGGTGGGATCATCGATCTGAGTGTGACTTGTTATCAATTAAAACATGTTGGTTCTTAGTCAATTGGATGACCAGCATGCCTGAACAACCTCGTTCTCACTACAATGAGGTCAGGGTATCACGACATCTAGCGGATCGCCAACAGAGCTACCGTTTTACTAAATACAATCGATTTCATTCGGGGTTATGAGGAGTCCGATTTGTATAAGCTATTGGAATAAACTTAGCTGTTCAACGGCTTCAAACTATTCCGCCTGAGTAAAAGTGAATCTGTGATTTCTAGAGAGAAAACAAAATCCGTTATTTCAAGACGGGCTTTAAAAGGTTAATTTTGGAATAGATTTTAAACCCTGCTGTCTGGTGATATTTCAAGTGTCACATGTGTTTGGATTTTGTCGTTCTCCTAGCACAGTACTTGTTGATCAGCAGCGGGATTAGAGTTTCGGCACATTTCCCTCCAAACCGACAAATCCCATATGCTCGCGGATAGCAGTGTTATCGTGCCTAGCAACAGAGGTGATAATGTATAATCGACCTGTAAATAGAAGATATGCTACCTTAATATCGACACCCCACCCCCCAACACACACAGACACAGACACACAGACACACAGACACACAGACACACAGACACACACACACAGACACACACACACACACACACACACACACACACACACACACACACACACACACACACACACACACACACACACACACACACACACACACACACACACACACACACACACACACACACTCCTTCCCCTTAATCCATCCCCGCCAGTCGACGTATAAATTTCTCTCAAAAGTTTCCTCGAATTCGGAAGAATTCATTATTACGCACCCAGGGTACAAAGACAAAGGTGGACAAGGCGAGACATCAAAGCAGAGAGACTTTTCGCACCCGAGTCCCAGCTCATGTAAAGATCTTACGATTCACAATTTATGTGAGCAAAGGAAATATGCTAAGAAGTCAGTTTCAGGAAGTCAACGTCCCTCCGAGAAGACAACTGTTTTTCGCTGTCGCAGTGAGTTATTTATAGACCAGCTGGGTTCCCAAGAAGGCAACACAAACGAAAGAACACGCTATCACGCGATATGGTTTAGGAGCTTGCTTCAGTAATCTGAACGAACCTACATGTGGTAACTTGTGGCTATAACTCCCTTTGTGCTTCCCTGTCTGTCTCTCCCCGCGGCTCGCCATTTACTTCAGGCCTTCTTCCATTTACGCATATCCATCTCAAAGTTTTCGGTAAATTCTATGTTTATCACCCCTCAAAGAATTTGTTCAGTGGTTTTTAATTTTCACAAGCGTAAAATCGTCAGGTGCTTGTTGTTGTTTGCAGCTTCTGTCTGATGGATGCAGTCAGTATTGTGTTCGAGATGGGGGACTTCTTGTTATGTTATTTGAGGGATGAGTGGTGCTGCGGCGAGGGATTTACAGCTGCCGTGAGTCGCTGTTTTCGCCCTGGGCAGACTCTGATGACCGTAGCATTTGAACGGACCCTCATTATCCTGTACGGAATGCACAGAAACTCATCTTATCTCCCCATAATCTTCTTCCCGTCAATGTTCGGTCAAGATGGCTTCATCACTAGTCGAGTCAACAAATAAATCGGATTTTAACACCATTTAATCCGCCATTATCACAGGGCTAAACTGGGGACAATCTCTCGGGTGGTCTGCATCAAAAGCAGTTATCCGTCAAGACCACCTTGTCTTCAGGATTGGACAGCGTATGCAGAGCGGTAATCGGTGCCCTCAGTTATCTAGCTGATACAGTGGTCATGATCTCTGGGTAGGTGCTCTATTTTGGATTCTGGATTTGTCAGCTTGTTATCAAAACGTCTTGAAGGTGTCCAAGTCATCAAACGCAACTCAGCTACTTTCATATGAGGTCGACTGGAATTGGTCAATCTATATAATCGACAACAAGTCACATCCTAAACCGAACCATAGGATTCTGATCTAACAGATTACGGAAGTTAAATCCGAGGATATACGGGAAATGGCGGCTTAGTTAAGTAAGCTCAATAACAAACCGCACTGGAAATATTGTGCGCAGAAAACTGCCGATCTAGAGTTTGAATTTAGAAATAATTGCTAATTGAAAGCGATTCAATCCCAATTAGCTGATATCGACAATTAGCAGGGATATGGCATGTTATGTGATCGATGGAAGCCGGATTTCCGGTGCCGGAGCCCATTATTGGTGGAAGTCGGAGGCTATTATGTGTCGCCCCCACAACCCACACTCCAGCCCCCCACCCCGACTCCAGGCTTCGTTTCACCCTTTTCACCCTCTGCCGACGCCATCGTCGAATATTTTCACATGACAAAGAAACAGCGCCACCGATCGAGAGCTTTATCAATCTGATCACATCTATTTGACATCAGGACATTTGTTAGTTGAGGCATTTACCGACTTTAAATGATGTAAGTGACACCAAAAAGTACAGAGGTATGCATTGCATGTTTTGATCAGTACTTGACTAAATAATGCCACATTTATGAACATGATGAAGTGTTTTCACCTTGTTGATACCTGTCTGACATCAATGATCGACGAGCAATGTCGCAACTGCTATCAAACAATACTCGAAGCTCGATCACACGGTGTCCGAGCATCTTCCAGGTATCCGTAAAAGTAACATAAAAGCCATATCTAACAGGCGACAATTGAATACATAACTCTGTATCTAACTAGCGCCCAAAACAAGAACATCAGAGAAAACTCCAACAGTCGAGTGACGTTGATTCAGCCCGTATGTTGGTGTTAGTAGGCGGCGAGGTAAGGTTGGTTAAGCGTTGCTGGGATATTCCGATGAACTGCGGCTACTAGATAGCCGAGCGGGCCACCTGCGCTCATAACCCCACACAACACCCATTATCGCATTAAATTCCCACACAGACTTCGTTTTATCCTACCTTTAATCATGGATCAGCAGGTGTCAAGAAATGCAAGTGGTTCTCGTGAAATTAGCCAGGAATGTTCGCATGCTTATCTCGGGTAGGTGTTGTAGGCGAGGGCTTGGTGTTTTCAGCGTCACCCTGACGCGAACAGAACTTGTGGGGAACTCGTCATGTAGAGGTTGCTAATATGAATTGCACCCTCAGTAATTATTCTAAAAGCTCCACATGTCAATACATCCCACGTGGTGAGAACAACATGCCGTACATGGCATGATCGCCAGGTAGGGTGTGCGTGCCTATAAACTAGCACGCTATGGTCGATATGAAGGAGTTTGTACCCCTTAAGCTAGCATGCTATGGTCGCAATGAAGGCGTTTGTACCCTAAAACTTGCAGGCTATGGTCGCCATGAAGGCGTTTGTACCCTAAAGCTAGCAGGCTATGGTCGACATGAAGGCGTTTGTACCCGCCATGAAGGCGTAAAAGCTAGCAGGCTATGGTCGCCATGAAGGCGTTTGTACCCTAAAGCTAGCAGGCTATGGTCGCCATGAAGGCGTTTGTACCCTAAAGCTAGCAGGCTATGGTCGCCATGAAGGCGTTTGTACCCTAAAGCTAGCAGGCTATGGTCGCCATGAAGGCGTTTGTACCCTAAAGCTAGCAGGCTATGGTCGCCATGAAGGCGTTTGTACCCTAAAGCTAGCAGGCTATGGTCGCCATGAAGGCGTTTGTACCCTAAAGCTAGCAGGCTATGGTCGCCATGAAGGCGTTTGTACCCTAAAGCTAGCAGGCTATGGTCGCCATGAAGGCGTTTGTACCCTAAGCTAGCAAAGCTAGCAGGCTATGGTCGCCATGAAGGCGTTTGTACCCTAAAACTTGCAGGCTATGGTCGCCATGAAGGCGTTTGTACCCTAAAACTAGCAGGCTATGGTCGCCATGAAGGCGTTTGTACCCTAAAGCTAGCAGGCTATGGTCGCCATGAAGCTAGCAGGCTATGGTGGTCGCCATGAAGCTAGCAGGCTATGGTCGCCATGAAGGCGTTTGTACCCTAAAACTAGCAGGCTATGGTCGCCATGAAGGCGTTTGTACCCTAAAGCTAGCAGGCTATGGTCGCCATGAAGCTAGCAGGCTATGGTCGCCATGAAGCTAGCAGGCTATGGTCGCCATGAAGGCGTTTGTACCCTAAAACTAGCAGGCTATGGTCGCCATGAAGGCGTTTGTACCCTAAAGCTAGCAGGCTATGGTCGCCATGAAGGCGTTTGTACCCTAAAGCTAGCAGGCTATGGTCGCCATGAAGGCGTTTGTACCCTAAAGCTAGCAGGCTATGGTCGCCATGAAGGCGTTTGTACCCTAAAGCTAGCAGGCTATGGTCGCCATGAAGGCGTTTGTACCCTAAAGCTAGCAGGCTATGGTCGCCATGAAGGCGTTTGTACCCTAAAGCTAGCAGGCTATGGTCGCCATGAAGGCGTTTGTACCCTAAAGCTAGCAGGCTATGGTCGCCATGAAGCTAGCAGGCTATGGTCGCCATGAAGCTAGCAGGCTATGGTCGCCATGAAGGCGTTTGTACCCTAAAACTAGCAGGCTATGGTCGCCATGAAGGCGTTTGTACCCTAAAACTAGCAGGCTATGGTCGCCATGAAGGCGTTTGTACCCTAAAGCTAGCAGGCTATGGTCGCCATGAAGCTAGCAGGCTATGGTCGCCATGAAGCTAGCAGGCTATGGTCGCCATGAAGGCGTTTGTACCCTAAAACTAGCAGGCTATGGTCGCCATGAAGGCGTTTGTACCCTAAAGCTAGCAGGCTATGGTCGCCATGAAGGCGTTTGTACCCTAAAACTAGCAGGCTATGGTCGACATGAAGGCGTTTGTACCCTAAAACTTGCAGGCTATGGTCGCCATGAAGGCGTTTGTACCCTAAAACTTGCAGGCTATGGTCGCCATGAAGGCGTTTGTACCCTAAAGCTAGCAGGCTATGGTCGCCATGAAGGCGTTTGTACCCTAAAACTTGCAGGCTATGGTCGCCATGAAGGCGTTTGTACCCTAAAGCTAGCAGGCTATGGTCGCCATGAAGCTAGCAGGCTATGGTCGCCATGAAGCTAGCAGGCTATGGTCGCCATGAAGCTAGCAGGCTATGGTCGCCATGAAGCTAGCAGGCTATGGTCGCCATGAAGCTAGCAGGCTATGGTCGCTATGCACGATGTGTGTGTGCCATAAACAAAGTATCAAAATTGGTGTTTTACACAACGAGGTGATATCGCGACTGTGGTGGATGAGGATGATTGTGATCCTTGGGCAGCTCCCCCAAAATGCCATCGCCCTATTGGGCCACAATAGGGCGATGGCATTTTGGATGGGACCGCCATTTAACGCGATCATCCGAGTCACGGGGAACCAGTCAGGTTTTCACACCAAAGGATTACACCTGTGGGACGAAAGGCCACGCAGTTTACCACTACGCCAGGGAATCCAGCTCACTAAGTTAGCAGGCTATGAAAACCATGCAGAGTGTCTACCCTTAAGCCTAGCATGCTATGATCATCATTTTGGGTGTGTACCCTAAGGCAAACATGCTGTGATCACCATGCAGGGTGTGAACCCTAAAGAAAACATGTTATGATCACCATGCACTGTGCATTGGACAAGAAAGCCACGACTCTCGCAGCCACTTTTGTCCCTGACACATTGAAAACTTGTGGATTGTGGAACTATCTGAAATAATCTTCACAATAAGCTCACAGGACGCAGGATTTACAAAACTGTATATTGTCCTGGTGATTGAGAGATAGTACTAATGGCACGAACGCACGAAGCAAGTAACCTAGCCTCCAGGATGTATTCGATTAACAGGGTAAGGCATATTTTACTTTTGATCTCAGGCCAAGATGGATGGAAGGATAAATTGTATAAGTTATGAGAGACTGGGGTTGGATAGTTTCATTATATTCTATAGAGGGACGGATAAGTTATTAGAAGAAACTGGGTGCATTCCTTTTTGGGAGGTTTGGGGATGGATGGCTTCACCATAAGAGACTGAGCGATGGATTAATTCATCATAAGAGACTGAGCGATGGATTAATTCATCATAAGAGACTGAGCGATGGATTATTTCATCATAAGAGACTGAGCGATGGATGAGTTTCATTTTAAGAGGCTTGGGATGGATGGGTTCATTTTTGAGAGATGGATTAGTTGCTTCTTGAGCAATTGGGGGATGGATAAGTTAATTATAAGAGGTTGAGGGATGGATGGGTTTATTGTAAGAGGCCGAGGGATGAACGAGTTCCATTCTGAGAAGCTTGGGAATGGATGGGTTCACCACAAGAGGCTGAGGGACGGAAGGGTTCATTGTAAGAGACTGAAGATAGGATGGGTTCACCACAACAGACCGAGGGATGGATGCGTATTATGAGAGATTGGATATTGGATGGGTTCCTATCACAACCGTTTTATGACTTGCGTCTGCGAGAGAACAGTGGCATTGGCAACTGTAGCGTTCATAGCGTTCACACTGAGCACTGTCAATAACCACAACAGAGAACCGTACAAGTCTCTTATTAAATGTAATTTCCTGTCTCAGCCGAATTCCTCAAAGCTAGTGAAATACTATAGTATCATACGTTAACGGCAATACATTTGATTATTCGTTACAATGTGAGAACGACACAATAAAACACACGCCTCCTTCAGTTGTTTGCTATGGGTTGGTTTCGGTTCAAAGAAGATATTCGGTTATTTGCCATAGCTGCAATTCATGTAGAATGAGAGTAATTGCCGTGGTGGACTTGATCACGTGATTGCGGTTAGTCAAGGTTCATATTTGATGCATACTTTTATAATGACAAGAACTATTCTAAATTGGGACTGATCTGCCATTTGAAAACACCTACGCTGTGGATACTTCGCATTGTTATAGCCTTCAACATCCATTGTTTTGTGAGAGAGGATGACAATGGACGTGTACCGTATTATGATTGAAGTGTGTTGCTGCCTTAACTGTTTATTTAGCCACCAAGATATGTTCGGCGGTCAATGGAACCGAAGAAGCTAAGGTAAGAATAAAAAATAATCAAATTCTGTTGTGAACAAAAATGATGGGCGTAAAATCGAGTTCTATCGGTTGTGAAGTTCCGTAAGCTTGTTTTGAACGAAAACATTAGAAACGGAAATCGCAGCCCATATAGGAGAACTGCATTTGTTTTTGAGGGATTGGAATCAGGATTCATGTCGCCTCTAATTATGATGTTGGTCATCTCTATTAAGGATGTTGGTCGTCTCTAATAAGGATGTTGGTCGTCTCTAATAAGGATGTTGGTCGTCTCTTATCTAATTGTTAAAATAAGAAGATAGACGTCGAAGGTGAGCAGGTGAGGTCGACATGACAACTGGCTAGATTGTGCCTACTGGCGGTGAATTAATGACGCATTTTGTCTTATACAACCTCAGCGCTATCGAGCGAGT
>CM067345.1:44436657-44601657 GCA_034190875.2 Urechis unicinctus
GTGACAATGTTAGTGTATTGGATTTTGTCGTCAAAAACAAGGTGTTTTGGCTTTAGTTAAACTTACAACCACACAATATTAGTTTATATATATATATATATATATATATATATATATATATATATATATATATATATATATATATATATATATATATATTAGTTATATATATATATATGTAGATACATATTTATATATATACTTAAGTATGTAAATATAAACATATAAATAAATATACATATATATAAGTAACTTAATATAGAGAGATAAACAACAGCCAGTTAATTCGAATATAGAATGTACATTTGCATGAAGCCTATACCCCAATCTAGTACATACAGGTCAACGCGGAAAAATGCTAAGCACAAAAAGGGCTCCATTTTCTTTTTACCCGCCCCTTCGTCAGGTGGCGCTTTGCTCATCTCCCAAATGCGAGACAACTGATTGTCAAGTCGGCAATCTCAACACTTCCAAACAAGGTAATGCTCGCTTATGCAGATGCATACCACTGGCTCAACGAATCAGCTACGAGGGCGCCAATATTCCTGTAGGACGCCCGAATAGCTTCGTGAAGTTCTGGGTACGTTGAATAATTCGGTCTCAAGTGTGATACCAATTGGCGTTATCTGACGAGAAACAATTTGCTGAATTCGATTCGTATAAATCAATATTGATCGAGTTATTGAAACTTCAATGGGAACTGTAGAAAAATCGTTTCTCACAAGTGGAGGTGACAATGTTGGGAAACTCCACTAAACAAAAGACACAAACTTGTCAAGACGCGAAATTTTGTATGGTCTGTTATATTCGTATTTTAAATATATAAAATTAATGAAAACATTTTGTTTGCGCGACCGCACGAAACCAGCGCATGCATGAAATATCGGTCATCCATAACGCGAGTTGTTTTTTTTGTGGTGACACATTTGCATGTAAATGTTGAAACAGATGCCTGGAGTTACCACGTGAGAACTCGTATTCTGAATATAGTTGGTCTAAAATACCACGGCCGGCCTACGCCACGACGCACTGCATACAATAATGAACGGAATATCCTAATTCTAACATCATCCATCCGACAATATTTTAATAATTGCTTTTTTAGCATAAATACAGTCTGAAAACAAGTAAATGGAAATCAGGTAAATGCATGTTTTTATTTGAATTAACTTTACTATCATCAATACAATATCAGGAAATGCCGAGATGTAAGCTTTTGCATTTGTTATGCGAGTGGGCTGCGTCTCCAATGTGCTCCGCCGGAAGTGGTGAGCCGGATGTGGAGGAGCGTGGTGACTTGTGGTCACGTGATTGACACATGTCGAGCATCTGAGCGGCGGCTGCTGCTGCTGCTGACGAGGAGGTGTTGGTGTGGCTCTCTTGAGTGTTGATGATCTCCGTGATGTCAGCGATTTCAGCAGCGCCGTGGTAGGATGTCGACGTCGCCATGTGTTCCACCATCTGAGCCTCGATGAACTCCGCCTCTGATATACTCGTTACTGACGACGAGGTTTCTGTTAACAGAACACACCACCTCATCAACATTCCCATCGCGTTATTGCTGGAAATAAGCTACCACCAAGATAGGCACTCGAGTCTTGATACAGTCCTCGTCTCCGTCCGCTAATATATATGTCTTTAGACATTGGCCGCCGGGAAGACGGGGTGTTTTGAGACTCGAGTGCCGTTGATCATGAATACATAGGCTGGGTGTCATACATGCGTTTACTTGGACAATAGATCGCTTAACGCCACATGGGAATGATTTCAATTCAAGTGTGATTCCTTTCTAGTCACTGTCAATCAAATTCCATACTTGCAAGCTACCATGACGTAACATGTTCAACGTCAAAACAGCCCACAATACAGAGTCGAATATTGCTCGGAGCAGCTGTCTTCATTCTTCAATTACATATATTTAACCTCAATCTTGATCGTAATAATTCGCCCTTTGTCGTTTGTTAAACATATCGCATCTTGTTTTTATTACCAAACGAGCACCAGCAGTCTGTCGTTTTCTACCAATATACTGATATGGCAAACATGTCAAAATAAATGTGAACAAGATATATCGGCAAGCAAGAAAATTATAACGCCTATTATTGGGGATATCCTAGTTAAATGATAAAAAAGAATGAGATATGGAATAGATGTGGTAGGCATTTGAACAGGCCACCTGGCAGCGCCCGATACCGCCTGACACCTGCCTCAGGTAAACCAGGCTGTCCGCATCACGAATTAGCAGCTTCGTCCTCAATGGACCACGATGAATGACAGACTGTCCTGTGAAATCCCAGCCTAACACCGCTCTCCCCAAATTACTCCCTTTATTGCCACATCTTTTCGCTCAAAGGTCAGAGGGTTGGAACATCAGCATGAATTTATGACGTCATTTGCTGTCAAATAAATGCGGAAGTGCAATATAGTGCGGGAGGCCGATCTCTCCTGGCTGGTCACGGCTACTTCAGTGCGCCCCTCTCTCCCACGTCATCCCCACTGCCCAAGAAACTCAAAACCGCATATCGGGTTACCGTGGCAACAAACTTTGAAGGGCAACGAGACAGGTCAAACTATGAATCTAGGTAAGGTCAGGTATGTTCAGCTAAACTCATCCGTCACTGTGGCGCATGTCAGCCATGGCAACTGTTTGGGAGGCAGGTTCTGCTGCAGCTGCAGCAGACACAGACAGCCGGGCAGCATAGGAAGAAACATCAAGTCATGAAGCCTCCAGACTGTCAACTATAACGTGCTGTCTGCAGCGTCATAAAATAATGCCTTACGTATCCAGGCAACATTAATAAAGGTCAAGGTCACATCCTTATGTAAGTGAGAAATATTTGTAGTCGAGTACAGTACTGTCTCTCCAGCTTACTCGTCTGATCCAGGTAGAACTGCCCAGCCTCACAGAAATGATCTGGTCTAGGCAATACTGACTAGAGTCACAGAGATGATCTGGTCTAGGCAATAATGACTGACTAGAGTCACAGCGATGATCTGGTCAAGGCAATACTGACTAGAGTCACAGAGATGATCTGGTCAAGGCAATACTGACTACAGTCACATAGATGATCTGGTCTAGGCAATACTGACTAGAGTCACAGAGATGATCTGGTCAAGGCAATACTGACTAGAGTCACAGAGATGATCTGGTCTAGGAAATACTGACTACAGTCACATAGATGATCTGGTCTAGGCAACACTGACTAGAGTCACAGAGATGATCTGGTCAAGGCAATACTGACTAGAGTCACAGAGATGATCTGGTCTAGGAAATACTGACTAGAGTCACAGAGACTGATCTGGTCAAGGCAGGACTACCCAGCGTTACAGAGACAAACTCAGGTCACAGACAATAACCCATAATAAAACTTTCAGAGCAGGTGCGAAATAGAGAGCAACGTGTGTTTCTCAGCTCGGCGCAGTGGGCTGTACAGTGCGTTTACAGTAAATCTCACTGGTAAAGCACGCCACGTCGTCAAGCTAGGATAGACATGCCTCAATCACCCAACCTTGAGAAACGCTACTGGTCAAATATCGTTGAATCATTGCTGTCAACAGCGTTATTCGTGATAGCATCCGCACCAGGTGGAGTCTGTATACAAGCCAGGTTAATTAATCCATCAAGGTGTTATTAATCAAGAAAAATGACCAGGTGAGACGGGAGATACGGGAACGACAGGTAGGCGGGACAGGTGACTTGACAGTAGCCCAGCGGGACAGGTGACATGACAGTAGCCCGGCGGGACAGGTGACAGCAGACTCGCTCACCCAGCTAGCCACTCGCTCTTTATGTCTTAAGCGCCAGTCAAAGACCGCCGCCTGCGTGGTGCGACATAGGAGCAGCGCAAACACACCCATGACCTCTTTGGGAGGTCATATAACACAGGGAGGTCGAAATCGACCTGACGTGCGTTAAAAATATAGCGGGGCCATTAAATGGAGAGATTGCTTCTGTGACGTCATGAGTGCTATGACCCTGATATAGTGTGTATGTGCCTGTGGAGTTATGCAGACCCGAGTTGAGCTGTGTCATGGAATTTTACTTCGGGACCGTAACAAGAGCACACATGTACATCACAGATAAGTGTGTACGTACAAGTTTTTATATGATAATCTACACCAACAACCATGCCAACTTGAACTGAACGGATTGAAAACACATGCAAGTCGAGGATACCCACAAGCAGACAAGAGACATGCGCTCGCCGCCACGGCGGTGTCATGTCGATTTCACGCAGACTCCGACCCATAGCAGCCATGATATGTACATGTATTCTAGGTGAATCTCATAATTGGTCATCTGCTTCACCGAATTCCATATTTCACCAAACCACAAATATTTAAGGATCGGGCACCTTCGGAGGTGGATCAAAGCGCGATGGGGGCGTTGGGATGCTAACGTAGGCGAGAATGCTGTCACGTGATCCGATGAACAAGCCCACTGCATGTCTAAAGATTTATGTATATCGAATCTTAGGATCCAAGCGTGGTTGACAGTGTTTCAATGGCATCGGAGGCACAATTAATGGCATTGGCGGTGTGTGTGTGTATGTGTGTGTTGGGGGTCGGGGGATAAATGTATTAGTGGGGTGAGGTGGAGAGGGAAGGGAGGTGCTGGGATTGTGGCGAACTGCTGAATCGAGAGTCGGTATTGTGACCAACTTCCTCTCCATTCACAGATACTGTATTAACGCGAATGAACTTGGGCGCTTTACACGAACCGACTCACGCCCCGCCAAATACCTCAACACAGCAAATATTGTGAGAGGCATACTTGGTTAATAGGGCGAGTCGAGTAGGGTGCAGAGGGTTAGTGGTTTGATCTTCTCTCATTCCTTATCCTCTCTTTCTCTCATTCACTCGCACATTCGAGTGGTCGGTACATGCAGTGTAAGGGGAAGGTGGTGGGGTTGGGGGGTTGGGGTGGGGTGGGGTGGGGTGGATGGGGTAGATGTGGGTCAAGCAATCATAGATACCCACCAGACATCATGTTCACACACCCAACGCGCTTCGCATGCTAAGTCGACTTGACATATACCAGCAAATCCGGCCGGCACGACCGCTCGGAACTCGACGTGCAGCTCGGAACTTGATGAGCACCTCGGGACCCGATGCGAATGAGAGAAATAAGGATGATCGGATTCCACCTAATGGCCTAGTACATGTCCGATAATTATATATTATAAGTGGGAGGGGGTGGGTGGATGTTTGTACATGGTGATCACCCATAGACAGGGTTGTGGTCATGGGGTGGTGTTTCAGGGTCGCAGTTCGACATGCTTGTAGTAAGTTGGGGGTGGTGTGACTGACCTCTGACTTGGCCTCCACACAGCATGACTTGGCACAAGCCACTCAAGGAATTAAGTCTAGTCGTTAGTAGACTTCCGACATTCCACGACCTTGCCAACACACACACAGAGAGAAACCCTTCTCCAACTCACGTGAATATCTTCAAGGCGTATTTAGAATGTGTGAGGGCGTAGAAGAGCGAATTCTGAAATCCACCTCCACCCTCTCACCACACACTACTAACACACTCATGCGCCGCCGGCTAAGCAGACCATCGGGCCCCAGGTCCGTCGTCGCCACGTCATCCTCCGTCTAACGACTTCCGCTGAGCGTTATGACGGGCCATCACGCGACTTACGACACGCTATGTAACCTTCTCGCGCTACTACGGTCATTGGTCCCGCAACCTGTCGTCAAGATTACCATCCCCGCCACCTACTACGGTCGATGAATAGCTTAACGAAGTCAAGGCGGTGTAATTACTACCGTACGATACTTCCAGATACGTCCTGTGATGGTCAAGCGTAACGATAAGGCCTCGAGCACACTGAACGACCATCGCAAACGCGCACAGGTACGATGACTATACAGGTGACTGCTCATAGAAACATACTACCGAATTGAAGGCATTACGACAATGCTCAGGGGAGGTTGAAGGCATTACGACAATGACCAGGGAAGGTTGAAGGCATTACGACAATGCTCAGGGGAGGTTGAAGGCATTACGACAATGTCCAGGGGAGGTTGAAGATATTATGGCAATGTCCAGGTGAGATTAAAGGCAGGGGAGGTTAAAGGCATTGTGACGACACCAAGGGGACAATGGCCAAGCTCAGGGAGGTTAAAGGTATAATGGCAACCCCCAGACGAGATTAAATGCATAATGACAACGTCCATGGGAGGTTAAAAGCATTAGGGCAACACTCAGGGAATGATCAAAGCATTATGATTATACCGAGGGAAGCATTATGGCAATGAAAATGGAAAATGATATGGGAAGGATTAAAGCATTATAGTTATGATCATGGAGATTCAGAGCATTTTGAATACATCCGAGGGAATTTTGACAAAATGTAGTTATTTCACTCACAGAACCTACAGAGAATAAGATAACACTTTATAACGATACTCAGAGATGGAAAGTGGAGATCATTTCGACAGCGCCCAGTACAGAACGTGAGAGTGACGCACGTGACGAGCGACTCGAGTCCGAGCTGAGCGTGATTGTAAAGAAAGCAGAGCGGATATGACGAGTTGAGACGACCGGACCACATTAGCTATCAATAATGGCCGAAGCGAACGAGACAAAGTGACCTATCATACTCTATTCAAGTACGACTTGACACACATCCAATATGGTGCGACACCCCCTCCCCCAGCGCCAGCATCCTACCTACATATACACACATAACCCCTAATTAGCCGAACGCCGTTGGAGACAACTTTTTCAAATTTATTAAAGAGGCAGCGGTCACTTGGCGTAGTGAGAAGGGTGGGGTTGGAGTAGGGGCGGAATGGTCACATCATGCAGACTTGGCGTTGTTTGGTTTGGCGATTACTGCCCGCTAGTTCGCTTTATAAGGCAACAAAGAGACGAAGGCATTGGAATAACAAGGGTTCCGGGTCTAATTTGGACAAGTGGAGCTTGTCTGTAAGCATCAAGTGGGGCGGCGTGATGAGGAGGGGGGGGGGGGGGGGGGGGGGCGATGACACAAGCAGCAACAATATCATGCAAATTATCCTGAATTTGCATGAACACCGATGAAAAAATATGTGAATAAACAATCAATGTCCACGCTACGTGAAATCTCCATGGCAGAAAGCTATTAATGGATAATTTCTAGGCTCGGTTTGTCTGCACAATCACATCAACGGCGAGGGAGAGAGCAAGCTCTACAGCATTGTCTACTTACAAATGGCATCTGAATAGAGGCGGTGATGGGTGTGGGGGTGGGGGGGGCGGGGTGTAGATCCAGCCTTGATATAGATCCAGCCCTGATCCTTTCTATTAAGACCAGGCCCATGCGCATAACTCCATGTAATTCGAAAATTTAATACGTGTTGACCAAACGCAGAGCGGAGCGCCGATAATACTCACTATAAGTGTTCAGGTAAGGTTGACAAGGCAAAGAATTCCAAGGACCATTCAGGAAACCTATGCTAAATGAATGAGAGCGAGAGACAGGAGCTACTACCATAGGCATGTATGCATACACGACAACCACATTAGATCATGTTAAATAACTCAAAAGCCATATTTGCTAGAGTATTTACCAACAACGGCGGTGAGGATGACACGAACGAAACCTGGGCGCAGTGGAGTGATACTACACAGTTGTCGGGTGGTGATCGAACATTTAATATTGGTAATACAGATACGATATTTGTGATTTGTAGCTGCTTGGGACACGAGAGAACACAAGCCGATGATTGTGATCAATGTGAAGAGTTTGTTTAATGCCTGGTAGACAGAGGCCGGAGGTAGAGCTGTTGTCGAGTTTGACGTCAAGGAACCCTGCCTGTGTAGGAGTATGACATGAAGACGCTGTATGCACTGAAAACCTGGCTGTCAGGTTAAGATCGCGATGGTTCAAACTTACTGTCTGAGTCAGACAGGTCGTAATGAGCTCACTGTATGATTTAGACAGGTCGTAATAAGCTAAGTGTCTGAATTAGACAGGTCGTATTAAGCTTATTGTCTAAATTAGACAGGTCGTAATAAGCTAAGTGTCTGAATTAGACAGGTCGTGATAAGCTGTGTCTTAATTAGACAGGTCGTAATAAGCTCAGTGTCTGAATTAGACAGGTCGTATTAAGCTTACTGTCAAAATTAGACAGGTCGTAATGGGCTTACTGTCTGAATTAGACAGATCGTAATAAGCTCAGTGTCTGAATTAGACAGGTCGTAATAAGCTCAGTGTCTGAATTAGACAGGTCGTAATGAGCTCACTGTATGATTTAGACAGGTCGTAATAAGCTAAGTGTCTGAATTAGACAGGTCGTATTAAGCTTATTGTCTAAATTAGACAGGTCGTAATAAGCTAAGTGTCTGAATTAGACAGGTCGTATTAAGCTTATTGTCTAAATTAGACAGGTCGTAATAAGCTCAGTGTCTGAATTAGACAGGTCGTAATAAGCTAAGTGTCTGAATTAGACAGGTCGTAATAAGCTCAGTGTCTGAATTAGACAGGTCGTAATAAGCTCAGTGTCTGAATTAGACAGGTCGTAATAAGCTCAGTGTCTGGCGGCCCGGGGAATTAGGGGGGGGGGCTCTATAAGCGACGGAGAGCGTGTGTACAACATGGTTGTATGTGGAAGGGCAAGTCAACGAGAGGAATGTCATCATCATCATCGACTAGGTCATCATCTACACGTTCTACCGTCATCATCATGAACAACAACAGTAACATCATCATCATCATCATCGACTGGGCTTTGGTCCATAACACTAGTCCTGACACTGAGAAGCAGCACACCGACAGATCGCGCTTTACGATTCCACTATGAATACCGGAGGTCGGTTTCAGTTCGACCTTGACATAGTTCAGCTTGAACCTACATGGCGATCAGTTCAAAGACGGCGCGGTTCTTATGAGGACGAAAAGTGCGCGCGTTAAGCAAACTACTTCTGTCAAGGGACGTACATACATTCGCCAGTTCCAGTGGCCAGTGAAGCTGTTGTCTGCGCCCCGTCGGTTCTGTAAGTGAGTAAATAAGACCGTCTGTTATGCGCGGTTAGGCCCGCTGGACGAAATGCCCCACATGCCACGACACCATCCACAAACCGGCTCTCACAGCCAACACATCTTACATGCAAACAACTCACAGCACAACAGACAAACAGCATAAATTCTTTCTTCCTTCTCGTACCAGGCAGATTCTTGTAACAACAGATAAAGCAAAGATAAGCTGCATAATTTACGTCAGCTTCTCGCAAATCAAAATACATGGTTGCCCGTAAGAGAGTTATCGTGCGGTTCATCACCGCTCGTAAGTTATTGATGTGAGGAGACTTGGAGGCGGGCAATGGCCGAGACGCTCTTGTTATATATCATAGGCTTACAGTGAATGGACATATGGACTGGGCTCGTATACGAACCAAGATATACTGTCGTAAGGCTCGACCTTTCAGCTACTCTCTGTCATCTACTTGTCGACCTCCCTAACACATACATCAACGTTCTCGCAGGTCAATATAACCCGAACACCAACACCAACACTAACGACGTATCCCAGGCAGGATTCCATGAACCTGACAGCCTCGGAAGCCACTGCCTTTACAGAAATTACCCTTCCTCGAGTATCACTGAAATTTATTCCTGGATATATCAAACAAGTCAGCGTTTGTATAGGTTACGCAAATCAGGATCAATATACACCATTAATCAACAACTTGAATGAGTCATTCCTGAGTAGAAACCAGATTCCAACCATTCATATTCCACGAAGAAATCACATCATTTCCCTCAAGTAGGACCCCATACATGAGAGGAAAATGGCGGTCTCAAATCGAGGCTTAATTCAATTAGGAGAGACCAAGCACATGGCCGGCGGCTTAACAGCTACCACAGAGAGGAGACGTGGGGGCACAGAAATGGCACCCTCGGCGGAGGGTTATATGCCGATGAGCTTTTGATGTTGAGCGGACCATGTGAGATGGTGTTGGAGTAGGGTGCTAATGAAGGTGAGGCAGCGATAGACAGGTGGGTCATATCCCACGGGCAGGAGGTCGGTAATCACACCACAAGCCCTACATCCGCGCCATCTCCTCACGGGCAGGAGGCCGGTAATCACACCACAAGCCTCGCATCCGCGCCATCTCCTCACGCGCTTATTGCCCACAAAATGACGCTAACAATTGTCGCTGTAATCACTGTGATAGCCACGACTAATGACGCGCTGTAATCACTGTGATAGACACGACTATTGACGCGCTGTAATCACTGTGATAGCCACGACTATTGACGCGCTGTAATCACTGTGATAGCCACGACTATTGACGAGCTGTAATCATTGTTATAGCCATGACTAATGACGCACTGTAATCACTGTGATAGCCACGACTATTGACGAGCTGTAATCATTGTAATAGCCACGACTATTGACGAGCTGTAATAATTGTAATAGCCACGACTATTGATGCGCTGTAATCATTGTGATAGCCACGAATATACATAAGCAGATACATCACAATGTACAAAACGCAGTTTGACAATGCTCCGTTCAGAAGATGGTCGAATACACCGCCGATAATTGCGATACAGCACATGGCATGACTCAACGCCCAATATATATTCATTCATGTTAATGCATCATACAAATGTGTAAATAACACTACACACATATGTGAATGCACCTTACACATGAGTTTATACACCATACGTATGCCCTAATGCAGCACACAGTTGTTAATACGCTATACACGGCTGCTGATGCACCTTACACATGCGATAATGGATAGAGCAGGTTGAATCCACCATGCTCATGTCTGTGCACCTCATACGTATTAATGCACAGTAAATAAGTGTTAATGCATCATACACTGTACACACATGCAATTGCAACCCACGCGTGTTAGTGCAGCGTACTCATTTCGGATTAACGCATGATATACGGCCACTGACCACCACTGACATCCACTCAAATCGACCAGGTGAAATATGCTAACCAAAATAAACTTATTTAGCAAATAGACGCAACTTCAGGTGGATAATGTGCACACACATTAACTGATCAGCTTCTGCCGTTTTGTATACTGCATTCGCGATAACACTAGATATCTGTGAAGTATTTAGCCAATGTACGTCGCCTCGATGAGTGTACGTGTTTGCATGAGGTGCGGGGGTGGATTGGACGTTGTCCCCGAGACGTCTCTATCTGACGCACTCATGGAAGGAAATGCATACTGGCAAACATCCGCTGCTATTCTTCCAGAAAGTCAAAAGCAAGTTTCGTTTTCTAGAAGCGACGCACACCTACCACAAACGAAACAGCAGGGGCAGGATTCCCGTTTTGTGACACAGTTAAGGTGTATTTGTAAGAGATACAAATGTCTGTGGGACATCTGATTGAGACCCATGTACATGTCATTTGCCCGCAGTCTACGCATGTGTAAATTACACGTATGTATGAATCCTTTGACAGCAGTGCACGTTTGTATCAGCAAATTGTCAGCTGTCGACAATGTACGTTTGCATCTGTCAATTGTCAGCAGTCGGCAATGTATGTTTGCATCAGTCAATTGTCAACAGTCGGCAATGTACGTTTACATCTGTCAATTGTCAGCTGTCGGCAATGTACGTTTACATCTGTCAATTGTCAGCTGTCGGCAATGTATGTTTACATCTGTCAATTGTCAGCAGTCGGCAATGTACGTTTACATCTGTCAATTGTCAGCAGTCGGCAATGTACGTTTACATCTGTCAATTGTCAGCAGTCGGCAATGTATGTTTACATCTGTCAATTGTCAACAGTCGGCAATGTGCGTTTGCATTTGTCAATTGTATGTTTACATCTGTCAATTGTCAGCAGTCGGCAATGTATGTTTACATCTGTCAATTGTCAGCAGTCGGCAATGTAAGTTTACATCTGTCAATTGTCAGCAGTCGGCAATGTACGTTTACATCTGTCAATTGTCAGCAGTCGGCAATGTATGTTTACATCTGTCAATTGTCAGCAGTCTGCAATGTATGCTTACATCTGTCAATTGTTAACAGTCGGCAATGTATGTTTGCATTTGTCAATTGTGTGTTTGCATCTGTCAATTGTCAGCAGTCGGCAATGTACGTTTGCATCTGTCAATTGTCAGCAGTCGGCAATGTGCGTTTACATCTGTCAATTGTCAGCAGTCGGCAATGTAAGTCTGCATCTGCCATTCGTCAGCAGTCTGCAATGAATGCTTACATCTGTCAATTGTTAACAGTCGGCAATGTATGTTTGCATTTGTCAATTGTGTGTTTGCATCTGTCAATTGTCAGCAGTCGGCAATGTACGTTTGCATCTGTCAATTGTCAGCAGTCGGCAATGTGCGTTTACATCTGTCAATTGTCAGCAGTCGGCAATGTATGTTTACATCTGTCAATTGTCAGCAGTCTGCAATGTATGCTTACATCTGTCAATTGTTAACAGTCGGCAATGTATGTTTGCATTTGTCAATTGTGTGTTTGCATCTGTCAATTGTCAGCAGTCGGCAATGTACGTTTGCATCTGTCAATTGTCAGCAGTCGGCAATGTAAGTCTGCATCTGCCATTCGTCAGCTGTACACATAAATCTATACCCTCTTGCCCGCCAGACAGATATGTCTCTGATGACAGATAGCAGCCAGATTACAGCCCGTTACCGCCGCCCACCCTCCCCGACTACATCACATCACCAACTGATAAACACGCCCCCTCCCACATACCCAGCTAACATCGCCAAGTTGCCATTCGGAGAACTTCACAGTAAAAACCACTTCCACATTTTTAACACTCCGGTCGTGAAGTCATTTAACCCGGCAAAACACAGGCATGTGTTACTCAATATGACAAGCCTGGATCCCAATTAGTCACCCCAGTTTACCCCTAACTTCTACACGCAAGAGCGATTCTCATTCATGACCTTCGTACACTACCTTATGTAACATGCCTCTACAAGGTTTTGTCACAAAGTCATTCCTGCGCAGTTATTACCTTAATTGATGACAGAGTTTGAACTCGAATAACCCAGCCTCATGTGGGACGTCCTACGCGTTAACCAGGGTTGGGGACCGGTCGTCGTTGAAACCCGAAGGCGACGGTCTTACGAGGGCTCCACAAATGAACACTACAGGTGTTGTCCTATGGTCAATACCGTGGGCCAGCTATTCCCGAGAATCGGTTTAGTCAAAAGAAATGTTTAATCGCTGACGTAAGAGTGGTCATTGATCCAGATCGCGTATATAACGAGTGTGTGTGTGTGTATGTGTGTGTGGGGTGGGGGGAGGGTGTCATGTGTCTTTGATCTGCTTGATTAGGAGAAATGTTAAACATAGACATCGTTTGTGGACGGTGGTATAATCCCTGACTGATTTGTCAGTCGGAAGCTATGGTTATTTGATCGGAATTCAATCCATATTGGGCAAATCGATATGCGGGCACTCGGAACTCGATGTCATGATTCTGAGAGCCGGCTCATAAATGAGCCTTTCCGTATTTTCAGGAAGCATACATATACATGCTGTCAAATGGCACATAAACACGCAGACTGCTGGTGATTGACAGGCCGCTGTACCAATGACGCTGTGAGTGCCGTCTGTAGTGAGGCTGGAATGAACTGGTCGATGTCCTTCCGTTAAGGAACTATCAAGAAGAGACACCCTATCTTCCTTTCTACGGCCCGCTGAGGGCATTTGACTCTACATGGTAACACGTGGTGATGTGACGGTCTTCCACAGGCTACGGTCACATGACCATGTGGCTAGTACAGAGGGTGATATTTGTAATCTATTACTAAGAGAGGACTCTATGGTAATTTATTACTAAGAGAGGACTCTATGGTAATTTATTACTAAGAGAGGACTCTATGGTAATTTATTACTAAGAGAGGTATTATGGACCACTTGTTCACTCTTCTCTAATATTAGCATAATTGCAGCCGAACCGAAAATTTGAAAAAAAAAATATTTATTAATTTATTAATGGTGTACGGTGTATATCCGGTGACAAGCTCGGCTCAGCTCGGCAGCCAGAGAGCGCAATTCGTGACCAATCTGAGTCGCCAATGGGCCTCTGGTTGAGGGCCATATTGTCGGAATTGTCGGGATGCTATGCGCAGTGACATGAGCCAACCACCGAGGCAAGGCGTGGACGACTAATTACTTCTCGTTAGGCCCGAGCACACTCACTGCCGTGTTGGGACATATAGGGATGAAACTGCGATGGAGAGTCAGCGGGGGATTCATCTGTGACGTCATCCACACCTGACCATCGGCACGCTACGCTCACTGACAACAGTGGGTGGACAATGGCTGTGCTAGGTGGTGCATTACGGACAGTGGGTGGACAATGGCTGTGCTAGGTGGTGCATTACGGACAGTGGGTGGACAATGGCTGTGCTAGGTGGTGCATTACGGACAGTGGGTGGACAATGTAGATGTGAAATATGCCATGATGTGATGCCCTGTGACGATGGCCGGCAGCGGGTAACGGATGGACCTGGCAGAACTACGCCTGGCGAAAGCGTCATAACACCTTACTCCAAATGATAAAACCATCACTCCAAACACATCACTAAAAATAATAAAACCCATCACTCTAAACTACAAAACCATCACTCTAAACACACCAATCAAAATTATAAACCCATCATTCTAAACACATCACTTCAAACACATCAATAAAAAATCATAAACCCATCACTCTAAACTATAAAACCAATATCTCCAACCCCGCTACTCTCAACTCCAAGGCCACCACCCCAAATTCAAAACCCATCATTCCCATCTAAAAACACATAACTTCCAATTCAATCGCATATCCCCAACATAAAACTGATAAGATTTACTTAAAAACTTGTAACTACTAAGTCGTAACCCGTAACACCATTTAAAACCCACATCCACCCACTCGAACCCAGTGCACACGACCCACAAGCAATAAACCCTGTATCTATACAGCTCAGAGTTAATACAACCCAAAACTTGGTCGCGGCGAAGCTTATTACAAACTAGTATAGCGCCACTTGAATGGCAGCCGACACTATCCTTATATAAGGCGGCTCATAACGCATTGGAGCCAGGACAAAACCCCTCTGGTGCATTCACAACCCACGTTTTATTTCTGCCATCTCACAGAAAACATCTTCCTGCCCTGGGTCTACTTTACACGCTAATGTGCATAAAAGGAATGTACGTTAAAAAAACCCTGCTGGCACGGGGCAGACCCGCACCCAACTCTCCACTATCACACCATTCATATTGACCTTAAGATCAATGGGCCCAAATCGACATCCTGTCTCGAATATCTAGCACACGCAAGGTGCGTGAAGATAAGCTGTAAGAGAGGTGTGTGGGTGGCGCAGTCATCTGGTGCTTACCACATTCCTGAGGGCCGACAGAGCGACGTGTACAGGTAGGGGAGTACGGGGATAGTGGGGTACTGTGGCAACACCGGTCACTCGTCAGGTTTTACCTGCAACGCACCTCGCCAGGTATGAGCTCCCATAATCAGATCGCTTGCTCCTCCGAACCCGACCCAAGTCCTAAACGTCGGTCAACCTCCGCGTCCTTCACTCATATGCATCCAAATCACACACATATAAAGCCAGCATTCTTTTCCACAGTTGGTAAGCCGATAAGGTTGGTGGGGAATAGCCGCGAGTTGACAGGCACGGATTGCAATCTGAGCTCTTTGATTGTGTCTGATCTGGGCTGCCACTGGCACCATATGGAATGAAGAGGGGGAGGAGTGAAGGGGGGGGGGGGGGGGGTCCGCAAAGAAGTCCCCTTCCTGTGGTCGGCGCTACATTACTCTTCCTCGTGTCGCTTTAGTGACAGTGCAACCAGTAGTAAAATCCACGGTACTGATACGTATGTCACCTTGCAGCACGTACACCTTAAGACCGGAATGACGTAAATGATTGGCGCCGCCCTGGTGACGGTACGACAAGCTGTCAGAATGACTTAAATGATTGGCGCTGCCCTGGTGACGGTACGACAAGCTGTCAGAATGACTTAAATGATTGGCGCCGCCCTGGTGACGGTATGACAAGCTGTCAGAATGACATAAATGATTGGCGCTGCCCTGGTGACGGTACGACAAGCTGCCAGAATGACGTAAATGATTGCTGCCGTCACAGTGACTGGAAGGTTGCCTGTTCACTGATTCCCACAGAGAGCGGCTTGACCCCACCATAGAAGATCAACTCCTGTAGCACGAGGTCAACTTGTCGTGGCGATGATGAAAGAAAGTCTGCATCGTTAATGAGCAATTACGGCGCAGATCGTGTCGTCCACCTGTACGCATTACGCATGCAGGTATGCCACACAACAAGCAGTGATGAGCAAAAAGCAGCTCCTACCGACACGACCACATCTTGGTCTCTTACGACAGAAAACTCTAATGATATAGATCTTGTACTGTGCAATTTCAACATGGGATCGACAAGCCTCAGATCGCACTCAGGAAAAGGAAACATGATCGACTTCCATCATGAGAGAATTTCATCTAAGGTCCCTGGTGAAAGTAAGACAAACTGCACGGAGACGAGATCTCAGATCCTCCCCAGCACGACTCTAATGGGACAAAATTAGTAAGCTTCTTAGCCGCCAGGGAAAATCGTAACACGTAGACGAGGCATCTAATTAAGCTCATGATAACTTCTTCATCCGGGCTCCTCCTGGCTAGGGACGCTTGTCAGCTGACAGCCACGGCCTTATCGATTCCTCCATATTCAACTATATCACCGTAAACAGCCCCTCAAAAATATAATCATCGTACGTGTGATTCAATCAGCGCCTAAAAGATTGAATCTTTACGAGCGATTGAGTAGGCTCAGCTTATCCCTCGCTGATGGCTACCTAGCTAGCACACCGCCGCCGCCATTTTTTCTGAATTGTAAATATCAAAATACGCTTTGTTTGGGGGGAAATGCATTCGCCTAAGAGTATGCGAGTAAAGGGGTATTGTTAAGTGCGCCCGGGGCCCCCGCTCATCATAAGCATCCACAAACCCAATAACGTCCCTAATTATGATTGACAAGAGGGTTTGGGGGTGGGGTGAGCTGACCCCACAAGAGCACTACAACATTTAACGCCCCATCGACCACTGACCTAGGCAAATCTCTTAACAATACCCTTACAGCAGCCGTGTGTTCATACTGGCATTTCGTGACAGGCATGGATAAAGTGACGCCCCCGCATTTGTAGCTGTACAGTTCATGAGACGGTTAGATACCACATACATCAATGTTAATTTCGTACTCAAGGTACCAACATATAATATGACATCTTCGCATTGTATATGCAGAGGTTTTGTGTTTGAAAACAATAAACAACTTATTGCAGCGAAGTCAAAGTCTGATGTAGAGCCATCTAGGTCAGCTGAAGAACAAACAACAGCAATGAAGTCAAATTGTCACATCAAATTCATTGCTTTGTCAACAACTGATTTCAATGAGGTACAGGTTATTTCAGTTTTAACGCCTTGCTACAACAATAGCATCAAGGTCATATTGGGGGAAACGACTGCCGTGACATGAAGGTCAAGGTCATTTTGGGGGAAACGACTGCCGTGACATGAAGGTCAAGGTCATATTTTTGGAAATGGTTGCTGTGACATGAAGGTCATGCCCAGCTTGCATCAGATGGCAATCCAATCATTGCTGGTCGATTTTCAATAACAAACTATGTAACAATATGCATATTCAATGAGATCGTGAGGCGGAAATAATCGTTTTTTGTGTTAGAGGTAGATGAGCTGGGCAGTATGTTTGGGGCAAAACGTGGTTTTATAAGAAATAGCATTCTCTTACAGAAGACGCTATTCAGGAGCACATCCTCTGTGAGATATTCAGTGATTAGTTGGAATTTACTTTCTCTAGAGCGCCAACAAGATTCCATTAAGGGAACACACGTGATATATAAAGATTTATTTGCATATAAACCACCTACTACGGGGACTCAGTTCCCGGAGGCGAAAAAACGGAGGGACGGAATGTAAACGAGGAGGAGGAAGGGAAGGTGAGGTGGGCCTTAATGAGCAGCTGCAGCCTTCTTCACCTATACTTACCCCGACTGGCAGATAGACGCATAACCTGCCATGTTTATTTATTTACGTAAACTGGGAGAGGAAAAATGGGGTGCGGTTAGGGTAGGAGGGACACAGACCTGATAGGGGCAGGGTTAATTGGAGGAGGGAGGAATTAGCGGCAGATGACGACCTCCAAACCGTTCCCTTGACCATCTGTCTCTTGGCACAGTGTCGAGCGACAGCCCGGCGGGTGGGGCGCTAATCAGGCAGACTGGGGAGTCATCTAGCGGCCAGGTAGACAGATATCTCGGCAGGTAGGTCTGGATGCTGACACATTAGGTAAAATTGGGAAAGCATTGCAGCATCGACGGCAACATTGCCTTGAGTCAGGCTATTTCACCGGCTTTGATGGACTCAAAAGGCAGAAGTTGGTTGGGTTGACAGGTACCATTCATTATATATGATTGAAATCCCTGTTAGGAACTCATCCTACGATCCCGGCACTGGCGCTTGTGCTAGACCATTATGACCCAACCACCACACTCACGTGCAGCAGTATTCCATATAATACTACTGCTCGATGGTAGGATCATAATGGTGTAGCCCAAGTGTTCATGTGGATCAAAATACAGGTAGACTGGACGGGAGTGACAGGTTACAGGTGAGGTTGGAGGACTTGCTGACGTGGCCAGGGTGAAGTCGACCAGACTCCATTACGCCCCACCATCAACAACCCAAACCCCAAGATACCTACCTCGTAATCACAACACGTTGACGTAACGTAATCGCTGACAAGTTGACGCTTGCCAGGAGGCGCAGTGAGAGTCAGTGATGCGACACAGACAGCCGCGGGTGAGGCTTACCACAATCTGCTGCCCGTGCTCCGCCACTGGGCGCCGCTGGCTTCCTGGGTCCACGCAGCCTCAGGCTTCGACGGGCATCCGGGGTGTCAGATATGGACCTCCTAAACTCGGCACAACTCAGCTGACCGCGGAAAACGAGAGGCCCATAGCAAGCGAGAGTTGGGTGAGCAGACAGGTCGAGAAGGTCGTGTGAAGGGAGAAAGGTGGAAGTATTATAAAACAGTTAGTCTACAAAATGACACTGGCCTATAGGCACTGATTTCCCCTCCCAAATGCCTCTTTTTCCTCGCTCTGATGCATCTTGTACCGCCTCTCAACCATCACCTGCCTCCAACCGGGGGCAATTGAGCCTCATTGCCAATCAGACGCAATTGCTTGATTTGGCCGACCTTGGTGGGTATGGACGGAGACAGGGTCATATCGTGTTAAGGAGCGTTTTATATTTCTCTTCGAAAACAATTACATATGCAAATGAGCAAGATGGTGGTCACATTAATGGTGCTTTTATTCACGACCCTTGATGTCCCCGCCCATACATCGTCTTACATACCCAACAAATATGTGCCGTTATAGACAGGTAGCACACAGCGAGAATCACTCGGCGAGCAATGAAGTTTCTTTTATAAGACAGTTAATAGATGATACTCCGTTAATTCAGGAATGCCGATAGAACAGTGTGTAAATCAGATAGCTGTCACCGTGTACTTGACAAGGAGGAGGGGTTTCCGACATCCAGCTTATATACGACGAGCAAGCAGGGCAGGAAATGGTCGTCTATATTCGGTGCAAGCCTTAAACTAAGAGACAGCGCCATGGACACACAGGCGAGGTCCCTGCAACGTGGCTACGTCGTAGACACGTCAGTTTTCAGCGACGTAGTTACATCATAGACACGTCAGACGAGTATACAGCGCCGTAGTTACATCATAGACACACCAGACGAGTTAACAGCGACGTAGTTACAACAAATGCGAGTGAACAGGGAAGCAGTTACATCATAGACACGCCAGACGAGTTTACAGCAACATAGTTATAACATAGACACCTCAGGCGAGTTTACAGCGACGTAGTTACATCATAGACACGCGAGGCGAGTTTACAGCAACATAGTTATAACATAGACATCTCAGGCGAGTTAAAAGCGACGTAGTTACAACAAATGCAAGTTTACAGGGAAGTAGTTACATCATAGACACGCCAGGCGAGTTTACAGCGACATAGTTATATCATAGACACGCGAGGCGAGTTAAGCGCGACGTAGTTACATCATAGACACACGAGGCGAGTTTACAGCGACGTAGTTACATCATAGACACGCCAGACGAGCTTACAGCGTCGTAGTTACATCATAGACACGCCAGACGAGCTTACAGCGTCGTAGTTACAACAAATGCAAGTTTACAGGGAAGCAGTTACATCATAGACACACCAGGCGAGTTTACAGCGACATAGTTATATCATAGACACGCCAGACGAGTTTACGGCGACGTAGTTACATCATAGACACACCAGACGAGTTTACGGCGACGTAGTTACACCAAAGACACACCAGACGAGTTTACGGCGACGTAGTTACATCATAGACACACCAGACGAGTTTACGGCGACGTAGTTACAACATAGACACGCCAGACGAGTTTACGGCGACGTAGTTACATCATAGACACACCAGATGAGCTTACAGTGACGTAGTTACATCATAGACACGCCAGACGAGTTTACGGCGACGTAGTTACAACATGGATATCATGGTGATAGGCTTTTCACAGCCACCATATTTACTCGACACCAATTAACATGGTGAACAACACAATGAACTAAGAGACTAAACCTGCGATCACCAACCAACACTCCACGTTGACCATTGAATTTAACTTCTCATCTAGTTATAGTATAACAGCAATGATAGAATTGCGCATTGGTTCGCAAGGAATGTTAATGCATTTGTACGCTGCTGGCTGTGGACTGCGCACTGCAATGCAAAGCCTGAGGGCCAGGTAACCGTTCAGTCTGGTCGGCAAAACTCGAGAAACTGACGTTAAGTCTGGTTCCCACGTTACTTATGCAAGAATGTGTAACATTTAGTGACATTGGTCTGGAGGGTTACGGTCTTAATGATAGGAGGTGTTCTGGAGACGGCGCTCTGCCCGGGGTGTCAACTCACGTTCTCACTGCTGCATACAGGTCAAGACGCGCTAAATGAATCAAATCATTAGGACGTGTCCATGGCTCAGTGTATTTAGGTCATCATCACAGGCTCAGTACGTATATACAGATGTACATGCATACCTAAACACACACACACACACATATATATATATATATATATATATATATATATATATATATATATATATATATATATATAGCATACGCAATATTTGCATGAATATCAATATACACATACATACAACATTTGCATACAGACATAATACATACATACATACATACACATACAGACACATACATACATACATACATACATACATACATACATACATACATACATACATACATACATACATACATACATACATACATACATACATACATACATACATACATACATACACATACATACATACATACATACATACATACATACATACATACATACACATACATACATACATACATACATACATACATACATACATACATACATACATACATACAGACATACATACATACATACATACATACATACATACATACATACATACATACATACATACACATACATACATACATACATACATACATACATACATACATACATACATACATACATACATACATACATACATACATACATACATACATACATACATACATACATACATACATACATACATACATACATACATACATACATACGCATATATGTATAGTATAAGCAATATATACACATGCCTCAAAGCGCATCTCACGCTGTATCCAGTGCATTGCCCGTCAACCTCTCGTACTATATCTCTCTTACGGGTGGTCGTCTTCAGCGATCTCAAGTCTACTCAGGCAAATACTAATATAGACTGCAGCGCTGCGTCGATACTGCCACCCCCCCCCCCCCCCCATTCTGCCTGGGATTAGGGTTGTCAGGTGAAGCAATGTCTGCGCACGACACCACCAAGCAGCTGCTCTCCTCCTACTGCTTCTTATTGACACCTCAAAGAAACCAAGAAAAAACTCCGACAAGGTCACGTCCTATACTCTCCAAAGTCAGGCGAGACGTTGTCGTCCCGCCACCTGGCGAGTGTGACGCGATAAGAGTGCAAAGAAAGGAAGAGGAAATGCAAGCGAAGCCTCTGTAACCATCTGCTCCAAGACGGCGCATGGTGACGGTATCATCGTGTCAGCTCTGATCACAAAGACTCCCCCGTGACCTCTCACCCGCAATCACGAATCAAGCACCTAACCCAATGTAAAGGAGAGACACAAAGGCTCCTCCCACCAACGACTGATCTACGCAACCTCACCTCATAACCAAATAATGTATTCTTCACAAGCCGAGTTTTTCCCCCTCTTGATTTCCTTCTACATCGCAAATTTCGGTTGATAACGGGTAGTGAAAAATTGAGAGAAGCTGGGGGTATTTATAAACATTAGCTAGCGATGCGAAGCGTAACGAGAACCAATCAACTCAACTAGACTGGCAGCCTCTCGGGAACAGCAGGTCCAGTCCCGTACACTGTAATTTAACTTCTATCGTAACTTACGCGTAACACAATTACAGAAGAGGGATGGGTTCAACTCGAACCTGGCGGCGATGTCACAGATGGGTAGAGGTCACGTAGATAAGGTCATGGAAGCAATGTCGAAGGGTCAAAATACGCAAGCGCCTACCTATCTACGACAGCTTCAAGTTGATTGCAATTTTCTTTGCTGGCTCGAATGTAATATGTCATATCATTAATCATAATTCCTATATGGATCTAGAAATTCTGATTTATAATTTCAAGTAAGTCTTGATGTTAGGATGTTTACGGTGAAATGTAAAAGCAACTTGAATCAAACCCCATAAGCAGAGATTGACATTAACCAGGGCGCTGAAGAAGCGTCTTCATCAAAAGAGCTATGCATTGAGACATGAAGCGTTCACGATGGCGTCACCATAGCTCAGTTTCAGACATTACACATAGACTTGCAAAATGATATAAACATCTGACTCATAAAACCCTCCAAAATGTCCTTTAATTTCATCCCTTACGCTGGACGAAGTATGTTTACAAAAATAAAAGGCATTTATGCCAAATCACCGATTCGTTATCCCTTAATACCCAGGAGCGCCCCATGTCGGACGTCTAACGGACCTAAACATGGCGAACAAGAGAAGCGGTCGGAAGCTGCAGAGGATCTGTGGACCAAAGAAATGGTGACGGAGGTCGATGTAGTGCTGCTGTCATTGAAAATGACTCGATGAGGGATTGGTTGTCATCATACAGTCTTCACGACATGACGTGGACCATAAGGCGAATCAGACGCGGCTGATCACCAGTCTTATATCGCCCTGATTGTAATTACAAGGTAAGCCGGGGATGAGCTTTTTAACGAGAATAGGTCCCTGCCATGAGAGGGTGTAGAAGAGTAAGCATGCTGCATGGGCACCCGGGATAAGGCCTCTCCCTCCCGGAGTGGGGTGTATACCTACAGGTGTTGATGACTAATGAAGGAGCAGGTGGCGTATGCCTCACTGAGGGCGCCCTACTGGATAAAGCGCTATATTAACCCAGAACAATAGATAGAAGTGGAGGTAGCCAGTCGTAGGCTAGCGGGGGGCTAATCACGGCTCCCCGAGACAGGTGCTACCATGATTACACCTACTCCCCGACGCCCCCAACCCACTCAACATCCACACCACATCATAGAATTGCTCCTTGTTTTATCGGGCTCGTGGGATGCTATTAAAGGCCGGTTTTTTTTTACCCTCATCCAAGAAATCGGTCTCGTGACACGGTGAGATTGTCTCCAGGCAACCTAGCCCACACAATGGACCACCTCATTACCATACAGATGCTCACCATCAACGTCTGTAGGCATCTGCCTGTTTTTTTCCACACCGCGCAGCATCGGTTTTTGTGTCGGCACGCGCATCGGAGCGAGACGGAAAGGGCGGACTGGAGGTAAAAGCATTAATAACCAGGTGAAAACCCCCGCGCTAGTGAGTCAGAGGGTGTATGGTGACAAAGCTCGGTCGGGCTACAGAAGCAGACGTGACGCTCTCACAAATCTGCTTTGTGATGTCACCCAATAAAAGAACAAAAGAGGGTGGGCAAAGAAAGGACACTCGTACATGTGTTGGATGTGGTCAATGAAAGGTCAGCGTGAAGAGGGGAGGAGAGAAAACGAAGGTCAAGTAGCTTAAACAGGCCGAGGAGGTCACCAATCTGATACTCGTAATATGACCTCCCACGACCTCTGGCCTGTCCTGCCCTCTGTCGAGTTGAATGACAGGATGTAGATATGACAGACGCGATAACCACGCACATACGACTATAAATATACAGTGTTATACACCACGCACAAGTCATGTTACACTCGAGCAACGTTAGTACATGTACACAATATATCACATATATGCGATAATATTTACACACTAAGCGCAGATTATTGATTCGTAGCAAGAAGGCAGAACTGAACAGCTTCTCAATGTAATGTCAAGGTCTTACAAGCATATGACAAGAGTTATATTATTATATATGAATTTGATTTGGTAGCGAGTGCACCAATGAGAAGGCTCGTGTGCTTGAGATAAGGGAGAGGATGGGGCAACGAGATAAGATAAAGACGCACGAGGTGTTGGTTACAAAGAAGAGAGCTTCTCCCATTGTACAGCCCATGGCTGCATATGGTTACGCATGGTATGTACATCTCGATTCAAACTGAATTAATGACATCCCTCTTTTAACAAGACCGACTAGAATAGGGACCCGGGCTCCTTGCCAAGACGGTGCGTAAATTCGCGTTGCGCTGTGGTACCTCACTTCATTCGTTTACTGAACCCGTAAATGTGATAATTACAGCTGAAATTACGACATGCCAGTGAGATCCACTCACCGCATCCTGACAAACTACTCCAGTCGACGACAATGAAAGGTAAAGAAGCTGTTGAGCGTGACAATGTCAAGAAACTGCCCAGAAATGAGAGCCGCAATAAGCGCGCGGCCATCTGTTGTGCTGACCACGGCGACGGGGCTGGGGGTAGCTACATGACGTCATTCTGTGACAGCAAGGCTGGGTGTTGACCTGGTGCCGCCGCTCTAATCATACATATGTTCTTTAGATACAGAAACGCAATTCGACACGCAGGTTTCAATTGGTAAAAATTCAATTCATCACCATCTTGCTTTGAAATAAAAATGATGCTAATAATGTTCGCGTCAGGTATGCTTAACAGTTAAGTGGCGCATACGCCAGGATGCTCGATTGTTTCAAGGACAGAAACGTCCCCTTACAGCCAGCATGATCTCCAAAGTCACCATGGCCACACCGCTCATCTACATATTTGTGTCGGCATGAAAACCTTCATTTGTACTATTCCCTTTGACAACAACTCCGCCCCACTTCATCTGTATGGCCCCCTACTTATATATGAACCCCCTTCATCTATATGGCCCCTTACTTATATAAGACCACCTTCAACTGTGTTGTTTCCTTTCATCTGTATGGCTCCCTACTTATATAGGACCCCCTTCATCTGAGTAGTTCCCTTCATCTGTATGGCCCCCTACTTATATAGGACCCCCTTCATTTGAGTGGTTCCCTTCATCTGTATGGCGCCCTACTTATATATGACCCCGTTCGACAAAGAGGATCCATTTATCTACATGACCCCTTTCAACAGCATGATCACGGTCGGCTATAAGATGCCTTTTCCAGAATGATACCATCTGCTATCGAGATAACTTGTTTCTGTATCGTCAACATCCTAATCTCAAACAAAACGCCCTCAACCCCTCCCCCCCCCCATATCAAATCGACACCCCTGTCTGCCTCACCTGTCACCATGGTCGGACCGAGAAGCGTCAAGGGCAACGTATAGTCCACTGCACCTGCCACTTGACCATCATCATTTGCCTAATTACTGGTCGACGTCTGGAGTCCTTTCCTCGTGTCAGTGCTTACGATGTACTGACTAAGCAGCCAGTGAATGCGCGTCTAGACTCATTACCGGCTTGACGTCATCCAAGCACCACTGACCACATCGCAATCCCAGATAAACACAAGAGACAGGGATATGTTGTGGACAACAGATCACCCATAGCCCCAGCCACAATATCACTTGAACCTCCTATCCACACCGATTCATGACTAATTTCTGGGTTGGACAAAGACCAAGCTGTGTGAACCAAATAAATGGTGTCTATACTGTGAGCGATAAGTAAGCCCCGGTTATAAGATGATCACCGCCCCTTGACAAAGCCGATAGAGCGAATGAGAACATACGTTGACATCTTCACTATCCTGCAGCTCACCTGAATGTGTCCATCTATGTTCAATCGGCAAAATGTACACGCAAGATGACTGACTCGCTTTCTTTGCGCGAGTTCAGTGTCGAGCTATTGTGTTGTTGAGACGATAAAGCGTGATTCATTCGGCTAAGTAACGAAAAGAATAGGTTGAAAACAATGACAACTGGGTTTTGCTAGAATCGAATGCTATTTGTTTTCAGATGTAATGCGACAGGAATAGTTTCTGTTAAAAGTCTTGCTTCAACAAGTTGCCTAGCAGACGGCAACGGTTACCATAGCCACACACGGTACTTGTGCATCACATCTGCGCATGATATGAAATGAAGCGTAACAAGCGAGGGCGGAATAGTGCTGGGTAATCCATCACGCCATAGCAGCGCACCACAGATGGTGTCAATAGCCAGGCGGATCTGACCTGCCCTGATCACCCAGATGAAACGTTCCCGGGATCAACACAGATCATCAGTAGAGATGAAAGGCAGTTCATACAGCTGTTGAACGAGAATAGGAGAGCGTATTACAATAGAGCGGTTGAACACCTCTGCTTGGTAAGATGGGTCAACCTTGTGACTGGATGTGGTAGCCGCGTTACAGCACTCTCTAGTATCACACCAGCCCATCTCAACAGCTGTCTTGTCCAGACCGACCGGACATTATCATCAGTCCTCAAGACCATTTATCTAATACGAGCTCTGAATTCCACATCAACATATAATCCAGAAAATGCCATGCGATTCCTTAACATCCAAGTCAAAGCCGAGATGGAAGAGCCGGAAGGTCAGTCCAGTGAACATTAATGGACATGTTCGGCTGTACCGCGCCTCTTTTTCCCTAGCTTAGTGTGAAATGTTGATGCCTTAGTGTTTTCAGCAAATCACTAAGAGAATAACAACAACCGTAATTTGGCTACGCTTGGTAAACAGCTGGAGTGGTCAGCACTTGCTTGGTTAATCTTTTAATTTTCACAAACTCATTAATAACTCGATAATATGAAACTACCCACCCAGACAATAGTAAAGTAAATACATAAAAACTCACACAATCAAACAGTTACCTGTTATATTGCCATCAGGACTACAATTACCCTTACAATCATTTAGTAAGTTGTGATATTTACCAAAACAATAATTTGTTTATTTGTAATGACCAACACAACCATTTATTAATTACTTATGCAATCACTATGTTACTGATTATTGCCTATACAACCATTTGGTTGCCTGTCATTAGAAACATGATCGCTTTGTCACCTTTGAATTTCTGTACAAAAACATAATACTCATACAGTTTGTAAAATCAAACAGAAATATCGTAACAGACCACGATCTAAGTCTTCAAATTTATCGACTAATTTTTTCACCCAACCGAATCAGTTCTATTTCGAACCAGTTCTGGCGGTCCTGGTCGTTTTTCGGCAAGGGAAACCCCAGTTTGATGCTAGAGAAAGTCACAAGGCATGACATGGTGGATGAGCGTTACATGGGACTGTGTGTGGTTGGGGACATACAGAAGAAGCCCTCACGCCTGACAAATCACCGATATAACGGGAAGCCTCTTTGCTGGCTGGGGACAGCTTTAATGGGTGGCCTGACCGCAAAGTGTTCATTCTCAGATACGGCCTCTAAAAGTGTTGACTTGGACTGTTTACAGAATGGGACACTTCAATTCAGGCAGAATCGGTCGGTGAGCCATCGCAATTTTCCATGGCATACCCTATTGACTAATTCATATTTATGTACATTCGTGTTGATGCGCAAGACATCGATGAACCATTATAGTGTGAAAAAATATAATGGTTTGAAATATATATATAGGCATATACATATATACATAAATATATATGCATATAAATCTGTGTGTGTATGAACTTGCATGCAATATGTGTGTTGGGAAGTTTGGAAAATATAATGGTTCGTCGATGTCTTGTATATATATATATATATACACACACATATACCACATATACTATATATATACATATATATACATATAATATATATATATATATACATATACACACACACACACACACATATATATATATATATATATATATATATATATATATATATATATATATATATATATATATATATATATATATATACATATATGAGACAAACAACAAGAAAATCATGCGATACGTGCATAATTTGGGGCAGATTATTGGGGTCAGGTCAGACAGTGACCTAATTCCGTTATGGATCGTGCAGGGCCCATCCCATAACATCACCGTCACGCCGCGCTGGTACATATATAGGTCTTGCGTATGGTGTATAGGGGTGTATGGGGTTACCTATCGCATAGAGGCAGCTGAATGGAGAGCGAGGACAGAGAGAAGTGGTTTTTGAAAATACACTCAGTCCTGATACCGGTCTTATCGCTTCACGAAGGCCGCCTTGTTGCTCCCTTTAGTAGATAGAAGACATAAAGACATAGATGAAACCACATTCCCCACCCACCAGATACCCTCGCCCCTATAGTAGATTGTCAACATCAATAAACATATATCCGTTCCGAATCCGCCCACAAATGTAACTCTATGAATCGGCGTCAGTTGCGTATTGGATGGGTGACCGATTAAAACGTCATTTATCGGCCTATTTCAACGTACGATGACACATTCCTTCACTGGGTGACTCATTCACTGAGTGACTCATTCACTGAGTGACTCTGTCATTGACTGACTCTGTCATTGACTGCTCTTTGCCTACCTGTCAGAACGGGGACTTGTTCAATGGAGATATTGTTGGGATGTGTGTCCACCAACACGTGGTTACCAGCCACGGTCACGTGATCAGACAGCGTCTCCGCCACTTCCTCCTCGCCGACGTCAGCCGTGTCACTCACCGTCATTTCCATGCCGACGGACAGACAGCCGTCACAAGTGCGCTGACGGTGTTCCTGGAAACGAATACATCGTCACTGGATTGTATTGCATTAACAAGGTTCACTGGCAGTAAGCTCATAGAAAAGAGTAGCATACAGATATATCTTTCCAAAAACAACTATAACCTGACAGATGAAATGATGTAAAGACGAAAATATTTGTGTGATTCTAAATGACAACCGTTGGTAAACTCGTGCGTTCACTTAGCTAAGACATAGAATAGGCGACTGAAGAATTCAGCATCATTCTCTGATATGGCGAGGACGTAAATTCCCTACAATTAATGACGCCCGGCTCATGATAAGAAACTGAGGTGTTACAAAGCGACGTTAAACACAGATCGTTTAATTCATGCACATATTATGAACATCAGCCTAGGTTCTATTGTCCAACCGACAGAGTATGATTACATATCCAGCCTTTGACACCCCAAAGCTGACCAGTGCATTATTTCAATTGCATAACATAACATAACATAACATATATGGCATTTGTATCGCGCCTGTTTCCAGGAAATAATCGTGCTCAAAGGCGCTTAAGCAGGCAGTTAATTGTCATAGCACTGACTGAAAAGAAATGTCTTGAGTTTTGATTTGAATACATCAAGGGTATTCGAACGACGAACGTCGATGGGTAGTGCGTTCCACAAACTTGGTGCGGCATTACTGAACGCTCTGGCACTGTATGACGACATATTTGGGGATTTTGGGACTTGAAGAAGAAACTTGTCCATCGGTCGACGTTCCCTTGCAGGTTGATATTGAGCAATAAGTTCCTGTAGGTAGCTTGGCGCGGTTCTAATAACAGCCTTAAAGGTGAGCAGAAGAATTTTGTATACAATACGTTTTTCCACAGGAAGCCAATAAAGGGTACGCATGATGAGTTGAATGTTATCCCCGTGCTTTCCTTTTGCAACAAGGCGGATGGCTGTATTTTGGGCTTGTTGCAGTCTTGCGACAAGGTAGGAATGGGCTCCATATAGCAGTGAATTGCAGTAATCAAGCCGAGACGATATGAATGTGTGGACAAGAATTTCGGTTGTGGATTGGTTCAGGTACTTCCTTATGCTGCCTAATCTTCTGATCTGATGAAAGAGAGATTGAGTTGACTTCATAACATGTGATTTTCTGAGGTAGGTACACTCATATCGCCAATATTAACTGGGCAAAACGACGGCTGGCATTTGTACCGAGAAGCGAAAAATAGAATTTCAGTTTTGTCCTCATTAAGTTTTAGAAAACTGTTTGCCAACCATGATTTTATCTGTCGGATGCATTCTTCCAATTTGGTTTGTGCATCATTCGCATATTTTTGCGTAGGAGTAAATGTGAAATAGATTTGGGTGTCATCAGCATATTGGTGGTATTGCAGACCATGTTCATTTAAAAGATTCGGACGTCTGACAATGACAGGAAGGTAAGGTAAGAGTATAACGGCACACCAATGCTAATGAGTAAGGATAAGATTGACCTGATTGAGCGGCCGCCTTCTAAAGCAAATGGGAAAAAGAGGGAAATACACGCGAATGGAGATGAAAAAGATTTATCTGCAAACGATTATCCCAGGGAAAGTCGCCACAAGCCGATTGACTGTGGTGTGTTGCAGATATGACCCTCGCAAAGACCTCCCCACTCAAACAACAGGATCCCATTGTCCACCAACACGAGTAGCAACCAACGGCCAAAAGGTTGCCCCCTATTAGTCGCCTCTTACGATATGCAGGCCTATACAGTTGGCCTATTCTACCCCCGGACCCACAGGGAGGACAAAGATAAAATGGAAGGGATTGTGCGCATCTCTGACCCCACTGGGACACCCCACCACTTCACACGTCGACCCCTTGACGCGGTACAACTAGATAATTCCACGAGTATCAGTGATGCTAGATATATAATCTGACGGGTCTGACTGTTTGTTATCCTGGCGTATCACACCACATGAAACCGCCGGCTCAAAACACAGGGAAGTGAAGACGTGGCCATTTTGATGCCATACGAGGCTGCTTCTCTGTTTACAGAAACCTCTTAGGGGCGAGGGGTTTGCAATAAGCAATTCCTTGCTAAGCTCAACTTCGTCGCGAGACCTAAGCCAGCGTATGCTTGCCATTCATCCGCCACCACATCACTGTACCACTTTCGTTTTCAGATGATCAACAGAAGGACGGACAACATATAGTTTGACAAGGCTCCAAGTATTTTGGCGCGCAATGCAACACAAGCGCTTCTAAAAAATTGACTGAGTCGAGACGTGAAAAAGGTGCAAGGGCACGGGGGTGGGGGAGGTTCGATTGGATGAGGGTAAGTGGAAGTTACATTGGTAATATACCGAAAAAGTGTCCTACACAACTAATATAACAATGGTCAGAGGAATGTCGGCGATATGGTTGGCCGTATTGGACATAACGTTCAGCCTTTGCGAACGATTTGACAGTTAATTGCGTGCAACTCAATAAACAAACCAGATCACAGGTTTTACTGGCGTTCAAATAAATCTGCCAATCAGAGCACAATCGCTCTCAACTAATCACTCATTCAGAGCACGGGATTTACTTGAATGTCATTCAATCATCCAATCTTATACACGTAACTGTATCGTAATTACTTTCAAGAGATCTAAGTTCGGCCAACAAATAGATTAATTATAAACGCACAATTAAAAACAGGCACATTTAATTCGCGCCAATAAAAGCACTGAAGTGAATATTTCATTGCGCGAATCGGTAGCACGTTATGTCTGAGGCGGCCAACCATACCGTGATCTACCACAGGCACTTTGAAGTCATATGCGTAGGTGGTGGTTGATGCCGGTAAGGGGTCTGTCTGACTATATGTATCCCCTCTGATACTGCCACGACAAAGACGAAAAATAATTGAGGTAGAACGGAGGGAGGGAAGAGGGGATGAATAAGGGAGATAGGATGGATGGAGAGAAGCTGAGAAATAGAGACAGAAGCAGCAGAACAATGGGATGTAGATCAAGAAAGAGGAACAAGAAAAAGAGTGAGAGAAGAGTTGTATGGGTGAGATGAATTGGGTCAGTGAGTTATGGGGTTGTCATAAAGACGACGTCGCGAGGGTGGTCGTCTCACAAGATGTCGCCCGCGGCCGCGGGGAGCTCCTTCACGGATTGACACCGCTCTACGACAACGCAAAGCGCTCACGTAGCAGAACGCACCTCTCACTACCACGATGGATGGATGGATGGATAGATCGCACTGAGACATAAACACCAGAAAACTTCCACCGTCAACATGAGTTCAATGTGTCTGGTCTCTCCAACTTACATGTACGCGACTTATACACGTTTCGCTGCAGTATGCTATCTAATTCGTCCTCTTGATGTGAATTAGAACACGTAGATGTCAACGTAGATATCGACTTATCGAGAATTAATCGTCACTCGCCGGCCCACACACAAGAACCGCCCCTACTTAGCAGCCTCTTTATCTCCGATAGCTTAAGTAATCGACCTGATTGATCTATCAGCTAAACAGGTGATCGGGTACACATGGTCGAAGAATGCTTCCACTCATCGGTGTCTCAAACATACGAACATCCACTCGATCACGATTGACGAGAAATCGAAGCTTCTCGAACTGGTCGAGGACAGCGAGCGCGAACGACTAATGCACTTGCTGACACCGGCGGCGGAGGCTTCACAGATTGATAAGCTGAGATGGCTCATATAATTTCAGTAGCAGTACGTCCCATAACAACACTTAGCCTTCCCCATAACACGACCGGCGAATATCGCCATGCCCGCCTCTCTTCACATACAGATCGCAACATTCACACGACCACACGCACTTTATAACGACTTTCGCATCCAGTGAAATTTTCATAGAGTTATTTGTGCATATGCCGGCAATTGATACGTAGCCGGCAATTGAAAGTAAACGATGCAATGAATAAATGAGCTGACGATGAGGAATTTGTGCGCACCCAAAGAGGACCCTTGTTCCTGTAAGAGTTAAATAAACATGACCCCGTTGCACAAGATGCAATGGAGACACCTTACGTCGGGTTGTGTTGACAAATAAACACCGGTTTTGCTACACACAACATACAGTGTATAACTGTTGTAGAACCGCCAGAGTTGCGCATGCGCGCTTACCATATAGGAGGCATAGCCACAGTTTGCAGGACTTGATGGGCGGCGAGCAGTACTTGCCCACTCTTTACAGCCAATGATTCTACCCACTACACCCATCCTCGATAAACCTAAAACTTCTGAATAAACGGCACCGAACCTGAAAACGCAACCAATAATTGTTTTATGACATTTCGCTCGCTTACCCTGAGCGCCGATTCCGTACGGAAGTAGATTCCACATTTGCAGCAGTAGAAATGGCGGGAATCCGAATGCTTCCGCTCAATATGCTTCCTGATGTCCGTGAATGTGTAGCCGTAGAAGTCACAGACACCGCATTTATAGTCCCTCTGTCCTTTGTGTCTGTCAATGTCAACACACGATCAACAACGAAAAAAGTTCTACAAAATAACTAGGCTTTCTGAGAGCAAGATAGAAATACGACATTCGGATTCCGAGCCAGATTGTTTGGCTAATCAGGCGCTCGGTTCCCGATGCCAAGCCTCCGAAACTGCGGTTGGGTTGATATTTATTACCTGATAAGGAAGAGATGAAGCTGAGATGCGTTAGAAGAACTCACCGTTTGAGATGCAGTTCTTTGTTCTTGAGATGTCGGAATGACTTGTTGCACACCTCACACGTGTATTTGGGTGCTTCGTGTATGGGTACATGTTTGGTAATATCTGAGCGCTCACAGCCCCTGCAAAGAGTAAACCTTGCATTATGCGCTGTCAGATGAGAGATCATGAACAAGTTCTTAATGACCCATACACCACATGAGGGAAAGTAAAGCGGATTTGTTAGTCAATGAAATATATTTGTATAACCTTTCAAATTAATGGATCTTACACAATTCGAATGAATCAGAAATAATCTGACATTTTCATGCTCGTAAAGGGTATGATTTAATTAAGACATACTGTCGATCAAAGAACAAACATTATGATGGCTACAAATCAATGGAGGCGAAATAATCATAACGTGCAAAACTGATATCCAATTTCCTCGGTTGAACTCTGCAATGGATTCCAATGAAAATGAAAACTGACTGAGCCAAATGCACGGAGTAGAAAATGCACTTAATTGCAGATGAGATGGCTGCAATATACAATGTCACCAGAGTGAAGTGCCTCAACTATGTGGAATTAACTCGAGAGACACCATCCACCAAAGTCTCCATATCATTTAACATCAATCAATCCAAATAATGAAGCACTTGCACAAAGAAACAACCCAATTCACAGTAACCACTTAAAATTCATGGTTAACCATATCATGAAATGAAGCTCTCCTATTGGCACACAGCTGAAGTCGTTTCTGGCAGTTATAGAAATGCTGCTAGATTGCCATGCATTTACCAGCTTCTTTCTCCAAGTTGCACTTGGAACTCGAGCCATTTCATTCATTTATTGTTTGTAACCACTGCAAGTAATGACAGCGACGTCTAAAGACTCTTCACCACAATTCTAAATTTTATTAAATATTGTGTTTGCGTTTTCTGTCCTGTTAACTCATGTCTACCACAGTGTAAAGGTCAGTCATATCCCCTTGCTGGTTTTTTTACTTATATATTGACGGAATTAGTCTGTATTGCAAACATACTGCAAATGAGAATTGCCAGGCAGTTTATGAACCATTTCCTGCAAGACCTACCTATCCTTGGTTTCATTAGAAGTGAGAATGAGCGAATCTGTACATGCATGCAGACAATATTTACATGTGAGGGAAGTCATTTTCTAGGATACACAAGGGTTACTGCCCTGTATGACCTGGGGTCATTATCAATAGGGTCATGGTGCCAAATGAATTGGGGTCAGTGTAATGCATGAATTAGGGTAACTGTCTAGTATGAATCAGGGTCACTGTCTTTGAGGTCATCATATGAATTTAGTGTCCAGTATGAATTGCCATCAAAACAAAACATGAATTGGGGTCACTTTTTAGTATGGTGGTAACTGCCCAGTATGAATTTGCGTTGCTGTCCTTCATGCACTGGGTTCAGTGAAAAGTAGGATTTGGGGTCACTGTCCTGCCTGCATATATTAAGGCAAGTTTCCAGCGTGTAATTGGCTCACTGCCCTGTATGATTTGGGGTCACTGTCCTGTATGAATGTAGGGTGACTATCCTGAACAGGTTATTATCCTGAACAGATGCTTATCATAGCTTATTTGAGGTCAGTTGGTAACCCAGACATGCTTTCAGCCAGCTGTGCACAATAGCTCCACACACCTGTAATCACAATGGGGACATTTGTAAGGCTTCTCCGGCTCATGGATTCGCAGGTGTCGCTTCAGGTGGGCTTTACGTGTGAACTTCTTGCTGCAGATGTTGCACTCAAACAGCACATCAGCAGGCATATGGACAAGTTTGATGTGCATCTTCAGTACATATTGGTCCTGAAAGCAACACCATAGCAATTACATGATGTACAACATGGATCCTGCATGCCCAAGGAAACTTCAGTCAGAAATAGCTTCCCATTCAAGTGACTCACTTTGTAAACTTTGCCACAGATCTCACATTCACGACCTTTGGGGTCATTATGTCGAACCACATGTCGCTTTACGGCATATACTTGTTCAGCCATGAAGTCACATGTCGGGCAAATGTTGCGTGGGTGGAATTCCTGCAACAACAAAACTACTTGCAATCAAGACAGGTAATGACCCAACCCTACCCATTACAACAAATTTCACCTTTCACAGAATTACTGGTTACATCAAGAGAAATCCAGTAAATTCAAAAGAGAAAAATTGTTGTAATAATCACTGAAAAGTAAAATTTATCCCAGGATAAATAGATATCATGAAGAATCAATGACTGACATAAATTTCAGTCCCACCCTGAAATGCTGCACCAGCTGATCTTGGCTGAGAGTGATGAGGGAACAACATTTACACCTGTGTAACTCATCAGCATGTTTGGTCAGATGTTCGTTGAATTGCTGCGTGTAATAAGCTTGAAAAGAGCATTTTGGACACTTCAGCTTGGCAAGTTCACCCTCAGAAGCCCTCAGCCCTGATAAACATAGGGACATTACGTCATCGATTTGGGACGACAAATTAATTAATTCAGGAGAATGTCATCATCAAATACGGAGAATAACGACAACAATTTAGGAGAATAACGTCATCAAATGGGGAGAATACATCATTATAGGAGAATAACGTCATCAAATGGGGAGAATACATCATTATAGGAGAATGTCATCATCAAATGGGGAGATTAACAATCTGCAATCAATTATTGTGTAGAATTACACCCTCAATAGTGGAGAATAACATTATAAAATGTGGAGAATAACATAATCTGATGGGGGAATATTACATCATTGAATTGGGAGTATAACATCTTTGAAAGGGAATCAATCATTGTAAAGGGAACCTCACACCATCAATTTATGAGCATAGCACCAGCAAAGTGTACAAGTTAAAAAGGGTAAAAAAATAGACATGATAAAATGACTTCTCACCGATTTTGGGCGGCTCTTTGCGAGGGATGAGGAGGGGAACAAGATGCTGAGGCAGCTGAATGACAGCAGTTGGGGGGCGTTCTTCTTCACCCTCTGTCTTTTCTGCACCGTCTGCAAAAAACAAACACCACATACAGTTATACAGCAGGATTACAGCATGTACCCATTTAGTGTGGGAACCAAGTGTGAAACTCAGAAAGCATGCGGGAGAAGGCTCATTTGTAGGAAGATGCATTCACTCTCTGATGCATCACTCACCAATGAATGAAACTGTGATAGCCTCTGGGTCCTGACTTGATATCACACCACATTTGTCATCCTCTGCCTCCTTATCAATACTCAATTTACCATCTCCCTGTGGAGGCTGATCTGGTAGCAGTTCCGAGGCTCCCACCTGCTCTGATTCAACATCATCCACTTCAGGTGCATCTTCATTCTTTAAAACCATCTCTTGGGGTCATATCATTAATCTCCTCATCTTCAGCTACATCAGCTTCCTTTACCTTGACCTCTTCGGGTATAGCATCAGATTGTATCTCAGTGGATTCTGCAAAATCATTAAGCAATAGAATGCTATGCCACATAAAAATCATGAAGTACTCAGATTTAAAGGCATTTAATACCTGTATTGGCAGATGAATCTTGGAGCAATGTCCCAGATTGTACTCCTGACTCAACTTGCTCTAACGGATTATTGGGGCTGGCATAAATGTGTGTTTCAGATCCATCAGCATTCTTCACTATAATAGCTGGGAAATCAGTGTTGACATGGGCTCCAAGAGGTCCTGTTTCATGAGGAGTTGATGTCACAGTGCATTCTGCACTGATATTGGTAGCCACAGTAGGTTTAAGATGAGGTAAAGTGAAGTTAGGCTTGACAGCTGGATCTGTTAAGGTAGATTCAGTAGCAGAGGACATGTCTGGTTTGGAAAGCAGGGGAGTTTCTGTTGTCTCCTTGGCCTGGATGTTGATGAGTTTATTTTGAAGCTTTGGCAAAGATAAGCCCTAGTTCACACAGGATCATCTATGTTGCATTACTGGAAATATTCACAATAACTGGTTGATATGCAACAGATTTTGAGAGATTGATAGTTGAAATAAAAGAGGATAGTTCTTGTGCAACTCACATCCAGGGGTGCCATGACGACAGCCTGGCCTGCCCCAGAGGGAAGGAGGAATGAAGTGGTTGCACCAATCGCAGGTCTCCTCCTGGGCCTGCCTCGGCCCCGCTTGACTGAAACCAACATGGTGCAAGGGATAATTAGAAGGATATTATCTGTCCAACTTTCATTGATTAATCCAACAGAAAACTTTATTATCAAACATTGGGACATAATTACACTGACCAGGGAGTCCTAGACTTGCCAGGAAGTTCTGCAATTGATTGGTGACATTGCTGGCTTTTGCTGGCCGACCGGGACCTCGCTTCACCGCTGTCAGTGATTTGACAGCCAGCCCCGGCGGCGGAGGCACAGCTGGGCCATCAGCACGAGTCCCTGCATCAGGTATATCATCCTCCACCCCTTCAATAGCACCGGTCTCATACTCAGCCAGGACTGTGTTCTTTTTCTTGGCTCTATTGCTTCGTCTCCTGCCATCCTCTAACTCAGACAGGCCCAGTAGACCCTCAACAGCACTGCTCTCTTTATCTGTGTCTAGTTCCTCATCAGGTATGGGGTCAGTCAGTGCAGGCTCTGCTGTTTGATGGTGTTCATCCGTTAGAGTGTCGAGGCTATCGGTCGTTGGTTTCATTTTCCTTGGTCGGCCTCTTCGTTTACCAGCTACATTAGGAGACAGCACAAAATGTTCTAATTCGATGGTGAAGGTTTAGTGATGTATTATATTATGTGACAGACATTAAGTGAAGGCAAGATTGAGCAGATTGCACATACTCGGGGTAGGTTTTACTGGGAAAGCAACAAGCTGTCCCGTTGCCTCGTCCATCCTCAGTACACATTTCTTTCCATTGATAATAACCTCACTATCAGAGGTGAGTTTGATGGGTGCACTCTCCTCTAGGTTAGAGGTGGATACAGCAGCTGATGTGTCAGGTATGACAGGTAACTCACCTGACACACCCTCGTTACGCCCTGCACACTCCTCCTGATGCACCTGTCACAAACACAAGTTACAGTTTCAAAAACCTTGAGGGTAAAGGGGCATCTTGTCATCATCTGACACACCACACATGCCCCACCATGACTTGTTCTACAAAGGTGCGTTCCTCGGATGATGGCAGATTCCTCTCTTCAACAGCAGCAGCAGAGGATGTTGACATCTGGTCTGTAATGTCCGTCTGATGATGCAGGAGACCAGGAGACGGCTCTTGGAAGACAAGGTGAGTATGACCATCACTAGATGTCTCCACCTGAATCAACTGCTTCTCTCCATCTTCACCTAATACCTTTTGAAAACAATAGGTTTTAATACAGAATGTTGTGCCAAACTTCAAATTTAAAAAAACCTCATCAAAAGGGAAAATTACTTATGAATGAATAAATATACGTACACTTTATTGTATGTGTGTATGTGTAAGACTGACTGAATTAGTGAGTCACAAATGAGAGTCATTGAATTTATAAAGTCGAGTATAAGAGAGAAAAAAGAGAAAATTACACGTGTGTCTAAACACAAGTGTGTGAGCAAGTCAGTAACATTCAAATAGAGTTATTACGAGGGAGCAAGTGAAAGAAGAATCGAGTAATTAACAAAGCAGGTCAGAAAAGTTATATCAATGTTCTACCTGAAGATACTGTTGCATGGTGCCCTGCCCAGTGTCCAGTTGTATGAGATGGGCCCCTGACATGAGCCCTTCACTCTCACCCCCGTCCTCCTGCTCCATTATAATCTGCACCACATGCCCTATGTTAGAATCAACTACTTCTTCATTGAGTTCCATTCCCACTGTGGTTTCCTCCACAACAGGTAAAGCACCTGTCTCTTGGACCTCCACGGTTCCTGCATCGCAGTGTAAGGGTTGGAAATTTACTTCCACTTGGTCGCTGTGCGGGGTTGTGTGGTCCAGCTTGACTATTGCTGTGTTCCCTTCCTGAAATACTTGCTCCATGCTGACTTCTGTGTCCTGAATGCCATCATCAATAACTTGCATGTTCTCCATCATGATCTGATAGAGCAAAACATCAGAAACCATCATAGCAATGCCAAATAGTTGCATGAATGATTGGTCATTTTACTAGACCGAAGTGGAAAAACTGGCATCAATTTAAGAATCGCAAACAGAATCATCATTTAACCATCATACTATCATAGAAGTCTTAATTTGCACAATGACTGCGGTGGGGCGTAATCAGGGTAATGCACATGTGCGTTTGTTTACAGTCATTCGAGACATGGGTTCATAACGTGTGAGGCATAATGATGGGGCATACAAGTGTGTCCGCCATGACACTACACCGGGGAAGAAATATTTTATTCGTCATTTTTTTATAACTCTGAACAGTGAAAAATTAATAAATCGATTTCAACAAGAAAGAAGTCGTGCGATCAGTATTTTACACATTGGTTGAGTAGGAATGGAATTTAAAGCCGGCCAGGAGCGTATTCGAAAGTCCTAAAATCTAAATGCGGACTTAATGTTTACAATAACAATGCATACAAAATGTTTCAGATAAATATGCGAGTTATGAAATTACAGTTTAAGTTGGAAGGAAAAAATTTAATTAGTTCGATTTATTTCAATTTAGTATCTGTGTCAGTTTTTCACTCACCGAAATCGCCGGAATATGAAGCAATATTTGTTGACTCCGATCTAAAAACCGTCTCCGGAGTTGAAATTACCCAGCATGCCCCACGATGGTACTTATTTGACCCTTGACCTCAAACCAGTTGAGTTTGTGTGGAATAAATAAATAACAAAATAGACTAAAGATGATTGATCAATTTTGTTTAATGTATTTGGTTCGAAAATATAGATTTGATAAACTATTAAGATGGGAAATATATGCAATGACATGCTTTATTTTTTGGCATGTTCAAGCAAATTGCACATTTCGTCTGGCTTGTCAATTCATGTCTCAACATGCTCAAATACCACATGGTAGTATCTGCGCAAGGATATACTGCGATATAGTTCTAATAGGTAAAACGTGAGTGTTTGTTTTATATCCTCTGAAAAGGATATATATATATATATATAATTCTTTAACAATATATGATTTAGCTACACCCGGTATTACTAGTATTTAAGAAATTGCTCAGAATTAGTTTCTTTGTAAGCAAGATTTTAATCTTCGCGCGAATATTATAACAGCAGTCAAACAAAGCTGTTGTTCGGTTACGGAAATGTGTACCAGTTTCATTCTCAGATGCGATTCACGTCTGTGTCAATGTAAGTAATGTGCTAACTGAACATTTATTTTACTAAATTAGATTTTGTCATAGATTTATGTCATCTGACATTGAGCTATTCGGCTAAATGCCGAATAAAGAACAAGCTTTAGCTCAGCCGCCGATACGGTAACTTGCAGCGTCAACTGTGTGAGTCAACACTGACAACAGCAAATGCAACCAGCACTCTGCAATAATTTACCTAAATCATCATTATTTAGTAGACATACGTACGTTTGCTTCGCAATCATTGATACAGCACTGATTTCAATGGGTCAGTAGGCGTCATGAGGGTAGTAGTTGTGCAAAAGAAACTCCGCCTCTGACAGCTCCGCTAGTCTGCGTCCCAGACTCCAGGGGTTCCGCTACGCTTCTCGCCCTTTGAGTCTAGGACACGACCAGCTCTAAAAGTGGCGTGTCCGAATATTCATTAGACACGTTCGTTAATCTTCGTGACCAATCATAGCAAAGGTTGTGACCCGGATTGACCTTAATTGCACGTGTCTGGCTCATGGAACTGGCTTGTGATACGCACCCTCGGTTCTATGTGACGTCTAGACATTGTAGTGGTCTGCTGCCAATGAGAACACATTGAATGTGTTCTGGAATTATGGGGCGTCTCAAAAGTTCAAATTGGCACCACAACAAGCGCTTTAATCGCTTAGCTGCACGATAGTATGTTTACGTGATAGTAAGTTAAAAAGAACCAGTTTTGTGTCTGCTTCTCTCGCCGAATGTGTGATTAACGGTGCCACTCAGCGTGAAACAACAAATCGGAGTGTTGTAGAATGTGTGCCCAGCTCATAAAAATCACTCGGCCGGTGGGACAAGTACTTCGGAAATTGTAGAACTGACCAATGAGAGACAACGACTCAAAGGTACCTGAGAGTGACCGAGAGACACGGCTTGTGATTGGAGCATCCCAAATCTGGGATGCCCGTCCAGTTCAATACATTAGGCTCTCCTAGACTGAAGGCGAGACTATTGAACATCAGTAACATGTAAACAGCGCCCGCAGCCATCAGGCTAGGGGACCTTGACTACAGCTCCACGCTATTTACTACTTTCGATCTCTCACATCCGAGCTGTAGAGGGGAAGAGCCGCCAGTGAAATTTTCAGAGGTTTCAAAGTCAAAACGACCGATGAATTCGCTAAAAACTTACCAAAACCCTCCAAGCAAAAAAATTTGTGACAAAATGCAAGATTATATCACAAAATGACACGAGGGCTGTTTCTAGTATTACTACAGTTTTGTCTAATTGTTCTGTTTGTGCACTAAAATACGGCACATCATGAAACTTATTTCAAAAATTCAACATGGCCGACTCCCACAATGCAACATAATTGAGTTAATTCTCGTTTATTTGCTGTGATATTGCGTATGTTTTCGATTCGCGCAGTAGCCATGTCGGACTTCAATTTTAAAATTGTGTTGTATTTCGTTGATTCTGTTGATTAAGGAGTATGACTTGTTGGACTCTAGGCAAGATTTATGGTAAGACATTAATGGATATGAAACTGTTTTTTAAACTGTCCCTTGTCTGCATTGTGAGAAGGAGCAAATTTGCCTATAATCCTAAAGATTCTGCCATACGGACCCTCGCCCCTAAAGTGGCATCAGATCATTAAAACACAAGGGGCGAGTTGCCTTGCCTAGGCAACCGTGACTCACCCCCCCTTTCAGTGAACTGGTGTATTCATTTTCGTAGAGGCTATGTATATGGCAGCCACACAAATAGCCCGGTTAACAGACCTAACCTAAAAATGACACTTGAGAGTTAATTTAACTCAAGCACAGATACTGAGATAGTCTTCTGATCGACTGCGCTTTGGTTGAGTTTGAAGTTAGCTGACATGAACATAGATCAGTAAGCTTGAAGTGTATCATTAAATGAACAAGTAGATATCATTTATGGAGCTTTCTTCTTATTGTACTTATACTGAGCTGGGGCCTCAAACTCAAAAAGAGCGTAGATAACTCAATGAGACTGGGTATGCATGATGGCCTGCTGTCTCCAAGTTAAAATGATAAAAAGTTTGAAGACGCGACTATGTACAATGTTGTCCTGTTTGGTGATGCATGGACATGTCACTCCGCAAGGAGAGACCTGAAGGCTTCCTGAGATTGACCTGTCACTCCCCTAGTGGTAGCCCGGTTAACAGACCTAACTACTAGCTGTTAGGTCTGGCGATTGGCCTAGTCAAATTGTGGTTGACAACCAAAGATTAATCTCACTGACTTTCATAGTTAAACAAATACAAAGATGAACCATATCTGGTCATTCTTAAACATCTTACGATGCTCACTGAAAAATCCAGATCGTCATCAATCTTCAATATATGCACAAACGAATCAAAAACATATTGCAAACATTAACGCTGCTCCTTTTATCTCCAATTTTGTTTTAGATAACAAATTACGTTATGACGAAATTGCTTCGTTTTCAAATAGACTTGAGCAGACACATTTGTGGACCATATTCCGCTTCCAACTTGTTTTCCACTGATATTTACAAGTGCTCTGTATAATATTGCAACTTTCCTACAACTTCAGCGAACAAGGTAATCAGCAATTGATTAGAACAAAATGGCATCCATATGGCTATTTCAAATCGATATAGAGTAGGTCGAAGAAATAATTCATGATTGACCAGTCCACCATTTTTGGCTTGGCATGAGGTAGGTCTCTACTGCAGACATAGAGGCCTATTGTAGGTCTACCATACAAATAGTCATTTGGGCCCACACGGCTTACAGCGATTTTTGTCCAATCATGGACGAATGCTGCGACACATGGCAATACGTATAAGGTGTGGCATGCAATTTTTTGAAATTGAGACACCAAGAAACCGAGCATACAATTTATCAACATTTAACTGCTCACACTAATCTCTGAATGTGGTTCAGAACACCCGAAGACTGAAACGCCCCATGACCAAAACTCCATTGCCAGGTCAAATTTCAAATGCTTAATATATCTGCCTTTCAGAAAAATCGTACTTGGGTCGAATGTGCTGAGTGAGAGTGCTCTCGGGACGTTTTGACTTGAGGGCCAGGGCTTTTTACTGGGGCCTCATATCCCACAGAGTTTGTCCATGAAGTCGAATACAACAAGAGTATCTGCTTCTTGACATTTTTTTTATCGTATAGGAAACAAGTGTTAATTAGTATCTGCTGATATGAAATAAAATTGAAGCATAACATGTCTGGCCCGTCGGGTCAAAACGCCCCAAGAGCACTCTGTCACAGGGTCAAAACGTCCCGAGAGCACTCTGCCCCGGGACATGATCCAATGTATGGTTTCTCTGGAAGACGGCAGACATGTTATGCTTTGACTTTATTTTATTATGGCAAATATGGATTAACACAGTAAAACGCCCTTGTCGCGCGATCAAAACGCCCCGAAAGCACTCTGACCCGGGATATAGGTCTGATGTACGATTTATTATGCTTTAAACTGATTTTGTATTAGAAAATATTAATTAACACTGTTCCTTTGATAAATAATATTGATAGTATTCGATATATACATTCGTCTACTTAATGTATTGCATCAATGGCGTTTCATCCTGGGGCAACGGTGTTTTGGTCATGAGGTGTTTTGTCCCGGGGCGTTCTGACCCGATACTCTAAGCTCCTGGTGTATATGTATTTCCATTTTGTTGCACACACTCTGCTAACATGTGTGATGATGATTCCCTGCGGGTTGGAAAGGAATTACCCTTTGGGACCATTTCAATTCTGTCATGAAGAGACACCAAAAATTGTTTTACCTGTGTGATATCAAACCATTGCTATCTCGTAAGTAAAAAAGCACAGTTCTATTTTTTCATGTGAATAATATTATGGCTTTATTCAATTAATCTATCGAACAAGCCAAATTCAAGCTCGCACAACTAGTTACTGATCTACAATGCAATGAGCAGTAAACAAAATATCTTCTTTCTGGAACTGCATCAACTATGAAATCCGGCCAAGCGTTTGAAAAAAGAGGAAAACAATCCAAACTAAAGTTCTCACCCTCTTTAAAACCCGGAAATATCCGCTAAATGGATTAAGTATATGATATTATTATTTTGTTCTATTGGCTGAAGTATTACTTTAACAAAAGAACTAACCACTCCATATATCCCTCACTCTCTCCAGAACTGCCTCCCATACAATTGCACCAAATAATGCCCCGTTTGTTTGATTGAAAAAAAAAAAGTTGTTGCTAAACACATGATTCCCAAAGATTCCAATATTTCTGTTTTATCTATAAATTCAATATAAATGATATGCTTTTTTCCAGATGACTGGTAAGTGAAAATGGAAAGTAACATTGACAAAATGCATGGCAGCCTTTCCAACACATACCGATACCCTCATAGATACAGGACAAACATTGGGTCTTCATTTACTGCCAGAAATCGCACAAGTTCATCCAGTTCCGTTGAGATCCAGGTATTTCTATCAGTTAACTTTCATCCAACAGATTTCCCTTCACACAAATGGGAGATTAATATTCTTTTTTGTGGATAATTTATGTGTCATAAATACAAATTAGATTGTATGTTTACTGCAGGTAACAGAAGCTGTCACAACTACTGCCAGTATTGGAGCGATTCCATCAAATACTCAACCTTTGCTTGTGAGTATGATGCTAATTTGATATAAATTTTTTGATGACCTAAGGGGTCGGTATTAAAAACTAGTGTAATTTCTCGTCATCACAGTTCAAGCCATCTGTTGGATTTTTGGAAGCTTTGAAAGCCATCAATGCTTCTGGCAGTAAGACAACCCAGGGTGAAGTTTATACTCTCAAACAGGTTTGGTTATTTTTCTGTTCATCTCTAATGAAACCTTTTAATTATTGGCTGAAATACTAGATATTTTATGCACTAGATATTTTACACACTAGTTGATTGTCTATTTCTATGTATAATTATGCTTCTTGGTTTTTACAGCTGTGTTTCTATCTAAAGAAATACATCCGTGACCGTCAGCTGTACGATGATGACGACCCGAGAATTGTTCACTGTGATAAGGACCCCATTGGGAAAGCCCTTGGTGTCAATAGCTTCTCAGTGGAAGAGGCTGTGTAAGAATACTGAGTACTACCATCTTGTTTTTGTTTTACTTTGGCCAAGAATGATTTTGATGTTTGATTTCTGTGACAACATGGTGCTTTTATAGGAGCATAGTGATGCAGAACACTGTACCTGTTGACCTCCAATACCCACGAAGTCCTCCACGTGCAGGAACACCACCCCCACAAGAGACAAGTTTACAACCCCTACTCCACTTTGATTCAGCTTTGCAGCCTTCTAAGACTTCATCACAAGATACCAGTCTGACTGCAACAATTAAGGTGCTGTTCTTTCACACAGCACTGATACTATCTATGCAATCTGACAAAAATGATCTACTGAACAGTTGGTCCTGGCTCTAATTGAGTATATCTACTGTCCTATTTCAACACCTTGTCAAACTGTTGTAGAGGAAATATGTTGATTCATCTGTTGCAAAATCCCAATGCTATATATTTATGTGTGTGTCTGTGTAACTTTACAGGGAACTGTGCCAACTCTATCAGTACCACTGTTGTCAAGCAATTCCATATCATGCTCTTCTTCTACCAACCCTTCTGACCAGTGCACCCCATCAGTCAAAGACACAACACCCAGACACCCTGCTGTACAGGAAGTGTCCGATGAAGAGATGGCTTGTACCCAGTCTCACTCTCTCATGGCTGAGTGGAACCAACCAAGTACCAGCTCATGGGGTCAAGCTCCCTCACAGACAGAGAATACAGCTCTTGTTGACAAAAGGAAGATAAAGAAGAAGAGAAAACTAGGTAAAATCACTCAACTGTCCACAATCAACAGCTTGAGTGTAGAGAATTAGCATAGTTGAAACATAATCCTTCAATGAATATTTTGATAGTGAAACATGCTGTGATTGTGCAGAGAAGCGAAACAGTGAATGTTCTCCTGAGTTGAACCAGCCCCTTCGCAAACGCCAGTCTTCCCTAAGCATTATGTATGATGGGGGTGGTGATGACGGTGATCGTGCCACATACCACATCGACATCAAAGTCACCCGCGACTCGGATGTAGAGAGCATTTACTCAGTGCAGGTGGTCTATTGCTGTTCCTATAAACTATAATTTTTATAGATGTTAATGGTAACTTCCATATATATATATATATATATATATATATATATATATATATATATATATATATATATATATATATATAATATATATATATATCTATATATATATATATATATATATATATATATATTTTATATATATATATATATATGTATATATATAATATATATATATGTATATATATATGTATGTGTGTGTGCGTGCATGTTTTCCAACCACCTAATTATGTCACCATCTCTTTCTGTTGCGGGACAGAGTAAGGAGACTGTGATCGTGCAGGACTCGTCTGACGATTATTGGTTCCTAACGAGTGAGGACAATGGTGGCTGTGAGGAGGAGATCTCTGTGAGGATGAGTAATGATGGTGTGTCGGTGGAATTTAATGACATGGAGGAGTATGAATTGGAATCGCTGTCAAGTGATGATGCCTCTTACCGCACAGACCTGTCCGATTCGACGGAGGAGGTGAAAACAGCTATAGATGATCACCTACTTGGTCATGATTTCATGTAGAAGAGGGATTAATATAAACCTATTGGTTTGTGTGTGTTTGCACAGGAGATATGTGTTACTATACAGTCAGAAGATTTGAGCGAGGGGTTCTGGGCTGATTCAGAGTCCAGTGAAGCTGAGCCGGAATCTAATGATGAAGAACTTCTCGAAGGGGTTAGTAATATGCTTGACTTATTTTACCGATATATTGGCATTTTGAGGATCACAAAGTTTGTGGAAATATTGTTTCTTGTTATTCCTTGTTAGAAATTTACTTTTGTTTTGTTTCAGGACCTGTGGTTGTGTGAAAACTGCAAAGCCAAGAACAGACCAGTACGGAGGTTCTGTGAAAAATGCTGGCAGATTCGTCCTGGCTGGTTGCCCAGTGATCTACCCCACAGTGCAAAGTCGGTCCCCACAACCCCACTGCGTCAGTCCCCGGGCCACTCGCCCAGATCATTGCGGAGAAACAGACGGCGGCCACGTCCCAACAGCATGGCTTCTTTCACTCAAAGTTCGCCTGCTCAGAGGATGCTTCAGTTGGGTGCATCACCAACAGAAAACCCATCACCTGTTAGTCGGGAAAATAGCTACATCTCCATTCCTCATCTGGAGGAGGCTGTGAGGCGGGAGTCTTCCCTGAGGCCTGATACTGAGGCTGTGAGGTCTAGACTGCCTCGACCTTCAATGAACAGACAAAATACTATTATTTTACCTGCTTATCCCCATTCAGTGACAAGCATTGGTAACCCATCGACTGCCCCCTTCATCAGTGCTAAAACAGACAATACCCCTCAACTTCTTGTCAATGATTCAGGCCTTGGAAGCAGTTTTGGTTCAAGTCAGGGATCCACTTTTTCAGCACCTGTAATGCAGTTTACTCAGAATGATGAAACTCATAAGTTGGTGTCTCCTCCACAACCCACGGTGAACTGTGTGGGTGATGCCTCTCCTGTTACCAGGGGCAGCCCCAGTAAAGGTCGACCCATGGCCCTGCCTTGTGATCCTTTCCTGCCCTCATCCAGCTCCCCCAAAAAACTTAGACTCTTCTCTCCTGCAAAAACTGCTTTTCCCTTCCCTAGTGCTGACAGCCTCCTTCCACATGGGATTTCTCCACGGAAAGTGAATTTCCCGACTTCTCCCCGAAAGAGGTTTGCCTCGCTGTCTGACTTCAGTGAAGGCTGCATGCTTTGTATGTCACGCCCTAAGGAGGCCAGTATTATCCACGGCAAGTCTGGACATCAGGTATGCTGCTACCAGTGTGCCAAGAAACTCAAAAGACGAGGTCGACCTTGTCCTGTGTGTAGGCGTCCTATTCAGAAAGTCATCAGAAACTTCATTGCTTGATTTCATCCTTGGCAATTATTACAAAAAGTTACCTATATAACTCATCATGGATTACTGTATTCCTTGTTGAATTGTGCTTTATAAGGTTCGATTGTTGGTTTTTATTGTTATTTCCTTTATTAACGCACTGCCATGTTCTTCCACATTAATTAATTTCCAGCAGTTAAATTTGTGTTCACTACTGAATGCCTGTTTTTTTGGGTTGTTTGGTAACTGTCTTTATATACCATATTTGTGTGTTCATTTATTTCTTATTGAGGATGTATAATCTTTTGTTTGATACCCATATTTACACAAGACTTTTCACCTGTGTGTTCATCAACGGATATCTTCTACACTAGACTTATCACTGGTGCTCACCATCAATGACTTGTGTCAGTATATGTATTGGTATGTTTTCTGCTGTAATGCAATGCAAATTGACATTTTTATTTGATTTGGCAAGCTACTGAGTTAGTTCAGTGATTTTTGTTATTTTCTCTGAAGTGATTTTGTAATTCAGAATAAAGTTTTTTAGCAATGCCATTCAATCTTGTTGAAGTTAATTTGATGGCTGATTTATTAAAATTATGGTGATATATTTAGCCATGGCTATGTTATTCTATTATGTTGCTTTATGTCAGAGGCATGTGAAAACTAATGCTTGTGAATGTTGATGTAGAGTGAATGAAGTATGTGGTGGTAAGTGTTCACACACTGTTCTCATGTTTCATTCACAACCCTCATACGGAGTGCATATTGTAACTGGAGAGTTACCTGTTAATTTGATAGACTTGTTGAATCTTAAAATTGGAATAAAAACAAATTATACTAATTTGTTCTTTTGTTATTTATCTAACTCATTGAGTGTTATGTAAATAGGGGTGGACACCTGGTTATTTATAATGGCCCGTAACGGTAGGGTCATGTATGGGTAAGTGCTATGATGTGTTGTGGGGTGTCTGCTCCAGGATTATGTAACACTTAAATTCTTATCAGTATGGGGTTAGAAGGGCTTCAATAAATAAAGGTTGTTATTTACTGACGCATTGGTTAAGGCAGGGGTTGTGTTTGATTTTAGGGATAGTATTATGGTGTACACCAACTCACAATTGCACAAAAGTGGACTGGCACTACCTCATTACCTGCCTACAATAACGACTGGTACATGGAATATTGGGGTTTCGCAGGGGGTGGGATGACTTATGTAGGTAAGGGTTACTTAACGGAAGGGGCTGTCTGGGCGAGTGTTGTGGGGCGTTACAGGGGTAGGTAGCCCCACTGCACGGCTACGGAATGATCCGTCCGCACAGGGATGGGGAGGATTGAAGGGTGTCAAAAATCGAGCAAAAAAGCCTTACACAATTTTTGAACGACCCTTTGAGTAAATTATATCAGAAATTAACTTGAAAATTCACCCTCTCATTTACCAGCTAACGTAACAATTATGGAATCGGATTTTTGTTACGGCTATATTTCCTTCATACCTTTTAGAAGAAATCATTCTTGTGCGTGCATTGATCATGTGACCACCATGGCGTTGACAGCAGACTGGGACCCGCTCGGCGATGTCTTCTTCAGGTAATTTACCCGGTGTCTGCTGAATGATTTATATATTCACATTTTTATTACAACAGTTCCTTGCATTATGTGATTAAATATATCTAAATAACAAGCATTGTCGATGCTTGATAATCTCTTCTAGCCACATTATCGCTCCTGTGGTAGGGAGTCAAACGGCTTCTTTCTAGCCAAAATAAAGTTTGTTGGAATCTTCAATTGGAGAGGTCATCTGTGACCTTGACATGATTCCCAAGTTCACATAGTCAAGTAAGAAATGTCTGGTTCATTTATGTGTATTTGGAACAGAAGTATACAGACCGGCGGGGGTAAACCAGGGGGTCCTGGAGGCCCACTCACCCAATACAAACTTGGGAGGCTGAACCAGGGGTTCTAGAGGTCACAAATGGCGACCCTCAGCACCTCTTCATCCCAAACCTATATATAATGAAGGTACTTAGCGAGTCTGCCCCACCCTTTCAGCGGGCTGTCACAACTTGTATAACTTTGTTGACAAGTTGTTTGCTGAGATAAAGCCTCTCCAAGTTGTCCAAAACATCCTGGATGAGCCCATCCCGGAAGCAGTAAAAAGGTGCTTACTCAAGCCCCTGTGTCCAAGGAAAAATAGGCATTCCCTTCCACCTCGGCCAAACCTGCCAGAGAAAAAGGAAGGCTATTGTGGAGGGGTTCAACCCTATTCCTGAAAAAAAGTTGCTTACCCCTCAGGACTACCCTGGAGCTGATGGTCTAGAGCTGATCAAACCAGATGAGTTAGTATTCAGAAAAACACCTTGGGTAATTCGTACAAGGTAGGCAAATGGATGTGCCACAAGGCCTACCACTCAATGCTGACCAAATTGCCTCCCTAGAGGGCTTGCATAAATATACACCAGGAACTCATAGAAGAGATCCCAGCTTTCCTGGGGGTTAAGTGCCAGCTAGCTCTTAAGATTCTGGGTCAGAAAACCGAACCAGACAGTAGGGATGAATTCCCCAGCGCATGATTTGCCACAAGCAGGAGACAGTGCTGCAGGCTCACGATATGATAAAGCACAACACAAGACCTATTAACAAATACAGGAGACACTTGTGTGGACACAAGAGAGGCTCAGACTGGGTTGTTGAAACCCATTAGTTTGAAGGGACTGGTATTGAGCAATATAAAAACTGTTCATAATATAAGAAGTTCATCTGTGAGAGGTGGCTCTATGGCTTCTTAAGGAATCACAATGCTGTGGCGCCCTTCCGCTATTCCACAACCTTTCTCATTTTTTGTGTGGCTTCAGACTCGCAAATTGACAGTGCTTGGAATAGTAGTTGGTTAATTACATGAAGGCCATAGCGGTGATATAGGCCACTTGTAGCAGTGCTTAGATCATGACCAACAAATGGGTCGGGCTCCAGGTCTGCAACTAGCTCTGGCCAAGAGTAGGCGTAATCCTAGCACCCAGCTAAGCCTCATATCGAACATACAGTTTGGTGATCTCTTTGTCAGTCATTGATTCAACCTGGTCAAATTCTTAGGCGTTGCGCACCCAGGTACTGACGCGCCTGACTACCGGCTATGACCGCAGCCATCTGGGACCAGACATGTTTGACTGTGCGTTGTTGAGTGTTGGTCATTTATCCTATGAGGATCCATTTTGCTTGCAATCAGTCGTGCTGTTTCTAATAAACTCTGTGAAGTGTTATACATAGGTATACTGCCCAGGCAATAAAGCCTACCCAGCAACCGATGCCATCATCAGCATGGTCAGGAGCAAGATAGTTTCTGTGCAAATTGACTTCCCGTGTTGGTCCAGGGGTAGAATATGTCCACTGTATCCTTCAGCATGTTGTAAGGTGACTAATAGGGGGCAACCTGTTGGCCGTGGGTTGCGACTCGTGTTGGTGGACAATGGGATCCTGATGATTTAGTGGAGGGGTCCTTGCAAGGGATATATCTGCAATACAGTACTTTGGCCCGGATTTCACCTTGACAAGAGGCTGGAATGGCCTGGTTCAGTCAATCGGCTGGTGGCGACTTGCCCCAGAATAATTGTTTCCATTGTTGTCTTTTCCTTCTCCATTTTCATAAACCTAAGAAGGCGGCTGCTTAATCAGATCAATCTTATCTATTAACCTTTCTTGGCACCATATAACACATGAGTGTTGGTGTGCCGTTTAACCCTATACTTAAATTACCCAAGTAAACAGATGTGTCCAGTTTGGACGGATATCCAAAAAAGCCTTGCATACTGAGATCTCAATACGTCTTGATATCTCAGTACGAGACTCGACCTGGAAAAGGGGATGTTCATAAACAAACCACAAGCCTTATAATTTGTATGTGATATGAAATAATGTATAAAACCCCATGTCATCTTGCCTCTCCAAATATTTGCTCACATTCCATTCCCAGATTTTGTTCATGCTCAACTAACTACCTCTAATCCATTTCTTAAAATGTGCCCTAAATAACACATCCAGGAGGCAAAAGCTCTACTCTATGTTATGGGCGGATAAAGTTGATCTGGACAAGTTTGTGGTCGCTGCAGCTCCCTACGGTGGTCCTATAGGTTAGTTGTCATTGGATATCTCTCGAGTTACCATGGTGATGTAAAATGGATTACATGATTGGTTTATTGCAGACTTTCTCATTGGCTGTATTTTAATGATGGCTGGGTGCATTATTGGATCACATGTCAAGTAACATTTCGTCAAATAAGTCTATGGACATGTTGTTTCCTTTGTTACCAGCCTTGGTGCGAGATGAGAAGAAAATACCCCAAAACCAGCCGATGGCTCCCAAGCCTGTCATCTATGTCTTCTCAGCAGCCGGTGTAGAGATCTCCTCTATCCGGGTACACATATCCTTCATCTGCCATTACTGTAGTTCTATAACCTGTCATCTTGTAAATCGTTGAGGTGATTTTTGACAGATGGTTTGTGTGTGTGTGTGTGTGTATCAGTGGAACAGTGGTAACTTGCTGGGACTGGGTTGGAGTAGTAAGGAGGACCTGCTTTGTATCCAGGATGATGGCAGTATCTTGGTGTATGACATGATCACAGGCAGCATGAAAACACCCTTCACAATGGGACAGGTCAGAACATGGGCACTCCAGTCTTAAGGCACCACTCATACCTAACTACTCATTTTGTAAGACTTATATTGGGGATGAGGGGTGTTTTATGGCTGTGTGTCTAAAGATTTGATTCAGATTCGATTTAACTGTGTAAACCTACACTCAGCAATCATAAACAATGTTTTTGTGCTGTATTGTGTAAATGGTGTGGTCATTATTTGTCTTTATAATGTGTACAGGATGCAAAGAATGACAGGGTATTGGAGTTTCAAGTGTTCAGCAGCTTTCAGGGAACTGGTGTGGCTGTCCTCACAGCCTCATACCGCATCTTTGTTGTCAATAATGTTGATGATCCTCGCATCCGTAGACTGGCAGAAGTTCAAGGTTGCTTCATCGCTATGCTATGACTCTTGGTTTAATGACCCATTGACATATTGTAGTTTTGTATTGAAATCAGAACCATGAAGTGCAAGAAAGTGCCATGTTTTAAGTTATGCATGATACATTTGCAGGTTTGACGAAACCTCCCAGTTCTTGGATCATGATCAACCATGACAGGCAGTCTAGAGCACTTGTCGCTAAAGAGTCTTCGCTTTACCTGCTTGATCACGGTGGTCAATGTGAGCAGCAGGTGGGCATTCTCATCTGTTGATGATGGTTAATGCAGATATTTGAAATCTCACTTTCATGTACCATTACCAGAGAATTATTGAATCTGTAGAATACCATATTATGATGTTCAGGTAATGATGTTGTACACACCTGCTTCTGTATTCAGGTAGTGGTTACCAGTGCACCTGTGGGGTCGTTTATTTCCATGGCTGTTTCATTCAATCATAAATACCTGGCTCTCTTCTCTAGCTCAGGTGTGCTTTGGATTGGATCATCAGACCTGCAGGTAACTCAAACCACATACCTTTAACGTAATATAAACGTAGCGGATCAAGTTTACAAGTAATAATGATGTGATTGTATGGACAATATGATCATAATATTTATAGCATTTGTTAGTATTATAACCTAAATTGATCAGCTCCTTTTTGTGAAACATTTTGCAGAAAGTCTACTGTGAATATGACACACAGAGAGGATCTAGGCCACTTCAGTTAGTCTGGTAAGAGGCCAAAATACTCTCCCTTCAAACTAAAGTTATCTATGTTCTTCCTAAAGAGCAATACAATTGTTTTTTTATATTTGACAAATCTACCAAGTTGAAGTAAATCATTTGCAAATGTTTTGTGAAGGTGTGGTACTGGGGCTGTTGTGTGTTATTGGGAGGACCTCATGCTGATGGTCGGCCCACGCAAAGACTCACAAGTGTATCCTACGTAGCCAAGAGATGTGTGTCATGATTTAATATCAAGACCAATATATTTTTACATTTTTTAAAAACCACAATGAAACAACCTTAATAAGTGGTCAGCTACAGCTATGAAAGCCCCTGTTACCTCCTGCCTGAGATGGATGGGTTGAGGATCATAGGCCATGAAGATCATGAATTCTTAGAGAAAGTACCAGGTATGATGTCATGTCAATCATGTCATACTTTGAAGTATCTGTACTCATGCTCTGCATATGCATTAGAGTCATCAATTTTAACGTTACTCATGTTATGTGGTTGTTTTCCAGCTGTAACCGAGGATATATTTAAGATAGGTTCTATTGCCAGTGGGGCTTTGTTGTACGAGGCTTCTAGGGAATTTCAGGTGAGGAATCTACTCACTAAGGGTACTTGAGATCAAGTTTTATTTTCTCTTAAGCTGTCGTGCAGATTATGTCCTGGATGGATTTACACATTTGTTGATTGATTCTGACATGTCGGTTCAATGAAGTTACTTATGTTGAATGACAGCGTGGCAGTCAGCAGTCAGACGAGTATATACGCATGATCAAAGACAAGTTACCTGAAGCCGTGGAGCAATGTGTGGAAGCAGCCAGGCATGAATGGGAACCTGAGGATCAAAAGGCGCTGCTCAGGGTAATCATAACCACTGACTGTGTACCTTCAGTGTCCACCAAATGACAGCTAGGAAAAAAAACTACACCTGGCATTTATCGTTAATTATGCATCCCAGATTAAGGAGATGTGGGATATGGTAATATATTCATTACGGTTGGACTGTCTGTGTTGAAAATGGAACCCTGTTGTTTGATCACATGTCTGACCAGGATTGTTATTTGCATTCTGTTGTAGGCTGCTTCCTTTGGCAAATGCTTTTTGACCGACTACCGTTCAGAGACATTCCGTGATATGTGCCAGATGCTGCGTGTTCTGAATGCAGTGCGACAATTCCGTGTGGGTCTACCGCTCACGTACACCCAGTATCCTCCCCATCCCATCCTCATAGTTCAGTCATCATGCTTGTTCATTGTTCAAATGTTCCTCAAATGAGTGATAGAAACACCAGTCAGTCAGTCGTTTAACACCAGTCAGTCAGTCATTTAACACCAGTCAGTCAGTCATTTAACACCAGTCAGTCATTTCATCTTGTGAAGATTTATTGCCTAACTCTTCTTCCACCCTATGCATTAGATTGCCATCTTGCTTTCTAAACCTGATAGCTTCATTAATGATTATGTTCACCCAACATTCAGAGATTATTTCCATTAACGTCATTGTCAGGTTGCAGAATCTGAAGTTGAATGTATTAATTGACCGTTTGGTGATGAGACGTCAGTTCTGTCTGGCTATTGAGGTGTGCAAGTACCTGTCTATGCCCGAGGCAGAAGGTTCTAGTCGGATCCTGGCACACTGGGCCTGCTATAAGGTAGACTGACTTCTTCATGTATCTAATACCTTGTCATACTTACAGACGGAATCACCAACAAGGATCAATCACACAGAGACAGACTTTGCTAATTTATCAAACATTTGTCAGTAACTTGTCAGTAACAGGTAAAATGGAATTGGATAACAATGATTTGGAGGCAGCTGAATATGTAGAAAGCTTTTATATTCTAATTACTGTAGTAAGGTCTCTTTGATAAAGCCCTGGGAGATTTCACCTCATTTTATATGATATGCTACTATTCATACCAGGTGAAACAGCAAGGTGTGGCTGATGAGCAAGTGGCACTGGCAATCAAGGAGAAACTTGGAGACTCGCCTGGCGTGTCTTACTCTGAGATTGCTAGCCAGGCCTATGAGAGCAACCGCATTCAACTAGCCATCAGGGTTGGTCAATTGTAAATAAATGATAACGTCAACTTTTGCTTCTGTCACACGGACACTCAGAATTTTTTCTTTCATTGGCAGCCATTATACTGTGTTGTTTTTGTGTTTACACTCTGACAGTTACTGGACTTCGAGGCTCGTGCAGGGGAACAGGTTCCACTTCTTATGAAGATGAAGAAGAATGATTTGGCCCTGTCTAAAGCTACAGAGAGTGGGGACACAGATCTAGGTACGTGGTGTCTCAGAAGAAGAATAATCTTGTCACTGCTTGTTATATTGATATTTTGTGAGACTCCATATTAGTGCATTTGGTCAACTCTTGATCAGCTTGCCATAACCCCAGCATATTGACTTATAGAATACATTTGATAGCTCTGGTAACTACTCCTCATATCGATTAAACATTTTGTGAGGTGGTATATTATGTGCATTTGGTTGCCACCAATCCGTCATGTAAAGCTGACCTAACCTTTGTATAAGTGCACTACAGCTCAAGAAGGGACAATAGAGAGAGGAATTGCTAATGTATGTTGCTTGTAGTCTACATGGTATTACTGCGTCTGAAGAAGGACATGACCACTGGGGACTTCCTCATGGCCATACGCAACCTGCCCACCGCACACGCCCTCTACATGCAGGTTCGGCTATAACTCTGTTGTGGCTTGATATACAATCAACTGAAGATCATAAAACAGGGCATGTTGAATGGCTGGTATTTGTAACCTTTGTAATTTTAATTGTCATGGCGCATGGATTCTACACCTCAATCTGGGTACTGGGAGATCTCCTTGTTTGGCCCTCAATATCTGCTCTGTTAATAACAGTTAATGAATAAGATATTCGCTTGATTTTGATACACTACATAGCAGTTGATGGCTCTGTGTCTGTCTCATCCAGTATTGTCGTGACAGTCAGCCTAAACTTCTCCACGATGTCTACTGTATGGAAGATAACTTCCTAGAACAGGCCAACTGTTGCATCCTCTCCAGTTATGAGGACCAGGTCAGTGAATGCAACATGCCATATTCACTGTCAACTGCTGCAAATGTTATTTATCTAAGCATTCTGAAGGAGGTTCTGAGCAGGGAGTTGTACCATAATGTTGACAGAGGCTGGATCAACGAACAAAGTTCCTAGAGCAGGCCCAGGATAACTACACCAAAGCCAGAAATGAAACGGCTGCTAAGGTTAGTGAAAGCTACTTGTGATCAGAGACCGCTCAAATTTCCAAAATAGCTCTTCAGAACGAGTGCTTTGAACCAATAAAAAATCATTCCTCTTCAGGTGAGACGTGAAGTTGCTGTACCATTTACACCTGTGTTATGTCTGTTATAGCTGTGTGAGGAGCAGGTGAAGTTGGTTCGTTACCAGAGGAAGATGGAGGAGGAGCTAAACCTGCCTTTCCTTGACCTCTCCCTCCATCGAACCATGACTACTCTCCTCACCAGAGGGAGCCACAAGTGGGCAGAAGTCCTGCGCAAGGAGTTTAAGGTGCCTGATAGGAGGTCAGACGCACAGCTTGAGGGTTTTTTTATGTGATAATGTTAGTTGAGATGATTGATTGAGTATTGTATGTGCCAATACAGAAGGCTTGGACATAAAGCGCCATTGTTCTGTTTGATCAAGTGATGATCAACACTTGTAATGAAGTAGGTGTGTACTTGTTGTGTCAGATTCTGGTGGCTGAAGGTGAGGTGTATGACTGAGGCTGGGGAATGGCTGGAGCTGGAGAAGTTCTCCAAGAGCAAGAAGTCACCCATTGGTTACGAGGTGCGTTTTTTTTTTCAATGCTGTGAAATAAAGACAAGTCACTGTATTGTATCCAGCACTGCTCGAGATCTAGCTTCCTTCAATGTGATACATGTTGGGTATTTGTGTAAACTCTCTGCTAACATCCGACCTGAGGTCCTTATATCATTTTGGTAACAGCCATTTGTGGAAGCGTGTGTGGAGCAAGGTAATCCTGCAGAGGCCATCAAGTATCTGGCCAAAGTGTCGCCCGAAAACAGAGTGAAATGTCATGTCAAGGTTGGGTAAGTGCAAGGATTTAGTTAATTGTTTACATATAAGATTTTTCATTGTGAAACACTGCAATAGATAAAGGGATGAACCATACTGAGTTACTGCTGTTTATGTGAATGCTATTTATCAATTACTTTAATGTGACTGGATTGCACTTTCACCACATTTTCTATCACACCATCTGTATTTCCCCGCACAGTCAGCTGAATGAGGCAGCTGAACTTGCATTCCAAAACCAGAATGTCGAAGAGCTGAACTGCGTTTTCTACAAGTGTGGCACAGCAAACAAAGCCCTGGCTGAGAAGATTGTTGGAATGAGGGCGCAATTGACTGCTGGAAAACGCTGAATCAGCATGTCTAGTTTTGTTTTGTGTACAATCACTTTACAACCCGCCAAGCCTGCATACTGGTTGTAAGTGATGGTGTGGACTTATCTACTCAACAATAACACAGCCATTCATCTGAAATGTCGTTTGCTGGCGATCGTGAGGGGGTAATGGCTGTTATGAAATAAGGTGTGTGATGTTATGTGACATGGAACTAGTCATGATTGTTTCCTGTAAGGTTGTGTTTTTGTTTTTTATGTGATAACATAATGTTCCATTAGATGCTTTCAGGAGATGATTTGCTGTTGTATCCCGAATAGAACTTTTTTTACCAATGGCAGATGCAATAGATTCTTGTATTTGGCAGTTAGAATAGTAATGTGGATAAATAATGTTATGTAATAAAACTTCATTACTGGTGTTTAATGAATAAATTCTAAAATAAATAGCACAATTCCCCACTAAAAAATATATGACAACAAACCATTAAGGTCTTGCATCCCCCCCACCCCGCTTTTTGCGACCCATATGCAACCTAATGCAGTATATTGAAAACAAGTCTAAAATTTCAAACAAATTTAATTTTATTGATAACTTAAAGACTTTGTACATTCTTTGTTCCAGATCACAATATTTATTATGTGACACAACTAGTAACCATATTAGTGGTTATTCATCCTCAACCACATGCCCCAGGACCTATAACCATGGGTTTTGTTATTCAACAACTGCTGCTTGTACCTACTGACCACAAAAAGAGTTATTCTCTCCTCAATTACCACTGCCAGTACCAATTATAACCACTGGAATGGTTATCCTTTCTAAATAACGGCTGCACAGACAACCTTACATAGGGAAAGGTTATTGCTCCATTAAACCCACAGATGTCTCAAACAGAAGAACTATGAGAATCGCCCATCTCTCACCCCTACCACGTGTCCTCTCCCCGATAAGGGGCATCATGATTTCCCATTACAAGCTTATCGACAACACACAAGGAAACCTGGGTTCATAAATGAAATAAAACAAGACGTACAGATCATATATCTGTGAATATTTCCTGATGACATGTCATTAACTGAACAACCACCTATTCCATCAGACTCCATGCATTCCTCAATATCCTTAACGTGTATGCGCCCCACTGCCAGGGATCATTGACTCACCAATACCTATCTCATGAGGTGCGATGGTTAGCCAGTAATAATGCCCGATTGACATCATAACGGTCAATTGACATCATAATGGTCCCAATTACCATGATTGCTCGCTTTGGAAGTAATGGGAATATCAGAGTTCAAAAAAACATTCACAGCACGTCAACATGACAGCAGTGAAGTATTGAAAAGAGAGCAATAGAGAAAAAGAGAAGCTCGAAATCCCCTATCGTGTAATAAAGTACCCAATTAACTTTAGGATAAAATTCAATGACTTCCCTTTATGGCTGTCAAGTAAATACTTAAAATTTCTATAATGTCACTGAGGATAGAGGTAAAGAAGGCATGATTGTGTGAACAGAATATAGCACCACTATCACCTGGAAAAACAAACCACACATAGAACCCAGCTAAAATGCTGTTTGGCTTCCGCATAACCAATGTTAATGTGCCCCACTAAACCTCTATTATATAAACAAGCAATCATAACCAGTAGGTAATTAGATAAAGGCCAAAGGAACATGGGCAACTAACATTATCATATCTTTCAATGGTATTATTTTGTTTAATAAAATATTTATCTTCTTGGCACTTCAGATCGGCAATAAATACTGTCCACCACTCCATGATCCACAGATCTCCAGTTTTCATATAGTCCAATGCATGAGCAATCTATGGACTGAACCAGTGTATAAACGCCATATACAGTGAGAACCGTCTATTGATACCATTACACACCATTGAAATCATCACGTAATATACTATCTATCTTGATCATCTTGAATCAATCAGTTAGAAATGCAAAATATTATTGTCTTTTGTGATACATCAATAGTCAGGTTAACTGAGTAAGGATCTAATATGTACCCACCTAAGTTCCCTATATGTTATATACAATAACATTCTTACATATATTTACATATAGATATAATTCACAGGTTTCCTAAAAAAACATGGACTAGACAGAATTATAAACATCAGGGAATTTTCTTATACACAAACAACAACAGAATCAGACCTTATATTTTCCAAAGCTACACATCTAAGTCACTTTATTAATCTCACTCTGCAACATGAGCATATCAAAGGTGCACCTTGGTCAACTTTGTGGAGATTGGCAAGAATTTAACCTGGATCATATTATACTCATAAAACATGATAACGTAGTTATCCCTGGTAATATCACTCACTCAATTGACGACACCATCCCTACAACTCATAATGAAACCAAATTTCTTCTAATCCTTCCAAAAACTGCAACACAAAAAGTAACAGCTAATTTATCTTGTTCTGGGGAAAAGAGCTTCACAAATGATATGTGGGAAAGCCTCACATCGCAGTACAACCGCCAAGGCTCACACGGCAGTACAACCACCAAGGCTCACACGGCAGTACAACCCCCAAGGCTCACACCGCAGTACAACCGCCAAGGCTCACACCGCAGTACAAACGCCAAGGCTCACACCGCAGTACAACAGCCAAGGCTCACACGGCAGTAAAACCCCCAAGACTAACACTGCAGTACAACCCCCAAGGCTCACACCGCAGTACAACCCCCAAGGCTCACACCGCAGTACAACCCCCAAGACTAACACTGCAGTACAACCGCCAAGGCTCACACCACAGTACAACCGCCAAGACTAACACTGCAGTACAACCCCCAAGGCTCACACCGCAGTACAACCGCCAAGGCTCACACGGCAGTAAAACCCCCAAGACTAACACTGCAGTACAACCCCCAAGGCTCACACTGCAGTACAACTGCCAAGGCTCACACCGCAGTACAACCGCCATGGATGATGACAGTTTCATTAACAACTCCCCTTTTGCTCCAGTTGCCCCACTTCTTTTCTCCTTGAACAGTTGAGACTGGACCCCAAAACAGTTCATCTGGTAGTCATATCTACATGAGATATATACATTCTGGATGTTTGTAGACTTAAGTCATAATGCACTTGACACAGACATACAGTACGGCACCAGATCTAAGTCTGCACAAGTATGACACCCGCCTGTAGAGAGATAGATGTCCACTGCCAAATCTTTTGCTCCAAATGGGTGCCTCAACCTTCCCTCATTATTCATGGCATCCCTACGGAGGCTAACTGTGACCGGTGATGCTATTTGATGAAGAGATCACAGTAGTGGGTTATAAGTAACTCAGCACATGAGTTGACATAGCCCATAGAGGTCAAGGATGCCTGGCTCTTAGACCACATGAGGTTTGGTCCAAACACAATGGCCAGGTTTTGTGTTGTCATTTTATTGACATCACTGTGTTCCACCACCTGCAAAGTTACAACAATATACAGTCCAAATAGTCACATGTCAGAAATTAAATGAAACTGGAATAATGTGGATATTGTGACAGTATTTTACATGGCAGATGAATTAAAATGAAAGGATGTAAGAATTTGAGTGCGGTGTACCTCGGTGAGGAACTGCATGATATACTTGAGGATATAGTAGTTATCATCGAGGAGCTCATCGTGTAGTAGTCGCTTCATCTCTGCCAGCTTCTCTTGCTCCCCTAAACCTGTACACAGCAAACAATCACGTTCATTCTATCATACCTTTCATCTTCAACCTCTTTGAAATCAATGAAACATCTACGCCATAAAAAACCCTCTTATTGAGTTATTTTCATTACATATTACAAACTATGCACTTATTAACCAATTTTTTTATGAGTCAATTTGCACATTTGCATCTTAAATGTGTAAAATAAGGAATTATTTGAATACATTCGAGAGGGATTCTCACTTTGAACATGGACAATATGATCGTAGAGGTCATAGGTGAGAATGGGTTCAGGTAACTGTCGTAAAAAGCTCTTCAAGATGGCTGCTGGTATATGAACATCACGTAGCTCAGCAAAGTCCACTTGTTTACCTTAAAACATATTCATAGAAGTCAGTAAAGAAAAAAGATGTAGCGATATCATGTGACTGTCATGTGATGAATGCTGTTAAGGGGAGGTACGAGAAGTGGGTGAGCAACCTTCATTGAAAGTCCTCTGCACTTGCTTCAATACACCAGCATTGGCAGATCTCCTGAATATACCCTCTGTTTCAAGGCCTGTCAACAAGGTAAACAAAACCAAGTTGAGAGTTATGTGGCTTTAGGATAACTAATAGATTGCAATATTTAGCATTTCGAAGAAAAAGCTCATCTCAAGAGCATGACTAAAAACTGACCATTTTCACGGAGGAATGTGATACATTCGGTGACCACCAGGGGGATGATGTCTCCTCCACCCTGTTCCTTGATGCTATCACAAACAATGATACAATCTTATATAATAAGCTGAGCGACTGCCCCCAGGCAGGATAACAGTCACAAGAAACAGACATCATTTGCTGATTTCAGGGATACTACATTTATTGTTGACCAATAATAATTAAAAAAAAACATGAGGTCAAATGTACTCTACAGACACAATGACTATAGGGATACAGTGATGTCATCATAATCATGTTCGACCCCATGTTGCGCTGGCAAAAAGGTATGGAAATAGTCTGAATCCAACAAAAGGGGGCCCTGTAGCATCGCTATATGACATAAGAAACTTTTGACGCTGTGCATTTTGTTTTGAAAAACGTTTGTAACTGCCGAATTATCCAGAAGTTGTAGCCCAAGTCATTCAGTGCATAAGCATGTATATTTAGTGTTGATCCTACAGACAGTCCCTGTCATATTTCTTCCTATGTATGACTAGAATGCTACAGAGAAAAAGTGTTAAGGAGCCTTATCAATGAAGGAAATCACTTGAATGCTCAGGAATGAGTCAGAATAATTAGGGACTATTCTATGATTGGTGGTAACAACATAGTTCCTGTTCAGTTGTAGTTTATATTGTATAGTATACGTTGTGGTGTACTTACAATGTTAGGGAGACACCAAACTGCTGCGTTTTTGTGGGAGCATGGATGATGCTCGTAGGTACGGGCATAGGCTTGTTTTTGGCCAACAACAGAGCATCATGACTGCAGCAAGAAGAACGTTATGATCAGACAACCCACATTGGGGAATCGCAAGAAGTCATCATATCAAAAGCAGTCGGCCAGCAGACAATTACAATGAAAACTTCCTTCTGGCTTCAGTTGTAGAATCTTCGAACAAAACGCAATTTACAGCAAATATCACGAGAAACCAGAGACGAATGCAACATTTGATTAGAACCATCAGAAACAAGACAAATGCACCTTGTGTTGAAATTGATAACCAGATTCACTCACAACACGAAAAAACATCTTACCAGGTTATTGACAAAAGGGCAGCATAAACCCATGCACTCGGAATTACCAATCACTGCTAGTCTAAGTAACCTTATCTTCAAAAGAACAAGCTGACAATCCATGCTGGCCCACTATGGACATACCACATTCTAAGCTACATGCAAATGACCTATTCGACACGTGCTTCCCAGATGACGACCGGACGAGACGGCGCCAATCTCCGACTGCAGACGACTCAAAGGCAAAAAGAAGCAAGTTATACCACATCATTTCTGCCTAAAGCTCTCAGGGTTGAAAGCGAAGAGTGACAGAGACTTATCGGGTGGGGCGGGGTGGGGGGGGGGGGGGGGCGACATAGGGTAACCAGTTGTAACAATATGGCCGGACATATCGGGGCCCCACCTAGGCAAAGAACGCTGTTTACTACTTTCGATCTCTCACGTCCGCGCTGTTGACACGGTGATGCGGTGATATCTGCATCGATGACCATTAGGTAACTTGCCTACGACACACCGGTATCGACAGAACCCAACATCATCTACCTGACACCCAGGTGTCTGAAAATGTCGGGCCGAATAAGAGAGAAAGTCTAAATGTAGGTCACTCGGTGGAGGAACGACGAAAGGAATAGCAATGAACCAGGGAGCATCTTCTGAGAGTTTTCGCGTCGTATAAGTAACGAATCGACGCACGCCGAGACCATCGACAATCAGAAGCAAACGCGCCATAGTAGTGTACATATAAATATATATATATATATATATATATATATATATATATATATATATATATATATATATATATATATATATATATATATATATATATATATATATATATATATATATATATATATATATATATATATCTAGGTGGGATCCAATAACTGATGAGAGAATGGTGAGCAGGGAAACACCTGCTGTCCACTTACCTGTAGACAGTCGTCACTGATGAACAGGTAATACCCATACGGGGTTATACGTCCCACACACCTAGTCCAATAGAGGTAACCAGTTCACCTCTCCTCTTTGAGAGCTAAGCCTCCAACATGCCAAAGCCCATGAGGGAGCGCGGACGTCTAATCCATAACGGTGTTAACAGGTAAACTATTTTCTCGGAGACGTATCGCATTGCGTTTGTTAAGCACACTTCTGACAAAGCCAGTCGCACCACAGTTAATACATGGGTCGACAATAACAGCTCCTTGGAGGTGTCTTATCAGCGATATCATTACTGTGACCGGGTCGAGTTGACAACATGATGCCAACTATGAAAACGATTGATCAACCAGCGACTTCTAGACGAACCACATACAGCGTTAGCAAGGCTTTTATGTCAGGGCTCGGTGAGCAATATAAATACAAACCATGGATTACATCAATGGAGTGGACAAAGACGTCGAAGAAACGCGTTTTACAACGCTGTCGCTCCTTCTATTAATAGCTCCTTACGCACTCGGTACTATAGCCAATGTTAAACCACAATAACCACGCCTTCATGACAATAACCACGACCACGGCTGTCTCTTAGGACAAAATGAGAGCTAAGTTCAGGAAAACCCCATGCGACATTCTGCTCACTCAGAGATAATTGAAACGCGAAATGTGATATTAGTCAGCTATAGCACAAGCGTAGCATCTGGGTAAGTGTTGTTTCCATTCACGAGCAGCTTGATGACGAAATCAACACGATCATGTGACCGACCGGAGCAACCAATTAGTGCCTGGTTAATAAGAAGCTAATTTATTGGCAATAACCACACGCTTATATCCTCTTAGGACGAAGGTGGCAAAATCTAACGACGAAAACTGAAAGTTTTAAAAACAATATAGTGTAACTGAACAATGAACGTGCTGACAGAAGCTCAACAAAATGACAACATCAAAACGGGATGGGGAGACGGGGATGGTGGGGGCAGACGAGAGGGAGGCCAGCACGGACAGGGGGTGTTGGGCGCACGCGACGGTATGGCCGCGTAATTGAATCATTTATTGACAGAAACATAGAAGTGACTCTTTATAATTATCCCGGTGAGATCTATCTCAGATTTGCATCGCTTGTATGATGTCCCGTAATTTATGATGCCGAGAAGGCGTTGACACGTTTGACGATGAAGGTTGGACCAGGCACAATGTCACCGTCAATCACGTGCGCACTACGAAAACGCCCACCCGATTGATATGGCGTTTACCCGAAGAATCATTTGTAAAAGTAAAAAGGCTGGTTACAGAAAGCAATGTTGTTATAGACGGAAGAAGCCGCTCGGAAACGTGATATGGTGAAGCGAGCATCCGTACGTATTTGGGAGGAGCCTGTAAGACGACAAGACGAGCAGTAGGTTCTTCCCTCTTCAGAAACAGCCGTGTCATCATCACACGACCATCAGATATTTTCTTTTTGGACGGGAATATCGCGTCGCAGTCGCTAACCATATTCTGTCATCACCACAGTCGTCATTAAACACGTCGACACTTCGTTCACGACGTAAATTTCGCCGCGAGTGCCCGCGCACCCCCTTGCCCTTGAGCAGTGAAGGAAAAAAGAAAAAAAGATTACGAGGATATGGCGCAGGCTCCCTCTGGCGGAGGCTGACCAAGAAGTCTGGCATCGTAACTACAGTCAGTGAAGGAGAGAGAACCAGTAACGTCACAGTTGACTCGCAACATCAGTGTCAACGTATTGTATACATCGTTTCTATACAAGTTTATCAACGGAGAATTGGACCAGAGCCAAAGTGAGATTACTATATTGGTAACAACATGAATTCGACTGGGAGTATATGAGGCACTGGTAAAGACAACAAATGTGTTTGAAGTTAGAAACTTTCACATCCATTTGAATATATGTTCAATAAATGCTGCAAAATATTCGTCATTTCTAAGTAAACATTTGCAGCATTGGCAAAATGTGATGTAATGTTTTAAGACAGGAACTCTAGTGTAGCATGACCAGGGACATTTAGCTTGATATACAAATTGTCGCAGGCAAACATATATTCCTATCACACCCAGTGACCCAGATTAGTAAAGGTCTCGAATGAAATAGCTGAAAACGAGGCATTTGGAAGCCTAATGAGAAGTAATTATTTGTGACTTTGAGACACTATCAGGAGAGAGAATACCTGAGTAGAACATGACAGAGCGCTTCACACATCACCGGCCATTACAGTACACTGAACAATAGGCGGACACAACTCTGCACTTGTCCTCTGACCTTCTATATGTAACTGACCTTGAAAGGACTGAAAGTCACTTACTCTTTGACACGCTGAGGAATAATAAGCTGGTTGAGTTGTAGGTACTGGGCTAGTTCATGTAGGTAGTTCACATACATCACTTTACGACCAAACTTGGCGCTAAAATAGGGAGAAACAAATATATCTCAAGATTATAAGGTTTTTTTAAATGGTAACATTTTCCCATTGATCAGGAGTTGCAATTGAAATGACCCACTCACAATACAATGAACGTTATAATGAAAGACTTCACCTGATAAGTGGTCTGAAAATGTTCCAAATGATTTTAATGAAGTTTGTTGGATGGACGAAGTATAATGCTTTGAGATTCTTTTTGTACCTGAAGTCATAATACAATTAATTTGTAGCACAAGGCAACAGCTGATAGTGTGTTTAATTTATGTAGGGATTTCTGTCTATCGGAAATCTATAAAAATTCTATGATTATATACTTAAAGTGACTTATCAAGGGAACTTACTTCCTGTCAAACTCTGAGTATGCTTGGCGGACCCATTTAAATGAAGGTTTGTTACGGCTATTGAGGCCAAAGTGAAACAGGACCAGTGTATAGTCATTCTCCACATACTGGTCAAGAGTGTGCTTGATATACCTGTAATCACAAAACACACCTGCAGTGACACCAGTGCAAGGCAAGGCAGTGAATGAACTTTTGATGATAATGAGGTGTGATATACATACAGGAGCAGTCGCTGGTGGTCCATCTCCTCGCGCAGCGGGAGTCGGCAAAAGGAGAAGACGATCACCTTACGCCCGTATGAATCGTCTCCTGAAAGCCACAACCAATGAGGTCAGTGAGGCAGAGTCGCAGGGTTCATGATGATAGATGGTTCCTAATAGAGGATGGTTAATAATGCAGGGTGGTTCATGATGGTGGATGGTTTATAACAGAGGGTGGTTCATGATGGTGAATGGTTTATAACAGAGGGTGGTTCATGATGGTGTATGGTTTAAGATGCAGGGTGGTTTATAATGGAGAATGGTTAATGATGATGGATGGTTCATTGTTTTTTTAATGCAGGGTGGTTCATGATAGTGAATGGTTTATAATGGAGGGTGGTTCATGATGGTGAATGGTTTATAATGGAGGGTGGTTTATAATGGAGGGTGGTTCATGATGGTGAATGGTTTATAATGCAGGGTGGTTCATGATGGTGAATGGTTTATAATGGAGGGTGGTTCATGATGGTGAATGGTTTATAATGGAGGGTGGTTCATGATGGTGGATGGTTTATAACAGAGGGTGGTTCATAATGGTGTATGGTTTATAACAGAGGGTGGTTTATAATGGAGGATGGTTCATGAAGGTGAATGGTTTATAATGGAGGATGGTTTATAATGCAGGGTGGTTCATGATGGTGAATGGTTTAAAATGGAGGGTGGTTCATGATGGTGAATAGTTTATAATGGAGGGTGGTTCATGATGGTGAATGGTTTATAACAGAGGGTGGTTCATGATGGTGTATGGTTTATAATGGAGGATGGTTTATAATGCAGGGTGGTTCATGATGGTAAATGGTTTATAATGGAGGGTGGTTCATGAAGGTGAATGGTTTATAATGGAGGGTGGTTCATGATGGTGAACGGTTTATAATGGAGGGTGGTTCATGATGGTGAATGGTTTATAATGGAGGGTGGTTCATGATGGTGAATGGTTTATAATGGAGGGTGGTTCATGATGGTGGATGGTTTATAACAGAGGGTGGTTTATAATGGAGGATGGTTCATGAAGGTGAATGGTTTATAATGGAGGATGGTTTATAATGCAGGGTGGTTCATGATGGTGAATGGTTTAAAATGGAGGGTGGTTCATGATGGTGAATAGTTTATAATGCAGGGTGGTTCATGAAGGTAAATGGTTTATAATGCAGGGTGGTTCATGATGGTGAATTGTTTATAATGCAGGGTGGTTCATGATGGTGAATTGTTTATAATGTAGGGTGGTTCATGAAGGTGAATGGTTTATGATGGAGGATGGTTTATAATGCAGGGTGGTTCATGATGGTGAATGGTTTATAATGGAGGATGGTACATGATGGTGAATGGTTTATAATGGAGGGTGGTTCATGATGGTGAATGGTTTATAATGCAGGGTGGTTCATGAAGGTAAATGGTTTATAATGCAGGGTGGTTCATGATGGTGAATTGTTTATAATGCAGGGTGGTTCATGATGGTGAATTGTTTATAATGTAGGGTGGTTCATGAAGGTGAATGGTTTATAATGGAGGATGGTTTATAATGCAGGGTGGTTCATGATGGTGAATGGTTTATAATGGAGGATGGTACATGATGGTGAATGGTTTATAATGGAGGGTGGTTCATGATGGTGAATGGTTTATAATGGAGGATGGTTCATGATGGTGAATGGTTTATAATGCAGGGTGGTTCATGAAGGTGAATTGTTTATAATGCAGGGTGGTTCATGAAGGTGAATGGTTTATAATGGAGGGTGGTTCATGATGGTGAATGGTTTATAATGGAGGGTGGTTCATGATGGTGAATGGTTTATAATGGAGGGTGGTTCATGATGGTGAATGGTTTATAATGGAGGGTGGTTCATGATGGTGAATGGTTTATAATGGAGGGTGGTTCATGATGGTGAATGGTTTATAATGGAGGGTGGTTCATGATGGTGAATGGTTTATAATGGAGGGTGGTTCATGATAGTGGATGGTTTATAATGGAGAGTGGTTCATATTAGAGCCAAACCAGTTGTTCATCTAATCGAGAATAATCATCAATCGATCTTACGTGATTGATACATCAAGAGCTCAACAACCACATGGTAAATACTTGAAGCATGATGTACTCACTGACCTGCCACCTGTAGGATGCCATATTTGGCAATGTCTCGGAACTCTGAGTCAGGGTCGGAACTGACATCCTCCTACACAACAATAACAATCATCCACATGTTGGGAAACTGTTGAAAACAATCAGGTAACTCGAAGAGACACAAATAATCAATGACATGCACTCCTAGAAGAACTAAGTAACAAAGACACTATTTACTCACAAAGACACTATGATGCATACATCCTTTTTAATATTCACACTTATATAGATCGTTTGCTATCATATTCAGACACATGCGCAAAGGTGCCTTTCATGTGACGCATGATTCACAAAGAACCCCGCCCCCTCCTAGCTATCTCCTGCACATCATCACTTGCTGAGATGTCGATTTCGGATAACCACATTCATTCTAACTCGTCCCCTTTTTTTCCAGATACCATGTTTCTCAGCACCGAGCTGCTGGATCTGTATATAACATTATATAACTATGTCTACTATATATCTAGATAAACAGGGCATGGAACTTGTCACCACGAAACGATACCCCAGACGATACTTCCAAGTAAAGGCAATACACCAACATGACATCATCACCATCGTGGTTAGAGAGTCAGCATCTAGACGACAGTCTGAGGTCACGCGAACCGAGTCAACCCATCTTCTACCAGAATCTCACGAGCAAACAATAATGGTACGAGTGGGTGGCTAACACAACATGTATGGCTGCTGACGGAAACACCCACGCTGCCAATCATAGGCTATAGGCAATGATTAGATTGCTATAAGTTGTCAATAGTAGCGCTTTATCATTCTATGCTATCTAGTTTCAAACGGATACCTTAACTTAACGCCTGCCGTGAGATGTGACCTCTAATACGTATGTGCTTGTATAACCTTAACTACTCCACCTAGCCCTTCCCCAATCCATCAATATTCAGGCCAATTTCCCGCTCCGCGCCCCGTCCCTCTGTGTCTGTCTCACCTGGGACGGAGAGCCAAGTTCGTCCTCGAAGTCCTCGTCGATGAAGCCATCCGGTGTGATGTTACCACTGCGGAACGGGATATCCTTCTCCTCCCTAGCCAGCTCTGAAACCACCATAGCTTCCGTCTGTAAGATAACGTGCAAAGCGGATCGCCACGACAATAAACGCTATCTTAACGAGAGATCAATTAATTGATTTCAGATGCAAGTCTTTAGATCGTGATTGACACATGATTATCATAGTCAGCTGTTGTTGATTGGTTATATACAATTACCCACAGCCCAACACACACTATGTACAGATCGACGCAATACTGAAGACGAGGCTATGAAGCAACAGTCCACAGGCATAAAACACTTCATTTAAATCATATACAACTGGTCAAGGAAATGCTAAGAAGAAACACAAGGATCCGAGTCTTTAAGCTCCCCTCCACCATAGTTTTCAAAGAAATAGTCGTTATACATTAGAGGCCATGAAGGAGGGGGGTTTTAAGACTCGAGTGCCTGTTGTGACGTCAGTTTTCGTGTGATTGTGAGTTGACGTACGTCCCATGTAACACTGCCTCGGTGCCAGAACCTCTACCCTGGTCATTGTCGCGCGGCCTCACTGCGTTCATTCAGATTTCCACGTCCATACAATGTATATCTAATGAAATATCCCGGCGCTTTAACGGAGCAGATTCATTGTCTTGATCCGACTTGCTAATAGTACACGATGCAAAATCCGCAGTAACTAAAAGCATGTTGAAATTCCTGATACTGTAGCCTAGTCGGTGAATCGTCACTCAAGTTGATCGAGTCATTGGACCGTGTACTTGTAAGCGTGAAGGTCGGTAGATAACTACCTTCGACGTATTTACCGAGCGCTTCTGCGAATATACGTTGAGTTATTTCGATAAAAACCAGACCTTTTCTGTTACAATTGAGAAGGGTCATGTGACACACCGTGCTACCCGCTCCAAGATAGCAGCTGTCTGTATGCGGGTAAGTGTGACATACTAACCAGAGTCGCGCCAAGTCACGTGATAAGTGCATTTAATCAAATTAACTGTATGTGACAATAGGTAGAAATGTGAAACTACGTGACCTGGAGTGACATTACCGGACATGACGGCACACACACACACACACACACACACACACACACATACACACATATATATATATATATATATATATATATATATATATATATATATATATATATATATATATATATATATATATATATATATATATATATATATATATATATGAATATAAATATATGTGGGTTTGTGAGGAGTGCATGAATGCATGATGTAGAGTGGCAAAGGACGTCACGTATATGATACCACATAATGTTCAAGAGTAACAACGTCAATGACCCAGCCGTCCCGCGGGCGGGCGGCGTTTCCGCGGGCGGCGTTTCCACTCACCATCTCCCATTACGTCAGTACTTCCAACCATGCACATTTGTTTACTACTTCGGCGCGGTCAAAATATTCTAAATTAACAACCCTCCTCGAAAGGGCTGGATTGAGAGAGCTCGATCGAGTGAGAGAAAGAGAGAGAGAGAGGGGGGGGGGGGGAGGGATGGTGAAGAGCCCAGAAAAGCCCAGAAACAAGACCTTGATAAGGACAAGCCATGCGCATGCGTAAAGCAGCTGCGTATGACTGAGACATTCTTCATATTGGATCCTTGCACAGGAGGGTCATCTGTGGTCAACACTGATTGGTGTTGAAACAACCCGATGGTTACTACATATGGTCAATTACAATCATACTTCCTGCATGCATGTTAATATTAATACTAGTTAAATAATAATAATATTATTATCGGATGTAAAGAAGCCATAACCATACATCTAGGCGTGAGTGCGTGGCGTCGGATTAGCATATTATAACATGATTGGGTCAGTCCAGATAGGGATAGTGATGAATATGCAAATGAGTGGTGAGAAGGCAAACACAGGCAGGATGAAACCAAAACAACGCAATATACCTTGGCGGGTGAAGTGGGGCATATAGACACTAGCACTATGCAAATAGTCTTCGCTTATACCTTCTTCTGCCTCTAACTCTGCTGCTGGGCAACGAAGGTCAAAGGTTAAGCATGTCAACACGGTAGTAAAAGACAATAAATTCATGCATATCAAATAGCAATATCAAATCTCAAACTGCAACGTGAAACAATAAACAATGGCAAAATTGATGCAATAAGATGAAATGTTGGTCAGTAAACAGCGGATGTCAATCACAGGCATGATGTACTGCGGTCGGCAACTGGCTGCACATCAATATTGGAGTAATTGGATTGAAATTTCAATTTTTCACCAGATACACGCTACTATATATTCAAAGCTCTGCCCAACAGAAGCGACCTGTCAGGCGAACAGTGATCCCACATATCAGCGCCCTAACCCCACATATCAATGCCCGCTTCCTCTCCGCCTTAACCCCACATATCAATGCCCGCTACCTCTCCGCCCTAACTCCGCCCTAACCCCACATATCAATGCCCGCTACCTCTCCGCCCTAACCCCACATATCAATGCCCGCTACCTCTCCGCCCTAACTCCGCACTAACCCCACATATCAATGCCCACTACCTCACCGCCCTAACCCCACATATCAATGTCCACTACCTCCCCACCCTAACCCCACATAACAATGTCCACTACCTCCCTGCCCTAACCCCACATATCAATGTCCACTACCTCCCCACCCTAACCCCACATATCAATGTCCACTACCTCCCCGCCCTAACCCCCCGCTACCTCTCCGCCCTAACCCCACATATCAATGCCCGCTACCTCTCCGCCCTAACCCCACATATCAATGCCCGCTACCTCCCCACCCTAACCCCACATCCGGACAATAACCAATCATCCTGTACGTTATACAAATCAACAGGGATTCGGGGTGACTGGATTAAGATCGTATGGAACAAATCAATACATCTCCTTAAGCCGGAAAACATTGACGGTCGACATGCAGGATCACAACAATACAAGGGGAAAAGATATACGCAAGATTTCATTCGGGGCTGAACCAAACAATCATTGTTATAAGTCCTTGGACGCAGCTCGTATTATCGCGCTGTGTACAGCCATAGTTGCATTTGATAGCTTTCTATTTATGTTCAACACCGCAATCACTGACCACAATATCAACTCACTCCATATACGGCGGGCTATACGCTTGATACCGCCACACTCACCGGGTATTGCACTCATAAACAAACTGATAAATCAAAACGGGTCAAATGCACTTCATAACATAGGGTTTAATGTGAGATGTTCGACAATAATCCCGCCATGATGAACGGATTAAAGCCGGGATATGCCCTCGCGACGGTATGTACATGCAGAAGCCATGGGATAATGCGCCTCCTGGCGACTACAATATGCATCAACATAATCGTAACCGCTGTTTGCGACCTTCCTTCCACGCGCTGTTAGTAAATGACCACTGTTATTTATTGATTCACATGTCGTACGTACCTAGACACCTAGATTGCTGGAAGTGCACCGAATGTGGTCAGCAACGTCTAAATTAAAAACCCATATGAGGTGCTCCCTATGCTGCATCTTCAGCGGGAAGAGAATGCATTGGCCAAGATGTTAGTATCGAAAATCAACGCAAATGAATCTACACCAAATTCTAATTTGATTTCGTTATCGGTCCAACAATTGGCTGTTCCAGTCCCTGTGTGGCGGATGGGACGTCATATACAGCGTCCGTTCTGCCTCGTTATCATTGCCACCTCACACAAACAATGGGACCCTTGATTTTCGCCGTGACCCTTCAACAAACGCAGATAAGGATAAATAAGCTACTGAAGGGATTCTAAAAAGGGCGATAATGTCAGATTTGAAGAGGTTCGAGCTGCGAGACGAAGCAGCGGAGTCACGGTCAGTTCCAATGTCTAAGGAAAGGGCGAGGCGGTGGCGCGAAGAGAGCGCTTAAGATGATGGGTTATGTCGGAGTCGACTTCAGAGCAAAGTGACATCATTAAAACCTTAAAACAACCGATGTGTAATGACGTCGTAATAGGACGACGATAACAAAGCATGGGGCTTCGCTCTTTAAGTTGTTCAACGCCATCGTTCATTCGGCACATACCTACACTTCACCACGAGCTTCATCATCATCATCATCATCATCATCATCATCATCATCACTCCCACCAATCAACATCTTACAGTCACTTTGGATAACCGTGGTACATTCACCTTTTGATATATATATATATATATATATATATATATATATATATATATATATATATATAGATATATATATATATATATATATATATATATATATATATATACACACATATATATATATATATATATATATATATATATATATATATATATATATATATATATATATATATATATATATATATATATATATATATACATTTCTATATAAAGGCATCACTGCAGTGATACTGCCGAGATGCAGCCGCTTTGAAAACATACCCACAGCTTATCTTGTTTTGGTCAAAATCCATCCCATTAAACACCCTCTGAGTCCAATATCATGTCCAGAATTCGAATAAACAGACATTAAGCCAAATACCCAATTCCCTGAAATGAAATAAACACCACCAACAAAGACCTTGTTAAAAAGGGACCACCAAGCTACAAGATGTCTGTGTGATCTTGAAAATAATTGCACCCCGTCAAGGCGGAGATCCCGAGCCGGGTGATGGCTCACGTCTCGCCCTTGCAGGTGAAAACAGCCGATAAGGATTGTCTAGGTAAGGAAATGAAAACTGAAGAATAAGTACAATAGACGATGACGAGGATTTTATCGGCAATCATGCTGGAAGATAGATCCTGAATGGACCAGAAACACTGAGCTAAGCACAATTTCCATCCACGAGGATTCGCAGGGCTGTTGAAACGGCTGCATATTTCATGACTAATAGTGGCCAGGTGTCGGGACAACATGAAAGACTCGGTCGAGCGCAGATGAAGTTAGGAGGGTGGCGGTCACTGAGATCTCAGAGTAACAAGTCGAGCTCGCAATAACTACAAGCCAGCTTATTCATCATATCCGAGATGCAAAACAAACTTATCATCTCCATAAAGGCACAAGTCGCACCTTTCTACGTCTCAAATGAGGAAACAGAAAATTTATCATCGCATCCAATCGAAAACACAAAACATACACGGTAAACCAAACTGCTTCTCAAACTATCCACAGAGTTTGCTTCAAAGTAGGCAACCGATTTAGCTTTCAAGCAGTCAAAAGAATTATATACAAATCATTCAACCGATCTAGCTCATCCACACTAACACTGCATCAAACTAGTTCATCCACACCTGCACACTAACACTGCACCAAACTAGTTCATCCACACTAACACTGCACCAAACTAGTTCATCCACACTAACACTGCACCCATCTAGTTCATCCACACTAACACTGCATCAAACTAGTTCATCCACACCTGCACACTAACACTGCACCAAACTAGTTCATCCACACTAACACTGCACCAAACTAGTTCATCCACACTAACACTGCACCAAACTAGTCCATCCACACTAAAACTGCACAAAACAAGCTCATCCATACTAACACTGCACCCAACTAGTTCATCCACACTAACACTGCAACAAACTAGGTCATCCACTTCAGTGCTGAACCAAACTAGCTAGTCCATTCCATCTCCCAACCAAATTAGCTAACACACCGTGACAATAACACTTTTTTTACTCACATACTCTAGCATTCAACCAAAGCACCCAACAAGTGACGGACTAACTTACCTGAGGTGGATCTGCGCGACACGACTTTCCTCCACACGCGGGTCAGTGTAACGAGCGCGCTATGGCACGTCGGCGTCGACAACACCAAGTCAAACCAGTTTCGGATGACACACATGTCTGTCGCTACGTGGACAGCCCGCAGTATTACTTAGGCCCCATCTTGAAGCCGTCGCCAGTAACTCACGGCGACACCGACAACAGGTGGTAACTAATGACACGTATTGCCCATGTGAAAACACCAGTACAGATGATGCCACAGCATTAGTTCTAACTGGTTGGTTGACAGTTTCGGGCCGATTAGAAGAGAGCCATTAATGCACGGCGATTGAGTAACAGACCACAAGGTGAACCTTCAAGGAATGGCTGTGTACCGTATCCATCAGTGCTTATCCAACATCAGTCAAAGGATCTAGTAGCGGATCATTTCAACCCATAGCGGATCACAGCACCAAATAGAGGTTCGCTGCACCCTGTAGGGGATCACTGCATTCTATAGGGGATCACTGCATTCTACAGAGGATCACAGCACCCTGAAGCGAATCACTGCGCCCTGAAGCGAATCACTGCGGCCTGAAGCGAATCACTGCACCCTGAAGCGAATCACTGCGCCCTGATGCGGCCTGAAGCGAATCACTGCGGCCTGTAGCGAATCACTGCGGCCTGAAGCGAATCACTGCGGCCTGTAGCGAATCACTGCGGCCTGAAGCGAATCACTGCGGCCTGAAGCGAATCAATGCAGCCTGTAGCGAATCACTGCGCCCTGAAGCGAATCATTGCGCCCTGTAGGGGATCACTGCGCCCAGTATGGGATCACTGCGTCCAATAGGGGATCACTGCGTCCAATAGGGGATCACTGCGTCCAGTAGGGGATCACTGCGCCCTGTAGAGGATCACTGCACCATGTAGAGGATCACTGCACCCTGAAGAGCATCACTGAAGTCGAAGTAGACTACAGGCTAATCCCCGAAGAGGATCATTGCGTCCAGAAGCCCAATACTGCACCAAGATGCGGATCATTACACTAAACTGCAAATCATTGAACCTCGAAGTGTATCATCACATCTATAGCTCATCTTGACATCTTTGATCAATGCAACCAATCCATATCACTGCCAGGATGCCAGCCACTGCATCCTCTGCGCCGTCACGTAGAAGATGAATAAGCTTTGTAACAACTACATGTCCTCCCCTATAAGCCGAGACATCCCTGCTCGAGGCAGACCATACGGCAGACGTGGGCGGCGGCGAGCCTGGCTCCACCTACCATTACCCCATAGTTCTATCCTAGTCTTCCTAAATCCTCACTAGCGCTTCCACAATGGCACTTGCGGCAATTGGCGACGGAGCCTTGCTGGCATCAGTCTGCCCATGTCACAGTATATGAGCGGAAGAGCAAAGCAGCGGCATCGCCGAGACAAGGTCAGTGGAATGAAGACGACGATAGGTGTCGTCAGTCTGCCCGGACCACGCCCTAATTACAGAGGAAGATAGTTGCTCACCTCACCACGCCTGCTTCACATACGGCAAGGTCGCGGAGGTAGAAGGGGTAAAGGACCAAGTGGTGCCACGCTGATGACAACACAGCCGTCCATTGGACAGCCTGTGTAACAGAAATGCATTGGGTATGCGTGACGTAGGGGCGGCTCACCAGTCTACTGGCCTCTATGGACTTGACAAGCTGGGCTGAAATGTGTCGGGTGGGAATGTGGGGTTTGTTGGTGTAAGTTACATCTGGAGAGACCTGGTGTGTGTGGTGGTATGAGGAGAGGGTGACCAGTCCGCAAAAATGTGCGAGGAGGATCTCATGGAATGACTTCCCCAGACAATAATTACACTGTGTTAACACCATTGTTCTAATGACACTTTGTTATCGCCTATACATCATTACACACTCATCACCTACATTTAACTCTTCAGTACAATACAACTGCAGCCTCCTCCCCTTCCACATACTTTCACCGTGGCTGTGGTAGTCTTTCTGGTCGCAGTGATGATGATGAGATGTCAGTTGAATGGTAACGAGAAAAAGGAGGTTTATTTCAGAATGTTGGGGTACGGATTCCGTATCCCGTAAGTCCGAATATATATATTACAAAACTGTGATATAGAGTAACTCTGGTGATGTCCAGAGGCTACTGCTGAGCTGGAATTCCCAACTTTTATGTGCCGTACGGAGTTGGCCTTCCAACTAGGTCCGTACGACGGTGACTGTTTCGTTGCCCCAATGCTGAATGTGTTTTTAACTTCTGGGGACGGAGGTATTTATACAATTGTGTGGCGTCGTCAGCAAGCGTGGAGGTACAATTACCTTTAGCTTTAATAAAGACCAAACGGGCTGATGTTAATTGTTATGGGAATTGACGGGTTGGGAATGTTTACTTCAAAGGGCTCTACTTGCTACACCGGGACTATTTAATTTGGATAGTGGCCGTTTACTTCAGATATCACGGTTAGGAATTTAAGGGGGGTGGGGGTGGGGGGGGGGGGGATGTTGCATTATGACTCCACACTGGTTGACGACGCTTTCTGCAGTTATTACATAATATCTAATTGATAAGGACGGTCACAATACCAGCTCTCAATCATTGTACCTGAACATAACCCATAACTAATACGCTTACTTCCACTGAATTTTTCACCTAAACACAGCAGTCAGAGAGCCTACAATCGATTGCATTAACACATATGGATAAACATTCTTTGATGGAAGCAGCTATAGTGATACATCAAAAAGGCCATTCAGATGTGGCACCATTTAAGCAGAAATATCTGAATAACCTTTACACATTTTTACAGTCATGCAGATATTTCAATCATGGGAAAGGATTTCAGTTTTTCTTTTCAGAGATTGCTAGAGGGAGATAATTTACCACTACTCTTCTTTGCAAACATGACATTCAGCAATAGATAAAGTGATAAAGAAATACACCAAGTAAGACGATTCATGTCACAAAACATTAGTTAAAAAGTATTTAACTTCATGCAGGTGATTTTTTATGCCAGAAGTGAGTGGTACAGGTCTGTATGTCTTGTCACCTCATTATCCACATTAATGGGCAGCATTTTGTAGAGTGACACCACTCAGAATATACTCACCGTCCGCTGCCTCTAATTCGACTCCGGTCTCGTCGAATTCCAACTCTGGTTCAGACACCTCGCTGTCTTGTCTGCGCCAATGTTCCTCGTCACCTGCCCCTCCGTAATCCTCCTGCTCGGTTGACGTCACGGACACTGTAAAACCACCACGTGATATATCATAATGCTCACAACGAATATTATATCATAACGTTAGATGCAAGTAAGACAACGTTACCAAAAAAACGACATAATTTCATAGAAATTACCACTGTAATATCACTGCTATGCTCAGACATTATTACGAAAGACATGCAGTGTTCAAATACACGAATCAGCCAGTTACAAAAAACAACTTAACATTTCCCATGGAAATAGTTGGTGATTTTGAATGCTGTAATCAACAAGATTTTCAACATTACCATGAGCAAAAATGGATGTTATATTCAGTCTGGAATCAAGATAATAATGGAGGTGATTGCATGGATAAAGCCATTGTCTTCTCTGATAGATCCACACTCTTACAACAGCAAATTGTTAAGAATGATAGTAGATAAGATTACTAGAAACTGATCAAATAGTTAAGAGGCACACAACAGTCAATAGTAAGTCATATGTCACTTGCGTACTTACTCATTGGGGTTTCTTTAGTTAGCTAAGTGTCAATGTATTGATCATAACGTTGTATTATATTGTTAGCAATCGCAATGACTGTGATTAAACTGGCTCATGGATCAGGAGTGATCAATAGGGTTGTTGTGCCTGTCATGTACAAACATCATTTGTAAGATGTCAATAAGATCAACACAGTTAGTGTTTGGTATATAAAGGCTGTGACTTCAACGTCTGTTTTCACTCATCCCACTCTGATGACAGCAACATAAGACAAACATTGAGAATAACACACAGCTGTTTTCTATTGATCATAGTTCCCTTTGACACAGATTCATCAAAGCAAAAATTTCATTTGTGCGAGACAAACAGTTCACAGACAAACTGGCATTTCTTTCCCTAATCATTATGAAGAACTAAATTATGAAGACTAAATATTCACCCAATAATAACCCGAGTAAGGATCGATTCACACCGAACCTACTAGTTAATTTAGGGGTCAGATAATAAATGTAACATATTGTCTGATGTTCAGCTAAGGAACACACACCAAAATGAGCTGATGTCTCATGACAGCATAGCACTCACCCAACTGACTCAACCTGCACCCAATGACTCCAGCACAGTATGGATTGGGAGTTTAATTGGCTGTATACACAACAGCACTCAGATACACATGTAAAGCAGAGAGAGAGAGAGAGAGGGAGAGTGAGAGTGAGAGAGAGCACATGCTAGATGTGATGCAAGCAACCTTATCAAAACATCGTAGTTCAATTACAGGCAGTGATAATTATGATAAAAAGTCACTTGAAAAGGAGAGAACAGGTTAGCCACTAAACTGCTATCAGGTTACACCTAATAAGAAGTCTTTTAACAAATTAAGTGCTGAAATGACTACCTATGCAAAGTAATTACAGAACTATTGACCAAAATCCATAATACGGCCACATCATAATGCATTGACACACCAATTCATCTCGTTTTAACAGCCATACGAGGTGACCATGTCCAGAAGGACATGCTGTCCATGTTGTGTGATATGGCAGCAGGAGACATACACCTGGATGGAGAGAGGTCAGATAAAGGAAAGAGAGAGAGAGAGGGTGCATCAAGTGAGAAGAGATGCAAGTTAATCAGTGAAGAGTCAGGTGAACACTGCAGGTGGAGGAAGAACACCCAGGTAATGTACAACAGCATGATCAGCAGCAGCGCACAACACAGCTACCTTCTTCATATCCGTTGTGGCCACTGCCTGACGAGGATGAAGACGAATCAGAGTGGACGTTGTATTCATCGCTGTCACTGGAGTCTAAATTGACGTTGTATTCATCACTCTCACTCGAGTCTGAATCATCATCAGCAATGTCAGCATCACTGGATGTGGAATCGTCTTCTTGGCACTCCTCGCTGTAAGAAGATGCTGTGTAGTGCGTCACTGCAACCAGCTCATCCTCCTCCTCTTCCCTGGCAGGATTCACATCCTTGATGGGGTCTGAAGTCTTGTTCTCTACAGGAATGAGAGAGGTAGCAGGGGTAGCACAACACAAGGTGAGCATGCCCAGTAACATGTCCATATCAATAGCCTTGGTTTCCTAATCAAATATAAGAGCTAAGTCATTGACTGTCATTTATAGCTTGCAGTGAATACCCCAGTGTCGTGCAAATGAAATGGGTGTCTTCTGAAATAGTCACCACATCAGCAAAACAACAGGCCAATAGGCCTCAAAGTTCAGCTGCTTTTGACATTATTTAATCAAATGTATTTCAATAACAACTCACAGGTCAAAGGTCATGCAGGGCTGATGTTCAGTATGCAAAATGTGCAACCAAAATTTATTCCCCATTGGGTTTAGATGGAACAAGAGATTTTCAAAAAGTTTTTCAGTAACAACTAACTATTGAGTAATGCAGCATTGAGTATTAACTTGCAAGAGCTATAAAAATAAGATGAGTTTATGTTGAATAGTATGGTTCATTTATTTTTAGTGAAAGTATGAGAGAAGTCCATGAGTAACTTCAGGGTGAAAATGTGCCACCGATTGCCATTGGGTGAAGATGGAACAAGAGAAATAGTATATGTATTTCAATAACAAACCTACAGATGCCATAGTCAAGGCATATGATAAGCTCTGCTCAACAGCAACAATATTGTTCATGTATGACAAACTAGCACAAGACCGCCTAAGTCAGACCAATCTGAACCAGTGATTCAGGTATGATAGGAATCAGGTAAAACAAAGACTTGAACTGCGGCGGCCATAAGAGGAAAATACAACTAATACAAGAAATTTTTATAGATTTACCAAATTTCCTTGCAACACATTGCATTTGCATCTCATATGTACCTGACAAATAACAAGCTTCAAATTAGTCATTATACCCAGGAAGATATTTTTAAATTGATACATCCAAAATTGCTTCCAAATAGGTAATTTATTAAGAATATGATACGACACGGAGAAAAGCTCATGGTTAACCCCCCTGAGAAGATCAAATAAATGAAATATGAAGTCAGAAGCTACTGGAAAGGGTACCAAGCACCAAATTAAATGTAACATACTAACAAATGGCTGTTTAAGGATCAATTACAAAAAGAGCTTTGAGTAAAGCAAACAAGCATAGGTGTGTATTTCTCAGTAGACTTTGTGAAGGTAGAGTTTAAGAATCATATTCAGGAAGAGAAAATGTGATGCAAATTATAATAGGCAACTATGCATGTGGTACACTCCTAGTGTTTAATTTTTGTGTTTATTCTGAGACCTATATACAACCTCTACATGAAATAACATACAAAACTAACAACTTACCATTCCTTTGAGTGGTGTTGTTATTTCTTGGTAAGTCTCCTGAATCCATTCTTGTTCAATATTTTAATGTGTTATTGTTGGTGTCACAGTGTTTTTATCAGCCATTGATTAATTGAATATAACAGAAGATGCACTTGTTAATCCATCACAGTTAACAGCATACCTTGTTGGTAAACCTGGATACAGACAAAAGCAAGCAACTTAATGAACAATTTGACCAACACATTAATAAGTTTAGTCTCCTGAGCTCCTAATTAAATTTTACATTAAGATTCCAAGGGAAGATCCATCCAAAATGTGAGAGCTACACATACCACTGTGGCAAAAGTTTGAATAAGGCATGTCATGAAGTGAGCTCACTTACAACAGGGCTATAAAAATGTACTTTGCTTTCTTTTTGTTACCATTAAAATAGCTTAATAAATTCAACGATATAAATAAACTTCAGAGCAAGTGTTTTTAGCAGCTCTTTTATTAATAGCATTTACATAGCATTCACAAACCCCTTCAACATGGTTGCTTGTTTGTTCATGATTTAAAGCTTATTCTTCTGCCCTCTTTTATTTCAATTTTGTAATATTTGTGTCAAGTTGAAACTAGATTGGCACAAGCATCAATGGCATGTCTTCCAATGGCTAGTTTGATGACCAATAATAAGGCTCCAATACTGAAATTCACTAATTGAGCCCTGTCACCTTGAACATCTAGCCATTTGAAAGTTTTGAATGAGATTTGTACCAATAACGTTAAAACTTTATTTCACCTTGAACTTCAAAAGTACTTCAAAGTCAACCATAGTAAAGCAAGTTTATCATCCCTATCTGATGTCAACATGGTCATGAAAGCCCTTGCCGTATCAAGTTACAGGAAGTGCTATTTTGTCAGTGACCTTGAATTAAGGTCTAGGTCATTTCAGAAGTATACTAATTTAAGAATATTGGTTATTACACTAAATACAATTTAATGTTAGGCTTACAGTAGCCATACTTAGCTCCCAAGCACCAAGCCACCTCATCATTCTATAAATAGTGAACTGGCACAACTGACCAGTAAAACAATGTAGTAATTTCCCTAACATTGACGCTTTCGCAGCCAGAACTGACGTGACGTTTGGTTTGGAGGACACCTACCTTACAGGGCAATATGCATTCAATGATATCACCTTGACAATTGAAAAAAAAAAACTACTGGACACCTCGCAGCCACACGGCGAGTGAAAATGAAACTGTGCAGTATGATGTCATAATTCCAAGATGGAGGTTGCTGTGAATGAAAGTTGAGATTCTCAAAGTTTATGTAGCAATTGCTAAATAATAACGAGACAGTGAATAACCAAAATAGTGTTGATCAAGATTCATCTCGATTATCAACTCATACAGATACGCAAGTACACAACATTGATGTGAGGGAAGGACTGCAAGAAATATATGGTTTTTGTGGCCTGTTTATGATGTTTTTGAGACGATTAAGATGTATATTACTGACCGACCGGGGCTAGACCCGGGCAGGGTAAGGCACTCGCCCCTGGTGTTTTGAAGATCTGATGCCACCTTGAGGGCGAGGGGTCGTATGGCAGAATCTTTAAGGATACAAGCAAATATGCTCCTTCTCGCAATAAAGACAAGGAACAGTTTAACAAATATACATTTTCATATCCATAAATGTCTTTACATCAATCTTACCTAGAGTGCAACAACAGTCATACTCACGCTTTTCAATTGGGTGGGTGTCTAAGGGTGATGTACGAAGAAAATGGGTCAGAGATGATATAATACTGTTTCATACTGCAGGTTTGAATATTACAATGGCCTGTATTGGTTCGGCTTTGTATTTAAAATCACGAGCTCCACCAAATTATGTTGCATTGTGGGAGTCGGGAATGTTGAGGTTTTAAACAAAGTTTCTCGACGTGCCGCACTTTCGTGATGAAACTGAACAATAATACAAAAATGTAGTAATAGAAACAGTCCTCGTGTGTTTTTGTGATATAATCTTTCATTTTGTCACAAATTTCATGGACTGAGGGCTTTTGACTTTTGAGTTTTTAGCGAGTTCATCTGTCATTTTGACTTCGGAACCTTATCAATTTCGCAGGCGGCTCTTCGCCTCTACAGCGCGGATGTGACAGATCGAAAGTAGTAAATAGCGCGGACGCTGTCAAAGGCGAATTTTTTTTGCCTACCTAGATTCCCCTAGAACCGGGCTAGGCCTAGTAGCCTAGGGTCTCAATTAGATGTGATCGATATTTAGTGTATCTTGCTTAAAAGACTTAAGACTTAAAAGGCTTATTGACGAAAAAACGAATAAATAATACTTACCTAGAATGTAAACTTAGTCGTGTTGAGATAATCTAGATTTTCCTGGTGAACAAGGCGCATAAACAAATACCGAAGATATCATCTATGTGGCCCTCGCCTCTGAATACCGTAAATCGTTATGAAGTGTGTGGTGTCGTGAAACTCATATGACTGAACAATCATCATGCGCTCATTATATTATGATCATAACGTCAAGGGAAGCCGCAACCTGACAGCGTTATGATAAGTTATATCACGCGGCAGATGTTGTTTTAACATTTTCTAAAGTAGTTCAGCCGCCAAATAACGTGTCTTTATTTGCTTTATAAATGCAGCAGTGAAATCACCAGTGTGAAAAGTCTTACACAAAATACAAAAATCTCTTGAAAATGATATCATAACATTTATTGTATTTATTGATCAATTTATCCCTGATATTTATTATAATTCTGTTGATTTCCTCAGAAGATAAGAATGAAATTATGACCATTTACCCACCATACAAGGTATCAATTCTTCATAAATGAATAGCAGAAAGCATCATTAAAATATAACCATAAAAATTTATTTTTACAAGACTACCAAGACAGAAACATTTGTACTGAAAATAGGCAATTATACAAATATAAAGTTCACATAATAATATCTACTAACCATACAACATCAACACATTGACTATCATATTCAGGATTGATATAAATATCATTAAGAGCCCAAATAAAACCAGTTAAGTATAAAAGTAAATGGTGTCAACCATAGATTATAAATGTACACCATTGCTACAAAAATTTATTTCTTTTCACAACTGTTCCACAAACAATTAAAATACTTATGATCTATTTTCATTATCAACAAATATATGTTAGACTGAGAAATTTAACAACAATCCCAACATAATTTGCAGTTAGTGAATAGGTCTGCTGGTACTATATTACTGATAGCAATCAAATTGTGACATTAAAATAACTCATTAACTCAATCTTATTGATGGATATATGCACATTCTATGACAACACATTAGTCAGATGCGGCACACTTTGAGCTACACATATCCAACAAATATCATTGAAATTCTAAGATGTAAAAGCATCCATAATTGCAAATATGTAATGAGATTTCTATTCAAGCAATAAATAAATATTTTACATTAATAACATTGATTACAATGGAAGATGGAGCACCACAGTATCTGCCATAACTGCATGAGCAGTGGCAATTATTCTAGTATCAACAACGCTTTAATGCCGTTTTTCAAATTCTCGGCGAATCCATTCCGAGTCTTGGTAGAACCTTGGATCACCCAGTCTCAGTGCAGTCCTCTTATAGAAGTAGTAGTAGAAAACAGCACCTTAGTCCACAAAGCAATATCATATTAATGTTCCTACTAAAGAGAAAATTCTATAACAATTACATAATAGTTTGATAATACATTGGAAACTCACCAACACGCTGGAAAACAAACAATGCACGGTAGCCATTGTTCCAAATGTATGCCTTGGGGTCATCCCATAATAATGTCTGCAATTACAATAACATATTTCTATTCCAACAAACATAGAAAATTTAATTGTCTCTTAACTGGTGGAATGCTACATAAATATATATATTACATATATGGATATATATTACATAAATGGATATATATATATATATACATATAAATATATATATATATATACATCTATGTGTGTGTGTATTTATGTGTATATATGTATATATTTATTATATATATATATATATATATATATATATATAGTATATATATATATGTATATATATATAGTATATATATATATATATATATATATAGAGATATGTATATATATATATATTATATATATCTATATATATATATCTCTATATATATATATATATATATATATATATATATATATATATATATATATATATATATATATATAGACACATATAAATTTAGATCTCATCATACCATTGACCACACATGTAGTCCGACACTGAGAGCAAAATACACAATGACGACAAGGATTGGCATGCGGAATTTGTTGATGAGGATGGAGACGAGTCCGGCCTGGAAGATGTACGTGTTGAAGAAGAGCAGAAATATCACCATCACAGCAAAAAGGATGCACACATCTTGAATGCTGGAAAAAAACCCACACAAAAGCACTGCAGAGAATGCAACAGTGTTAAAGAATGATATGCAGCTAATTTTACTTTGCCTGACTTTGCTTTTCACTATAATGGTGGTGTATTTATACCTATCTGGATGTTTAATCTATCAATTCCAACAATATTAGGTGAGTAACTCACACAAAGATGACCAGAAGGATGACATTCTGGAAGTTGAGGAGAGGAGAGAATGAGTTGAAGAAGAGATCCACAAACAGCAGGAAGTACTGCAGCAGCAGGATGGGTTTATACCGCTCCACCAACATGGCTCAGTTATATATTCCCAAGCACTCAAGCATGTGGAAAGTTCTCCTCCCAGTGGAATCAGCAACAGGCAGAATTGACTAGAGCACCATAGTATATAATCCTTGTCTAAGTAGCCTGGTAAATACTGATGTCTCTGTGGCAAATTAATTGCTATGACATCAGTTTATCATTCCATGATCTTCTTCAGGAGAATTTGCTCTTCACCTGCACAGAACAAATATGCCAATCAAGTTACAACAGATCGCATTGAGAATCCCTTACCAACAAACACACTTGATATGAAGAGGTTAAATATGGGAGAGGATTGGGGATGGGCTATCGAAGATTAAGACCAAAAAAAACAAATAAAAATTAATACTATTTTCACCTAAGACAAAATACTGGTCTTGATTTGATTTTGCACCTACCCCAGGAACTTATGACATCCAAATGAAATCTACACTGCTTATTTCCCACTGGCCCCCAACCCAGTTAACACCCTCTTCCCCAGGTCTTGTCCCACTGGTCTCAACTTCAGCCACCATTAACCTCACTCAAGTCCAGCTGTAGCCTGAACTGGCTGTAGGGTAGACCTACAATTAGTCACGATCGGACGGTATACATATCATTAAGACGTCGAGCACGGCTGACCTCCATGTCTAAGACTCTAGTGAATGATAGTTAGGTCTTGTAAGCTGGAGGGACGAACCTAGATGCCGATTTTGAATTTCTCCATTACGACGCTAGGCAACGTATGCTTTAATTTAACTATATCGTACTCAACCGTACATACAGGCGGAGCCCCCGCGGCCTCGGACCGGGCTCAGTCCGCCTGTGGCTGTGCGATCAACATTGTCGCAAATAAGGTTGTTCGCCCAATTAAAAAGTAGTGAGAGCAAAACTACGTCAAACCAAAAACGGGGATGTTCTCATACGATTCCAGAAGTTACCCAAATAATTAGTTTCGTTAAATGAGGAAAAGAACAGAATGCGAGTATAAATACATTCACCATGGAAATGTTCAAAACAAACGCACCAAGTATTCGGCCTTCACCTTGAAAACTTCTCGTCGATACCAGTCGCCTGGTGGCGCTGTCATATTTATTACAGATCATATGGTGTTTAGCGCCACAAAAAGAAAGAACTGGTCGATTTACAAGTAATACTTTTATTCGTCCATAAAAGTAAAATAGAAATTATTCGATACGTTTAAACAGGAGTCCGTTCAAATAATATCAAAATAGGCCAACAACAACTGAACAAATCCAATGACCTAAGCCTTAGGCAAAGGACAATGCCAATGGTTATGTTGTTGTTGTTATATCACTTTTTATCAGGGTAAAGCAGTTCGGCAACTTGAGGCCACGTACTGCTTCAATGGTTACACCTTCTTGGTGCAGAAAAAATGACTTAGAAATATATGCACATTGGAAGTCCTTGTATAGAGGAACCAAAGCTGATAAAGCTTCTATTTCTTTCTGGTACAACACATACATAGCATTTTTGTTTCCATCTAGCAATAACAGACATTTCCTGCTGCTAACAATCCAAGGTAACATTGATATTTGTCTAGCTGGTTGAAGACTACAAATATTCAATGTACATGTGCATACATGTCAGTTAAGATGTGATTATTACAAGTGTCATTTGTCTTAGGGGTTGCACTTTCCAAATGTCACATAATAATGACATAATTATAATCAACTTCTCTGTTTGCCATACAGCCATCTGTACACTATTTAACAATTAGCATAATTACAGCTGAATATCAACTTTTTGAAGCTGTGCATTAAATATGCTTTGTTGTGTTCAAACCCAGAGCTCCTCATTGACTAAAGTGCATATGGCAAACACATCATCAGTGATTTCATCTTTGAACATCAAGCAAAGCATGCATTAGAAAACATGGTTACCCACGCAACAATCATTTTGAGTGCAGCATCAAAACTGGCCAAGGACTAAGAGGAACTCTTACATAACCCATATCACAAGGTGGGTCACAATGTTGGCTGTACAGCTGACACGAGCTGTACTATGTTCTTTGCCTGTCGCAGAAGTGGCATATCTATCATGCTTCCCCGAAACGTGAAGGCACCCTGAAAGGCACATGTATAACACAATGAGTAGTTAGTGTATATATATATATATATATATATATATATATATATATATATATATATATATATATATATATATATATATATATATATATATATATATATATATATATATATATATATATATATATATATATATATATATATATATATATGGGGAGAAGTAGATAGTATGAACAATCTGTTTCAAATTCAATAGCTCAACCCATATTCCCTATTGTAGCCTGCAGCCCATTAAATGATCATTTGAGTCCAGCATGTCATATTGGAATATATATGCCCTACTTTGCCAGATTGTTGATGTTCTTCAAACGCAGCTATAAGCTGGGTTGCCCAGTCCACCTTCTCTCGTGAGGGAGTGAAAGCCTGCTGGACAGGTGCTACTTGCAATGGATGAATGACCTGCTTCCCTGTGTAGCCCATCCTGGCTCCCTCAAGAGACTGTGCTGTCAGGCCTTCTATGTCTTTTAATAGCAAACAGGACATTAGATGGCGTCATCATTGTCATTTATAAGAGCACAATACCGAAATAAAGACACTGAATGGTATAATCTCTGTCAATGGTAACATGGGGATTTTTTTGGTATTTAGCTTGTTTACCTTTGAAATTGATGTGAACCAGGTCAATTGCTTGAAGGCTAAACGCTTTGGCTGCAACTAATGTATGCTGCCTGGCATAGAGAATCTCAGTAGAATCCTTTGTTCGGCTGGCTCCTGCAAGTGTCAATAACCAAAAGCTAATTCATATCACACCAATACACAAAGGGTGAAGTATGATATCATTCATGTGCTGATTATGAAATGATTCATTAAAATATACAGAACATTATTTAATACAATATGGGCTTGAATATCCCATCTTGCCAGGCCTATGTGTTTCTGCATTGCTATTACCTATATCAGCGACAAAGTCATCAGATCCAAATACAACTCCATCAAGTTGAAAATCAGCGCCACTTTGAGTGAGTTGTAGACCATGGTAGCAGATGTCACGCAGGTTAAGAAGCCCAACAGCACTCTCCATGTAGATGATTAAGTTGAATTTACCACTCTCTGTAAGTGGTTTTTTGCCACCAAGGTAACCTTGTAATTTATCTGCAACCTAGCATATTATAAGAAGATAATCAGAGTTATTTACTCCAACCAGGGAAGATGACGAATTCTCTGCACAAGTTGCTTTTCACAAAACGATTGACAAAATTAATTGTCCAAATGTGAAGACAATTACAATAAATGCTTGAAGAGTAAAATCCACAAACCCAGTCAAGTTCACCAGGTGTGTCAACTTTTGGGAGAAGAAGTGTTGTAGGCAGTTTCTGGGCAGATAGAACAACCTTCAGGTCTTCCTCTGCAAGTCCACTGGACACTGAGTTGACTCTGATACAAGCCTCTGTGCGGCCAAATGGTAAGTCAGTGAGCATCTTAACAGAGGTGTGTCTGGCCTCTTCCTGCAAAGATGCCGAACTTATTGATTGTTATTGTACGGAAGAGAAGGCCATGTTTAAAAAGACTTGCTGCTGTACGACGAGCTACAAAGATAGTTGGGTTTTGTTGTAAAGGACCCTGCCATGCATTTTATTTTCACATATTTACAATTAAACACCCACTTGAGAAAGCAATGTGTTATACAAAGTATATATATGTCATGATGATATTCAGGGTGAAATAGAGACCTTTCTGTTAAGAGCTACTCCATCTTCACAGTCCATCACCACACAGTCAGCATTTAATGATGGAATCTTCATCAGCTTCCTCTTGTCGTTTCCAGGAACATAAACCAAAGCTCTGCGTGGGGTGTATTTCCGTGATGCAGTATCAACAGTTATATATCTTGTCTGTGGGGGTAAGCACCTAGACTTAAAGAGCCCATGGCAAACTTGTATGCCTCTACTTGCCATGTTGCCTTACCTTATGGAGAAGGGGATCACACAAACAGAGAGTATGTTGCAGACAGTAGTCTGATATAGCTAATCAATATTTTGATATTCCAAAATGTTTCATTAATGAGTTTGAAGTGGTCAGGAGCCCTACATGACGTCTATTTAGATGTCCTGAATCCAACGCAATGCACAAATCCACAATTCAAATCAAATGTATGTGTAAGACCTTGTGAGCTGTAAGTCTCACAACATGTTTTGATGGTAATCAACAATTTGCACCTATTCCCATGAGTGATTATTTTCAACGACAAGGCAGTATAAGCATGCAGGTGCACAACGAGCTTATAGCTATGGTAAGAGGGTTCACTCTAATTGTTTCTAGCAAGCCAAACGCTAACAGCAAATCAACAAAAGCACATTGGACTGTACTAGTCTGTAGCCGCGCACGACGGTAATATAATTAAATATATACCAGACGTCGTGCACGGCTAATTGGACTGTTGTTTATGTTGAAGTAATGTACGTGCCTCCAAATCTGTTATAATTTGATAATTGCGAATGTAGTCTAATATGAAACCTAAGTCAAAGTAATTGCTAATAATGCTTCCATCTGCAAACGAAAGCTGCATGAAAACTTGTTAGGTTACGTTAAATACGCCAACAAGAGTGAAAATGAAACCTCCCGCGACCTTGACTCACTGATTTCTCACTGGTTTGGAGGTATTAGTGCGTAGCGGATTCCGCGTATAAACCACGAACTACAACCACAGCATTGTGGAGCCCGTTCAAGTCCACTTATCGGTGTTTATTTCAAAGTTGGGCTGTTATATATTCACCAAGAAGCCTATTAAAAGGATAAGCACATTGCAAAGCGAATCGGAAAGTCTGTAATGTGAATTGTCGGCGATTTTGATCAAATCGGTCAATATTACCAAGATATGGTTCTTAACATGATATGGTAGCGGATTCCGCTACAAATACCCCAAAACCCATGGTTCTTAGCTACTGCAATGAACCAAAACATGCATGGTTCTGAGGTTCCAAAGAACATGCATGGTTCTGAGGTGGTGGCACCCCGACTACTACTCAGAACCATGCATGGTTCTGATGGTTACATGGTTCCATGCATGAGGGTTCCAGTAGTTAAGAACCATGGGAAAACATGATATGGTAGCGGATTCCGCTACAAATACCCCAAAACCCATGGTTCTTAGCTACTGCAATGAACCAGCTTTCAAACATGCATGGTTCTGAGGTGGTGGCACCCCGACTACCTCAGAACCATGCATGGTTCCATGCATGAGGGTTCCAGTAGTTAAGAACCATGGGAAAACATGATATGGTAGCGGATTCCGCTACAAATACCCCCAAACCCATGGTTCTTAGCTACTGCAATGAACCAGCTTCCAAACATGCATGGTTCTGCATGGTTCTGAGGTGGTGGCCCCCACTACCTCAGAACCATGCATGGTTCCATGCATGAGGGTTCCAGTAGTTAAGAACCATGGGAAAACATGATATGGTAGCGGATTCCGCTACAAATACCCCAAAACCCATGGTTCTTAGCTACTGCAATGAACCAGCTTCCAAACATGCATGGTTCTGAGGTGGTGGCACCCCGACTACCTCAGAACCATGCATGGTTCCATGCATGAGGGTTCCAGTAGTTAAGAACCATGGGAAAACATGATATGGTAGCGGATTCCGCTACAAATACCCCAAAACCCATGGTTCTTAGCTACTGCAATGAACCAGCTTCCAAACATGCATGGTTCTGAGGTGGTGGCACCCCGACTACCTCAGAACCATGCATGGTTCCATGCATGAGGGTTCCAGTAGTTAAGAACCATGGGAAAACATGATATGGTAGCGGATTCCGCTACAAATACCCCAAAACCCATGGTTCTTAGCTACTGCAATGAACCAGCTTTCCAAACATGCATGGTTCTGAGGTGGACCACCCCGACTACCTCAGAACCATGCATGGTTCCATGCATGAGGGTTCCAGTAGTTAAGAACCATGGGAAAACATGATATGGTAGCGGATTCCGCTACAAATACCCCAAAACCCATGGTTCTTAGCTACTGCAATGAACCAGCTTCCAAACATGCATGGTTCTGAGGTGGTGGCACCCCGACTACCTCAGAACCATGCATGGTTCCATGCATGAGGGTTCCAGTAGTTAAGAACCATGGGAAAACATGATATGGTAGCGGATTCCGCTACAAATACCCCAAAACCCATGGTTCTTAGCTACTGCAATGAACCAGCTTTCAAACATGCATGGTTCTGAGGTGGTGGCACCCCGACTACCTCAGAACCATGCATGGTTCCATGCATGAGGGTTCCAGTAGTTAAGAACCATGGGAAAACATGATATGGTAGCGGATTCCGCTACAAATACCCCAAAACCCATGGTTCTTAGCTACTGCAATGAACCAGCTTTCAAACATGCATGGTTCTGAGGTGGTGGCATGCATGGTTCTGAGGTGGTGGCACCCCGACTACCTCAGAACCATGCATGGTTCCATGCATGAGGGTTCCAGTAGTTAAGAACCATGGGAAAACATGATATGGTAGCGGATTCCGCTACAAATACCCCAAAAACCCATGGTTCTTAGCTACTGCAATGAACCAGCTTCCAAACATGCATGGTTCTGAGGTGGTGGCACCCCGACTACCTCAGAACCATGCATGGTTCCATGCATGAGGGTTCCAGTAGTTAAGAACCATGGGAAAACATGATATGGTAGCGGATTCCGCTACAAATACATGATTGGTTACCAATGGACCCCAAGCCAGAGTGTTCTATTTGCTAAGTGTATGTTGGTAGGCTATATTGGAGACCCACACAACAAGTGTATGTTGAGAGGCTATATAGGTGGCCCACACAGCATGTTTGTGCAATGAGGATATGAAGGGGACCCAACCAGCAAGTGTATCTAATGAGGCTTTATAGGGAAACCAACCAGCTAATATATGTTGTAGAGTCTGGGAGAAAACTCAATCATGAAGTGAATGTTGCTATGTTACATGCTAACAGAGGTCCCACAATGCTCTCATCACAATATTTGATGCATAAAAATGCCATTTTCAGGCACATGAAGCAGTAAGTAAGTACCGAGAGAAACATAACATCAACTGCTTGACTGATACAGTTTTATTTCAAACATCCGAGTCTAAGGGGAACACAAAGCATGGAATATATTCTCCCGTGTCTGATCTGGTGCATCCCAAGGGGAACTTGCTGCAGTACATCTGTACACAAAGGGTTAATGCCTGTTTATCTTTTTGTCATTTGAAAACATTTAGTTGTATCACAAAGGTATCAATAATCATTGAAAGTGAGTTTCTACCACGCCCACACAACTCCTTAAAGATTATAAACCAAAAGATCACATCTCAAAAACATTTACACATTTTATCACTTACCAATGTGTCAGTATCATGCCTCAGTTTATGCAGTTTAAGTCTGCAACCAGAAGGACCAACTGATGCAATATTCATATCATGAATATGGAGATATTAGAAGTTACAGCTCCACTTTATTCCTTCTGGGTCAACTGAAGATAACAGACACATTAATATGTTCAAACAGGTTCATTGCAACTTATAAGCATAAAATACATTTCACTAAGAACAAATTAATAATGTGCATGCATACAATATACCATTCTAAATTGATTGATAACGAGGGCTCAAGCAAACTCATTACCTGTGTTATATTGCCACAAACCATTAACATACCATTACATTCGAAGTAAAAGTTCTCACCTCTAGTGAGACTGAATGTGTCTCTTCTTGTTTTGTCTTTGTATGTTGCCTTGTTTCATGGTAGCATCTATACATACATAACAATAATTCCTTTTCCATTTAAATGTAAGAATGCAGTTTTCCAAAGTACCAGTTACACAGACAATTTATTAATGCCGAATTGTAAGGTATCTAAAATGGAAAAAAAATAATACCAAAGATATATGTCACGTTCTACACCATGCTCATTAAAATACACTAATTACAATGAAATATGCTAACATAATGTGACAACAAAAACTAAATACTGCCACATTTCTATCATTTCAGCAGTATTCTAAGCTGATTTAATAAGGGGCACAATATGTTACTTATCTTATGACATAGGCAATACTTACTACTGCTGTCCAATGTGCACCACCTTGAGGATACACCCCAACACTGATGTCAAAATCACTTGCCGGGCAAATAACAGTACAAAGCAGACAAGCAATGGTTACTGAATACAAAAAAAAAAACACAGCTTACTCAATGATGCAATATTACACCACAATGTTCATAGAAAAACAGACTGGACTAGAAGGGTGTGAAACTGTGTCAATAAAATAAAATTACTTCTTTTTGGTGGATGACTGACTGTATTTCACTGGTATTATCATGTCCCAACGCCTGATTAGGGTGTGTTCGAAAATCCTTACGCAAAACATGAGGGCTGGTACCTGTTTCTCAATCCAGGACTCTGGTGTATTGCCAGGTGCAGTAAGCATCGATTAACTGTGATCTATAAACCTTTGGGTGTTAATGACATCATGTAAGTCATAGAAGGTCAATGAAACCATAAACGACTTAAATTCCTGCAAGCAAACAAACGACATCATGTCAAAGTTAGTTAAATCCACTGCCTCGGATACTGAGAAAGTCATTGGCTGAAAGTGGATATGGCCCGTGATGAGCAAGTACGAAGCTGCCATTCTTCCCAAGTAATAAGAAATGTAGGGAGCCCAGCTTTTAATAGAAAGAAAAAGAAAACAATATGCTTGTATTATCAGTCTCATGTATATCAGATCATGTTAATCAAAATCCCATTTATAGTCAACCCTCTTTCCCAATATGTAAGATGAAGAGCATGCAGATACATTTCTTAATTATTCAAAACATTCAGATCCAATTCCCTAATATGAGTATATTCTTCCCAAGTACTGACGGAAAAAATCATACTAACCAAGGCTGACTTTCCTTGAGTGTCTTATGGAAGCATCTGCTGAATAGCACAAAGCAAAGATAAGCAAAGAGGTATTTGACTTCCCTGTTTTCAATCAAAAGACAGTGTCCAAATGCCTTTTGTGTGCAGATACACATAATATGGTTATAAATGAGATTTAAACAAATTTACACCAAACTGTAATGGTTGCCAGTTAAATGCATAACAATGGGCATATGTAAACTAATATCAGTAATACAGTAATCTAAGTCTAGACTCAAAAATTCAAAACTGGAATGAGACTCAAAGACAATTAAGGCCTGCCAGTTTGGTTTTGTGGGGCACACACCTTCCTTCAGTTTCCCCTCAGTGGCTGCTGTTTCTGTACACATCACAATATGAGACTCTAAACTTCTGAAGAATACACTCCATTGATACAAAATATCCTGAGAGACAGGGCATAGAAAACAAAAGTACCTTTTCTTGGTGAGGAAGTTTTCCTTCTCATCTTTATCCTAGCCTCTGTATAAAGCACAGCATCAGACTGTCAATATATACACCTGTGACACTTTTTACAGACAATGTATGGATAATAATTTAACCTGTGGCTGTTTGATCTGGCTGGGGGGATCCTTGAATTATTTTCTTCTACAGATGATGCTTCTGTCTTTAGCAGACTTTAACCTTGAAAATCCATATATATTTAGCCGGTTGCCTAAAATATTAAGCCCCCTTTAAGTGAAGGTTTGAAATAGATAATATAATATATTTTTATGTTGCATTTTCCCTCTTTGCTTATTATTGATTATCTTATCATCTTATACTAGGATGAAGTTGAATAACATTTAAAAATTCATAAAGTATGTACCATATTAACACATTGTTAACTCTGGGGGACTTTCACGGTTAAGTGTATTCAAGTTTTTCCGCTCTACTACAATGGGGCTGTCCTGGTGGAATCTGTCAAATTCAGCATCATTGTAGTCAGACCCGGATCTACTATCATAGCTGTGGTTACTGTCATACAGCACATGGGCCAAATCCAAATGTGGAATGTCCAGGGGGGGGGATGGTTGGTAGGGGTGTGCTACTATCATAGCTGTGGTTACTGTTACATTATACAGCACATGGGCCAAAAAACCCGTCCAAATGTGGGATGTCCAGTCTTCTTTTGTGCTCTGCAAATTTTCCTCACAACTCTCTGCAAAGCGGCCCCGATGTGGATGCTATTGTTCCTCCCGTTCCCATGTCATGCAACGTCACGTGATGTTTTAATGACAAAGGAGATCAACAGAGTCACGTGGATTCTCTCCTCAGAGCGAAAACTTCACCCCACAAGAACCCCACCTGCAACAATCATAAAGCATTACTGTATGTGTGCGTGTATACGTATGGTGCATGCCACAGGGATTTGGTGCATGCATGTATATATGTGTGCGCATGTGTATGCATGCATGCATGTATGTATGCATGGTGTATGTATGTATGACGTGTAAGAGTGAGTGTATGTATGTATGATATGTGTGGTGTGTGTTTCTATTTATGAAAGTATATATGATGTGTGTGTATGAATGTATATATGTGTGTGCGTGCGCATACGTGTTTGTATGTTTGCATGCATGGATGCAAGCATGTATGTATGTACGCAGGTATGTATGTATGTGTGTCATACATATGTACGTACGTATGTATGTATGGGTGTATATATAAGTGAGTGTACGTGTATGTATGCATGTATGTATGATGCGTGTGTATGCATGTGTGCGCGTGTGTGTGTGCATGTATACATGCATATATGTATGTACGTGAGTGAGTGAGTGAGTATGAATATATGTATGCATGAATGTGTATATGCATGTATGTATGGAAGTATGTGCGTACGTACATACATATGACTTTACGTACGTGCGTATGTGTGTATGTTTGTATGTATGTGTGTTCAAGTGCATGTGTATGCATGGTTGTACGTACGTATGTATGCATATATGTATGTTAATTGACGTATGATTGTGTGTGTATGTATGTATGATGTGTGTGCGCATGTATGTGTATAAGCGTGTGTGCGCAAACACATGCGTATGTATGTATGTATGTATGTATGTATGTATGTATGTATGTATGTATGTATGTATGTATGTATGTATGTATGTATGTATGTATGTATGTATGTATGTATGTATGTATGTATGTATGTATGTATGTATGTATGTGTATGTATGTATATGATGTGTATGTATGTATGCACGTATGCACGTATGTATGTACGTTCCAATGTACGTACGTTCCAACGTACATATATATATATACGTATGTATGTATGCATGTATGATATGTGGGTGTGCGTGTCTGTGTTCAACAGTGGCGTAACTGTGTACGAATGTGTTCAGGCTTGTAGTAGCTGCAAGAGAAGTGAACCGTTATTAAACCATTGTTGGAGCTAATATACGCACTGCACGAGGGGATTCTCATTTTGCGATTCATACTTAACGTTTTGCCTTAGAACTAAATTCTCTGGGGTTTTTATGTTGTTGTTGTTATCTCCTATATTTGTCAGTTCACGCAGATAAATCATTATCTCACATGTTGCGACCACAAGTTGAGACCAAGATAAAGTGTTAAAGTCGATGCGCTTCACCGCTAACATGTCGGACGTCGATATTTCTCCGAATGTCTGCAACTTGAACACCGAGTCGATGCGAAAGTACGCTTTTCTAAGTCCCAAAGAGACAATTCTCTCAAAACAAACAAACACAAAAAATATAAAATTAGCAACTGACCATACCAGAAACCCATACTGAATACCAAAGTCACATGACTGGCGGTTTTATGTTTAAAAAAACGTGGGGATTATGCGACGTAAGGTAATTGTCATTGGAAAAATTTGATTTCTCTCACGGGCCAACTAAATTTTGAAGTTAAATAATTCGTAGTCCCGTGGGAGTAACGATTTATATTACGGGAAAGTCATACAGTCCCGTTTTTTTAAATCCAAGTATTTTACTCGAATGCAACCTAACCACCTTACTTCGCAGGGTTAGCCAGACACACCCGTCCATGGGGCTACGTAGCGAGGTCGACATAATCCCATCCGACCCCACGTCGCGATCACAGGCACTTAAGTCAATAACCCCAAGCAACAGTGACATGTATCGATATAAATATACGAGCCAAGAAAAACCGAAAACTACCGAACGCGCTCGTTGAATTGACTTGGGTGACTTTTGTCGCGATCGCCAAAAGGTGCGAATGCAGCCAAGCTGGCTCCAACAGCAAGGGGGTCCATTGCTATATAAGATAATAAGGCTTGCGACGCCTAGCATCTTGTCCTTAAAATTGTTTCTAGCTGGTAGATCATCCATAACTTATAACCTCTGTGATTTTCTAAATAACCATGTTAGTTTGATATTTCTCCGATTCGTAGTCACCGAGATATTGCCTCCCAGACATGACTAGAATGCTACAGCGAAAAGGTGTTAAGGAGACAGTTTGGACAGTCACCTGCGATGTGACGTCACAGGTCCTATTGGACGAGTGATTTTAAAATACGGCGGGCTGTATTGTATATCTTAGAGAAAAACACTTTCTTTAAGTTAGTTACATTTTTCACAAACCTACGTCTTGGTCTAACCTTTTTCATAGAACGCAGAATATTACTGGGATCGCGCAAGTAAACGTCATGCGGACCCTCACGTCGGGAATATTCTTGTACAGCACTGCAGTTTATATTATTGCCCGATCCAATAATTTCCCAACATGATTTTTGAGATATAGCTTGTCAGCTATTGAAACTAACCCTGCATTTGAGTTCCAGAAAAGGCTAAGATTATACGATACAAGAAAGCACCAGTTTCACAACTAAAACATTGCACTAAAACTTCTGCAGCTTGCAGTTGATGAGCAATCCAATAAGAATTTAACACATTTCCAGTGGCGGGCCGTTTGCGGGTAGGGGTGTAGACGGGACGGTTGGGTTGGGTTGGGTTAGCAAGGGTAGGACGGACAGTTAAGGAATCCTGGCTAAGACCTTGGTACCGCTGATCTTGTTATTTACTTGTCAAGGCCATTAGTACGACTACAACCCCAAACCTACGCACTGCAAACACGCGATGCGTCCTCCACCGAGCGATCAAAGGCTCTACGACAACTTCACATCCGTAACCTGATAAGATTCGCAACCGTGAATTGAGTCAAGATAAGGGAGGGGGGGGGGGGGGGGGGGGGGGGGGGGGGGTAAAAGGTAAACCATGCAATACCCACACATAGGGAGAATCAACGGCGTGAAGCCCTTCCGCACGAGTAGTGGTTCCCGCCGCGACAAGCGCCTCGTGACACATTAGACGGTTCATAGTCGGTTCTTCAATGGGTAAAGAAAGGAAGCCAATGTGATTATTCGAGGATACAAATAGTGATGCGATGTGCATACTTGAGGATACATACAGTGATTCGAAGGAATTATTCAGCTTCAGGGAAAATAAGCCATGACATTTTTTCCAAATGATACTGACTACTTTTCCAAAGACATAGTAAGTACGCAGTTTTTGTAAGCTGTGACTCGTAAGCTGCAGACGATCTACACAATATTACTTTGTCTATTCCGTTTGTAACGCAGGGGAAGGAGTAAGGTCATAGGGTAGGAGCAAAGCAAGACACGTCGTCTCGATCTTTAGATGTTCTTAGTAGATCAGCTCGCTGTAATTTACTCTAGGGTGATCCCTCTCAACTCCATCCCACCTCGAGTGAGAGATGCAGTTATATCAGCGAGCGCGCCGAGGGGCGCTTGGTCGAATTCGATGGGCACTTTAAGATCTCATCGTGGCATGCGTACCTTATACAAACTCTGCATAGGCGGCTGAGTATTTATCAGATACTGGCTGCTTGAATCTTCAGTATTCGCAGTAAAAATATTTTAGTTTTGTAACGGCTTTGTTTCATTTTTAAATCCGTCGTACATAGTATATAGTTGCTGAAAACCATATTACGCTTGATGCAACAACAACAAACAACAAGAAGTACTGCATTGAAATTAAACAGATAGTCAAAATCGTACTCAAAGGGGTCATTAACATGATGTTTAAAGCCAGTGTGTCTTTTTTTCGAGACTGCCACCTGGTGTGTAAACAAAACAGTCCCCAGCAACATTATGATGTGTTGCCGTGGGCGCTGATAGATTAAACCACTGGTAGATTTACCCCTATACCCAAAACAAAACAGTACGTCGAGTAAGATGCGTATATCATATATATGTGGACATATACAGTTACTTAAAGTGAGTAAATGCCTCACCCAATACGCATGCCCCATTATCCTCCTCCTATCTCCATGGCATACACATGACCAATATGCTGAATATTTACAGTATTTCCGCCGGTTAGCTAGCCAAAGGTTAAACAATGTGGTGCAAATTACTACTAGGATGATGCACAGGCACACAATGCTGCCAAATAGCATGAGATAAGTCAAGTTATTAATTTGAGTTGTGGTTAAAGGCAGACATAGATTGTGGTCAGGGAAGAGTCAGGCAACTTTGGTTGTAGGCATATTTTTAGTTTTCTTCACAAAGTCAGAATGGCTTTAAATGATACACACGAGTAGCAAAATACATTAAAATATTTTTATACAACTGCCATAAATATATATTTAAGATTGTAAAGTAATCTCTTAACGTGTTATCAGTAAAAAAACTATTCTATGGCGGATTGTGATGAGCTGTACGTCGCTGTTGTTCCCTATGAGCTAACTTCTAAAAAGGGTGCAATTTTCTGCGAAAGCATAATATATTTGCGGAACACAGTGTGACATATTGCCGTGGAACATAGGATTTTATTTCTTGACTGGAGTCTAGAGTAGAAATGCGACTTACCTCATCGGGAGTCTTCCATGATGAAGTGCTGAAGTTGATTAAGTGACCTCTGAATGTAGTAACATCAAATAAAAATACTCCTCAATATATATATTTGCCAAGTTTTGCTGTGTCGGAGTATTTTCACTTTCTTCATTATTCGTGTAGTCTGATGTAGTCAATAAAGAGCGATAAATGAGCATCCGAGAGCCGGGACTAGCACAAACGATCCCGTTCTCGGGATAGTCAGCCCACGATTATTCAAAAACGCGGCGTTCCATCCCAGCATCATGCCTTCTATAGCGTCATAGCAATACTCTGCCCTATGGTTGTAAATCGTGGTTTATACGCGGAATCTGCTACGCACTAATGGCTCTGGTTTGGCATACATGACACAATCTCATAACGTTGCTTGGTTTGCCTTTCTTATCCTTATGTCATAAGGATAAGTTATGATGAATGGCCCACGATCAGTCTGTGTTGATTTAGCATAGTTCAGCAATATTTTTACTGGATAACGTTTAAACGGATTTATCATTTTATCAGGTTTTGAGGAACTTTTTTCTTCTATTTGAGAGTAACACACTGAGTAGTCTTATATCTGATTCTACGTTATTTGTTATTTCCCCCAAAGCTAAACAAGCTGAATGGACGATATTCGAATGACTTAGTCTTAGTCTTAGACAGTTAGATACTGGCATTACCTGATTACTAGGGGTGTCAGCCGAACCTCGCCGCAGCCGGCCGCGCTTGTGTCTCAATGTTATTTCCAATTTTTTCAACTTGCTCTTAAGTGGTATTTATATTTAAGATACATGGACGAATGAAACATCAAACGAGAGCTAACGTATTGAATATCAATAATATTGCCTTACTTTTCGCATTTTACTCCGTTTGAGTCATAAAAAATGTGTGTTTGTGGAGCAATACGTTAAAATTCTCGGCGAGCATTTTTGACTTTTCGAGATTCACTCCGTTTTGAATTCTCTAAATCGGTTCGTATTCGTTACTCGTATCGTTTTTACTGTTTGGTAAATGACAAGATGACGTTCTAATGTTCATGATCATATAAAATCTAAAAAAATTGGCCAAAGGGAAAATAATATTATTTACGTACGAAATGTTACGGTGTAAATAGATGTATTTTTTTCCCAATTTTATCAGAAATCTGCCAAATAGGCGCTCACTTTTGACAAATTTAAGTATGATGTTACCAAGGAGTTATAACCAATCCCCGGGGGGGGGCACTTAAGTGTATAGAGGTAGTATATATGTGCCGCGCGACGGGGTATGCCTTTTCGGCCTCTCGACTTGTACGACGGGTTTTTTTGGACCTCATACTTGTACGACGGGGTATGTTTTTCAGCTTCAATCTGTACGACGGGTTATACATTTGCATAATACCTTGTACCACGGGGTATGCTTTTGGCCATTTTGACCTTGTACGACGGGTACGGGTTTTTCGAGGTCCTGCGGCACATCCCTATCCAGAGTAAGGCCAAGTGCACCCCCCCCACCCCGGGAACCAATCTTTAGTTATGTAACTCCTTGATGTTACAAATGGGTGAGTTTTTTTCCAGATTAAATGTAAATGTTTTGTCGTATTTTGCACTTCAAAATGTCGTCCAATTATCTCATGCGCGCCCCCTGAGCCCGAAACAGGGTCAACCTTGCCTTGACTCAACCCGGCTGCGCACGCTCGCAACCACCGCTGATCGTGCGTCGTCAAACAATGTCGATTTTTGTTCATTTTTTATTCTGATCCCTAACATCCATCTATATACGGGGATAATTCAAGTATAGTGGAACACATTGGTCAAGTTTATTTTCGAATCTATTGTAAATGTTTTGTCGAATTTTAAACTTTAAAATGTTCGATTGTTCATGCCCGTACTGGGAGAGCGCATTGCTTGCCTTCACACAGCCGACTCAAGATTGCTTACGCGGCTGTTGCTTGGGGTCATACAAAGTCGATTTTCGTTCATTCTTTAGTCTGATCCCTAACATCCATCTAAATACGGGGATAATTCAAGTATAGTGGAACACTTTGGTCTAGTTTATTTTCGAATGGATTGTAAATGTTTTGTGGAATTTTAAACTTTAAAATGTTCGATTTTGTCATGCTCGCGCCGGGAGAGCGCATTGCTTGCCTTATCAGCATTATGTCATTTAAAAGAACACTTGATTCTTGAACTTCATAGGGTACCTGATTTATTTATTTGGGGTTGTAGATTCAATAAATTATCCGTTACAGGCCAGTAACTTCAAAGGCAAAATGCGCTGGCGCGTGGAATTGGGCAGTTAGGGTTCACGGAGTAGATGTTGAGCTGCGGACAGTTACTGCGACGGTTGCGCGAGCTGCTCGTCCCCAAGGACACCACCCAGAATTAACACATCAAAGAGATTCTGTTAACCACGTTTTGTGTCAGATTCGTTCACGGAGTACATGCCGAGTTTATCATGAGTTCGCCCCAGCCTTTTATAAGCTGCGTAATGGCACACAAATATTCATAACCATTGTGGTTAAACAATTCGCATTTGAATCTCTATCTGACAAATTTTTTTTGCTGTAAGACATGAGTGACCTCAGACTTTAAACCATCACTGGTTTAATCGTACCATATATCTCTCATCGTTACCGGACGTTGTGTATATATATATATGTAACAGAAGAAAGCCAACACATGTTGGTTGGCAAGAGGATGAGACATATTTTAGTGGACACAGTTGATGGCAAAGAAGAACGGATAGCTTATCCTGCCAAGGTGGTGTCACAGGTAGCAGGGTTCATACCACCGTCTGGACGAGGATATCTCTAAAAGCGATCTTGAGATTTTGGTAACTTGATGTTTAAGCCTTGTTTGGCAATTTCCTACAGGTGTCTGGTTGCAATAGATTAGCATTGTTTGGCAATTTCAGACAGGTGTCTTGTTTGCAATAGATTAGTATTGCCTTGCAATGTCAGACAGGTGTCTGGTTGCAATAGTGGTTGTTTGGCAATAGTGTAAAGCCTTGTTTGGCAATTTCAGACAGGTTCTGGTTGCAAGACAGTTTGGAAATTTCCTACAGGTGTCTGGTTGCAATAGTTTAAGCCTTGTTTGGCAATTTCAGACAGGTGTCTGGTTGCAATAGATTAGCATTGTTTGGAAATTTCCTACAGGTATCAGGAAAAGTGAAAAGAGGCTGTCATCCTGTCAATTTTGGCTCAAAAACTGACAATTCCATGAAATTTAAATCCTTAATAACTTTTTTACTAATTGATTTAAAAAAATGAAACATAGCTAATTAGAATCCTCTACATTGTACATTTCTTGTGGTATAATTTCACTATGATATTCAAAATATAAGACATGAAAAGTGTCTGTTATCCCTTACCGTAGAAATCTGGCACAAAACCGAGCAATACCATGGATATTGAAACCTAAATAACTTTTTTTTCTGATTGACTTAAAAGAATGAAACATACATTTTTAGAATCCTCATGGGTATACCTATCTTCATGTATAATTTCAACGAGATACAATGAATTTGAAAAAAATCACTGACAGCCCTAGTATTACTGGTATACACACATGACAGATAAATGCTGATCCAAAAATCAAGCTAAATAGTACTGCACAAAAAGGTAAGTGAATGCGGTTTGAGTCTCTTTTTGTGTGAGAATTGTTTGCCATGTAGACTACCCTAGGACATTTGAAGCAATTTACTGTAAAAACTATGTATTTCAACTGTCATGTACAGTGTTAGCTCACACATTCTTCACCATACTGTCTGTTCATGTGGGGCCAGCTGTTCATGGCCCAGTGAACGTTCATGTTCTTTGATGCTTTCGAACTAAGGATTTCCAGTGCCCTTGTAAAAAGGACCTTTTTTTAAGTTGCTCTATGGTTGTGAGTGCTCTGCATTGTTAACAATGCATTACATTTTTTTCATGAATCTTTCCTGAATCGTCTTGCATCCACTTCTTGTTGAACTTCCTTGTCCTGCGATCTCTTTCGTAAGTTCTTGCCGTTTCCTTCTGTTCCTCTGTTGTAAGTTTCTTCACTTGCTTAGCTGGAGGAGGGTCAGCCCCATTCAAATATTTCCACATTGTTGACAGTGCTTCCCCTCGCTTTCAGATTTGATTTAGGAATGTTCTCTCTATGCCGCTTATATATTGAGGTCAAGTTCACGGTTTAGACAAGCGCAAGGTTGACAGTTGACGCCCCAACAAGCCATCGTCATAGCTGACGTGTTAAGCTGAGTAGAATATGAGGTACGCACAGTTTATCCACGTCGCAAGGGTGGAATGAGGTGTTTCTCTCTGCAAAGCTGTTGGTTTTGTTCGCTACAGATCGGATGACAACTCCTCTGTCTCTTACACCTAGCTAACAGTGTGGTCCTTCTGGGTGTAATAAATTTGTATCACCAATGTTTAATCGCCATTGGTGGGTGGGCGAGTGCTATGTACCATGTAAGGTGCATCCACGTTTACTGATACAGGAGTGATCAAGTATGAATATAGTGATAATTCCATATGCATTTCTATCAGGACTGTCACCAAGGTATAACAATAAGGAAATGCAATATGTCAATTATTACAAAAGAGCTCAGTATATAGACTTGTTATGTTCCAGGGCAGGACATTAACAGTTAACCATTTGCCTAGGGAAAGTAGTTTTACGCACCGATTAAATTCCCTCTCATGATTATAAAAAGTAACAATTCCTTGGTGACTTTTCTTGAGTATCTGGGAAGAACCAATTAGTCTCAAAATACAAAATTGACAGCTTTTTGTGACATAATGATTGAGATGACTTAGGATGCAGGTTGGGGGGTAAATTATTCCAAGATACAAAGTTAACAAAATTGAGCATTCTCAAACTGATACATAGCTTTAGCAACATGACTTTTGTTCATTTTATGTGATCTGCTTGATGTAATCAGCCAACTTTTCAAGTCATAGCAGAGTGACTGTCTGACATTGGCAGGTGCATTGGACAACCTGGAAACTTGTCAGCTGCAGTTGATAGGTAAGTGCCCTCAGTCTGGCAGCTCCCTTCACCAGTTTGTGGAAGAAAGTGACAGGAAGAACAGTAAATTCTGTTGGGTGCAACTGAGAGACTTTGTCAGAGAGGAACAGCTCCAGTCAGAAAGATGTAAAGAGATCAAAGTAAAGTGTGTCAGTGATTGCGCTGGTGCTAGTGATTAGGGAGATAGGCCATTGCATAGCAAGATGGGTATTTTTGACCCCAGACTGAGACCAGCTGGCCAATTATGGAGCTGAAGAATAACACGGTAATCTGGTCCACTACAAAAAACGCTTAGAAAGGAGAGTATGCAACACTAGATCAGCTGTACAAGGATTCACAGAATCCAAGGTGTTTGGTGGATGCTTTCAGTGCAGTGCCAATGAGTGAATGCAGCTGTGAGTCAGGAGAGATTTGGCTTCATAAGTCACCTGTTGAATATAATGTCTGTGCTTTGTTTAGCACAGCTGTGTGAGACAGAGGGTTCTCTTGTGTTAAGAACATTAGGAGTGACGGGCGTTCTTCACAACCCAGACCCTGACAGCCTTCAAGCCGAGCTTGCTGTGGATCATTGGCTGAACTTGGGTCAGCGCTCCAAACATCTAGGTAGCAGATACGACAATGATTCTGACGAGAAAGTTGAATTGTTAAATTGATTTGTGATGGTCAGTTAACACAATACATTATGTATGAGTTAAACTTATATTGCATGGTGTTGTTGGTATTCCAATAAATATCCTCATACATGATTTCCAACCTTTCTGTTGTAACAATTTAAATGCTCTATGGTAAGATATCAACAGTGACTTTAAAGGCCAATGAACATCTTTCTCAGTATTTAGTTGAGCTTGATAAAGTGATTCATAATATTTTTTATCGAAGTGTTTAAAATTATAGACGGTAAGAAATATCATATATCATGCATGGGAATTGCATGAAAACATTATAATTAATCAGCTCCTACTTTCAAGACGGATTTTCGAGCTGAAATTTTCTCGGCGTACATATCTAAGGGATAAGGTGTACCTACCATGATCATTTTGGTGTTTTTTTTACATAAGGTATATTCACAGAGACAGCTATAGCAAAATCTTAACTAGTGGCTGCATATTTTGTTACATTTTCATGGCAATATATCCTTTTGCCATTGGGGATGGATAGCATCTTTGCAGGACAGTATGTAACTGGGGCTATGTTCAGTGTGTTAAACTGCTGACAGTATCAACTTTCATCCATGATCTGGTACTAGTATAGTACTGTGAGGGCCCAATTTGCAGTCAATCCATAACTTAAATTGGTTGACCCAACTAGGAATATCTAGATGGCAATTTCTTTACCCCTGGTTGATATCTAGTTGAAGGGTGTATTTAATACAACAGAGTTGGGCATGTAGGAATTCAGGTTGGACAAAAATAAGGTGTAAGTTAAAAGATTTTTATCTTTGTCTTTCATGTTGAAGAAAATAAGAATGAAGTGATTGGGAAAATTAACACTGCATGTCTTTACATGATTTTGTCCATGATTGCCCAGGAGCAACTTTTTTTGCAAGTGGTCTAGTTAACTGACTCATCTGTGAATCAAATTGAATAAAGATCTTCTTGTTGAGTGGGTTAATCTGTTAATCAATGACTGTTAGATGGATGGATGGATGGATGGATGGGATGTTAACAATCCATGTTTGGATTCACTTCTGCAGATTTTGCTATCATGCCACGCAAGAGAAAATCAGCTGCACCCCAACGGGCTGATCCTGTGAAGCGCAGTCTACTTACATGGAACATGCTTGATCCTGATAACGTAGCTCTTCTAGCTGATGCTCCAAGTCATGTACAAATGGAGAACCATCTGCCCTCTAGCAACGAGTCCACCAGGAGTGAAACGCATTGTGAAGCCAAACTCAAATCAATGATTGACTCCTCTTCATTCTCATTGCAACTGTTTCATTCATTGCCTGCAAAAAAGGAAAGGACTTATCATTTAGCTTCTTTTGACTTGCACATACTGTCAGCCCATTTCCTGTTAGATATCTGGAGAAAATCTTTTCGGCTCTATGTCAGTGACAAATCTGAGAACAACTTCATGTATTGTGAAGCTGGGGTGATGGATGGAGGACAGCCATCGCTGCCTCTTTATTGCCACTGGCACTCTCTGCTATCATACCCAACTCTAGAAGCACTTCAGCAGCGTTGCATCACGCTGAAGATTCACCATATAGATGTCACTTCAAAGAAGCTAACTGTGAACATCTTCATAACAGAAGTGGGTTTGACCAAGATTCGATTTTCCTCCCAAGGTTCAAAAATGAAGAAAAGCAACTATGCCATACAACAACTCATGACAGAATTCTACAATTTTCCACAAGAAGGTGAATGCACTCAGATTATTTTTTCCATGATGTATATATAAAGTGTGTGTAATATGGTTCACCGAACAACATTCCTTCGTGTATATTTTTCATGTTCAGTGGGCGTAGTACCAGGTTCAGTTAAAAACCTTGCTCATGACTTAGAAGAACTTTATGAAGTTATACAACGTCACCATACCTGCAATCCTCTGCTCGTCAGAGTCAATGCTCAACACAGCCTTCTGAAACCTCGATTACGAGAGTACCAGTGGAAGGCTGTGCAGTGGATGGTTACAACAGAGAAAGAATTTAAACAAGTTGATTCAGGTAACAATTTCAAGATTAAATTGTAATACCTTTTCTACCGACCCCCCCCCCCCCCAACACCCCATGCTTATATTTTATAAAAAGACTAATGCTTTAGTGCTTGTATTTTAACCATCAGATGGAATCTTGATCATGTGTTAATTAATTATCTTTGTCAGTGTGATTTGACCTCAGTGTGTTTTTACAGATGCCCTCCACTCATTGTACAAGGAGGTGACATTATTGGATAACCAGAAACTATTCTACAATCAACATGGTGGCTAGTGAGTTGAACTCAAGCAACTGTTGCTTTGATCCTGATGCCAGTTTTGTCTTGTGCTTTGTCATTTTTGGGGTCTATTTGGCAATGCAGCTTAGTGTATGACAAGCCAATGGCTACACAACGGAATCCAGGGGGCATTCTGGCTGATGAAATGGGACTTGGCAAGACTGTAGAGGTATTTGCCTGTGTCCTTGCTCATACACGCCCAGGATTCAGCGTTCCTGGACAGAGATCTCTCCCTGAGCAAAAACCTAAAAATGTGAGTTGTAAGATCTTAATTTTGTTAATGTTTGTTTCATATTTCCTGATTATCAGAAACTCCATGGTCTCCTTAAAGTGATTTAATTTGAATGCAAGGAATTTTATGTCAATTTTTAATTCATAGAAACCCTATCAAGCAACAAAGTTATGTGTGGTGGGAAGGTTGCTGAATCTCTTGATCCAGTTGCAACCGTCTCTGAAAATGACCCTGCTCGTGGAATGGACCTGGTGTTACCTAGCAACTCATATGTAACACCACCTGCATCCATGTCTTCTTTCATGACTGATGATTCATCCCAGTGCTCGGTAACTGATAGTCACGCCACAGTGAATTACCTCATTTCTGAATCAACAACAGGACAGATCCTCACTGCGTCCTCAGCCCCAATTGGGAGCAGCACTTCAAAGGAAGATACTTTGATTGGGAGCTCTGACGCTTCCACCAGTCATAATTTCATTGGTGACACATGTGATCTGGCAGAAGAAGTTGTTATAGAGGAAATGGGGGGAGTTAAAATATGCACACACACTGTGGATATAAATGGAGTTCCTGTTGAAACCTCCCAAGCCGGGAAAGGCACCAAGAAAGGAAAGAAATCCAAGCCTAGGAAAAAAGCGTCAGGTGAAAGACAGCTGTCTGAAAATGCTGACAATGAGGAGAAGCATGATTTCATTGAATGTGTTTGTGGACGTCAGAAAGGGAAGAGGAAGGTGACGTTAACCAACATCCAATGCTGTGTTTGTGGCACATGGCAGCATGCTGAGTGTGTCCACTACAGCATCAGAGAAGAGCCTTCTCCCCCGTACCTCTGTCCTCACTGTCACATCGCAGCTGTCAGTACAATATGCTAGCCTCATAAACAACCTGCTCTTGTCACTGTAAAATATAGCTCACTCTAGTAACTGTAAAAACAGAAGATCATCTATCACTCGGCTCTTGCCATTGTCAAATAAAACTCGGTCAGCTACTGTGACCTTGTCACTGTGAAATAGAACTACTTGTTGCTGTGAAATTGAGCTTTGTCTATCACTCTGTTCTTGTCACTGTAAAATTGAACTGTCATTATTTTCATGCTGTTGTGTTTGCTTTTGTCCAGCCTCCTGTAGAAAGTGGAGCCACACTCATCATCACCCCAACCACCATCTGTCACCAGTGGCTGGAGGAAATACACAAACACATACACTCTCACTCACTCAAAGTTATTGTGAGTTCTATTCCCTCAACAATTTCTGCTTTTAATAACTCTGTGAAGGGTAAAGAATCAACAGATTGACATTAGTTAAGTATTAGTCCCGGCTGGAGTTGACTGATGGCTAATTGGACATGCATGGCAGGTGTACGCAGGTGTTCACCAGGCCGGCTTCCTCCAGCCTACCACCCTTGCTGATGCTGATATTGTCATCACCACTTACGAAACGCTGAGGAAAGAAATAGATTATGTGGACCTGCCTCATTCTAAAGGTATTGTCTTACTGTTGGATATAATGTTCAATTGTGAATGTTTGCGGGTGGAATTCTGAGGAATTCATTTTTGTCCATATAGATCAGTCTGGAAGGCGCTTTAGGAAGCCTAAGAGATACATGGCAATTCCTAGTCCTATTGTAGCTGTGGAATGGTGGAGGGTGAGTGAACCCACTATGTTTTTCCTCAGTTGCTAGGCTTAATGATCAAATCATTATTGTGCCATGTTAACCTCATGATCTAACCACCAGACAAGCCTCAACATATTTGTGAAACTGAATTTCTTGTCTGCACTTGGATATTTTTCCTTTTGGGTCCAGATCTGCCTGGATGAAGCTCAGATGGTGGAGTGCACAACTACTAAGGTAACATGGTCATCCATGCTTCAAACATTCACCTGCACATTTTCTAAATCAAATCACCCATTAATCTATTATTGCTGCAGTATGATTGCTTTGCAGATGTGCATACTTGTAGTGACAGAATATGTACACTCTACAGCTCCCATGGAAAGCTCCCATATATTAAATATTTTGTTGTGGTTCATTCAATTACATAAACGTTTCATATGTATTTTGTATTCCAGACTGCTGAAATGGCTTTACGCCTCAGTGCTGTTAACAGGTGGTGTGTAACTGGTACGCCCATACAGCGTGATATCCGCGGTGAGTGAGGTCACTGAGAACAATTGGCCAACAGATTGTCACTTCAGTATACATTGCATAAAATGAAAAAAATAATAGAATAGTCTGTACTTGCAAGTTGCTTTGAGTATTCAGTTTTGAAAGTGTGAATATGTGATTAAAAGTAAGATGGCAAACACTTCATATGTCAAAGTCATGTTATGTCATGATATTGTGGGGATTAAATCTCTTATTCGCTTGCCACCAACAGACCTGTATGGTCTGCTGCTGTTCCTGGGGGTAGACCCTTACTGGGTTCATCACTGGTGGAACAAGTTGCTCTACGAGCCCTACTGCCATGGTGACAAGAAACCACTGCAGGATGTCTTGTCCCAGGTATTGTGGAGGACTGCCAAGAAAGACGTGATTGACCAGGTGTTCTATCAACATGATCAATAATTTGCATGTAGCTACCTTTTAGTGAACCACTGGATTGGGTTTACGTGGTTTTTCTCTGGCCTTCAACAACACAGGGTTTCTCTCTTGTTTTTAACCTATTTTGGATTATTGGAGATATTTGAAAGACATTTGTATTTCCGGGTGTCATTTACCTTCCAAGGTCAGAGTAGTAAATGGTTCATACACCAAGAATGATCTGGGTTGTACTTCATTATATTGATAGCATTTGATGATAGCAGACTCAAGTAATTAAGGTTATACACTTGTATTATTGATCACAGGTGATGTTACCTGGGCAGAGTGAAAAAGTTCTTTGGTTGGGCTTCACTCCTGTAGAGGAGCACTTCTATCGCCAGCAATATGAAGCCTGTGCTGCTGAAGCCAGACAGGTTGGGTTATAACAATAAGATTAATTCTAATAAACTGTATCAAACACCTGCTTCTGTCAATGATGACAGCATGTTACTGTGTTCAGAAATTGAGGAAGTTGGAGGACCATGCTATGCCTCTCAGCTCACTCGACAGATATACCCTCCATCAAGTACGCTTTACACACAATACACCACTGTTTGTGGTTTGACTTAGTTTTTGCTTTACCTCATGTTTGTATATCATATTTTGTGTACGTATGGGAGCCCCAGTTGTTTGCATCCATGTGATATGAATGTCACCAGGTACTCCAGCCTGTGCTGAGGCTGCGCCAGGCTTGCTGTCATCCCCAAGTGGTTCGTGGAGAATTCCTGCCTCTCAACAAGAGGTATAACTTTACTAGGCCCACTATTCACAGGACACCTTACAATAACATCATGATATAATTTTTTAATCAGTAATTTTTGTGACTGCTACGAAAGTAAGCCTTCTGTAGGCATCAGATTTATGCCAAGTTAGTAATGACACTCATCTTGTGTCTTTGCCATCGTTAGAAGTGCCATCTTACCCAGATGTTTCATTTTATTGCAGTACAATGACAATGGCGGAACTTCTGGGTCAGTTAATCAAGAAAACGAAGACGGAGGCAGAGGAGGCACATCGTCAGTTCATTGCTGCCACTAACGGCATGGCAGCTCTGTCCCTCATACAACAACAGGTGTGTATGTTACCTGATCATTTGATCAATCAATCAGCATTATACCTCCAATTAATAATACTTCATCACCTAGCCACAGATTTAGCTCAAGGTGTCCAACTACAGTTTCTGCCACATGTTATAGTGTGAGACAAATTGCTCTGAACTTAGGATTGTGATGCATTTTCTGGATGGTGTCCTTGTGAAGCTGGATGATGCCATTGACAAGTATCGTGAAGTGCTGAGGTCCGTAGAGGAACACAAGAACCGGGTACGTACCGACGAACTCCAGCAGCTCCACACACTCTACAACCTGGGGCAGACACTAGCCCTCCGCCCAGAGGCCACGCCCACTCTGCGGGACCACCTCCTTGACAAACAGGTGCTTGTTCTGTTTTAACAAGATTCATTGTGGACCATTGTGCCTTCAATTATTACTTACTCTCCATTAATGGTGGTACAATAATGAAGTTAACATGAACAGGTGGATGAGATTCGGGAGAAGTACCTAATCAAAGCCCAGGCCTTTGTCACTGTCAAGCAGGACACATGGGCACCTTTACACAAAACACTGACTGAGCAGCACAAACAGGTCACTCCTCTGGCTAAATGATGAATAAATTTGACTTAACATGATTCATTTGACTGATGATAATTTACAGATTAAGTCAAAACTTTTAAGATTCCCTAAATAATACATACATAATCCTATGTTATTATTTATCTGTGGTTGAAAAGTTTCTGTGTTAAATATGTTACAGTTTGTTTCGGGCAAGGACTGGTGGGCAGACATCCTCCAGTGGGCAGTCTACACTGACCTTGACCTCCAGCTGACGGACAAGATCAGAACTGACCTCAGTGACAATGCCAGTCCTCACACACTCACGATTGCAAACAGGTACTGTACGGGTTGATGCTACTATATAGATGGAGTATATATTCACATGTGTTGAACCTTTTATAAGTGGGTCTTGACTGATAAACTTAGAGTATTTTATGCTTTGATCAATAGGATGTAAATTCACTTACTATTGTGGAGGAGACTATGAATATGACCGATGAGGAGACAAAAGATCTATTGAAACATGACGTTGTTGTTGTTGTTTTTATAGCTTCCATGACGCTCGAGGTCTAGAGTATATACTAGCCAGCAAATTGGAGGAAATTGACAGTTATCATGGCAACTTGGTGAAGACCCTCCGTACGTTGCAGAAGCCTCCATCTCGAGACCTCATCAACAAGACTGTGGAGTGCTGCCTCCGTCCCGACGACCAAACGCTACGCAAGTGAGACATTGGTCACTGGTTTTTAGCTCTGCTCTTGAGCAGAGCTAATCATATGCGTTTGCTCCAGTTGGGTCCAGTGGTTTCCATACTGAAAATCAGTTCTGCATGGCTGTCAACATCTGAGTGTTGTTGTTGTTGATTCTCATGCAGCACAATGTTGAATCATGATTTAATCTTGTCAATGATGTCAGAAGTAGCAGAGCCTCACAGCCTCTTGTTATTATCCTCTCTCAATAGCTTTCTAGTTTTTGTTGTGCTATGATCTGGTTACTGTTTACATTAAAACTCGCTCAACTGCGCGGAAACGTTGGGTCACCTGATGCCTGCGACCAATGAGATTTCGTTTCTTAATGATGTAAATATGCCCTTATGACCGCACATCATATTTATTCTTGATTCTTCCTATAAAAATCTTTAGAATGTTGCTATCTTTTAAAATTGCCTATAGTCGATGGCTGCCTGGCTTATCCACTCCATGAATTATCCACTCTCTATGTATCATCTACCCTATGAATTGACCGATAATTCTCAACAATATATTGAGATATGTGGGAACTTCCTCATCTGTGACAAATCTCAAATTGATACTTAATCAATCTGGTTGCATGTTCAAGCTGCTTGTTCTGTAAGGCTGAAGATATGTTGAGGGAGTACGAATCAAAGCTCTTCGCAATAACAGATAAGTAAGAATTCACCTGTTTCACACATCAGAGTTTTGTTGTTGTTGTTTTTTTTTTTACAAAATTTCACTTTCTTCTTCTATATTTGTGTTAAAATTGAGTACTTTTATTGTGGGGGGAGGGGGCTGGGGTATCAAATTATAACTTTTATTTTGATTTGAACCACTTCATATTGGTGGGATGATGTTTGATAGGGGTGTGAAGGACATGGGAGGGGACGAGGACAATGGTCAGTTTGCTGCTAGTGTCAAGAGACAGGGCACCTGGGCAGACAGTGAAACCGAGAAAGCTCTCAAATCCCTCATCAGCTTCACCAAAGCACACACAGGTCCGACCAAGTTTACTATGATGAAGATGCTCTTCTTGTCATGCTGTCATTAAATAAAACCTTTGGTGTTAAATCAATTCTCAATATAAGTATATTGTTTTGTTGTTGGAAGAAAACACTTACTACAGTTAAAGGGTAAGCATTCTGCAATCCAGTCTGGAATATTTTCTTAATGATGCCAAAGTGATCTTTCTGTGCTCACAGGCGATCTTCAGCTGGTCGAGTATGGTAACCTGCACATGAAAATGTTTGACACGTTGAAGAAAGAATTCAAGGTAAAACCTTTTTGAATTTTCAGCTTTTTGATTTGAAACTGTTTTCCAAATGTGGTAAAAATATGTGTTTATAGAGATGAATCTTGATTCCACATCGACTATATATGAACACCTTGGGTTTTCCACCAAGAAATAATCCTTGTAAGGCAGAATAAAAGCAACTCACCTTGTGTGTATCAGAGCATGCGGGGTGTGTGGATGGCCTTGAAGGAGCATGTGTCAGCGTACGACGAGTTAGACATGGCTACTACTCGACTCCGTCTCCGTCTCTCTCATGAACCAAAGCTTGATGTGCCACAGACCAATATCATAGAACCCAGCGAGGTATAGACAAATTGATACCTGCATTGGTTGCAAAGAAAGACGAATGTTTTTTAAATGACATTATGATGTATGCATATATATTAATCAATAGATAATCATAATGTTTGAAATGCTATGCTATTTGATATATAGATTGAGCAGCATAGGCTGCGCCTAATGTCCGATCGTGTCATTGGTCGAAATGACCTCAGACGCAAGCTTGGACAGCTCTTATACCTTCAGAATTTGGAGAAGGTAACATCGTACCTGAACCTGTTGTGTACATAATTAATATTCCCTTCGAACCTATGACAAAAGCCAGACTGTATCTCCTATGATTCATACAGTGGTTTGCTCTGTCATACAGGCACATAGTACAGTTGAGATTGGCAACAACCCAGATCAGTGTCCTGTGTGCCATCATGAGCTTGGTTCTAAAGTGAGTCTCACTAATTTATCAAAATGAACCCACTTCTTTCATGATTGTGTGGGTGTATGATGATGAAAGTTGCTGTGTGTTGTGCCTGTTTGCAGTGGAGTGTTTTACAGTGTGGTCACTGTTACTGCTTGGAATGTATCCGGGTCTTGGTGGAGAAGTACAGCTTTGGCAGACTTCACTGTGCTCTCAAGTGTCCAGTGTGTCGCGACCGCACCTACCACAGGGACATCTCTTACGTCAGCACACATGACAGGATGCAAGAGGAATGTGACCCGGACCTCAGGGTCAAGGTCAGCTCGATTAACGAATATATATATATATAGATACAACTTTGGTCACCTGCATATAATGTAGTTTGTGACTTGTGAGAAGTCCCCAAGGAGAAAGGGTTGCTGTGGTGGTTTGAATTTGTGGTCATGTAAAATGTCAGTTGTCCATTTTACAGGGGGATCATTCAACCAAAGTCATAGGTGTTGTGAAGTGTTTGCTTCAAATTAAGAAAGAAAATCCCACTGCCAAGTCTCTGGTCTTCTCCACTGTAAGTTATGTCATTGTTGTGGTGTATAAAACATCCCATAGCCACCAGATTGAGCTAGCTATTAAGTGACTGTGACAAAAACTTTTTTTTCAGTGGCAAGATGTGCTGTATGTGATTCAAAAGCACTTGAGGACAATGAAATACCCTACCGGTCTCTGAGCTCATACAAATTCCAGGTATTGACTTCATAAATATATATCTTTGAATGCAAGGAATCTGTCCTTGTGCTTGGGGGAAAGCTGATTGCGTTGATGTCATGTTAATCAGGAAAGCCTCCACTCATTCCGCACGGACGAGGATGTTCGAGTTCTTTTGTTGCCGGTGCACTCTGGTGCTAACGGGCTGAATCTGATCGAGGCAACACATGTCATCCTGGTGGAACCCATCCTCAATCCAGCTCAGGAAATGCAAGCTATAGGACGAGTTCATCGCATTGGTCAGACGAGGTCAGTCCAATATCTTTTATGGTCTGACCTATGACCGTTTTTTTATGTGTAATTAATTGTTCTTTTGATTAACTTACTTGAAAGTGGAAGAAATATTTTGTATTCATAATACTGATACATATTCAATAGGTTCCATATCAAAATAGGAAAGCAATAACATTTTTTTTTAAGCAGTAATTTCTTCATAGCCATATTTGTTTGATTTTGGCAGGGAGACGGTTGTTCATCGGCTGCTGGTTCGGGGCACTATCGAGGAAAGGATTCAGCAGCTACTCCAGTCGGTCAGCAGCCAGGTCATCAATGCACACAACGCCGATGATACTCCACTGACTGTTGGTGATTTACATGCACTGTTTACTGATGAACCAGATGATGGGGATGCTGCTGCTGAAGATGATACCATAGCAACAAATGAAGACAGAAGGGGAGATATTGATGAAATATCCAATGATAACCAGCATGTACGTATAACTGAAACACAAGTGGAGGAAATGGCTGATCTACGGGGTGGGAATGTGTCTGGGGGTAGAGAAGACCCAGACAGTGCCAGTGTGTCTGTGGATAATGGAGTTGTTGACACAAATGTTGGGAGTGTTTCAGGGGTTTGTGGAATTATTGACTCAAATGTTGATGTTGTGTCAGAGGATAGTGGAGTTATTAGTAATAGAAATGTGCCCGGCGAGAACAATGTGTCAGATGACACTGACGTTATTAACACTAATTATCAATTTGTATCTGGGGATGAGGAAGTTATTGACACACAAAGTGAATTTGTTTCTGGGGAAAATGCAGTTATTCACACAAATGATGGAATGGTGCTGGGGGATGGCAAGTTATTTACACAAATGAAGCAAGTTTGTCTTGTGATCCTGGGTATACTACCAGAAAGGATGCTAGTTTGTCGGGGTATATAGGAGATATTTGTGCATTGGATGGTTGCACATGTGATGGGAGTGTGTCAGTGGACAGTACACAAGAGAGGAATGTTCCTGGGAACATTGGAACTTGTGACAGGCAGGATGACAAGAACCACACAATTCAAGGCATTCTAGAAACTAACACTTGCCACCAAGACCCCAGGGAAACAGATAACAGGCTAGTTGATGGTGACATTTTCAATGGTGATATCCCCTCTGGGTGATCATGAATCATAATCCTACAAAGGCTGGGGCATGAGTGGATATGTAAGGGCCAACCCATCTCATACTGCTTCTGGAGCTAGCCGTCCCTCACGGCATGATAACACTACTTGGGGTGTATCAGAGCAGATCTAATTCTGCAAGATAATTTATGAAGTTGTGATAAATGGAGTTATATAAACAGATGGATACACCACCCCTTGATCTATGCTCAAGATATTTTAGGAAAAACTAATATTTTTTGGTATCTGTGTTAGGAATTCATCATGGTGTATTTTATTGACTACATTACTGGAACCAGTCACTATAATTCTTGATAAAACTTTTAAGATCACATAGAAAACTATTTACTGTCCATTTCTCTACATTTCAATGGAGAATATCCAGATGGTATTACATAACTAAATTTTTCTGTGATAGAAATGGATTATGTATGTGAGATATGATGGATGTACTGTGTTGTTCTCTTTGTATACATCTGTTGGTTTATGGACATCGCGAGTTGGGCACGGAACCAATAATAAACAGCCAGTTTATACAACAAATAGATTTTATGACATAACATAGCTCATTTTAATTTATTCTTGACTTTCATTCATGATAAGAATAATAAACACCGAAATGCTTTCTTAGCAGCTGAATGTATCTAAGGAAAAACTTTGGTAACTATTTCATTTTTTACATTGTATGTGTCACATATTCAATGCTATGCAGTGAAAACGTCTTCATATGAGACACTTATTCACTTGTATTTGGAAATTACACCATAGCTGCAACATGATGCCACCCTATTGGAGGTTGCCATTCCCACCAGATGATGGGTCAAGCACTCAAATGTATAAAAATAAGTGTATAGTAGCAGGAGACTGCGTGAATGCATCTATCAGTTCATGAGGACACAGCAGAGAAGACCAATCTAATCCCAGAATTTGATGAGTCCATCCCAGCCAGCCGTGGCCACTTTGGAGGTTTCATGAGGGTGCCAGAGACAAGCAATACATACATCGTCGTGAGCTTTGAATTTACTGTACAACTTGGTTGTCTTCCAATCCCATACATATAGCTTGCCGTCAGCATCACCAGATATCAAGTAACTGTAGAAGAGAAATTGGCATTCTGTTATAAACATAAGGAGAGCACTACGACAGAAATCTACATGCATTTTAAAAAGCAAAAATTTTAGGAAGAGATTGTGGAGTCATTACCTCATGTCTGGTGAAAAGTCCACGGTGCATGCATATCCAGCAACCATGTGACCTTTGAAGACTTTTTTCCTCATGAACTTGAAGCGATTCAAAGCGTTGAATATGACAATCTGGTTGTCCATTGATTGACAGGCCAGCCATTTCTCTGTTATCATTCATACAGAATCCCAGTGAACAGAGTGAATTAACAGCTGATGTATCCCTACGAGTTAAACAACGGCATTAGTAAATTTATGTTTGTGATAAGTCATACAGCGATAGATTGACTGATATACTGACCATTAGGTGAGAGGGTGACTGCTGGCATAGAGTGCATGGAAGGGTCTGCTATATACTTGAAATCTACAGGAACATCCCTGGGACACAGTTTGCAGTGGATGATTAAACACAGGTTACTGATCTGAATGCCAAGCTGTATACACTGGTGTCGAAACCAAACTTACCATCCTCGATTCAACATAAGGCACAGAATGTTTCCTGGATGACCCAGTATTTATAATATTTGATTACCAAATAATCCTTGGTCTGTCAAAGTTTCTGACTCTTGAGATTAACTGCTACACTCCATAAAGCATTGATTTCTATGATATCTCCTAGTAACTTTGTCCATTTAGTGTGGCAGGTGGATGTTTCATTATATGCTTTTATAGTTGAAACTCACCATTCCCAAACCCTAAGACTCTTATCATCTGAAGTGGACACAAATCGTCGATTCTGGTCAACAAAGGTGATGGTATTGACAGCTCCTAAGTGCCTATCATACTCCTGCACGATCTCGCCTGACCGGGTGTCCCACTGAAACAACGTTCTTCACATTTATACTATCATACCATGTGATATACCTGCAGACTTCCTGTGTTACCAAGGATGGCATGATATATATTTGCTAACACTCCTGATATAAATAACAATACACAGCATAATATGCAATGCAAGCATGCTTACACAGACAATCTTTTTGTCAGATGTACCAGCGACAAACAAATGATGTTTGTCGGGCTCTGGGTAGAATTTGACGCAGTACGGAACCTTTCTACTCGTGAACCTAGAAACACACTCGCCTAGCAAAACAGAAACATCCAACATGAATCCTGTTTTTAAAAAATTTCTAGAATGTTTTTAAATAAGATAAGTCACAAGAATGTTTCCTGGATGATCGCTGACATATATTGAGAGGAGAGATTATTTGACCCACCGGTTTCTGTATCCCACAACTTGCAGTATCTGTCATAAGCAGCACTAAGGAACTGTGTGCCATCATTGTTAAAACAAACATCCCTGACGGCCTGCTTGTGACCTGAATATGTCCGGCAGCATCGCCTTTCATTATAAACCTCCCAAATCTACAGCAATTATAAACACCATTACAGCTATACGGTTATAGGGTTAAGTTTCATTGACCAAGTGCACAGAAAACAGAGGCTGAACCTTGATCTTGGAGTCCATTCCAGATGAAAGCAGCAAATGAGCAGTTCGTGGAAACCAGCGAATGGCAGACAAGCCTTTGGTGTGTCCTGTCCATGTGTGGATGAGTTTTTTGGGAAGGAAGCATTTGTCAGGTGGGAAGTCTGACTTGAGATTGACACCCACATCTTGAGGCACATGAACCCAGGTCCGACCTTGGTAGTCCAGAGGTTCTTTCACTGAAACAAATAGTGTTTGATTTGTTTTTAATAGTATCAACAGTAAATAGTAATAAGTCAGTGGGATGCATCTTATATATTTATATACTCCCTGAGAGGGAGCCGGGCGGTGTCATTTATCATGAATTTACTTCTATTACGGGTTAAAAATTAACATTATAGGAGCCTTCACATAGTCGGGTTCCTGCCGCGGCCACTAGGAGGGCCACCGTGGCGCACAGCGATTTTTACCGGAATTGTCTGCCTGTCAAGTTGTAAGCGCTTTGTTTGCGCTTGACCGGTTGCAGTTTTAAGTTCCTGCGTTGTTGCGCGCATTCTTGTTGCGTGTTTCTATAGCTGTAAAGAACATCTGTCACGTCGCAATGAGCACATTGGAAGCAGTTCTCAAACACAGAGATCATCATAAAATAGTGCTCCAAAATGTTGCCAACTTCATTCATCTCCAGTCGTCTGGAGAGTATTCTACAAGAACATCAGTCTTCACCCGATATCTCTTCGAAGTTAGCGTGCATGACTGTTGCTACACCATGTCATCACTGTCCCCTTCTAAGTGGTAAGTACCCCAGCTGAAACTTTCCTCAAAGATAGGGGAGTCCCTTTAAGAAAACTGAGCTCGTAGAATTAGTAAGAAATCCCTGCAGCACCGTAAATATTGTGGACTTGGTCGGGGAAGATGATGGAGAGAATATTGCGAACATCGGCCTTACAGTCCGCTACGGCGCAAGTAAACCTGGGCATTGTTGTTTACGCGCAGTCTATATAGTCTATAGAAAGATATTCTTAAACAATTTCTCAAAAATAACACCGATATCAAACATTAAACGACGAATATTCACCACAGCTTAAATCTCTAAGTTCCGCATCATGTATTGCCCTTGTGTTTTGGAAAAGCATGCCCCCATTTCCGGTGAAAAATCAGTATCGCCGCCTTGCGGCCACGACTGGAACCCAACAATGTGAAGGCTCCTATTGGACTAGCAATGCAGTTAAATAACTCACAATGCAACGTTGTTTTTTCTTCCGCAGGTTTCTCTTCAGCTTGCTTACTGTTTTTGCTTCGCTTGGCTAAGATCTCATCCAATTCTTTTTGCTCTTCCTGTTCAAACCAAGGGAAGATAAGGCTTATTTGGCAACTTCTGATAAAAATCAGAACAGAAACATAGTCTGTATATTAACTTTCACTTCAGCAGAGCAACAAACCTCTGATGGCTTCATGACAGTCTGCTCATCCACATATTTACCCCACGGGCCGAGGTAACCTTCAATATCACCAGCATCACTGTTTTGCAGTCTTTTCCTCTTGTCCCCCGGTCGCTTTTTACTTGCCTCAAAGACTGTCAGCACTGGGAACAAAAATATATCTCAATTAAACATAACATGAGAAACATTCAGAGAGACAAGAACTGAAAACAATGCATCATATATAATAAGGTTTAGGTTCTCTTACAGTCTGATGTGGTTGCCTTTTCTGTATCTCCCACAACCCTTTCTGGCTCTGTTAAACTTGCATCTGTAACGCTAGGATCCAAAGCGTATCCTGATCGAGGAAAAAATGCTTTTGATTGAGCGTGTTTCCTTCCAGAATTCTCCAATAACTACATTAACTGATAAACAGGCATACTCAATTATACTACACTTACCATAGCTAGTGAATGTTCTCCTCTGAGTTTCAAACTGGAAAGCGCTCACATTGGTTGGTTCCATATAACCAGCAAGGGTGTTCTTGTCAGCTTTCTGCTGCTGCGTCTTAAAAGGGTTTTCTGGTCCAACCTTCAGCACAATAACAGAGCCAAGGTTACATGTTGACACATAACTATAGGGCTGATTTTTTCACCACACAAGTTATATATGTTAATTTGATATGAAAGATAATAAAATGATAAACTAACTTGAGGAGCAAAGAGTTGTTCATATTTGAGGTTGGTTTTGATTTCCTTTGATTTGGGATCCAGGTGATCTATCAAGTGGACATCATCCTGGAAGAATTCAATCAATCAGTAACCGCCATGATGGCATTAGGCGCTTTATTGGTATGGATGTTCCACCAAGACCATCATGGATAGATGGATGGTGGGTAAGTATCAACCCTGTATGATGTAGTATTCGAAACTAACACCAGTTCAGCAGGCAATAACTCATGGTATAAATGCTGGGCTCATTGAAATGCTGTATCAATTTTAATTAATAGACATGAAAATATGTGGATCAATATCTCATTTCATTTTTACTGCATTGGCCAGCTTTGAACCAGAATCCAACAGAAAGGGTGACAGTATTTATCAGTGCAATTGAAGCCTTATTCAAGCACAAAGACCTCTTGGAGTGTAAGCCTCACAAAAATTTATCAGCACTAATTTTAATGAGAATTATGTTTGATGAGGGGATTTTTTTCCCATTGATTGGGAGGGTGTCAGCAGAATGTCACAACAAGTGGCAGCGCTTATGCCATATTATTAATTAATTTTTCCAACTCAATAAAAAGGATAGTTACAGTTTACTCCAATTCATGCATGATACATCAATCAGAGGAGATGGTTTGAGTATTACGAATATCACAAGAATTATTGTTTTGACCGTAGTTTAGTGGGTGAAAAAAGGATTTATTTAAGTAATTCGCCTGATTCACTGGAAGATTTGTGGACTCTTTGAGATCAGGTCGCTCTTCTTTGTTTGATGTTATATTGGTTTATTTTGCACGATCATTCAGTGTTCAATGTATAAGACATTTTGACACTCCATTGAAGCAAGTAGTGTATTGTTTTTTTTAAATCAGACCATGGGAAATTAATCTGATTTATGTTTGAAATTTGTGAAGCAGCAAAATATTTATAACTTAAAAACTACAAGAAGCACGACTTAGCGGATACATTTTCTGAAATATTCAAGTAAATTGCAAGATACATGTCTATACCGTTTTTTAATAAAATACTCGTTTTACGTTACGAGCATTCTAAAACGTCAATTAAAGGGCCCCGTTTTAAGACTGAGAGAAAAAGACGGCCCTGCTCAGTTCATTTGGTTGTAGTCAAAACATATTCTATCACAGTTTCTGAATTAGCACGCATAAATCCTGCTATGTGTGGAAAGTAGACATATCATGGAACCATGGTGTCTGGTTTCAATACATTAACTACTATCGATACAGAAACATTTTAGCGCAATCTCGGCGCTGATGCACCCCCCCCCAAGATAATCCAATGGGGTGATTATCTTGTTTAATTTTTGTTTTACGAATAATAATCAGAACGTATCAAAATATAAATGAATGTTGATGCGTTTTGACAGAAGCAGATAATTCAAACCTGTGGCGCACACCATCAAAAGTGCAATACGCAATGCGTCACGATGCACCAAGTAGCTCAGAGCAGGCGAGTCTAGATCAAAAGCGAAAAGTTCTTTCAAGAACTGAACATCACTTCCTTGAAACAACAAGTAATTTAAAGCACTGAGGGGCTGAGCTGGGTTTGTGATAGCGGGTATGTTGGGATTTTCTGGCTGGAGCATTGTTACTTGATGTTATGTGAATTAGAAGCTGACGAGTTTGTGACTTGGTGTCGGGTGTGTTGAGATTTGGTGTGTTGTAATTTGGTGGGTTGTGCGTTGTGTTTAAGTGGTATGTGTTGAGATCTGGTTTACTGTGAGATCTGTTATTAATTTTAAAATTCAGGGAAATTATACAGTCATGGAAAGCGGGAGGAAGGCTACATTTAACTTTCTTGCCTCTCAACAACCCTCACTCACCGTGAGCAGAACCTGTCAACGGATATTTGACCATTTTTCGCAACTTCAGCCAGAACTACAGAGCTCAGTTTACGGAAGTCGCCATTTGCCCGCGGCAAATTTGGTCCCGTGCTCCCATTGGCTGGCATATGTGTGGTTATTCTACAAAAATAAAAAGATAGAGGCAAATGGCGACTTCCGTAAACTGAGCTCTGTAGTTCTGGCTGAAGTGGTCAAATATGCGTTGAAAGGGTCTGCTCACAGCGAGAGTTTTGAGAATAAATATGGACGTTTTCCCACCGAATCGAGCTGTTTGGAGTGAGTTGACATGGGGTTGGGAGTAATTTTCTTAAGTTTTTCCACCGGAGATGTGTCCGATCATTGTTACCCTTGTTTTTTTAGTAGTAGCAGGGTCATTGGATCGATTATATAAATCTTTCTCTCTTCGTTCTACCATCTGTCGGGGTCATAGGTCGATAAATATTAATCTTTCAATCTTCAACCTACCTTCTGATACGAATCCCTGTGGATCTGATGATCAGATGATGGGGTATAACCCTCGGGAAATAATCGGTCCGAACGTGATTTATGAAACGGAGCCGCAGCGATGACGAGCAATAACATATTTTATTGGCATTAATAAGGTCTAGGGGCTCAGCCTCAAAACCCAGACACCGTCCACTCAGCTCTGTAGCTGTGTTGCAGTAGTGTTGATATCGTTTGAGCGATATTATGGTATAACCTAAAAATACATGCCTTTGTAACTACCGAGGGGGCGGCAGCAACGGCTATCGCGAGAGAAGATGTTTTTTTATAATCTAATTTATCAATAGGTTTGAGATGTAGATTGAAATCTTCAGAATCAGGTTGTACATCTTCATCAGATTCGCTTGAACCACCGTAGTCTTGTAACGCGCTGATTGCAGCCATTTTACATTTTGTAATTTGCTACAGTCGCAGAAGAACATAATGAACCAACTCGAATGAACTAGGCCAATTCCTCCATGTCAGTTGCAGGAGCAGATATTGGTACTTCCAGCATGTCGGGTAAAATTGCACACTTTTTCCTTCCCACTTTAAGGACCAAAGTTTTCCAGTAATTTTTTAACTATAATTAAGTAGAAGTAATTTGCTGATGACCATTGACCGTGAACCTATGGACCTAACGGTATTCATGTCCTGGACATCCATCACCATAATATATTGGATGGCCATCATTGTAAATCAAGTCTGAAGACTGCGTAAACTACCATATCACGATTTATCAAAACATTCCTCAGACTTCTATTCTAGATATCATTATATGTCACTTTGCTTGAATCGCTTGGCCGTGATACATTTATTCAAGTCATCAACACATTTCTCCTTAATTAAAAGTATATTGGAAATGGTTCCAGTAAAATCTTAGCTCCTACTTATGCATTCAGGTTATTGTCGATAAAGCTCCGGATCGTGATGAAGATGGACCACTTCGGCATTTTTATAAATAAAATAAAATAATGTCAGACAATGTGACTTAGTTTACTAAGTAATTTTAATCATAATGCGACTGTACGTAACGTAACGAGAATTGAGCTGCCAGTGAGATCATCGCCATTTTGCTCATTTATCTGATGTCAAAATTAATGTTGATCGGAGGTTTTTCATCACAATAAGCTAAAATGTGATCATTTTATTCCAGATAGATACTGTAAGTATATATTATCTAATCACTATTCACACCTCACTCGTTGTACTACAATGTCTATTGTGGGGCGGAGTTTTAAGAGGTTAATTAACGCTGACCCCTTGGCTAGATGACTCTATTTTACCGTTCCGAACGTTCGCTCCATCGCAGACATTATTTAACTTGGCATTCATTCTCTCGATGACTCACGAGACCCTACAAATACGGTTTCACATACGATAGGAGATAAGGCAGAATGAAGTATGTGCTTTTCAAAGCAGGTATCTTGGGATTAAAGCTATAGATTGAATCATGATTATCATCATAACTTCATAAGCAACTGTCAAAATTTAAGATATATTAAGATTATTTTTTCAAAATTAGACATTTGATTTTATGACTTATGGTCAGTAACTTTATTCCTTTTGATGCATGTCCTGTTCTTTCACCATTTATCTAACAGGCCTCGGCTCTGCCTAAGGGTAGGGCGGTCAAACGCTGCGCCGATTTTGTTTGGACAAGCCATTTTTATGCCGTTTAGGGCTCAGATGTAACTGGCTGCCGACGGCGAGCGAATAAACGGCAGACTTTGCTGTTTGAATATGTTGTAGATAAAGATTAGTTCTTTCATATGATACCAAATTCAATCATATAGGCGAATGGGAATAAAGCGTAAATATTACCCGAAAATGGCAAAATGTCGTCATTTTCGGGGCCCAAAATATCGTGGCGGGATTTATATGGTTGACAGAAAATCGTCGTACGGGCTTAATATTTATCAGAATCATATTTAAAGGGCAGAATATTGAAGAAAAATGAAAACGATATTCTGATCCGAGTGAGTGGCATTGAAAACGATATTTAAAAGCTGTAAAATCCGTGGTTTTCTGCTTTAAATCCGAATAACTCGCCGGTATCTTTACAAATTCACCCCACTCACTTGGCATCGGGAAGACGAGACTGCCCCTCCTACAATGGCTTTTACAGCTTTTTGATTGGTTAAATATTAAGCCCGTAGCCCTCCGACGAACCAACCATATCACGAGCAGTTGAAAGCTAGTCCGCGCGAAATCCTTTTCGACGCGATCATTAGCAAAGCACGCTGCCAGCTTGTCGTCAAACGAATTTTCTGCTATTTACAACTTATTAAGGTATTCCAAATTAGTAATGGCTTCTGCAGCAAGTGTGCAAGTTTCTTATGGTGAATTATTTATATATTTATGTAATAAAATAAGATCGTCGGTTGTATATGTAACAATGTAACGCCTCCATGACCATATTTAGAAGATTTTAAGTTGGCGGCATTGCACGCCGGGGGCACTTATTCTACCAAACTGTTTTTAACAATTGTTTTTGTGAAATGTGTTCAAAAATAATCATTGTTAATGTAGAATCATTCATCACTGAGGTTGGTTCGAAAAAGATTATGAGTTTTTTGGGTGTTTATTTGGTTGTAACAAGTTCAGAATTTTAAAAAATCCTGACCCAGTAATCCCCCCACCCGCCTTGCTTGCCAACGCCCGATGCGTGCATTTTAAAGATGGCGGGTCTCATCCCCGTGGCGAAGCGGGAGCAGTCTTGCGTGTGATGTCCGTTTTCGTTTGGAATAGATACGGTGGCGCATTTTAACATATAATCACAGTAATGTAACATTTCAGCATACAACCAAGACAGCTGTTTGTTATAAAGGATGGTTGGGGTGCATATGGCACTACTTATCCCATCTCCGGTCGGACGGTAATATAAAACATGTCTACTCAGACGTGTAGGGCTATGCTTATACAAACGCATGACATGGTCCTAAAAGATGGGATATTAATGTAGCTTCCACTATGTTGTGAAATGTTTACACTGTTCTATAATCATATGTGCTTCATTCCAATTTTGTACTTATTTGAGGTCAAGTCAAAGACACATTCAATAGTATATTTTAGTAGATGTACATAGTGAAAGCAGTCTAAAAACTTGACAAAGACTGCAAAAATTCTGTTCCATGCTGCGTTGTATTGATCCTAATATTATTTTCCCACATATTACTTTTCTAACCCAGCATTTACAGTCTTGCACAGACACTTAGATTTAGTTAAGGTATGTGAACCCCTGTACCCCCAAAAGTGTGTGATTTGAGTGAGCCCCAATATCTACCTCGCTGCAAGAGCATAGGTATTACAGAAAATGATATAGTTGCCACAAACCATGAGAAAATGTCAACCATGCTTCTCCCTGCAAGAGATCTGACAAATCGACATGTGTTTTTAAAATTTTCAACTACCTACAAAACCACAAACATTGCCACAATATTTTCTCGGATTTCGTCTTTGGTCGTTTTGCAGTTAAGCCTTGCCCCCATCATCAACGTTGTGGACCAAAGCCGTTCGTAAAACTCAAGCTATGCAGAAAATAAGAGGAAAACAAGCCAAATTTCAGATGTTATGGTGTTTGATCTACCTTAGAATAAGGCAAATGCAGTCAAAACAAATGCTGAAGAGAGGGATGTTTGTGCAGGGGGCTCACCAAGCCAACAGCAGTCACAACAAAATTTGTACACAACACAAAAATTTTGCCATTGGTTGAATGCAATTTTTATATTATTTGCTTATAAATGTCTCTATAATAGAAAGATAAATGTTGGTGCAGATGTGTGTCAACCAAATGTGAGCACAAATTTGTCAGGTTATTTTTTTTGGTGGAAATTCCCCTGCACTAATTCTCAATAATTTAAGCGGGTACACATAGTAAATGGTTAAGGATTGACACTTAAAGCTTCACAAGTTGCATTTTCAATGTGTATTTATGCAGTGTATAAGCTGTTCCTATTATTTGCAAAGTATCAAAGGGGTATGAGTAATATTTTTTACACAATCAATGTTTTCGTCAATTTTTCCCCACAAAATTTCCAGCAAAAATATTACCGATGCCTGACCTTAATATGGCCTCAATATACATAAATGGAGCAATTAAGTTATGAAAACATTCCCTCTTGACAATAACAGCATGCTGCACTGCATACATGAGTTTTAAGACTCATGGATGGGGTGTTTTGGGTGAAAAATAGCTCTTTACCATCAATAAAGCCAAAACAAATTGCGGAATATTTTCATGACATACCTCCTTCCAAGAGCTCTCATCTAATAACTGGGTCCAAATAAATGATGCAAAACTTCCTTATGATACAACTGGATGTTAACTTATTAATAACTTTTAGTTTTAGGGTGAAACAGCCAATATTTTTTTCCAATATGAGCAAAAGTTTACCACATATTGTAAAAATCCTTTTAAAAAGTTAGATTTTTGGTCATTGAACGATATTTAATATAGAAAGTAGTATTATAGTGGGAATAAATTGGTATAAGGCCTTACAAACTAGTACTTTTAAGGTCCACATGGATGTTATTGATCTCAGTTGATTAAATAACTTTTTTCATAATTCAGCATTGAATTATGGGCATTCAAAGTAGACCTATAATCGAAAAAATGGACCGGACACGGCGAAAAAAAGTCCAAGACACAAAATACCATTTTCCACAGTCCGTAAATCCTAAATTCAATTTAACCATAGAGTTGTATGTTTTTAATTTGTCTAAGGTGCTCCCAAACATGCCATTTAGTATGAAACATTGGTCTATAATGATCTAGTATAGATATAATGGCAAACCAAACTTGCCTCATATGGGAAACAGGGAGTTTGTCAAGCGCTTGTCCAAATTATGTGCCATTTTTGGACCATAAAAATTGCAATTACTTTCTAACGGATCAACATATTTCAAAAATGAAAACAGATTTGATATGCCCAAAGTGAGACCTTTCAAATGAACTAATAGCATATTTGATACAAGCATTTTGAAATTTTGATTGACCACCCTACTAAGGGAATTTCACTGACTGCTGCCATGTACCCAATGTACCCAGCCGGCTAAGACTCTGGGTTCATCATTTATGAAAAATACCACATGACTGATTATAATCTTTATTTACAAATGGCAGATATGAGTGAACAGAACAAAATAGTTAATGTTGAACAGACTGTAATTGGCATTGTCATCACAATCTTGTATGTCTGAAATGTGATATCATTGTGTCTCTTCATTTTGCATCATCAGTAAAGAAACCACATTCCACATAATATCATGCAGTGGACCCACTATGTCAGGGCATGAAACTAAGAAAATTTGCCACCGGCCAACTTGGCTGGTAGTTCCCAAAATCCATCGGCCCAGAAAAAATTCCACCAGCCAACAAAATTTAACACAAGTTTATGTATCGTTATAAATACTTTATTTTTTTTTACCCATAACCCGCATAATATAACTCACAATATGCACGAGCAAAAAATAAAATAAAATTGCACCACATTCAATCACTTGATATACACAGCATTAAAAACATGACACTCGAGTAAGGACATATAATACACACAACAATAACACCCTCCTTAACAACAGTCTTTCTGGTATGTGGCCGCCTCATTTCACATCTAATGGGGCATCGATACCAGGTCCCAGTTATCTGCCACATTTCTATAGTACGCTTGGGGTTGTAGTCGGCTATAGCGGTGACACAAGAAGCACCTTCATCAGGTCGTTGAAGGAGTCAGAGCTAAGACTGGACCTCCACCATTTGCTTCATTATGTTGAATCCTCTTTCACACTCAGATGTAGATGGCAGGAAGGGTCAGGATGAGGTCCATGAGGGCTAATACATCACAACAGTCTGTCCTATCATGACGTATGTGCCCTGTTGATGCTTGCCCAGGACATCATGTCATTTCCTGGACCTCTGCTGCTGTCTGTGAGAATCAGCTCAAGTCATGAGCATATTATAGGCAATGATTAATTACATAACACTAATGATAAATGACGATTCGACTTGGTCGATTTGTAGAACAGAGCTTGATGATTAATCATGATCAAAGGAAGCCTTGTCTACATAAGTTCGCCGAGACCCAAACGCAACGCGCGATGCTACGCAGCGAGCGACGTTTCGCGCATGTCATTACGTGGCACGCTGACAGCACGCGCCGCATCGTGAGGCGCTGACCAGTTGAAGGCGCGAGCTCCTGTCACAGCTTCTTAAAACCAGACACTAACCTCGGAGTCATACCTCAACAATTAATTGGCACATACCGGCCCACAGCGACACATGCAAAGATAAACAAGCATTCGAATACAATTCTAGCACAACAAATTCACGGCTGCTCGTGAGGGGTGTTATTACTTCCGAAGTACGGAAAATATCGCTACGATTTCGGATATGGTAATGGAAGAATGATTTTGTTGGAATAAAACAAACTCAGTTATATTATATATAAAAGACCAAAATCATATATGAATGTGGATGCGTCAGGTAAGTATAACCGTCACATTGCAGCGTTAGTTATTTTGTGAACAACTCGTCAGCTTAGTGAGTGACGGTATATTAGCGCCCAATTAACAATACCAACCTGTCATCCTATAAAGTCGTATAAGGTGTCCAAATCTGTATATTTAATACTACCATGAAAACCAGAGACCCTCTAAATAAATACTCACTGCCTTTGGAGTAAACAATCGCTGGCGATCTCAGTCGGGGTTTGGGGCTTAAGTGCGCGTTAAATTAAAGGTCCGGCGCTTCGGAACGTGCTGCGAGCCGGCGCATCATAAAAACTTAATACAGGCGATTTGCTGACTCGCCACCCGGGCGACCAGTTTCGTAATTTCTACCCGCTCGAGCCGATTTTGACTCGCCGTTGGCGGGCGGGCGGGCGGGCGTTGGTTTCGAGCCCTGCTATGTCTCTAACATTTTTATTTCAACTTGTTGTTAATTTGTGCTAAAGTTATGACAAAGGAAGTACTTCAGATTAGGGGCATTGTTTTTGTTGCAGTGTAGAACTAGCAAGAGAGCAACATGCCTCTGATCAAGCGAGCCATAGAACCGTGTAACCTGAGGCACTCGGGTACCACAAGGAGTGCGTAACGAGCTTGAGTGTGTCACGAACGGTACGTTAGCTAATGTTATACGCCAGCTCAGTGGACTCAGCAAGCATGCAGAAGATATGTTTGGAGAGCTGTATCGAGAAACTGGCTCAATTCTCCATCGGGCAAGTCAACTACAAGAAAGAGTTGAAAAGCTACAAGTTAAAGTTACCCAGCTAGATTCAACAGTTGAAGAAGGTGGAATTCTTATTAGAAATATTGACCTCAATCATAAGTGATTTAAGATAGTATGACATATTGAATGTGTTGGATGATGTGTTAATAAGTATCCTGCATGCAAACATTATGTGTTGTAATTGTAAGCACATACTATGATGTATGCTGGTATCATCTGCTTACCATTGCCATGTGGGCTTCATGGAATTTGTGTATGAAACAACACCATGCTTGTGCTTAGATGAAATATATGGTTGTGTGTAATTTATGTCAACTGAAAGTTATTCCCTTGTCTGAGATTAGAGAACCAGCCTTGGTGTGATTCTTTTCACGGGGCAGATGCATTATTTGTCTCTTTCATTGCCTTTTTATAAGCTTTGGTGTACCTTGAATTTGTGAATCGGTTGCTGTGGTTTGTCTGTAGTGTCCTTACATGACATAAATTTGCGGAAGCCTTTCAAGAGTTCAGTGATTAAGGATCAACAAGTCATTTCTCTGGCAACACGGCCACTAGCCATAGCTGATGCATATAAGAAGTGTGAAGCTCCCCCTGTGCTGGACAAACTGAATCCATACAGGTAGGGCAACTTCTTGACACTCAAACTGATGTGGGAAATCTTGATATATCCTATTTTTAAATTTACTGGGAATTAACATGGTTTGTAATACTTCACATGCTACCCGATTGAGGCCCAGTCTGTGCCTTATGAATGTGTATGGGGTCAAAGGTTAAGTGGTTAGCACTGTTTGAGGTTAAGAGGTTTCAAGTGCTTGGTTGCTTGAAGTTAAAACCCTAATACCCACGATAATGACTTAACCAATCATATAAGCAGCTTTAAAATGCTCTGGGGGTGAAAACCAGGGAATCCTTGTGCACTAGTGAAATAAGAGTAATGCCAATGATATATATTGACCGGTGGATGTTTTACCATGTACCCAAACACCAATAATAGCCCTTAATATGTCAATATAATCTGAATTTGTGTTGCGTATGCCACAGAAAAAAAGTTAATCCATGAAGTTGATTCAATATAATAATCACCACCATGGGTGTGTATTCAGGGAGGATGGAAAAGATAGTATGAAGTTCTACACTGACCCCACCTACTTTTTTGAACTCTGGTGCCATGAGATGCAGCGGGATACCGAGAATCAGAAGAAGGAGATCCATCGCAAGCGTCAGAAGCGGGTACGTAGCACAGCATGCCTCGCCCATCCTCACTGCATCCATTCATTGCCACGTGTGTTTGTGATTGCCTCAGAAGCAAGTCACACAATTCTTCAGTTTCCTGGAGAGTAATTTCTCTTGTGCATTGAAGTTGGTAGAATATTTTAGTTCAATAGATATTTTCGATTGATCTGTCTGTAATATGCTTGATTTGTTTCTCAAACCTTAATAACAGTCTCACGTCCAGCATAATGAAGTAAGTAAAATGGCTGCTATTAAATCTGTTCTGTGTTTTTGGTAACCCCTCACTTATTTATTTTTCTTCATTTTATTTCATTAGTCAAGACAAGAATGTATACACATTTACTTTGCTTACCCCACATCAGTGATTCTGAGAAATTTTTATAGTTCTTTTCTTGGGAATATATGCTTCACAGTATAACAAATCACCTGGAGAAACTCAAAATAGATGATGGTTAAAATTCCTTTATAAGCCATTTTCTATGAGCCCAACTTGTGTGTCTCCAATTGGTAACAGTATAGATTGTATTTTGGGGCACTATGGACCATAGATTGAAGAATAAGATACCTTATATTGACGTAGAGTAACAAAAGTAAATGCTGAAAATTAAAGCAGGTGATAGGTGCACATGGTATTGGGCTTATTGGCTGCAGTCAGTTGGCAAGAATCAATTATTGAAAATTATTGATTTAAGTAAAACCACATTTGCACTATAGCTTTTGTTGCTGATGTTTCTAACTTGAACTGCACCGAATCATGGTTGGCAAGACATTGGTTTTCCTTGCATTGGTGCTTGGTATAACAAATGTTGCAGTTCTATGGCTATACATAATTCAAACATATAGAGAAGGGTTTAAGTTTGCTCCTGCACCATGAATGAGTTGATGTAACAATTGATCAAAATTTTTGCTGTCTGTTATTGATACAATCTATGTTTTCATTGTTCAAAAGTTGCCTCGTCCGAGGTCTGGGTTCATAGCTTGGGAGAAACTTCAAGCTATGAATCTATTGTTCTAATCTTGATTCAAGAAATATTGAGATCAGTACATACTGTCACTAGCATGTTAGAATTATCAGTTTGAAAGAGAAATATAGTTTCTCTAGTGAATTATTTCTGTATCAAACTGTCGGTCTGGTTAAACTTGGTTGATGGAGGTGAAGGTGTACAAAGGTGACCTCTTTAGCCGGTGTTAGTTGCATGGCATGTCATCAAGGTAGGCAGTATCGGTTGCTGCGTAGTACACTCAATTCAATAGGCATACAGTGACTTTACCAAAGGTTGACTTTAAAATATATCATTGTTTTGAAAATGGGATTCAAACAGCGTTGAAATAATTTTGTAAGTGTGATTTGATGGCTGTCGCATTGCTTGTAATGTAGCACAAGAGTCCGAAGACACGTGGACAGGCACATGTGAGGGAGGCCGTGTCTCGACGTGATGAGCTACAGAAGTACAAACACGGCAAGGAATTTGCCCCTGAGCACATGCGGAATACTCCTCACAACCACATACATCACCACCACCTGCACCATCACCCCCACAACCAGATGCCACCACACGCGCTACAGCAGCAGCACTCCTACCCCGGAGGGCGCCCTCGTTCCTCCAACCAACGCATGTCACAGGCTTGCGGGGGAGGGGCTGCTCCAGCTCCCATGCGGCAGCTCTCTCAGCCAGACCCCAGAGCTTCACAACCGTCAGCTTCCAACATTGAAAATCGCTCGCCATCTCGCCCAAGTAGTCTGGAGCTGAGTGCAGCACAGTATCAGCAGATTCAGAACTATGCCAAGGCAGAGAAGGCAGCGGCAAACGCTGCCTCTGCCGCTTCTGCTGCGTCCAACTCGCAACAAGTCAACGGTCTTGCTGCTTCCAGTGGTGGTCAACAAGCTCATTTTGATGGACCCACTGCCAACTCAAATGAAGAGACACATGTACCGCATTACCAGCCCCCACCCCCATATATGCATGCTGATCTTGCACGGTCAACCGATAGAAATAGTCCCTTGGCAGAGTCTCCACACCACACGCCCAAGAGGGCGGGTACTCCCAGCTCTGGGCCTCGCACCCCCTCAACTGTAGTGAGCCCGCGCCCAACACAACCCCCACCTGCACCTCCCCCAGGCACTATACAGTCCTCTTCACCGATGGGCAGCCGTTCCGGGAGCACTAGTCGTGAGAGCTTACCCCCACCGCCCCCACCTCCCCCTGGTCAGCAGTCGGAAGTCAGCCAGACCCCGCCGTACAGCTCACCGGTTCATGCTGTCATGACCAGTCTCAGGGAGGAAAGTTCCCCAGTCAGACACACCCCAAGTCCCCAAGCTAAAACAAGTACCCCAGACAGTATGACAGACTTCCCACCCCCTCCACCTCCTCCCCCTCAACTCCCCGGGGGCACCCCTGATACGCCTAGTAGTATACATGCCATGCCACCACCCCCAGCCACACCCCCACCTCCTGAAATGCATGATCTAGGCATACACAATGACATTGATCATCACAGAACAACTGCTGCACCTCCCCCACCACCCCCTCCGCCTCCTCCCCTAGCAGAGGGCCTGCTGCAGGAGAGTAAGTTCATGGCTAATGCAGGACTCTCTGTGGCCACCGCTCTTGTGGCCCAGATAGATGCTATATCACTCAACTCCAATGGAAGTTCCGCTACCATGTCATCCGCATCAACAGGTCGATCAGAAGAAACACGGGGTGCAGAACCGGTGGTGGATGAAAGAAGTGACTTGCTGGCGGCAATACGAGAAGGTGAGTAGGACACAGAAGCATTTATGGATCTGGTGTCAAAGATACGTGAGCCAAATGCTTAATATTTGGCCTAAGTGTACATGCTAAAGTGAATATGTTGAAAAGAATAAAGGTGCATATATAAGTTTTTGAGCTACTCAAGGGTTGGTTGCGTGCTTTGTAAAGACTGGGCATGATAAGGTGAGCGCAAGTTATTTTTACGTCAGGTATCCAACTGAGGAAGGTGGAGGAACAGCGGCACAAGCAGGAACAGCGCCTTCACCCCAGAGGTCGGCTTGACGTACAGTCCATCATGGAACAGGCTTTTGAGATGAGGAGGAAAGCGCTGGAGGAGAATGGGTCCGATGATGACGAAGAAGAGTATGACGATGAGGACTGGAGTGATGAGGGATAGACTACCTGCCATAGTTACTCCTCCTCGTAGCTTACCCAAATTCACACTGTGCCAACGTCATTACTGCGCGACACAGTATGAAACAATGTTATCATTTAGTGTTTGCATGAGTTATACAGTTAGAATGAGAATGTAGTTTGAACTTAAAATTAGATAAATTTATACTATCCAAGTTTGACAAGATCTTATTGATGAACAGAATTTGCTTGTTTGTTACAGGATGACATTGTGATGTCACTGTATAAGCTTATAATGAATTTCCTGCCTCAGATGTAACTGATAGGGCATAATTGTGTGTTGCTATACTGCAAACACCAAAGGTAATATGCTATTCTCTTTAGTCATAATTTGATACCCCCCAATGTTCAAAAACCTTCTGTTATTATCCATTGGTTTGATCCCTTGTGTTCAAATATTATATTCTTGTGTTAAGATTATTGTAGCTAAAGTGGAGTTTTAATAATGTTTGGTTACACTGTGACTGGGATCTGACCATCAGGAATATTCAGTAACAATGGGCATCTGAATTAGTTATACACTTAAGTTATTTATACAAGTATATGTGGACATTTTTGTTATAAACATAATATGCTGATCTCAGCATTTATGGGTTTGAATATTGATCCTTAATTCCTCTGACCTTAACTTATGTTTATCAATATAGTGAATCATTATCCAAATTTCTACTATTGTGCATGTTATGGAGCCTTCAGTATATTACAGTGCTACTACACAGAGTAGTCATGGCAACTGTAAATGCCATCTGCTGTCATATATACTGCACGTCATGGTCAGTTTACGATTGAAGTCATACACTCGCAGCTACTAGTCCTACGTGGGTCTAAGTCGTAACTCTTGTACAGAGTGACCTGACAAGACTTAAGGGGGAGGTTCTGTAGTTGTTAATAGGCTGGAAATAAACTCATAGTGGACCAACTTCCTTATTAGTAAGGAGGTGATAAGAGGTACAGTAGATGTATTTATGTGGGCTTTAAGAGACCTTCAGTGCTTGATTCATCCATAATGGAGATGATTTGAAGGGATGGGTTGTAAAGGATGATGTATCCATTACTCGATGATGAGCAAGCATTTATGGTATAAATCTCTTCCAAATTCCTACTTGCCGTAGAGATTTTGTTCCAGATAGGGTGCTCTCCTGGTTGATTGGCAGATCCAATGAGTCGACTGTTGCAATGTATACGTGTCTGAGCATCGACTCGCTGGTTAACCTTCGCAGGGGTTCTGTCCGTTTCAGCGCACATACTGCGTGCGTCAGTAGCCAGATTGTTAGCTCAACAGCATTGAATCCATCGTTAGGTAAAAGAGAATTTCATTTATGTCACATGTTAACTGCTGTTTGGATTATGAGTGAGTAATTCTCTCAATGCTTCGGTTATTAAGGCTGATCAGCACATAAAACATCATGTTCTTCACCTTGTATGAAATATCATTGATGATTGACCTTCTGTAACATATAACAGGTTGGACTTAATTCTAGTATGATTACATCTATCATTATGTATCTATGTGTATAATATATTCTTAGTTTTTTAAATTGAATCTAATGCATGCTCGTGTGTAATTGTAAAGCTATATATGTTTTAGTGTAAGTTGATAGCTTGTTAGCATGACATTTCTGCTTCCTCTGTTCCATAAGATATGATTCATTGTTATCATCATGGAATATGTATCATAGTTACTTGTACAGGCCAGGTCAAGTTTGCCAGAAATGTAATGGGAATGTGCATTGTTATTACAAATAATATCTCTACATGTGTTCGTTTGTATGTATGCGTGTGTGTTGCGTCAGATCTGCATATTTTATTCTTGTATGCTTCCCGGTCAAAACCCATTAAGATAACACCTTCTCATTCAGTGATGAGAAATGTAGACAGCGACTTAAAAAACCGTGTTCTTATTTCATCAGTCAGTGACTGGAAGCAGTTGATTCTGTTGCTTTTTGCATGGCTGCATTTTATATACACCAGGTGTGATCACTGAGTGTGATTCAGAAATCGGAGCTGGTTGTTAGTGTAGAAGACAGGAAATTAGTCTCATCAGTACTTTCATTTAATATTGAAGGCGTACAACTGTGTGACACCTGGTGGCAATTCTACTCCCAAGATACCAGAGGTGTTTTCTCACTTGGTTTGGGGAAGTGTTGTGCTCACTCTTTGAAAATTGTTTTTGATAGGGAGGGATCTGAACTACATGGTTATACCTATTACATTTTAAAACATCTTTCACTTTATAGAATTTTCAAGTTGTATTAACCATTTTTTTGTCTCAATATTCTTCAAATCAAGATCCTCTTGCCAATGTTGTTTGGTGATGTCAAAAGTCTGCAGTATACCAGCTTGAGATAGATTCCCTGTATAAGTTTGGCTTTGATGTCCATCCTATTCTATCCAAACTCAGCAACCGACTTTGCAATATTTTGTTATCCAGTTCAGTAATGGTTATCTGTGTTCACTGCGTTTCGTCTCAAACAGTGCATCCACATTATTTAACCTGACATGAAAAGTTTTTTTTGTGGTGTTGTTTGATAACTAGCACCACTGCTCAAAACAATCCTAACGAAGGTTGTAATCTTGAGTTGTCATTGTGATACTCTGCTTTAATTACTGTTCAAACTGTGTACATGACCGAATGCCTCTTCCTGTGTGTAGTCAACATGGTGTAAACTCCCTCTTGGATATTATGCTTCTGTGCATTGCATTCTGTATATACAGTCCTCATTGGTCCAATAAATTATGCTACAATGTTTCAATTACTGTTGTTTTGCCTTGTTGAAATCCTCATACATACTAAACCTTACCTAAATACACTTCTTATTGTCTCGCCATCATCTTATCTTGGCTTCACAGTTGACTCCTGCATCACAATTTTTTTGGGTTTTTTACCCTCTGAAATAAATAAATAAACAATTGTCGGGCATAGCCATCAAAATTAATTGTCAGTCTTGTTCATCTTAGTCCAAGAATCCTAAGTCATCAGGCCCAATTAAATAGAAACCATTTAAGCAGGCAAACAACTTTCAAAATGCATCTTGAACATCTGTACAATCAAGCAATTAGTACTTCGTCTTAATGTTAGAATTTTAGGAATGATTTTTATCATTCTCTGACTCGTGATCTGATATGTAGTAAGTGACATCCCTCTGAATTGAATTCATTACAATGCTGCTCATCTACTCGTCAAAGGTTAGGTATAACTGCAATTTTATCGAGGTTAGTGATTATGTGTTTTATGGCAAGTCTTGATATTTTCCTGCTCTATCTTTTTGGTCATATCATAGACAACATCACAAGTGGCTGACAAGACCAACTCATGTCCCATACTTGCACTTTCATTTCCTTTATAATTGTAGTTTATCCTATGGAATCGACCCCTAAGGACATATGAGAGGAATGCTTCATCCTTGGCAGCTAGAAAATCAGAATGACAGATTATTCCATATTATGATTGTTACCAATTAAACTTAATGAAATATTTAAAGCCTTCAGGTCCTAATGTCTCAATGTATAGAGCCACCCATGTTGTATTTTGCTGTATTCAAGATGTTAAATGACACACAGACAGCTTTGAAACATAATACCAAATGATTACCAAGCTATCCGTTCTTGGAAATAAGCACATGATCTCACCCAGCCACCGCCAGAACCTCACGCACACGGTCCTTAAGGTAGTTTTTAAGCAAGAGCTATTCCATCTTAGGTAAGCCAATGCTGCAGCAACGTGGAATATCATACTGTAGGAAGGCTTTCAGTTTATCTGTAGCTTTATTGAAATCCTCTTCTCGACCACAGAGAACCACTTTAATCTTATCAATTTTCTCTCTCCAATCTTCAGTTGAAGAATATTCAGCTATTTCTCGATTTAGTTGGAAGTTTTTAGTTTTGAACATGCGTTCTATCAAATCCTTCATGAATTTCATTCCTTTCAGCAACTCGCACATCCCATACATTTGTTCTGACTTTTTATACAACACCCCTTTTATTTGGGCATTCTCAAGTTGATTGTGAAACAAAGCTAATTCAAAAGCTCAGTGACACTTATGTAGCGTGAACCCTGACCAATTGCTGGCGCTATGGCAGCGCCCAGTATATGCCTTCAATCTCTATAAACTAGTCCGCAACCTAACTTAACCTTAACAAATGAACGACCGGGAAAAGTTCAACCGAGTGAAATAACCGTGACATTCAGTGTAAAAACAAGTTTTATTAACTTCTTATACTGCAAAATCGCGACACTAGCGACCAAGTAAACGACGCCCTCTAGATTAGGGCGCCAAAACCCGAACACTAACAATACAAATACAACACCAGCAGTCAAACTAACGGCACCCTCTAGAATAGGGCGCCAAAACCCGAACACAACGAACAGGGTACAAATGCAATATTATGAGGAACGACAACCCCACACCAGCGATCGAGTAAACGACGCCCTCTAGATTAGGGCGCCAAAACCTGAACGCTCACAATACAAATTAACACTAGAACTTAAACCAACGACGCCCTCTAGAATAGGGCGCCAAAACCCGAGCACTAGAAATACAACGAACCGGATACAAATGCAATATTATGAGGAACGACAACCCCACACCAACGATCGAGTAAACGATGCCCTCAAAAATAGGGCGCCAAAACCCGAACCACTATTAATACAAATTAACAAGGCCCAACCGCAACTGTTACGAGCAACGGCGCCCACCAAAACAGTACCACTAATGGTACTTAGCACAAGCGATGTTATTCCGACTAATCAGAATAAAGCTGGGTCTTGGTTCGTCCGACTAATCGGATCAATTGGTGAGGCTTCTCCAACTTGCTCGGAGACCAACTAATCTGCTCGGAGACCGACTAATCGGAATCCATTGGTGAGGCTTCTCCAACTTGCTCGGACACCGACTAATCGGAATCTGACCTGACGGGCTCATGCCCCAGGTTAAATACAGTTAAAGTGGGTCACGTGACTACGCCATAACAAACGACAAATATTAAAGTTATTGCAATCAAAACAATAGAATAAATTGACAAAACACATTAAATAGCGTCACACTTAAATGTAATTGTAATGGAGTCTCATAAGCTTTTGACAGGCGTGAATAAAGCCCCTCTATCTCTTTTGTTATAACTGCCTCAAGACCTCGGAATGTATTTTTCCGTTCACTATCATGTAGAATCACTGAAATAGCTTTATTGGTTTGGCCTTTCAAAAGCAGCTTTGACAACTGATATTTTCCTTCCGGCAATGATCTTGTGACATGCTCTGTGTTGGCTTCCTCAAAGCTATCATCCTCACTTGATATATAGGCAGAGGCTGAGAGCTGATTTGGACTGGTTTTTGTCAAGGCGTGGGATGTGGTCTAAAAGGGGTTGTTGAAGTAGTAGTAGGCTTATGTCTGGAGATTTCACTGGCAAACCAGCTGGTTGAGGTTAATCAGGAGAAAGCGATCGAGGTTTCCTGCAATGTGGTATTGGCTTTTCAGTTGGTTTGTGAGTAGTGTGTGGATGGTCTCCTCAATTTCAATCACATCCAGATGATGATCATAACAATGAGATTGCATTGCAGACTATAAAAAAAGTTATTACATTATTAGATTTTTTTACCAGTGGAAAATTTAAAGGAACATGGTCAAATTGAATTGACATCATTTTTAACCTTATTGTTTGGAAATAAGGGTCTGATAAAGAACTTGGTAGTAGGCTACCATGATTGAGTTACCAGTAAGCGGGTCTTGCAAATCAAAGTAGGCAATCTTCTTGCTGCCTGGTTTTAGAACAAGGCTGTTGGATAGGACACATACTTGCACGTTGGTTCTCATGTAGTTAGTCTGGTGTCCTTCTGTGTCACCAGGTAACTGAATACTACCCACTGCCTGATATATACCATACATAAGCAGACACATTTAGATGTAACAAAACGAAGACATGGTCTGTTGAAGGATTCAGCAGGCAAAGGTCGTTTTTAAGCGCCGAGTGTATCATGCTAAATTAATAACAGGTGGAACCTGCACCTTTATATGAAGCAGTGTTATGTCTTACCTGCACAACGAATGCAGTCAGTTCTGGACCGACTCATGGCTACCTGGCGGGTTTATGGATCTTGTACGACAAGGAAATCCCTGAAATCAATCAATCAATCACAATATTTTAGTAGAACCAATCTCCAAAACCCGAAGACATCCAGCAAATGGCTCTCCCTAAGGTGAATATCAAGGGGGCCCCTAAGACCCCTGGGGTCATAGTCACATGCATCATAGCCCAATGTCACGTATCCACCAAGACTTTAACAAAGAATAAACAACTGTGCCATGCAATCATTTCACCTACCCTGTAACATATCAGATAACCTAACCATTTTATGAAGATCTTCTGAATTCACATGACGATATTAAAGACTATGTGGTGATAAAACATATGTTGTGCTGTGGTGACTAGGCTAACAGACTAGGGTAGTGCAAATAAGCCAATGATGCATTACAAATTGGCTCTTGAAATCAAAATCATCTGTTTCCAATTGGTTTCAATAAGATACTTTGATTGGTCTTTAGGTACATAATAAAATATACAATCAAAAGTCTATGACATATTGTCTTACTTTTCATTGCGTCAATTTTTATTTGATGACAAAACCGCTTATAAATCTGATAATTGTTCTTTGCTTTGTAAAGCCGATGGCACGTGAGCAAAGCTTTAATGTCCAAGTGCCCAACATGTGAGTGACGGCAAGTGGGCGAGGCTGTTGTGTAGGCGTGTCCTTGAGCTAATGACACATATAAAAGAAGTCCTCTGTCTTACCATAGAAAGTTTGAGTTTTGAATCGCATTGCAATATAATTTAATAGTTGTGGTCGTGTCCACATGAAGGCTTATATCTTCAAGATAGCCAGGTACCACGACCCAATGGGCCCACTTATGAGTATCCCGCATCATAAACAAGTTTTTAACTAATTACCCTATTTGTGTTTTGCCGTTGTTGTGACGCATGCAGAGTTGGATTTGGTCGCTCACGTGTCACAATACAGTCAGGTCTAAGACCCTAACGAAATCTAAAAATCTCACTTTTTCCACAACCTGATTAGCAGATATGGGGCTTTGCACCTTGCAGCTTAGCCCCGGTTGGACGGTGATATGCTTTTTAAACGGTCATCCGTTAAAACACCCCGTACTGCGCATGGGCACAGCTACTACTGCATCGCTGTAAAGATAAACATGTAGACATATTGTAAAACTAGATTTTCTTGCTTATCTACGCTCTTCCTTATTGTAAAGTTACTCACTGCCTGTAGTTGCTTGAGTGGGGACTAGCCAGAGGAATAACCCGAGTTCTGGAGTAGAGATGCTTATTTGGTTTATTAAGATTCAACAATGAAGCTCCCTGGGAATCTCCCGGTCTGAATCTTATCCCTGACTAGATGATCCCCCTGTACCTGGCCCATCTGTGCTCCTTATAAAGGTTCAACACGATAGGCCAGGTTAAAACAATCCCCGCGTGACAGGACGAGTCCACTTGGAGGGTGGACTCGCTCTGCTGTAAGGGTTGCTACAATCAGGGTTACACCCCTCCCAAAGAGTGGTGTGGTGCAACCCGGGCTCTCGTGCTGATAATTAAAGGGGGAGGCTTTTTAAGAACGTATGAGCCAGAATAGTATTATAACAATATGCTCATCGATGATGCCACCTAGACTACAATCGTAATGGTAGTCCATGTGTGCTGAATGCATCACTCGTAATTCTAGGTGCAAATTGTTTATTACCATCAAAATATGCATTGTAAAAAAAATAACTCCCCATGTTTTATACGTTCAATGTATCTGATTTGAATTGTGGATTTGTGCATTACGTTGGGATCGAACATCGTAGGACGTCTACTCAGACGTTCTGCAGGGCTATTTGCAGCCCTGCAGGACGTCTTGTTGATATATAAGTAGGGGCCTCTTGATTCCATATTTTAATACTTACCATTTTATTGTAATATATTTATTTAATACCATTTAGGCTAGCAAAATTAGAACATTTGAAAAATTATTGTAACCTCATTTAATTATCTATTATTGTTATGGACATGTGCCAATGTATAACAGTATTGGCGCATGGCCACTGGATAGAGGGCTTGATTTCTAAGTCAACAACACAATTTTTATCTTTCTAGCTGGGGTTTTAAGTTGAGCATGTGTGGACTTTTCTTGCCCAAACCAGCGACCAGCCAGCGTGACGATGACGCTCGCTGTCGCCGGCTCTGCATTGACACCTTAAAGGGGAGATCTAGAATTAAAGGAACAAATGTTTAGGGCAGTGTGCACTGACTCCTAATGGAGAAGGAAGGAGTCAAAGCCTGTCTGATGTTTCCACTCTATTGATAAAACTATTGCAACCAAACACCCGTCTGATGTTGCTATAATTTCAGTTGACCACAATTTCTAGATCACCTTTGGAGATGTCCTCATCCAATCCATAGTCTTGTTATTGGCAAACATGACGTATGCTTCGGATACAATTGTAGAGATGCCTGGCTTGGCCCTCATCAGGTGATCCAATATGATCCAAACAACAAACCTGCTAGCTTTTGGAACCGATGCTGTTTTCGATCGTACTTAAGCAGCTTCACTTCACTCAGCAAAGGGGCCACCTTGCAAATGGTCATTGAAAAGATGCTAGCAAGCTGCAGACATTGCAGGAAGAAGAACAGCTAGCATGATGTGGACCAGTGAATAAATGTCATCACCGCTTTGGGCAACAAAAGCGTTAAAGACAGCATCTTTCTTGATGTAGGTCTCGTCACCAAACGGTAGTATGTTGGCAGCCATGATGTCCTGATGTTATGATATTAATCTAGCTCTTTTGACTTTTGAAACCCTCCCCCTCTTTTCCATTGTCAGCACGACATGTTTCACTAGCCCGGGTCGGCCTCTGCCCTTAAGACGGGTGTGAGACCCTGATAAGTAGACCTGGCTGGTACCTTTTCCCATTGGCCAATGACCCTTCGAGCCCACGCCCCATGTGAGCAGTTGGGGTTGACCTTTGTGAAGGGGGACCGGCTATACCTGGACCAATGGGAGGCCAGCTGTGGGTGTGGTTCCGAGCGTAATCCAATGCCGGAACCCCGATAAAATGGCTGGCCTCGCCGAAGTACAGGGAGATATACCTAGCGAAGAGACGAAGTATCTGAACAAGATTCTGACCCGAGATTCCAGAGAAAGCTAATAAGCCAAACTCGAATAATCAACAACAACTCAACTCCTGGACTCGTGTGTTTTCTCTGGCTAGTGTCCCCACTCAAGCAACTACAAGCAGCTACAATATTCCTATATACGAAGGAGCGCGCAGAAATACGAATAACCAAGAAATATAAGTATAACAAGAGTATAGCTATATAGGAGGAAATATAGTTATAAGAAGTGGTGTGAGAGTCCGGATATCTGATAACTTCCAGTTATCAGAACACAACTTCCCGGTACAAAGCGCTCTACTACATGCTCCTTCGTACAGGAAAATAGCTGACAATTGCTACGCCGAGAATTCGCACGAAGCCAAATCCAACCATGTCGCAGAGCAGCACAGAACAAGTGGCTCGCCGCTTCGAATCATGAACCCCGTTGGAATCGGACACGCTTACGCGATTAGAGACCATCTTGCGAGGCTCATCTCTTCCCCCACCACCTTCCCCACAGGAACGAGATATAAACGACCTCAAAGAGCAAATGCGTCTTCTACAGCTTTCCATGGCTCCGAAACAGGTAAGTTTTGATGATAGAGGACGTTCCCCTTCAACAGACCGTAGTGACAAGAGATATCGGCGAAGCCCCTCACGTGACACCTATCCAGCTTATGACCAATGGGATGAGCGAGGCAGCAGACGCGCGGGCGGTCGAAGTCACGAAAGCCGTCATGATTACGGTAACACCTCCTCGTACGGCCGCGACAACCACAGGTATCCGTCCGGAGGCCGAAATTATGTCCGGGATAGTCCCCACAATCGCGACCGCCGACAATATTCCCACGAACTCGAAAATCGTCCGATTGCCACTCAATGCTCGGTCTGCAGCCGAAGAGGGCACTCTGAAAGGAACTGCCGGCAGCAAATCTGCCGCAGGTGCCATAATGTCGGACACCACAAAGAGCAATGCCGCGCTAACATCAACCTCTCCTGCTCCAAATGCAGAAAGCTAGGGCATGCTAGTTCTACCTGTCGCTTCCAGGGAAACTAGCAACACCCGTTGCTTACTCTGTGAGTAACGGGCCAGACCTTCAAGACGACAACATTGGAACTACAACGGCCACTGGTAAGTACGGCACTCACATTTTAGACAACAATGAGTAAACTATAACGCTATCAAATAAGCGATACAAAGCTAAAGTCGACTCAGGAGCTGATCTGAATTTCTTATCTGTAGATGTATTGGCCAAATTGCCACCAACATTACGAAACAGATTTAAGTCTAAAATTAGCAAATGTGTGTGTGCCAACAACACTCAGGTAACTACTCTAGGTAACATTGCCTTTCCATTCTATCTACATAACCAAAGGTTATCAGCTGATTTTGTGGTATTGAGCGACTCTCACTCCCCAATGTACTTAGGCATTCCATTTCTAAAGAAACATTCGGCAGTAATGAATTTCGGAACTGGTACCATTTCAGTCACAACCAATATTCCTGTACACTCTGCACAGAATATTACTATTGATCCCTTTTCTGAAATTATATGTGCAGGAAATCTTTTCCGTAAAACTGAAAAAAAAACAACAGGGGAATGTTCAGTTTTCCCGCATTTGAATTCCAAAGGTATTTTGTTAGCCCGCGCAGCAGTAACCGTCAATGACAACTGCGTGCCAGTAAGGTTGTTTAACACTACCCCCGTTGCAAAGTTAATTACCAAGGGTGAGAGAATTGCCACATTTGATCCTGGGACAATGATGTAGAAACCTTCCAGTACAAAATCGATGACAATATGAATGCTGTTGAAAGTGAGTATGTTAAATTGAATGCATGTCATTTGCCCGCACATGATACTAGCCATGTACCAAATGTAGACTGGAGCCAGTCTCAGGTAAGTGAAATTGAGCGCCAACAGCTTAAAGACCTGGTAGCAGAATTCCCCGACTGTTTTGTCAATCCAATAACCAAGGAGTTAGGGTTGACCGATAAAACTTCGTGCAAAATTGAGATTCTCCCGGGCTCTACTCCTGTTCATAAGTATCCCTATAGAATGGCTCCCCAGGGCAGACAGGAAATGGACAAAATCATTGATCAACAAATTCAACAAGGACTAATCGAGGAAGCTCACGACGGAGCCTGGGCATCGCCGGCCCTTTTAGTTAAGAAAGCCGGTGGTGGTCTAAGACTTGTAATTGATTACAGAGGTCTTAATGCGGTAACCATCCCTCAAGTCCTTCGAATTCCCAGGTTAGATGAATTGTTAGATTGTGTAGGTGAGAACAAACCCAAGTACTTTTCAGTTCTTGATTGCACTCAAGGGTTCCATCAAATCCCCTTAGATCCAGAGTCCAGGGATAAAACTGGGTTTATCACACCTTCCGGGAAATACAGGTATCGAACGATGCCCCAGGGCATACGGAACGCGCCGAGCGTGTTTCAATCCCTCATTGACTCTTTGTTGCGTAACATACAATACAAGTACGTCATGGTATCTGTTGTTTTTCGCCCACATTTGACTTGCATCTTAAACATCTCCGGGAAATATTTGTACGGTTACGCAATGCCAACCTGAAAACACCCCAGAAATGTTCGTTTGTTGTGAAAAAGGTAAAGTATCGGGCCATGTATTGCAGCCAGAAAGCATATTACCCCCAAAACGATCAATGAAGCAATTGCATACCCTACCCCCACAAAACATAAAGACGTACGTGCTTTCCATGGGATTAACGGGCTTTTTTAGAAGGTTCATCAGTGGCTATGCAATTATTGCGCGCCCTCTATATGCTTTGACCAAGAAGAATCAATCATTCACGTGGTCGCCAGAATGCCAAACCGCATTTGACGCCTTGAAAAAGGCGCTGGTAAGTTCTCAGGTTTTAGCCTTTCCCGATTTCAGCAAACCATTCGTATTGTCGACTGATGCTAGTAAGCTAGGATTAGGCGCATGTCTTAGCCAGGAAATTGACGGCAAGCTGCGACCGATAGGGTTTGCAGGGAGAGGTCTCTACTAAATCTGAAGCAAATTATTCCACTACAGAACAGGAACTTCTTGCAGTAGTATGGGGAATTCAAACACTTCAGAGTGTATCTTGAGGGACAGAAATTCCAGTTACATACTGATCATTTAGCCCTCAATGATGGATATTTCTTGTTCAAAGCAGCCTCAGGGTAGACTAGCAAGATGGGTCACATTCATACAGCAACCTTTTGAAGTGAGTCATGTTCCCAGGAAAGCAAGGACAACATTAAGTCCCGGATGCATTAAGATCGATTGTTCTTATGACAGGATCCGTACCGATGCTGATGACGTCATCGATCGTTTTCCCGATACTAGACACGGTCACCCCTGTTAATCCGCTTCCCCTTACAACAACGCCCACAGTTTTGCTCCCCTCAATTGCGACCGGACAACCCGACTTGTTAACAGCGATTCACCACCCCGAAATAATAAGCAAGCCGACAACGCGGTTAACGGCAAAAACTTCAAGTTATCATCATGATGTGCCATGATCCCATCGACGTAACTCTCAACCAGGTGTATTCGGATAAGGAATTCGTGAATCAGTCTATATGCACTATTCCCGCCACTACAGCGGGCAAGTTATCTGCTTTCCCTCGCGATCACGATAAACTTGCCTCGCTATCTCTAGATTCAGAGGACAATTATGAAACAGAAGCCCTATGTGCAGTAACTGATAAACGGACTCAACGCGCTGAACTCCGACATCGGCTTACAAACCAAGCGAAAACTAATTGGGATTCAATCACCTTAAGCCGAGAACAGATAAGGCGTCAGCAAAGGCTTGATCCCCAGTGCAGTATAGTTTTACGACTCCTCAAGTATGGCACCGTTCCCACCAATAAACAAGAGGCAGACGTGCTGCTCAAACGCGAGCAAACTATTTTATTGCTGACGATCTCCTGTATCACATATTAACATCACAGGGACCGAAACCAAATAAAGCAATGGCACAGTTAGTCATCCCTCAAAACCTCAAGGAACATTTCCTCAAAATGCATCACGATGCACCTCTAGGCGGACATCTGGGCGCTTCGCGAATGATTTCAGTCATGCGGGCCGCGTTATACTTGGATCGGGATGATCAGGGACATAAACGAATATGTTCACACATGTAAGTCCTGCAATGCATCCAAAAAAGTTCCAATGTCTCTATTCGGCCCCCACTTTATCATCCGTGAGCCTGCCCCAGGACCGTTCCACACTATGACAATCGACACAGTCGGCCCATTACCGAAAACGCGCTTCGGTAACGAGCACATGGTGTGTGTCACGGACCAATACAGTCGCTATGTCATCGCATGGCCGACTCGTGACATCACAGCCAAATCAATTGCTAAGGGGTTTTTACGAGAGAGTCATCTGTGTGTATGGTGCACCCAAGCGACTTCTCTCCGATAACGGATCCGCTTTCATTTCAGGAATTAGCTCCCTTTTCAAAATTAGCAAAGTTATGCTCCCTTTTCAAAATTAAGCAACGTTTCAGCGCAGTTTCTAAGCATACCATGCTCAAAGTCAAGGTCAAACGGAACGTTGTCAGCGCTCCATACTAAATCTTCTAAGGAATTTTCATTCGGTCAGTCCTAAGCAAAGCAAACAGACTGGGACCAGCACCTAATGCCATTAGTATTTGCGCTGAACACTTCTGAAAATCAACCACTTGGCTATTCAAGCTATATGTTAGTATTCGGCAGAAAGCCCGTGTTACCAGCGGAGATGGATCTTCCAGACCCCCTCAAAACCCCCAACACATACAAGGACCACATTGTCGAAATGCTGCAAACACAAATTTCCAAATTTGCCGAACAGCACCTAGTCGAACAACAAATGAAAATGAAGGATCAGTATGATAAAACCACCAAAAACAACCCCATCGAAGCCGGTGACGCAGTATACGTGTACCAACCAAAAATTCGAGTACGAAAAACGAAAAAGAAATTGCAGAAAAATTTTCATGGGCCCTTTCTTCGTTGTCGGATATGTGCAACCCCCACCACGGTTAAATTAAAACGCCTATCACACGGGAAGCATTTGGACAAGACAGTCAATGTTACGCGTCTGAAGAAGGGACACATAAGTGCAAGGACCAACAAATGGGATCCTTTGAATGTTGAAGATCTCGGGGATCTATCGGAAGAGGATCTTCCCAGCGACAGCTTTAATCAAGCTGCAACAGATAATGACGATTCGGACTCGGACGTGCCTGACGATGCGCCCCGCAGAGAAGGGTTACGCCCTCGAGTCAATCATGCTGAGAGATTCGCTACCCCCAGCGTTGTCCACATGGCCCCTTCAACACCCTCCACGGCTAATACACCTAGCCTTCTACCCCGACTGCGTACATGCAAACAATCATTCGAGACAACACGTGCAGATGCTCCCTCCCAACAAAATATCCCACCAACAACCGCCTTAACCAAAACTTCCCACAAGCCACAAGCTGTACGTAAGGATGTAAAGACACATGATGTAGTAAAATTGATTGGATCAAAGGTTCCTCGATTTTCAAATAAAGTAAAGTATAACATCATGTTTGCCGGCGGACAATCTGAGTGGATTTTTGAGGACAAACTCAACAGCGCCACCAAGTCTCTGGCGCGAAAGATGCACATGACCGATTTATGACAACATTACCAATTTATGACAACATTTACCTATTTGTGACACTGTTTACCAATATATGCACCATCTACCAATTAATATTTAACTATCATCATTTATTTATTTTCAGATTATTCATCTTCCAATTTGTGTTTAACTATTCATTTTCAGAGTGTTTTTTCTTTTCAGAAATTATTCCCAATAATGTCATGTTATTATTTGTTATACCTATGTACTATTTACCCCAAAACAGGACGTCTACATTCGTATTGTAAGTATATTCCTTTTGAACCGTTATTTCACACACCATATATATATGTATATATTGTCTATTATTCCAATAAGACAACATTTACCTGCCATTAACCCATGCTATTGACACTTTGTCTGTCTCACCCGCATTTCAAACCGTCTGCGACGAACCGTTGATAATTTTAATTGCATTCAAGACAACTGACACAGACTTAAATGTTAGGATAACTATCCCTCGCCAATTAAAACTATATACGCTTTAAAACGGATAAATTGGATTCAAATTCTAATGTTAGCGATAACAGTCCTTTGCCAATTAAACCCACGTACACTTTATAAAGGCTTATTGGGACTCCAATTCGACCACTCCAATTAAAGATCGTCTCTAGACATCTAATTACGACCCTGTATACAAACACTGGGCTATTGAAGTTTACTAAGCCGCTTAAATTATCATCCGACATCCATTCATATGTAAGCTCATTGATCACAGGCTCTATGCAATTACATCAAAGCTATCTCAATATCAATGCGGGCCTAGTAATTAAACACATCACCGCTACAAGGGTAATTATCTCAACGGACGCTTGTCTCGATCCTATACGCTATCACACGTAACCAACACCAACTGTGAGTATACGGTTAAGTTATTAGAAGCCTTTTACATCGTCTTCTTCCGAACGCGCAAATTAGACACTATGATATTATCAATTATGTTCAACAATTTTTTTACCTCTAAGCTTGCAGATTATAAGACAAAATCTTTCTATAAGTAACGTCGACTACACTATTATCGCACCGTCCTTCATATCATGTGGACACGTGTAAAATTAGTGAACCTTCGTGATACACATTACCCATTACGCAATCTTATATTATTCAAGTATATGCGGGGTATCATTTCATGAAGGAATCTGCAGCTTAAGAGATGACGTGCATATTCATCAAAACAATTAACGGAGAAGTATTTTGTATCATTTAATTCTCAACGCATATGTGAGATGTTTATATTTATTTCCTCCGGCATGTACAACAAATACAATTAAAGTGTCACACGTTGTTCTTCCGTACTTACATGTTATACAGTAATCGTGTGCGATATGTGTCCATACATTATTTCAGGTGCAAATTATTCTCAACATCTACCACTCCGAGAAGCACACCATAAATGCTCTTCTGGACGCCCCCTTCCCACCAACGACCGAGCCAGGCTCAGGAGGACTCTACTGGGACCCGTAGGGAAACTGTTCAGAGGACTCTTTAAAGAGACTGTTCAGCCACATATAAGGCAATCAGGGATCATTTCGTTATTACATTACTACGATTAACGCAGACGTAAGTAATGACATCTTCTAATTTGTGCCGCCGAGTTTACATGATGGAAGTTATGTTGATAAGTTTTTAACATTATTATTTGACTGGAAATGTTCATGATATACTGTGGAGATCTGTTTTATTCAGTTATGTCGTTCCATCGATAACGGTGCCTCCCTAAAACCATGAACTACACGAATGTTAGCTGTAAATCATAACGCGCTCTGAATTTACCTCGCTAACGATGTGTATTCTTCCGCTTTAGTTACATAATGTAGATTTCATAAAATCTTCACTCATTCAAGTTGTGGGCATAATTGTGCACACATTAGACCGACAAGCAGGAAGGATAATGTCCGACAACATAAATGAGGATCTTTTTTCTGAGACCACAGCGCCGCGTAGCGACTGAAAGTCTGAAAATGTAACATTTTTGGTTTCCAAGGTGCTGTTACCAAGCAGCTTGCTAGGCAACCACTTTCCTTATATGGGGCTGAACAGTCTCTTTAATATGGCCGCGATAGACATATTTACGCCATACAAGAGGGAGATAGCGCCTTCACCCGACGTGCCAATGCCTTGCAAGCCACAGCATACGTCTTCCTGACCATGGATACAGAAGACGTCCAACGGCTCAACCAAGCGTCATAACGCATATCTCCCCTCACCTCAAGCGACAGCTGGCGAACCCAATACGGCAGCCCTTCAGAGATCTCATCTCCACGAAACAGCCACACTCATCAACTTTAATCATTTTCCTGGCATTGGACCAGTGTTATTGTATACAATAATTTCTGTAACATTAGTTAAATTCTTCAAAAGTTCAATAAGCTACAATAAGTTATTTCACCATTCCACCATTGTCAAAGTATAGGCTCATCGCTTTTTTCCCACTGGGTTTTAGTGCGGAGTAATACTGTGGAATGTGATTAATGTTAAAGGTTAAATTTCAGTATGTCACCATTAATAACCATATTGTATAACTATTACACGATTCATATATATATACATAGCTTACAAGTTTAGAGAAACACTTTTTGTAAAATTATTATAATCTCATCATCAATAATCCATCTATGTTAAATATCTTTGTTATGGACATGTGCCAATGTAAATTGATATTGGCGCATGTCCAAGCTACTCTGGAATCATTCTTAATTCAAAATCAAATAATATTGGGCTAATGTCGTGCTGTCCCTTTACCCTTTAACTCATATTCCAAATTTCCTTTATTTTCGAAATGCAAAGGTAAATCAAAATTGATTGAACAGTGGAAGTTCAACTTAACTATGGTTGGGGAGGATGTTATGATATTAATCTAGCTCTTTTGACTTTTGAAACCCTCCCCCTCTTTTCCATTGTCAGCACGACATGTTTCACTAGCCCGGGTCGGCCTCTGCCCTTAAGACGGGGGTGTGACCCTGATAAGTAGACCTGGCTGGTACCTTTTCCCATTGGCCAATGACCCTTCGAGCCCACGCCCCATGTGAGCAGTTGGGGTTGACCTTTGTGAAGGGGGACCGGCTATACCTGGACCAATGGGAGGCCAGCTGTGGGTGTGGTTCCGAGCGGATAACACTCGCACTTGTAGCATCTTGGGGCAGCTTCGCAAATTCCACAAATTTGGAATAGTAATCGGCAACTAATACATACGTTGTTCCATCAAAATAGAACTTATCAGTTGCTACTTTCTGCCACAGCCTGTCCGGCATCTGACTGGTGATCATTGGTTATTTCCTGTTGTTACACTTTGTTTCAGCACACACGCTACATCTCTCACACAGTTCGGTGATTTCAGCTGTCATCCCAGGCCAAAATAAAATATCTTTAGCTCTTTTCTTACACTTTTCAACACCTAGGTGGCTTCTGTGAATTTGCTGCAACGTTGCAGTTCTCATCGACACAGGAACAACTACTCTCTCGCCTCTAATCACCAAACCTTCTGACACGTACAGTTTATCTCTGACACACCAGTAAGGTCTACATTGGTTTGGGATGAGATCTTTCACGCTTGGCCACCCCTGGTTGACAAACTTAATTACCATTTGTAATGACATATCTCGATCGGTTTCAGCTTTCAACTCAGCTAACCTGACAACACTGATTGGTAGATGCGAAACAGTATGCACCTCATATTCATCTATATCACTTGGCTCATCTGGAGAGGTCACTGGTGCACGACTTAGAGTGTCTGCTATGACGAGCTCCTTGCCTTTCTTCCAACACGTACTTTTGCAGATTTAACATCATCCGCTGTATGCGTGGCGGTGCTGCACTCAGGGGTTTAGGTACAACGCTTCTAGAGGCTTATGGTCGATCTCAACTGTCACATCTTGTCTACCATAAATGTAATCGTGAAATTTTTTACAACCCCACGTGATAGCCAACATCTCTTTCTCAATCTGAACTATTCACACGATGTCAACCCACGCGAGACATAAGCCATCGGCTTTTCATTCTGTTACAGACACACACCTAACCCATACGCCGAAGCGTCCATTGACACTGTAACTGACTTACTCAAGTTATAATAGTACAGGGGTTTTCACTACATCCCTCTTCAACTGCTCAAAGGCATCTTGCTGGGGCTTATCCCAATGTCATGCTGTTGTGGCACACTGAAGGGTCCACTCTCCATGGCAGACATGTTTGACGCAATGCTAACATAACATCTCTGCAATAGTTCACGGAGCGCATGCGATTTGACCCGGTTGTAACCTCGGACCGGGCGATAACAAGCAGCGCGCGTCAAACATAAACAAACAAGAATGGTCAACATGAATGGAGCTTATCGGGGAAGCTCGGAAGTAAGCTGTGTTTACTGTCCACAAAGGCCTTTTTTGATGTCTTTGATTATGAACTTTCTTTACTTTATACGCTGCAGTTATTTCGGTTATATAACCAAGGCCCTGCAGTCACAAGTATTAAATTTGGGCAAATCTTATTCTAACATTAGCAGTCCAAGTTTTTTTGGTTGTGTGTCTTTTTATTTTTTCCATAAAACATGTGAACTCCCATCGGAGGGCTGGGGGGAGCAGCAAATCTGGGAGCAAATGGTATATCAGGCTTTTCCCATACCCCGTTGGTAGATAAGTTTCCAAAGAACAACTTCTCCAAACACTCTCGCTGCTTGTCTGTCATTTCCAATCCCGGCGTGTAACTTTCTATTGCTTTTTTCAGTCGATTTTCGTTAACAAATTCGTCTTCACATCTGACTGCCGCCAATTTTAGAAACGCTTGACGGCCATGAAACGTCCGCGGAACTACTTTTTTTCGATAAATGCCTCATAATGGGCCTATAAAAGGTTTTCCATAACAAAATGATTATTATTATTCTAATCACACACAACAGAAAATGTTTTTGTAATATTTAACAGATGACATTCCGTAATAATATTTCGTCGCGTAATGGCCCGAATTTGGCCCAAAGCGATCAGAGTATTGCAGAGGCGAATCCCAGCCTGCGCAGAAGCCGATGCGCAGGAGATCGTGAAGGGTCCGCAACGGTGCGGCCTTCTCAGACAACTTTGGAATGAATTTTCCAACATATCTCACCATTCCAAGCCACCAAGTGAGCTCATCAAAATTCTCAGGTTCCTTAAAACTCGTGATCGCTCTCACCTTTTCAGGATCAATACACACACTCTCCTCGGAGAAAATGTGACCCTGGTACACAACTGAATTAACAGCAATTTTGCACTTGGCTTTGTTCAAGCCCAACCCACACTCAAGAGCTCTGTCTAGATCGTTTCTTAGAATCACATCATGCTGTGCTCTGTTGGCAGCAGCAATCAATATATCATCACGCACAATCTCGATACCCTCGATGCCAGAAATCAGTGTAGTGATCGTCTGCTCCCAGACTTCAGGGGCAGACGAAATACCAAATGGCATAGGGTAGTGTTCACGCATGATACCCTCATTCAACTGTCTGGGGTCGATACACAAACGCAACTCACCACTCTTTTTCTCGATAACCACCAGCGAGTTCACCCACTCAGTTGGTTCTGTGACAGGCTCAATAATTGCTTGATCCACTAGTTTGTCAAGGGATCGCTTGAGGGGTTTAAGCATTGCATGTGACAACCGGCTTCACCTCAGGTTTCATCTTTGCATCATATGCAATACCCTTTATACACCCTAGCCCATTGAACACCATTTTGTACTTGGACTCATCAAGAATTTCTGCACTTGAGTTCGCTTCTCTCGACACCTGACAAGTTTTCTTGAGCAAACCTAGCTCAACACACGCATCGAGACCTAAAATCGGACATGCACTACCCTTGATGACCATAACATCTATTACTTGCTTCTAAAGTAGACTTGCAATTTAGCTTGAACCTCAGGTTTTACTGTTTTGCCAAAATAACCAACTAGCCGCGCACCACACGGCTTTACCTTGACATGCGGAAACTTTTTGGCAAGAAAATCACATGGAATTGTGTTCACTTCACTACCAGTGTCTAATTTGAACACTACCTTTTCACTGTCCTGCACCTCTACAGACACACGCAAGTCCTTCCTTTGTGACACCTGATTCACACCACATGATGTATTGCCGATACTGTCGACAAACAAACTGTCACTGTCTTCATCGTTATCTACTTGAACCTGGTGTGCCCGTTTGGTGTGACACATTTTCCCGTAATGTCCTTTACGGCCACACTTCCGACACAGCACCATCTCCGCAGGACATCCGTTCTGTAAATGTTTCTCGTGTCCACACTTGCCACATGCCTTTTTCACGCTTGACTCATGGCCTGCACCATGCGCATCACCTTTTCCACGACCACGGCCTCTACCACGACCACGGTAACCCTGGCCATGTCCTCGGTTATTTGAGTGTCCATGTCTATCACTCACGGCTTCAACAGCTTTCTCCGGCTCCTGTAGCTTCGTCCTTATTTCATGGGTTGAGAACATCTTCAACGCCTTCTCCAGAGTCAGGTCATCCTCCTCATAGAGTTTGTCGTGCAATTTCTCATCTGGCAACATACCGAACACAAACATATCACGTATTAATGAGTCCTCCACAACACCAAAGTTACATGTCTTGGCTAACTTTCGGAGTGCGCTGACGACTTGCGTCCCCGATTCACCGGTCTGCTGCTTGCGGATGAAAAATTGCTTCCTTTCCAGCAACTCATTCACTTTAGGGATACAGTGTGCTTCCAACTTGGCCCACATAATTGCGAGATCCATCTTATCTTCATCACTGGCAAACTGGAACGACTCATACACAGCCATTGCTCGTGGGCCAGCAACATTCAACAAACACATCACTTTCCTCTTGTAAGGCTTTTCATCTACCCAACTGGCACACATGAAAATATTAAATGCATTTTGAAACTTTTTCCAGTTCTGAGACACATGGCCAGTAATGTCTAACTCTCTGGGTGCTTTGAACGCACTGAGCCTGGCCATTGTGATGCAAGGATCACTACACAGTCAATCAGAAGAAGCGTGACAGACACTACTTACGATAGGCCACACAGTCAAAATATCAACTTGACAACACAATCGAAGCAAATGACTGCCAAGTAGAGTGTCTGGTCTTCCGAATTCCACATCCATTTCACGCTGATGCCTATTACCAAGGATGATTTCACTCAATTTTTACTTCTGACACCATGTAAACAACCAACGCCATGACGTGTCAAACAGGAGGCAACTTTATTACAAGGTCAAGGTCATTCCATCCGGTGGGTGCACAAACGATATCGTAACAATGTCGTAACCAGGCACGTGACCCCGGTACAAAACAAAGAGGTTCATGTTCACAACAATGGCGTTGGAAAGTCGAACAACTGCCGAGTTTTTTTGAAGGATAGAGGGGTTACAACGACCGGTTACCGACGTCAAGATCGAGTTAAACTTGGACTTAATTTGCCCTGTGATCCTGACTTTAGTCGTGCGAAATTGGTATTGCCCCCGTTCTCGGAGTCTAGTTTTCAGTTCTCCGCTGACTTTTCTGTGGTAATCCGGAGATTACTCACTACGATATTTTCAACTATTTGATAGCATCGCGCTCTGACTTCGACAAAAGGAAAGTGAAGAGCTACAAGTCTTTCGAAGACTGTAGACTTTTTGCTGATGGCCATGTGCTCCAGCAGAGACGTTCAAGACAGCATGACTGTCCTGTGCCAGTACAGGATATGGCAATTAAAAGTGCGAGGTGAGACAAATATTTTGGTTCATATGAGATAACATTAGCTGTATTTATCCCAGTTGTCAGTTAGGATTATTAAGTCCATGAGTAATTTCTACTATCATTTTTGTATCTGTTCTAGGTATAGAACCACACTAGAGTCATCACTTGGTAACCTAGTTGATGCATTTGACCCTTGTCAAGTGACAGGTTTCCCACCTCAGAGAACCAGCTACAGTGCCTGGCACACAAAATCAGACAGGTATGGAAATGCTTCAGTTTATTGCAGCCGAATAAAGTGTGATATTTATAGAACTGATTGTACAAAATAGACAACTGGGATATGCAAACAAAATGAAGTCACTTTATTGATTCTTTCTGTTTAACAGAGCAATCCTCACGCTCAAGTCCTCGAACTACTCGAAAGACCCAAGTCAACCTTCATCTCAGTCTCCAGAGCCACAATGTTTATTAACAAGTTGAGTTAGTTTACGTGTGAGATTTCGTCAAAGGCGATTTAATCCGGCCAGACAAATTTTGAGAAGTTCATGTTTATTTTGAATGACAAGATCGGTTGCTGCGCGCACGCGCAGACAAGGTTCTTCGCAAGCGAACTTTTGCTTTCCGAATTTTATTATTTAAGTATATGTGTCATTTTGTCAATGATTATCTTTTGGCAATACCTACATTAGAGGGGGGATATGTATTCAACGATATCACATTGACAATTGAAAAAAGATAACACATATGGATTCCGGCAGCTTGGAGGGGGCACTTGGCCTTGTCCTGAGTAGGGGTGTGCCCCGGGATCTCAAAAACCCGTACCCATCATACAAGGTGAAAATGGCAAAAACATACCCCGTACAACAAATATGAGGCCCAACAAAACCCGTCGGGAGGCCGAAAAACATACCCCGGCACATGTATACTACCTATATGTACTTAGGTGCCCCCCCCCCTCGGGACCTGCTGCCACATTGCGAGTGAAACTGAAACTGCGTCATATTTCCAAGATATTTCTAAGGTTGTGATTCTCAAAGTTCATGTAAATATTGCTAAATAATCACGAGACATTGGATAACCAAAATAGTGGGTTAAACGGATATTCATCTCATTTGTCGACATATATAATTACACAACATTGATGAGAAGCTACCCGCACGCAAAAAAAATTGCCACACGACCCATATATCTTCTGGCACGACGGTATATATTTATATTACCGTCGTGCGCGGCTACCCGTCCACATGCCCTGGCCCACTGCATTTCTTTGGATTGGAGCGTAGCTTTGGAAAAGGAATGAAAGACACACCATTCATTCTTTCTCGATCTCTATATCGGCTGTCTGAGTTGCACCTACCCCAGCAGCAATGTTTCGTGGGCATTCTGGTTCGATGTGATCGTAAATTATTCGGCAAAAACAGATTCAAAACATAATTTACGGTACGCTACAAACTGTTCATACAGCGTCGCTAAGGAAAGCTTGTTATGGGTAGCAACAAGACGGGGTACGGGAAGAACTACTTCCGGGTCACCGGGAAACGGCCTATTGCAATGGAGTCTGTAATCCTTGATAATTGGCGGACGCACAAATGAGGGTCTCTTATCTGTGTGAATGTCTGAGTGCAGGATGTTTAATCTGTTAAAACCTTAAATTGGACTGATCAAAATTTGAATTTCACGGCTTGTTATCTTTGACACTTAAGTTGGTTCGTGTTGTTCGCTTTGATAAATTTGAATTTGTCTAACCGTCAGGTTCATGCGTTTGACACGTGGCTGAGATCGTATCGTTGGTAAAATGTTATATGGTTGGAATAGTGAAAGAAATATGTGTGTGAAAATTTGGTGAAATAATTGCGTAAAAAAAAATGATTATGCATATAAAATGAATATTGGCGTCCTGTTCTGAGAAGAAAGTATATGGCTAAAAATAATATGACATTGGTTGGAAAAAATTCTGAAAAGGGAAATATGAACGAAGAATACTATGAATATGAATCAATGAGGCTAGGAAGACATAATTCGTTATTTGTTTCAAAATCGGTAATGCTCATCTTCCGCGCCACATCTTTGCGTCCTCGAAGACCCACACATATTGTTCGCCAACAAACATGATATTTGATACTTAATTTGAATATGGAGGATATTTGACCTCGAATAATTTAACAAATTTCTCGTTTCCCCGTCCTTGCATAAGGCTTGTCGGATGCGGGAGGTTAAAATTAAGGCGATAGCGGGAGGGGTGTTTATGCGCGACGGAAGGTCCAAATGAGCAATAATAATTGCTACTATCAGGGTTACTCCCCTCCCCACCAAGTGGTGTGATGTAACCCGGGCTCTCGTGCTGATAATTAAGGGGGGGGGGGGAGACTTTTTAAGAACGTATGAGCCAGAATAGTATTATAACTTCCCATTGCGTGCGATGTGACGAATTGTGATGTTGTCCGCCACGGTAGACGACTATAACGTCTGTAAGAATTATCTGCTACTGATAAAACGCATCAACATCCATTTATAAATTTGTACGTTGCTTTTATCATGCCAAAAACAAAAATAAAACAAGAGAATCACTCCACTGGAATATATCTGAATTATTCTCGGGGGAATCAGCGCAGAGATTGCGCTAAAACACTGTTTCACTGATTCAGGCGTGCTAATTCAGGAATTATGACAGAATCAAAATGATTGACCCTATCCCCGCAGACTGTTTTTACATTAAAAAAAGAAGTGACACACTGGTTCCATGATATGTCTACTTTCCAAACATTGTAGTATTGGGGCATGCTAATTCAGGAACTATGACAGAATCGACATCCCGCACCGAAATTGCGCTAAAACGCTGCTTTTGCTTCGACCATAGTAATAGTCGGGAGATGGTTACATTAAAATAGAAGTGAGACACTGGTTCCATGATATAGCTTCTTTTCACACATTGCAGGATTCAGGCGTGCTAATTCAGAAACTATGACGGGCCGTTTAAGAATGCTCATAACATAAAACTGGAGTATTTGATTGAAAAACGGTGTAAATATTTCACGATTGACCAGTCCATCACATTTAGCTGGCCATGTGGTAAGCCCCTACTGCAGACATAGAGGTCTGTTGTAGGTCTA
>CM067345.1:44606657-44614157 GCA_034190875.2 Urechis unicinctus
CGCTTTCAAGAGTCGTTTTGACTCTATCGACGGCCTAAGACACACGTACATCAGATGTTTTAACAACCGTCAGTTACAGCGAGGTGAGACATTGGACGACTACCTCGATGACATCCAAAAGATGGGAAAACTTTTGGGTCGTTCAGACCAAGACGTACTGGACACTTTCATCTGCGGCCTACCGGATCACATTAAACCTTTAGTGCTTCAACACGACCCCCAGAGCATAGACATTGCATTAAGGCACGCACGCTTGTGTGTCTCGGGCTCCGCAAACCATTCCAACAGTGCTGAACAACCGTCACCTACCACAAAGGAACCCCAACTCATCAGTTTGGTGGAAACGCTGATTAACAAAATCGAACTGTTAGGAACCAACATAGCAGCTGCCGACGCCACACCAAGACATCAGCAGAAAAGAGAGAGCAGGCCAACTCAACGGAACCACCACAACTCAACAAAGTATACGCAATACAATGGTCAGTCAGTTTATTGTAACAGGTGTGGTAGTAGCAATCACAAGTCACATCAATGTTTACACATTACATCCATTTGTCATTTTTGTAAGCGTACTGGGCACATCGAAAGAGCATGCCGCAGCAAGCAATTTTCGCGCCGATCACCCTCCCACCCCCCTCCCGTCCACCAACCCCACACCCCAAATAGGTTAAGGCGCCTATCTCAAGGGTTCGTTTTTATGACTCCGGGGATAGGCAATCCAATAAGCCCAGTAGCAATGTCACAATGTCAACTGGAAAGTTAAATATTGATGATGCTAAGTCCATCTCACATTCTCCTTCCCCTGTTTCAGAGAATTGTAAATCATCCCATATGCCATCAATTTCTTTAAATACCCTTGAAGTGGATTTGGCTGGAAATTTAATTGCAATCCGCGTTGGTCAATGTAGGGCACAAGCATTGCTAGATACTGGTGCAAGCGTATCATGCATCTCGCCCAAAGCCATCAAGAATTTTTTCGAAACAAACGTCGAGCTTCAGCCTTGTAATATTCAGTCAGTTACAGGCGTAGGCGGACATTTGATCACTGTTTTAGGACAGTTGTCCCTTACGTTCAAAGTAGGTACCATAACAGTACAACACACATTCCATGTATTAGAAGAAATGAATTATCCCATAATACTAGGATTAGATTTCCTCCAGTCACAAAAAGCTACAGTCTGCTATGCAAACAACAAACTTATAATGAAGGATTGTCAAGTATCGGTAAATATGTTTGGAGTGTCAGATCAAATTGTAATGAAGTCCGTCAACCAGTGCACAATCCCAGCGCGAAGCGAGTCTCTCATATCATTAGCTACAGGTGACGTCACTCTACCCAATCAGCCGTATTTACTCCAGCCCTTAAACACTTTTTCAAAGACATCTTGCCTAATAGGCGCTACTTCAGTCACTAAAGCGAACGAAGGCCTAACAAGCTTTAGGATTTTTAATCCGCACTTCGAGTCAATAACCATTCGGGCAGGTCAGAAAGTAGCGTCTCTAACTAAGCTCAACGACAATGACATTCATATGTGGGCAGACGAAGTTAATGTTAACAGCTGTAACGCCGACTGTTCAAGTGGCAAATCAGATGACGAGTTAATAGCGACAGCGAAGGCACTCGGCTTTGTCAATCCGAATCCAAACCTCACGGCCGAACAATGTCGTGAAATAATGATATTGATTGGTAAAAACAGAGATGTTTTTGCCTCAAACCTAAAAGAACTTGGATCTTCAAATATCCACGAACATTTCATAGACACTGGTACAGCGAGTCCCATTCGATTAGCTCCCTATCGCGTTAGTCCAGAAAAACGGGCAGAAATAGAAAAACAAATAGAGATTATGAAAGATGCCGATCTTATAGAACCTTCAGTTTCCCCGTGGCAGGCCCCTGTAGTACTAGTCAAAAAAAAAGATGGCACATTTCGCTTTGCAGTCGATTACCGCAAACTGAATCAGGTAACAAAGCCCTTACATCAACCATTGCCTCACATAGAAGACGTTTTTGACACGATTGGCCAAAACAAAGCCACTATATTCTCAACACTGGACTGTGCCAGTGGGTTTTGGCAAATCCCACTCGACAAAACAACGGCACATAAAACGGCTTTTGTAACCCATCAAGGTGTTTATCAGTTCAAGCGTTTGCCATTCGGAATGATGAATGCACCTAGCGTTTTCGCTATGGTAATGAACCATGTTCTGCGAAACCTATCAACTAAGTACGCAATGGTTTACGTTGATGACATCTTAGTGTTCAGTTCAGATTTCTCTCAACATCTGCAACATCTCTCAGATATATTTCACCGTCTGCGTCAAGCAAATCTCCGCCTCAAACCAGGAAAATGCAACTTTGCCATGCCTAAGGTTACATACCTCGGCCACATGATTTCTGGCACCGGTGTAGAGATGGAACAGGCTAAGCTTGACAAAATGATAAATTATCCACGCCCCACCAATCTTAAAGCAGTGCGAGCGTTCCTTGGTTTATGTAACTACTACCGACGCTTTGTCAAAGGCTTTGCCGATGTCGCACGACCGCTTAATGACCTCATGAAGAAAAACGTCCATTTTCAATGGACTGATGACTGTCAAAATGCGTTTCAGGTGCTTAAGGACAAACTCACATCAGAACCCGTTGTTCTTAAATTTCCTGACTACGAACGTCAATTTATCCTCTATACAGATGCCTCTGACTATGCTATTGGCTATGTACTCGGTCAAAAAGCGAGTGATGATAAAGAACATGTCATTGCGTACTCCGGTCGATCGCTTTCAAAAATTGAACGCAATTGGCCTGTTCACGAAAAAGAGTGTTTAGCAGTGATCCAGGGTATACGCCATTTTAGAACTTACTTGGAAGGTAGCAACCAATTTCTAGTGTATACGGATCACAAAGGCTTGGAAAGCCTATTTGACGCTAAGCAAAACAAATCACCTAAGCTGCTACGGTATAGTATCGAGCTACAGGGATTTAATTGTAAAATAGTTTACCGCCCTGGCAAAAACAACGGCAACGCTGATGCTCTGTCGAGAATGGAACACGTGTACGATATTACGTACGCTTTTCCAACGGCAACGCAGGTACCTAAGCACAGTGTAAACGCCTTACAAGCTCTAGCGAACAGCCAAGACGCTTACCGCGAGGCTGATCCCGTAACGTTGATCTGTGAATTATCAACATCGACCCCAAAATCACTCTCCGATCTCCAAAAGGAAGACGATCATTTTGGCCCCATATATAATTACTTACAAGACAGAAAACATCTCCCTACTGATGTACAAGAAGCCCATAGAGTTGTTGTCGAGTCATTTGATTGCAGTCTCGAAGAGGGCATACTTTACCATCTGTACGCACCCAGAGGTAAAGGTAAGCGCATAGATCGCTTGATCAAACAGGTTGCAATGCCGCATTCACTAAGAGATGACGTTCTGCGTTCTTACCACGACTCACTAGCCGGCGGAGGACATCAAGGAGAGGAGCGGTGCTTAGAGGCTATCAGGCTTAAATACTTCTGGCCTAACATGGCATCCGATATCAAGGAATACGTGAAGTCATGCCTAACATGTCAACAATCAAAGCGCCATATACATGCCCATCCAGCTCCACTGCATCCTATACCACCCGATGAAATATTTTCTAGGTGGCATATGGACATACTGGGTCCACTCCATAAAGCAAAAGATGGTAGTCAGTACATTCTGCTTTTCGTGGATTCGTTTAGCAAGTGGTGTGAGGCTTTTCCGTTAAAAAACACAAACCGCCTCTGAAATTGCAAAGCATCTTTACAATGATATAATTTGCAGATATGGAGCTCCGCGGAAACTTGTATCTGATCGTGGAAGTAATTTCATGTCAACCCTCATAAAAGAACTTTGTAAGCTTTTCCAAGTTGTGAAAGTTGAAACCAGTAGCTATCATCCTCAGTCAAATAGTACTTGCGAAAGAATGAACTCCGTTATTGGTACAGCTTTGCGTGCCTATATCAATGAAAACCAGTCGGACTGGCCCGACATCCTTCCAAGTATTATGATGTCATATCGAGCCTTTCCGTCCACACAGTCAACAAAACATTCGCCATTCTTCCTTTTGTATGGGACTGAATGTAATCTTCCGATTGACACTGTATTACTCCCACCGAACAATTTAACCAAAACAGCCGACCAGCACATGCAGTCCGTACACAAAAATCTCACAACTGCTCGGACCCTTGCGAAAGAAAATCAACTTGCCGCTCAACAGAAGAACACGCGAACGCACGATCGTAAGGCCCGTCAACCGAAGTACCAAATTGGACAACGTGTATGGTTGTTTTGTTCTAAAACGCCGAAAGGTAAATCGGCCAAATTAATCAAAAGGTGGATAGGACCTTATTACATATGCCACAGTAGCGACAACCACACATACAAGCTCGCTAGTTGTAACACGCATCGTCTTGTACGCTCGAGAATCCATGCCAATAGACTCAAACCCTACTACGATCCAGCCAACAGACCCACAAATCCTGCACTTGATGAGCTGATACACAGAACAACCAATGACATAACTACCCCTTCCCCGTCACATCCTTCCACTTCTACTCAGTCGCAGCAGCCGCAAATGACACCATCCTCAATCCCACCCTCTCAAATTCTTAATCCATCAATACAATCTCCTCCACCACAAAGTAGTCAAACTTCAACACCCCTCGCTCCCAACAGACAAACAAATACTCAAGCTGTAAATGAGCCACAATCGCAGCTATCACAGTTCCCCCCTGGTGATCCAATATTTAATCAAATTGATAGCTTACTCAAGAAACGCAAAAACAAAAACGGACTACCAATATACAAAGTCAAGTGGAAAGGACCTATGACGTCCAGCTGGGAATTAGCTTCTCACATACCGGACCACTTGATTGAAAAATTTCATATAAAACGGACAAATCAAGGTAAAATAAGAAAGCACAAAAAGTGAATAAAACCAAAGGTTACTACAGTTCATCCAGAAGCTCGCCGTTATGGTAATTATTGATCTTGAACATTATGGATTACAATTACTGGCATTGTCAGGATCGTTTGATAGTTGTATTTGCACTCTTGTCTTGTATTGTTTTCTTCCCGTCTATCTAGTCATTTTAACAACCGATATTGATAATTTTTTTTTATTTAACTCTTTTGAACGAAATTCTGTCGACACCTTTAGAGCCAAACCATAAAATGTCGGTATTGTAAATCGGCTGGAGATAGGATAAACATATATATACTGGATAGCAGTACACAATCGATATACGTTTTTTTCATTGCAGGTTCCCTCACAAACTAATTTCTACGACGCTCGTGAATCATTCAAGATGCGTGTTGATAAAGTAACTGTAGCAATTTCTAATCTGATACCGGACGTAAAGCACACGGTGATAATTAAGAAACGCAGTGCCAATATTAAGTTTTATTGGTGATTTGTCTAGCTCCCTATTCGGGACAGCTATGTTAAAGATATTAAAACAATATGTCAATGCTATGGTTAAAGTGTCAAACAGACTGACACTTGCGTTTGAAACGCATGAGTACCTACATGTCGCTTGTTAAACAGTAGGCTAGACAATGCCCTCACTCGAATACAGCGAATCGTATGAGCTAACCAAACTGGCTAAGGGAATCGAGAGTATTATCCATTATGTTCAAGGGAATTGTTATCAATAACCAATTTACCAATAATCAATAACCAATTTATTATAATCCAGAATCCCCCATAGCCCCATCCTCTACCCCATGCTCGAAAAAGCGCGCCGACACTAATAGCACCTTGTAGCGGCATACTGTCTCGAACGATGCTCTGGTTTGCCCAAGTATAGGCGGAATCTCTTTACATTAACAAAGGAATGGTATGTTTATTATGAAATTGCTGTTTACTTAATGCAACTTAGCTTTGATTTCATATATCTTGAATGTATAATATTGTAATTATATCAACTAAGATGTTAGGAAAAATATATGCTGTTAATGTAACTAAGTTTAGCATGTTTATAGGTATGTAAACATGTCATCGTCTAGATAGTTTTTTTTATACCCTACCACATCTGTAATTTTTTATTCATGTACAATACAAAACGAAACTGATTGACATAAATACCGCGCATGCGTTGCCACCATCGAATTATAATTAGGACGCAGGATCCCCTAATTTTATTATCTCAAATGATTAAATCCTTGAAGAACATTTGAAACATCATTAAGGACTCGAACATTTAAAGTTTCAAGTAATTGAGCCATTTTTGTTTGTGTGGTTCAAATCGCATATATTTAACTTGTTGAAATTCTACATCGTTGCATATGTATATAAATTTTTGTCTTCATAATGTTTTGCTTGATCAGTTGTCACTATAACTGTCTTATTGTCACTGTTTTATTGACTTGTAGATAATTTAGAATATTATTGTAAATAATCCATATTGTATTTTGGGTCAATTAATTGACATTGTGTTTGAATCATAACTCTCTTATCTTAAAAGTATTATTTACTAAATAATTCAAAATATTATTATCGTAGATTATACATATTGTAATTGGTATTGATTTGTGATTATTATTTTGTTTGTGTTCTGGTATTGTTCTGTGATTATTTTTATGTATACAATATTGTCTTTGATTGGCACGCTCAAACAACATACACATGCATATCTAGTTTTTAACACAAGGACACGGAGTGTCCTTTTTCAAAGAAGAGGCATATATCACAGCCCTCTATCACAGCCAGACCCTCATACATTTCACAAGACTCTCAGGACCTCTAAATTCACGTCATATACACTAATCCCTTTGAAACAAACAGAACTTATTTCGATCTAGCCATAGCCCTCACACAATTAACATTCCAAGCTATCAACTTCAAACCCTTTTACTCCCGAAACGTATCAGAATTACAGGTAATTAACACCAGGCCCTTTGATCTCAACTTTAAACCTTATCAATATTCAACCTTAATCCCTTTCATGTTTAGTCAGTAATTGCGGCAAGGTCCATTGCGGGCAGATGCCAGTGGACATCCAATCAGAATGCGCCACCTATGTCCAGCCCACATTTTGCCCTATAAATACAACGACAAACCTCATATATCAGACTTGGAAATATATATCGTACGCATCTACAACTTCGAACATCTCAACATCACAGTTGTAGTAAAGACCATCCAAACATCCCCAGAGCGTGCCGATCTACAACTTCGTAAATAAAGGATTACATCTACAGTTCGCCGTATCAATTACTCGCTACACCTCTCGCAAGCCATCGTCGAATCCCCGACGGTCACATTAGCCTGCTGCTAAGCTGCTGCAGTAGAAAACCTTGAAACTAATCGTCCTTTTTACTGTTTTTTGTTACTGTGAATGGTAAAAATACTGTTACAATCATTATCACGAGGCCAAGTTCTAAATACTGACAAAATTTCATGTGCGTAAATACAGCCGTTTCAGAGATATCAGCGAGGAGAGAACTCGTAGCAAAAATCGCGATAGGTAC